>LR738715.1:836268635-836354509 GCA_902687465.1 Secale cereale | reverse complement strand
ACCTAAGATAGAGCTTATTTTAGGCAATACCAAATGACATAGCTTGTGATAGAGACTACATATGCAAAAACGACCTAAGTCAAGTTGACGATGGCTTTACTGAAGTGGACATGAGGGGGTGTTTGCTTTTTTTTAGGGAATATCAGTTGTTTGATACGAGAGAAATGTCACATACTTTTTATATAGTGAAAAATGTACGCATCCCTAACAAGTCATATCTAAAGAATAATCACCAAAAACTGATTTACAAGTGAGTGTAAATGAAACTCACTCTACAAAAACTACAATGCCACTCACACTGACTAAAAATAGTCCATGCTCGAGTCTAGCAGCTGACCAATGAATATATAATGGATATGATCTTATTTTAATGTTTTAATTTTAGAATATGTTTATATGTCACTTTTGTAGATCAAAGATAAAAACTAATGGCTTCGGATGATGCTTTGAAAATGTCAATTGATAAAGTCACTATGATGGCCCGAACTAAGTACTCATTTAGTTTGACATTCAGAAGAGATGCATCAAAAATATTCTTTTTCTGTATATATGTTGCTTATGATAATAGAAAAGATGTATTTCTCTAGATGTTTATTTTTGTAGAGTATGAGAGAAATAAAGATGGATTATGCTGGCAATTAAAAAGAATCCGTCGACAAGATGGATTATGCTGGCAATGTAGTCGGAAAGGGCCAAAAATTCACCGAGTTTTATTAACAATACAGGTATATATACATGCAGTTAGAACAAAACTAAATGGTTTGAGCAATGCACGGGCATTCTACTAGTCATCATAGGCATGCATCGAAAAAAAGGCGTGCGGTGAGAAAACCGTATGGGCTCCCAAAAAAAGCGTGCGGGGCAGCGGAAGGGCGTCCGAGCGTAAGCGACATGATTTTGCCAGTTTCCCTACTGTGAAACAGAAGGCACAGAATAAGAACAAGCTCTACCCAGAGGAAAAAAATCTGAAATGCTCAGTTTTTTCAAAGGTGAGCCCGTGACATGTAGGGTCGCTGACGTGGATGAGCTGCATGTTCGGATAAATAGGTTAGTGAGGATAGCTCTTTTTGGTATATTGGATTCACAAACCTTTTTGGAAATTTGTGAACAATATTTTGAATGCACGGACATTTTTTTAATTTCAAGAATTTTTTAAACACAAAAATGTATTCGCTATTTCTTGTTCAACTTATAAACTATTTCTCCAAAAGAAATAGAATAATGCTCTCTGAAACCAGACGCATAGTTAAATTTTTTTTAATTGAGAAGAAGCACATTTAGGTTTTTTCTTAAGGGGTAAGAAGCACAATTATTAGTAATTAAAAGACCCAAGCTCTGAGCGTGAGTGACACAAGCGCGAGTATCACTTTTTCGAACATAGTACATACGCAAACACTCATACATACATGCATACACTGACCCCTATGAACGCACACACGCACACCCTACCCTTATGAGCATCTTCGGGAGACTAAGCCGGCATATCGTCTTGAGATTTACGAAGTCAGCGTAGGCGTCTCGTCGTCCATGGGAACATCTATTCTCACTTAATATGCATCGCCAGAAATTCTGAAATAAATCTAGGAATAATGCGAGCACCAGAACTCCAACTCTAATGGGCTGTAAATACCACTGTCTATCCAATCACAGTTTGGTTTGCAGTGCAAGTATCACTTGCAGTGATATATAGATGTGCGTGATAGCTATGTGTCGCACGTACCGATTCAATCTCCTACGGGCGACCATAGTGGGCCGATCCATTTAGTTCACTGATTCGCTGCTACTCGTAGCTGTCGCTAGGTTTGCTGGAGCGTCTTTTGAAAAACAAAAGCCTGTTTTGTTTCTTTCTTTTCATTTCCTTTGGTTTTTCATCGATTTTGTTTAATTTTTTCTTTGCGTTTTCATTATTTTTGTATTTTCTTTCTTCACTTTTACGTTTTGGTTTCTTTGTTTCCTTTTTTTCCCCGTTTTCTTCGGTTCCATTTTGCTTCTTTGTCGGACTTTTATTGGGTTTATTTATTTTCAGTACATGTCTACTTTTTCTTAGTACAAAATGTACATTTTTAGAGCACACAAGAAACTTTTTACCAACACATATTGCACGTTTTCCAAATATGCTTGATGTACATTTTTTTAATTACATGTTTTGAACATTATTAATACATCGTAACATTCTTTTCCAAATACATATTGTATGTTTTTTAATGATAATATTCTTTTTCAAACTACATGAACACTTTATTACATTGTCTAAACATTTTTTCAATTTTCAAGGACAGTTTTTGGACACACATGAATATTTCTTAAATTTTCACATACAGTTTTGAAGGGAAATAAAAAAGTAAACTAAGGAAATATTTTTTCATATTTTTATATAAATTCTTTGGAAACGCAAAATTATTTACATAAATATGATGTACAATTTTTAATGGCATTACAATTTTTGTAAAATTTATAAAAAAAATGTATGCCCAGAACATTTTTGTGAAACACAGAAATGTTTCCATCAAATGTGACCAATATTTTTCTTTGCATTAAAAAAAGTATACACAGGTTAAAAATTTTTCAGACAAATGATTAACATTTTCTACTTTTTTCTGATTCACATTATAAAATTTTCGTATATATAAAAAACATTTGTCTATACACTTTTAAATTTTTTCAAATGTAAGCCTAGTATTTTAGGAAATTTATGCAAAATGTTTTTTGTAATTTATATATGGAAAAATGTTTAGGAATTTGTAAAATATTTTTAAAAGGAAATAACACGAAAACATAAATAATAATGTGAATAAAAAATGAAAATAAAACATGGCATGATGCAGTGGCTACTGGGCTGGCCGAATACCTGCACCCTGCAGGCGATCCCTGGTAGTTCTCGCGGCGAGCAACACATAACCGCTCCCCAGTGCAGTGCCCTATGCGTCCCTCACTCTTTACCCATTAACAAGGCGAATCCTATTCGCCGCCTTAAGCGCCCATTAAAGTACATTTCGCAAACGGGCGCACAGTCCCTCCTCCGTGCTGCGCCGGCCATCTAATTGTTTACGAGTATATATAACGGCAAAAAAGTCTGCTCGTGGTTTGATCCGAACCTGTGCCTTCGTGTTTCGAAGTTCGCCGCAGTAACCACCTCGGACACTTCAGGTGATGTTATTTTTTACTTCTTCTTTTTTTTGAGTATTTTCTTCTTCTTCTTTTCAGTATTTTCTTCTTCTTCTTTTCTTTGTTTTTTTTCCATTTTTTTCCTTTTCACTGTTTCCTTTTTTCGTTACTTCTTTGAAAATGCATGAAATTTTTAAAACTCGTGAGCTTTTACTTCAAATCCGATAAATTTATTTTAAAATTCATGATTTTTTAAAAATTTCAATATTTTATTTAAATTTTCTAATTTTTTAAAAAAGAATACGAACTTTTTCAAATATTATGAACGTTTTTAAAAATGGTGAATTTCCATTAAGTCAATGAACCTTTTTTTTAATCGATGACCTTTTTTAAGTTTGTATTTTTCTAAATCCGTGAACATTTTTTAATTCACCAAATTTTTTAAAATTCAATAGTTGACCGTTTAATTACTCGACCACGACATCTCAAATGCGATTGAACGACACCGCTCTAATTTTCCTCCAGAACGAATTGTCGATAGCTCGCATTCTTGGGCCAGCCCACGGGCGGTGCAAGTTAGTGCCAGGACCTGTTCGGTCGCTTAAAGGCTCCCCTTAGAAAACTAGCAGAAACCTCAGGAAATTTAATATCAAGGCACTTGACCCAACTTTACACCAGACTTGCAAAAATGAAATAAAAAAGGGTTAATTTGATAGATGTCACTCCAATTATGGTGATTCCGAGAAATGCCATTGCAATTTCTAAACTTTGAAAAATGCAGCACCAATTTCCGAAAGGGTTTAAACCCGAGTAGTACGATGGAACGACGGATCCTGCCGTATGGATTAAAGACTTCATTCTCCATATTCACATGGCTCGCGGAGATGACCTCCACGCTATTAAATATCTCCCTCTAAAGATGAAAGGGCCAGCACGACATTGGCTGAACAACCTCCTAGAGAATTCGATATGTTTCATGCATGTTACGAATGGTATGATTTTTATACCAAATACAAAGCACACATAGTTGCCTACTCAATTAAAACATGGTAGATTATAAAAAAAATGCACCGCCAAAACACATGAGTGTTGGGATATATAAGGAAAGACTACTTGTTTATACTTCATAAACACTAGAAAGGTTGAGCGTGCTTTGCTACGCCGTTGGTGTTGTTGCGAATCTTTAAAAAATGCTCATTTTTTTAAAATATAAGGAGTATTACTTTTTTGAAAATCCAACCTCTTTAAGTTTGATCAAATTTATGAAGAAATATATCAAATTTTGTGATATTAAATTGGTGTTATTAGATTCATGGTGAAATGAATTTCCTTAAATTTTTGGCTTAATATTGTGGATGTCGACATTTTTGGCTCTAAACTTGGTCAAAGTTAAAGAAATTTGACTTTTCAAATAGCTAATACCCCTTGTACTTTGAAACTGATGGAATAATTTTTTGTTGGCGGATGTGGGAGATGATTGAGTGTGTTTTATGTTTATTTATAATGTGGTTATTTGGCGGGCCATCCATGGTGTGATTATGTGCTATGTGGTAATCAACTCATACTTTTGTTGGTAAATTTCTGCATTGGTGGCTATATATACTATATTGGTGCTATAGTATCATCACATGGAGGTGCTTCTTTTTTCTAGGTGGTAAGAGGATGCACGGGGTTGATATGTTTTTCTAGACGGTTGGTTTCGATTGATTTGAAAAATCTTTGGCTCGATCAAAATCGTAAACCAAATTCAAAATTGAATATCTCAATCGAATAAAAGAGTTTCAAAATTAGGGGATTTCATGGGATTTGATGAACCCCTCTCGTCCACCCAATCCTCTCTAATTCCCTTGAATCCTCAATCCTCCTTCAGCAACAATCCCTTTTGTATAAAAGTTTTGTTTGGTAGGTAGGCATGGTTTGTCATTAAGATTAGATGGTGCAATACATCTAAAAAAATCTAATCTTTACAAGTAAAACAATATTATAGCAAGAAAAACTAAGTAAAATGAGGAAACTGTTTAGCATATGTTCAACATGTAGGTTGATTACATGAACCAACAAATAAACAGCAAACTGACGGCCTCCAACGAGCCATCAGACCATAAAAGAATATACTAGAGCTTTTTTGCTAAAAAAAAATAGGCCCATTAATAGTAACCCAACTACAGGAGACCTTTGCATTAGCACCAGGCCCGGTCCTGAGATTTCGGGGACCGGGGCGAAACCACGCGAAACTAGGATAATGGGCCCTTTAATATAATCATTAAGATAATCAATATAAAATGTTATGCCTAAAAAATCAATATACAATGTTATAAATAAACAATATGATGTACAATCAAGATAATTTTTATATAAATTATTTTGAAACGTAAAATTATTTCCATCAATATGATGTACAATTTTTTCATGGCATTACAATTTTTTTAAAATATATATAATTTATTGTTGGGAAGAAGTTGCTAAAATCATCAACAGTAATAGGAACAACAATGGTGCATTTACAAGGATGCAGAGTAGATGTGATCTAGTCATGTGATGGCTAAGATAGTCAACACATTTAATATTTAGGTGATGGGGTAGGAATATGTTAATTGTCAATTAAGTATTTGTCCTAAACCGGCAAAATTAAGGTGCACATATGTCAATTGTTTGAGTTCGGCTCGTTCACGAAATATGATGCGCACACGATGGACGAGGATGACACATGCGGCTGTAGATGCTCTAACCTCGGCCATTGCCTTCTCCATGGCTTCATCCAAAAGCTTATGAAGTCGACTCGGATGTGTTGTACGATCATAAAATACAGGACCCCAACATTTTGCAGTCAACACCCTAAAAAGCTTCAGTTTGCTTACAAACAAGGCCAGAATTTTGCAGTCAACACCCTAAAGCTTCAGTTTGCTTACAAACAAGGCCAAAATTTTGCAGTCAACACCCTAAAGCTTCAGTTTGCTTACAAACAAGGCCAAAATTTCGACAAGTCAGGGGAATTTTGGCTAGAAATTTCGGCAACATAACGCGTCAGATATCCGAGATTTGAGGATCATAACAATTGTGTATGGTACTATAATGGAGATATCACATATACATTGTGTGAGCAGAAATACAACATGTATGCTTTGAATCCTCCTCCTAGCATCAATACCAGGGTTTTGATCTCTAAGAGCTAGCTACTTGCTACCCCAAAGCAACATGTTCCAAAGCAACCTATCATTTGTATGATATTTTTTACACAATTCTATAAAGAAGTGGGTCCATCCATCATCATGGCCCCAGTCTTCACGACCACGTCGTCCGTCCTTCTTCAGTCACACCACAATCAAACAAGAGCAAGCCAACATCACATTCTTGAATACAAACATCTCTTCTACATCTCACACTCCTCCATTGTTAAAACAACAGCCAAGCAAAACACTCGGAGTCCCAGCCGACACACATACAAAAGCTAGTCATTCTGAAGTGGAAGACTTCGCTGCCATGTTCGCCACCACCAATCCTACACATAGCAAGGAATTCATGAATGATGCAGTTGTTATTAATAATAAAACAATGCATATGTGTCTAGACAAAAAAAAAGCAAAATGCGCGGAGACTTGCTATTAATATGTCAAGGTAAGTCCCGACTGACCATTTTCTTGATCCACGAGGCCGGAAATTTGATAACCATAGCATAGCAATGGTATAAGTGAGATGAGAGCAGAAATACAACAACTACTGCTACTACAATGCATCAATATCAATACCAGAACGAAGGATGATTTCTAAGCTCTACTACTACTACTCCAATGCATCCTACCAAAGTGTTCACAATTAGGAAAAGAACAGGACAGACTAACTTATCTTGATGATACGACGACGCCCACCCCTTCCCTTCTTCAGTCACACAAGCTCAGAGCCAGCCAGCAGCACCTGAACACAAAGCAACAACCCATCAAGAACATTCAGCAAGCAGAAACCCAAAACGCACGACAAGCAGTTGAAGTCTTTACATGTCCTACCAATATAAATTACAGCAAGCAGGATGCCGATTCGACACCTGATGCATCTCAGCAAATTGAAAATACCGGCAACACCCAATCAGTGCCATTCTACATGTATTATCGATAATTGGCAAAGATGTTGGTTGCTTTAAGATGACGAAGTGGACCAAAGTGCAAAACAAATATCAAATGCGCCTCTTTTAGCATTTTCATCTTTTCTTAGCATCTAAGCAATTAAAACAGAGTGAAAGCAAAAGAGAAAAGCCCCAAAGGTATATAGGAAGCCTCACTGCTTTTCTTCAGTATAAATGTATCCGGAATCGACTAAACGGACTATGAAAACTCACATAGATTCGGTTATGTATTATACATGTGGAAAATAACGTCAAATGATACTCAAATGCAGAATATGCTATGGAAAATAATGTAGTCACTTTCTATCTGGTGAGTGCTGGATGAACAAACATTTGAGTCTACAGTTGCTTCCCAAATCTCAGTTGACTCCTAACTATATATCTACAGTTGCTTCATGAATCTCGGTGGAACTTCCATTTAAAAGAATTACTTAGCTCCCTGGACCCAGGCCATCAAAGCACATTTTCGCGTGTAGCAATCTCTGCTTTATATAGGAAGCAACACCACTGGACGACCCAGGGTTGTGACAGAGGAAGAAAACAATTCCAGCGCTACAGCCATAACACTCCTCATCAATATCTGTATCTCAAATCCAATCATTACAAGTAAAACAACATCATAGCAGGAAAAACTAAGTAAAATGGGGAAACTTTTTAGAGCATCTCGCGCGACGCGCTAAAAACCAGTTTGCGGCATGCCCATCGTCTGGTTTGGCGTGGCGGGTAGCGCTGGCTCCAGCAGCCGCGGTTAAATGCAGCGCGCGCGTAGCTGCAGCAGCGCGCCAAAATGCAGCGCGCGTGCATAGATATTTTGTCATAGATAAAAAGACCATACATAGTTCATACCATAGATAAAAAACGATACAAAAATATTTTACATAGTTCAATCATAGATAGATAAAAGAAATGTCACATCCCTAGTTTTGTCTTGCACTTGGGTTGGTCTTGCATGAGCATCATGTTTAAATTTTCTTAGAAACTGGAAATGGGGATGTTCAAACCCTAGCACCAAATGAATTCAAATAGGGTCCAATTAAAATCTTTTTCAATGAACCCAAAATGCCCTTTGGAAAAGTTCATCATTTTTGGATTGATTTAAAACCTCTGCCAAAAATGTTGCACATATTTCTATGACCATTCTGGATTTTTGAATTAAATCTTAAAGTATTTGCATTTGAGCATTTAAATGCTACTAATTATTCTAAATGTCCAAATAATCCTAAACTGAAATGTTCCATGTTGGTTATATGCTAAACAGTGCGCATGAGCAGTTGGGTGATTTTTGAAAGTGCCTAAGCATTTTTAGAAAAGCCACAAACCTGCAGAAATAATAGAAAACAGAAAGAATTAGAAAAGAGAGAGAGGGAAGAGCTCACCTGGGCTGCTTACCTGCACCAGAGCCGGCCCAGCACTGTGCAGCCCATCTGGACCACAGTGCCAGTCATCGCCTACCTCACGCCAGAAGGACGCGAGGCGTGTGGCCGCCGTGCGCGCACACGCGCCCCGGCCACCTCCTGCTTGCCGCTTCCCTCTCGACGCCCTAGAGATGCCACGCAACGCTTCGAACCCTCTCGCCACTCCCCCGTCCTCATCTCTTCCTCTCTCTCGCTTCGCGCCTCGTGGCCGAGCGCCATCGTCGCCGCCGCTCGCCGTTGCCGCACCCAGAGCCTCCCCCTCGACCTCTCGACGTGCCCAGTAGCTCGGCTACCTTGTCCTCGACCTCCTCACCAAGCCAAGCGACGCCGGAAGCCCAGAAACGCCGCCGTCCTCGTCTTCTTCAACCTCAGTCCACCGAGATCGCCGGCGACTGTGCTCTCGCTCTGTTGCTTCCCCAAGCTCGCCGAGGCCACCGCTGCACTCGCCGTGAGCTTCTCCTTCGATCCCCTCTTCCCACATGCTCGTTTGCACCTTGTAGCCGCCGTTTCCACTGGAGCCACGAGCTCGGCTCCGCCGGCCAAGACGCCGCCGTGGCCACAGCCACCGTAGTTTGCGTCCGAGCTCGCCACTGCACGCCTTGTACTCCCGCGCATCGGACAGGGCCACCCGTTGCTCCTGGAGTGGCCCGTAGCACCGTTTCGTTCATCACCCGAACGCCGGCCGCCGCGTCTGAGGTCGCCGCCGTCACTTTAGGCCACCTCCGGCGAAGCTGAGGGCACCAATCGACGCGCGCGAGCTCCAGCTACTCGTAGATGGGCTCAGCCGTTGATTTGGTCGCTAGAGGGCGATTTCCGAGCACAACCTCCGACTCGGGCCTCGCCGGCGGCTAAACGCCGGCGGGTTTGACCCGTTGACCAGTGTGGGTTGACCCCACTACCTGGTTTGACTCCCCCCCCCTCTCTCACTGACTTGCGGGCCCGCCCTGTTAATTAACCTAGATTAGTGCTAATTAATTGGTTAGTTAGTTAGTCACTGACGTGTGGGCCCTGCCCTGTCTAAATATACTTTAGGATCAACTAGTGCTAATTAACCTTGTAGCAGTGTCACTGACCAGTGGGCCCCACAGGTCAGGTTTGACTGGACCAGCCCCTGTTGACTTGCTGATGTCAGCATGACCTAGTGCTGACGCAGTAACTATTTTCTGTGATTTAAAATAAATCAAAAATGATTTATTTATTTTAGAAATTAGTTAAAACTTCTAAAAATCATATAAAATCAACCGTAGCTCAGATGAAAATAATTTATATATGAAAAATGATCAGAAAAATCCAAGGAATCTGTTTATGGCATTATCATGCATGTTAGAACAATTTTTGTCTACTGTTTAGGACAAATCAAATGAATGGCATTTAAATAACCACATGTGGAGTTTGAATTTGAACCTTGGGTTCAAACCAACTTCATTTAATTGTGTTGCTAGTTGCATTAACCCAATCAACAGCATATTGCCATGTCACATTCATGCATCATATTTTTGCATTGCATTGATTGTGTTCCTTCTTTGTTGCCGGTATTTGTCCCCTCTCAGTAGACGACGTTCCGACGATGAGTTCGATGACACCGATGAAGAACTATTACCATCTTCAGAAGTGCCAGGCAAGCAAACCCCCATTGAGTATTCCGATACACTCCCACTCTCTCGCTCCTGCTCTCCTTTACTGCATTAGGACAACAACGATTGAACTGCTTTTTGCTGCGGTAGCTAAACCCCTTTCCTCTGCATGACCTGTCATTGCCACAGTAAATAGTTGAAACCCACTAGCATGAGTAGGAGTTGTTTGAGCCCTGTTGTGCCTACTCATTCATGTTTTTTGGTTATGCCTGCTATTGCTTAGAGTTGTGTCAGGTCTGATTCATCGGGGATGAATTGGAATGTGGTGAACATGTCCTACTGTGTGTGGGCTAAGTGAGTGAACATGATTTGGTAAAGGTAGCGGTGAGAGGCCATGTAGGAGTACATGGTGGGTTGTCTCACTGGAACCGTCCTTAAGTACTAAGTTCTGTGTAAGTTGTCCAATGACTAGCTACTACCACGCATTGGAATGCTTAAGTGCCCCTCTCGACTTATTAATCAACTCGATCTCTGTCCAGGAGTTGCAACTAGTTTCTGGTGTTTGTAGGTAGTGCTAGTAGTCTACCAAGTGGCACCCGATACAGGTGGGCTTGGGACAGACTAGGCATCGTGGCACAGTGTACCAAGCGAAGATCCATCCGTCGAGGTGGGCTTGGGAATCCTGCGCACATCATTTGGGGCCGTGAGCGACACCCCGGCCGGATCTCCTTACGGATGGAACCCGAATAGGCGATAAACCTGGACTAGAGTCTTGTGTGGTTAGTCAGGTCGTGGCCGACACCCTCGCCAGGCTTCCGCTTGAAGGTTGCCGAGATACACGACGTGTACATGGCGGTAAGTGGCGAGAGCGTGTGTGAAGAAGTACACCCTAGCAGGGTTAACATGATCTATTCGAATAGCCGGGTCCGCGGTTATGGACTTCTTGGATGCTTACGTGGTACATAGACAAGTGAAAGTGGATACTCTAAAATGCTCAAGACAAGTGTGAGTGCTATGAATGGCCTTCTCGTAGGGAGACGGGAGCGGATCCATAGTGGTGTATTGTTTGGTGAATATGTGGAATCGTGTGCGCCACCTCAAAGAGTTACTTGCAGCCGTAGTTCAGGATAGCCACCGAGTCAAAGCTGGCTTGCTGCAGTCAAACTCCACCACCCCATTTGTTGATACTATTGCATATGTAGCTAGTTCTGATGTAAGTCTTGCTGAGTACCTTTGTACTCACGTTTGCTTAATTTATGTTTTTGCAGGGAGACTTCAGTCTCGCTAGTGGTTCCGCGTGGACTTCGACGTTTAGCTTGTTACCTCAGCTACGATCTTGTACCCTTGGGAGGGTCTTGTAGATAGTCAGGCTTCTCAGCCTTTTTCATTTATAGTTGTCTGTACTCAGACATGTTATGCTTCCATTGCCTGTATGATCTGTATATTGGGTCATGTGACCTCTGTTTGTAATAAATGTTATGATGGCTCTTCTAGGCCTTTATCTATATGAGTTATTGAGTTATGTTATGATGGCATGTTGTACAACACATACTTGCATGTTATGCGTACGTGTAATGTGTATTGCTATGTGTGGGATCCGACACCTAGTTGTTTACCCTTGGTAGCCTATCTTACAGGGAAATGTCTCCTAGTGCTTCCACTGAGCCTTGGTAGCTTGCTACTGCTCCGGAACACTTAGGCTGGCCGGCATGTGTCCTTCTTCGTTCCTGTGTCTGTCCCTTAGGGGAAATGCCACACGTTGTTCCTTTAAGTCCTTGTAGCTTGCTACAACTTGGGTTCATATGTTGATGACCGACACGTTCGTTGCTGGGTCATGTATGCCTATCTCTGTAATTTAGTGCCACTTTTGGTTTATAACTGGTCATGTCGGGCCGGGTTCTCTATCATATGGATGCTAGCGACACTATCATATACATGTGCCAAAATGCGCAAACGGTCCCGGGCCAGGTAAGGTGGCACCCGTGGGGATACCGTGCGTGAGGCCGCAAAGTGATATGATGTGTTACAGGTTAGACCCGTGTGACTTAGGATCGGGGTCCCGACAGCATTGGTATCAGAGCCTGACTGCCTGTAGGATTAGCAAGCCAAACTGGTCGAAGTCGTGTCTAGAAATTCTTTAGTTATATAAGGGAATTGATTGTGGAAGGGAATGTAAGGCTCTTTTTACTCCTTTACCCTATGCCCTTCTGATCTGAGTCACCTTCTTCTTTCTACGGGGATTAAGAACTAGGCTTCTCATTCTATTTTTCAGGATCACGTTAATGGTGGATTCAACCCTCAGTTCAGTTTCTACTACTTCTGTTTGTTAAACTGTTGGTCTCAGAACCTTGACATTATGATGTTGAGTGGTTATGCTATCTTGTGCATGAGTCTCAAAAGTATTTTCGAGCATTTACAACCGTTATGCTGTCCGAGTCATCCCAGGTCTCTAAACAATCTGATGCATTTGCAAATTATTCCTACCTGTTGTTAATGTCCTTTTAGGCCAGATTAATCACACTAGTCGGTGTGTGGAGGTACTCTGTTACCTCGACACATATGTTGGAGTTATTATTATGACCCTAGGTATCTTAGAGAATCACCCAGTAATCTAGCAGTGCTTATATTTCCGGTGTGATGATTCTGGCCATTATTCTCGAAAGCATCCCGTGATGCCATTTAGTTGGTAGGTATTCTATTCCTGGGTTCTTGAACCCAATATCCACCCTACTTGCCTCGTGTTGGTAGTATTTGCTTGTCCCTTTAGGATATTAGTAACCTTGCAATAGTCCTCGAGGTCCGTGGTTATCGTTCTTCCAATACCATGAACCATCCTTGGCAGAAGTTCTTCTGAACCAAAAGATCACAACCAGAGTGCTCTTGAGTAGTACTCCATTCACATTGTGACTCTGCCAGTCCTACCTTTCTGCATGGGCTATCCGAAAGAAATACGTTGAACTAGTTCGACACGCTAATCTATGCATCCACAACTCAGAAAGTTATATGTTCCTTGAGTTGTCCCTCTTTAGTTGTATTATGACCCCCATCTATCAGTTGATAGTCATGAGTAGTTGCGCATTCGTGTTCATCAATGCCTTTTACTCTTGTGGTCCGTCAGGTCATTCTATTCTGGAATGACTAGGAGAAACAAACCCCAGTACCTCATCCATATCCAGGACTGGGTCAAAGCAGTTGTACTCCGCAGATCAAGATGCAATCAAGCTTTTGATCCATTCTACTCTGAAGTATTACCATCTTTATATCAAGAATGTCATGGGAATTGCACAACCTCCTATAAACTCTTGATACAGTAATACTTCTCACCATCGTCGTTCATTCCTCGGTCTCCGCGTTGTTATAACCGGAATACCGACAAGTGAATTGTGATGTGTGAAATCAATACTCCTAGCAACCTAGTTGCTTGGTAGTTAAAGGACAACAATTTCATTCTTAGCGTGTTGGTTACTGAATCACCATTCTAAGATTGATCGTGCTACCTAGTCCATTGTTCTTGGTGCACTTGTCGATCAATGGGTTAGGATTGTATCAATCTCTGGCTCCCTTGATCATATCGTCTTGCCCTGAGAAGCAAGATTGTTCCTGAGCCTAATAACATATCGGTGGTTCGTGATTTTCCGAATATCTTCTCGGAAGTATCACCAGGTTGTCACCTGACCGCTATGTTGAGCTCGTGATCAAGTTGGTATTCTTGTAAACCATCCTTTCTCCAAGAATCTGTGTCGGACACCCTGAGCAAGTTGGTTAAGATAAACAACAACTTCGAGAGTTGGAAGATAAAAGCTTAATCCACATAGCTCACTCCAAAGGGATATCTTGTGTGTGTATTGAAGATAGATGATATTTTTTTTGATCTCCGTGATCATTTGTGGATCTATTGTCTTGTCCAGACTTTGATTTGAGTACGGGCTATCGTCAAATCAAATCAGAACCAATGATGTTCATAATGTTGTCTTACTCGTGGTTGTTTCCTCGAGCATACACCATTATATCTTGGGTCTGACCAATACTATAACATTGTTCACATAATGGTGGGATTCCAGCGATATGGAAATTTCAATGAGTTGCCGTTGAGCCCATCAGCAGGATCTTGTCTTCTCCATGATTTTGTTGGACATTAAGTTAGTGTTGGAAACTTTGTAAGCAATGCCTTCGTGTTCTTTCATGAAGCTTATGCTTGGATGGAAGAAGTGACTTCCTCCAATTCATGTGCATTTGGTGCAAGTTGCCGCCGTGAGTTCGAGAAAGATTGTTTTTGGTTTCCCATGGAATCATCCCAAGTCAGTCACGCATGTGCGAAGTATTCTATGGTTTGATAGGCTCGCTACCTCCATTCCATATGTATTCCCTAGCAACTAAGCCACTGGTTGACTTGTTCAAGGAGAAGAAGTTCCTTCTTAAGAGCTAATCCGGACTTATGTAAGGACTTCGTTATCCGCAATGATGGTTCCCAATCAGAACTCGGTAGTGTTTTATTATAAGACTACTACGTGGTCATGCTTGTCTGCGACAGCGTGTTCACATGTGTGTAGCAGAACTAGCTCATGTTTTGGAGCTTACTATCGCTGTTCAATCCCCGAGAATCTCGCAACGTCATCTCATCGATTTGTGTTGCAAACTTTCATTTTTCTCCCTAGACTTGATGAGTCTGGAATATCCTGACACCAACCAGATCTGAATCTCAAGCAGATATCATGGTTGAACGTTTCCCAAGAATTATAATGGTGGTCTCTGTAACCCGGTAAGTGGATGTTGTGGCCAACACACCAGCCGGAAGACCTATTATTGTAGTATCTTGATTGAGGAAGTTGGCCACTTCCCCATAAGGATTTTGTAGGATTTACTTCCTAGTTGTTCCTTATGGATTTTTGTGCTCCTGAAGTCCGCCCTTTACTTGATGTTCAAGATACCAAACATATCTATGAATGGATTACGCTAACACATCAAGGGGAACATTAGAAGCGGAGTGCTAAATGTCTCTCGGTCGATCATCCAGATTTTGCTTCCTTGGCTCCGCTAAGGTAAAATCTGAGACGGTGTTATCCTCATTTGCATCTGCATCCTCCATCACCGTTCATCATGGTAGTATGATGTGTTGCCAGGATCCTCGGCACGGATGTTGGTAAAACCTTGATGATTACGGAAATGCTCAAGTTTTTGAGAGCACGCACAAGCACTAGGTGTTATCACTGGCACTATCCGGTATTGCTCCTAGTGTTCTTGGTTATACTATAACCTCTCAAAGAGTAGATTCACTCTCTACTGTTGGGTTTCTTCCCAGTTACCAGAATCATTCCCAGCATTTGCATTTTGTTCCCAGCTTGCACCGCCCACGTGCCATTTCACCAGGGGTTCCGTCCATTTCCGATGATAAGCAAAATCATCCCTTGTGTTGTCTTCAACAAGGTAGTCCACATCATCCATTCTGGCCCGAGAATGTCATTCTTTCGGACTCCTTCAAATGATCGATTGAAATTTGCCTTAGTCTGGTATAAAAGAGTTTCAATGATATATGTGTGAAAAGTAATTCTTTTTGCCACTTAAGGGATAGTTCTACGAGTCACCTCCTCTAAGGTGCCCCGTTATAGAATCATGGCAAGTCAACTCCTCGCTATGTTGACAATCGATCACCATCTTCTTAGGTGTGGAATTATTGCCTACCAAGTGAACCTTTATCATTTGTTTCACTCCATCCCTCTAGATGTGTGTTTTGTATCTCGGCTCAAGAGATGTTTCAACGTCTCACTCCATGAGTTGATCTTGAGTTGCTCGATCTTTCTGAGGATCAATTTTGTAGAGTTTCTTTCGTCGTCACTGTGTTGGACAAAGATCTCGAAAGCAAGGATGTCGGGATCGACATGAGGCAACCAATGAACAGTCATATGCAGGACAGTTGGATCATGAAGTTTGTGTTAGTTAGTGTTCCCTCTGATTTCTTACCTCACGTCTTGAATCTCGGGACGAGATTCTTGTTTTAGTGGGGGTGAGTTGTCACATCCCTAGTTTTGTCTTGCACTTGGGTTGGTCTTGCATGAGCATCATGTTTAAATTTTCTCAGAAACTGGAAATGGGGATGTTCAAATCCTAGCACCAAATGAATTCAACTGGGGTCCAATTAAAATCTTTTTCAATGAACCCAAAATGCCCTTTGGAAAAGTTCATCATTTTTGGATTGATTTAAAACCTCTGCCAAAAATGTTGCACATATTTCTAGGATCATTCTGGATTTTTGAATTAAATCTTAAAGTATTTGCATTTGGGCATTTAAATGCTACTAATTATTCTAAATGTCCAAATAATCCTAAACTAAAATGTTCCATGTTGGTTATATGCTAAACAGTGGGCATGAGCAGTTTGGTGATTTTTGAAAGTGCCTAAGCATTTTTAGAAAAGCCACAAACCTGCAGAGATAATTGAAAACAGAAAGAATTAGAAAAGAGAGAGAGAGAGAGAGAGAGAAGAGCTCACCTGGGCTGCTTACCTGCACCAGAGCCGGCCCAGCACTGTGCAGCCCATCTGGCCCACAGTGCCAGTCATCGCCTACCTCGCGCCAGAAGGACGCGAGGCGTGTGGCCGCCGTGCGCGCACACGCGCCCCGGCCACCTCCTGCTTGCCGCTTCCCTCTCGACGCCCTGGAGACGCCATGCAACGCCTCGAACCCTCTCGCCACTCCCCCGTCCTCATCTCCTCTTCTCTCTCGCTTCGCGCCTCGTGGCCGAGCGCCACCGTCGCCGCCGCTCACCGTTGCCGCACCCAGAGCCTCCCCCTCGACCTCTCGACGTGCCCAGTAGCTCGGCTACCTCGTCCTCGACCTCCTCACCAAGCAAAGCGACGCCGGAAGCCCAGAAACACCGCCGTCCTCGTCTTCTTCAACCTCAGTCCACTGAGATCGCCAACGACTGTGCTCTCGCTCCGTTGCTTCCCCAAGCTCGCCGAGGCCACCACTGCACTCGCCATGAGCTTCTCCTTCATCCCCTCTTCCCCCATGCTCGTTTGCACCTTGTAGCCGCTGTTTCCACTGGAGGCGCGAGCTCGGCTCCGCCGGCCAAGACGCCGCCGTGGCCACAGCCACCGTAGCTTGCGTCCGAGCTCGCCACTTCACGCCTTGCACTCCCGCGCATCGGACAGGGCCACCCGTTGCTCCTGGAGTGGCCCGTAGCGCCGTTTCGTTCATCACCCGAATGCCGGCCGCCGCGTCTGAGGTCGCCGGCGTCACTTTAGGCCACCTCCGGCGAAGCTGAGGGCACCAATCGATGCGCGCGAGCTCCAGCTACTCGTAGATGGGCTCAGCCCTTGATTTGGTCCCCGGAGGGCGATTTCCGAGCACAACCGCCGACTCGGGCCTCGCCGGCGGCTAAACGCCGACGGGTTTGACCCATTGACCAGCGTGGGTTGACCCCACTGCCTGGTTTGACTCCCCCCTCTCTCACTGACTTGCGGGCCCGCCCTGTTAATTAACCTAGATTAGTGCTAATTAATTGGTTCGTTAGTTAGTCACTGACGTGTGGGCCCTGCCCTGTCTAATTATAGTTTAGGATTAACTAGTGTTAATTAACCTTGTTAATTAGCAGTGTCACTGACCTGTGGGCCCCACAGGTCAGGTTTGACTGGACCAGCCCCTATTGACTTGCTAATGTCAGCATGACCTAGTGCTGACGCAGTAACTATTTTCTGTGATTTAAAATAAATCAGAAATGATTTATTTATTTCAAAAATTAGTTAAAACTTCTAAAAATCATATAAAATCAACCGTAGCTCAGATGAAAATAATTTATATATGAAAAATGATCAAAAAAATCCAAGGAATCTGTTTATGGCATTATCATGCATGTTAGAACAATTTTTGTCTACTGTTTAGGACAAATCAAATGAATGGCATTTAAATAACCACATGTGGAGTTTGAATTTGGACCTTGGGTTCAAACCAACTTCATTTAATTGTGTTGCTAGTTGCATTAGCCCAATCAACACCATATTGCCATGTCACATTCATGCATCATATTGTTGCATTGCATTGATTTTGTTCCTTCTCTGTTGCCGGTATTTGTCCCCTCTCAGTAGACGACGTTCCGACGATGAGTTCGATGACACCGATGAAGAACTATTACCATCTTCAGAAGTGCCAGGCAAGCAAACCCCCATTGAGCATTCCGATACACTCCCACTCTCTCGCTCCTGCTCTCCTTTACTGCATTAGGACAACAACGATTGAACTGCTTTTTGCTGCGGTAGCTGAACCCCTTTTCTCTGCATGGCCTATCATTGCCACAGTAAATAGTTGAAACCCACTAGCATGTGTAGGAGTTGTTTGAGCCCGGTTGTGCCTACTCATTCATGTTTTCTGGTTATGCGTGCTATTGCTTAGAGTTCTGTCAGGTCTGATTCATCGGGGATGAATTGGAATGTGGTGAACATGTCCTACTGTGTGTGGGCTAAGTGAGTGAACACGATTTGGTAAAGGTAGCGGTGAGAGGCCATGTAGGAGTACATGGTGGGTTGTCTCACTAGAACCGTCCTTAAGTACTGAGTTCTGTGTAAGTTGTCCAATGACTAGCTACTACCACGCATTGGAATGCTTAAGTGCCCCTCTCGACTTATTAATCAACTCGATCTCTGTCCAGGAGTTGCAACTAGTTTCTGGTGTTTGTAGGTAGTGTTAGTAGTCTACCAAGTGGCACCCGATACAGGTGGGCTTAGGACAGACTAGGCACCATGGCACGGTGTACCAAGCGTAGATCCATCCGTCGAGGTGGGCTTGGGAATCATGCGCACATCATTTGGGGCCGTGAGCGACACCCCGGTCGGATCTCCTTATGGATGGAACCCGAATAGGCGATAAACCTGGACTAGAGTCTTGTGTGGTTAGCCAGGTCGTGGCCGACACCCTCGCCAGGCTTCCGCTTGAAGGTTGCCGAGATACACGACGTGTACATGGCGGTAAGTGGCGAGAGCGTGTGTGAAGAAGTACACCCCTGCAGGGTTAACATGATCTATTCGAATAGCCGGATCCGCGGTTATGGACTTCTTGGATGCTTACGTGGTACATAGACAAGTGAAAATGGATACTCTAAAATGCTCAAGACAAGTGTGAGTGCTATGGATGGCCTTCTCGTAGGGAGACGGGAGCAGATCCATAGTGCGCCACCTCAAAGAGTTACTTGCAGCCGTAGTTCAGGATAGCCATCGAGTCAAAGCTGGCTTGCTGCAGTCAAACTCCACCATCCCCTTTGTTGATACTATTGCATATGTAGCTAGTTCTGATGTAAGTCTTGCTGAGTACCTTTGTACTCACGTTTGCTTAATTTATGTTTTTGCAGAGAGACTTCAGTCTCGCTAGTGGTTCCGCGTGGACTTCGACGTTTAGCTTGTAACCTCAGCTACGATCTTGTACCCTTGGGAGGGTATTCTAGATAGTCAGGCTTCTCAGCCTTTTTCATTTATAGTTGTCTGTACTCAGACATGTTATGCTTCCGTTGCCTGTATGCTCTGTATATTGGGTCATGTGACCTCTGTTTGTAATAAATGTTATGATGGCTCTTCTGGGCCTTTATCTATATGAGTTGTTGAGTTATGTTGTGATGCCATGTTGTACAACACATACTTGCATGTTATGCGTACGTGTAATGTGTATTGCTATGTGTTGGATCCGACACCTAGTTGTTTAGCCTTGGTAGCATATCTTACAGGGAAATGTCTCCTAGTGCTTCCACTGAGCCTTGGTAGCTTGCTACTGCTCCGGAACACTTAGGCTGGCCGGCATGTGTCCTTCTTCGTTCCTGTGTCTCTCCCTTAGGGGAAATGCACGCGTTATTCCTTTAAGTCCTTGTAGCTTGCTACGACTTGGGTTCGTACGTTGATGACCGACACGTTCGTTGTTGGATCATGTATGCCTGTCTCTGTAATTTAGTGCCACTTTTGGTTTATAACTGGTCATGTCGGCCCGGGTTCTCTGTCATATGGATGCTAGCAACACTATCATATACGTGTGCCAAAATGCGCAAACAGTCCCGGGCCAGGTAAGGTGGCACCCGTGGGGATACCGTGCGTGAGGCCGCAAAGTGATATGATGTGTTACATGCTAGACCTGTGTGACTTAGTATCGGGGTTCCGACAAAAAACTACGATGCAACTACATAATTAAACTACGGTGCAACTAGAAGTACTCCGAGTCGTCCTCATCTGCACCCTCGCTGGTGTTGTCCGAGGTAGAGATCCACACGTCCTCCCAATGTTCATCGTCGAACGTGAAGAACGACTTCGCACCAACGTTGATGAGATCGCACAGCGATATGGCCAGTGCCTTCCGCCCACGCCGATCCGCCTGCTCCTCGCGGCGCTTTGTCGTCCTCTCCGCCCAGAAGGCACGCTCGTCGGCGACGTCCTCCGGGTGGCGCCGACGCCACTCCGCCATGGCTCGCTCGTCCTCCTCGGCGATGAGGAGGCGGCGCTGCCGCCGACTGTGCTCCGCACGGTCCAGGTCCGTGATAAGACGAGGAGGAGGGACCACGGCTTGCGCCTGCTCGCGCGTGTAGACATCATGGAAGTTCATCCGCGTGTGAGGCCTCTCTAGGCGCCACACCACCGCGTCGTACGCGCGGGCGGCCTCGTGCGCGGTCTCGAACGTGCTGAGGCCGAGCCGGACATCGCTGGACCGGATCTCAGCGTAGTAGGCGCCGAAGGGGCGCTCGCGGACGCCGCGGTAGCCCGAAGTTCCTCGGCGGCATGGTGGCACGGTGGTGGCAGGCGAGGTGGGGAAGCCGCGAGGAATCGGCAGAGGGAGCAGCGAGGAAGCGGCGAGAGCGCGCGTGGCAGTGCAGATAGGGATGAGAGGCCGCGTGGCGAGCGCCGCAATTTATAGGCGCGCCGGAAGCGGTGCGCCAAATCTAGCGCGCGACCGCCTGCTTTCTCCCCCGCGCGCACAATCGTTTCCCGCGCGCGCTAGTTTCCCATCTCTGCTGGAGCGCACGAAAACGTACCGCGCGTGCTATAGTGCCAATTTACCCCGCGCGCGCGTCTTTTGGCGTGGCTGTTGGAGATGCTCTTAGCATATGTTCAATACTCCCTCCCGTCCTTTTTAGTCTGCATATAATTTTTGTTCAAAGTCAAAGTATCTCTACTTTGACTGACCTTCTAGAAAAGTGTATAAACATTCACATTGTCAAATCAATATTATTAGATTCATTCTGAAATATAGTTTCGTAGTGTATAGTATATATATTTCATATTGTAGATGTTCATATTTTTTAATATAAATTTGGTCAAACTTTGTAAAGTTTTACTTGACAAAAATCTAATAGGCAGGGTAAAAATGACGGAGGAAGTACATAGGTTGATTACATAAACCAACAAATAAACATCAAGTTGACGGCTTCCAACGAGCCATCGGACCATAAAAAATAGAAGAGATTTTTTGCTATTCCCTCCGGTTCTTTTTAGTTTGCATATAAGTTTTGCCTGAAGTCAAACTATCTCACTTTGACCAAATTTATAGAAAAATGTATCGACATTCACAATGCCAAATCAATAGTTTAGATCCATTATAAAATGTAGCTTCAAAATATATTTGGTATTGTAGATGATGGTATTTTTTAATATAAATCAGGTCAAAATTTGTAAAGTTTGACTTAGACACAAATCAAATACGCGGAGTAAAAAGGACCGGAGGAAGTACAAAAATTAAGCCTGTTAGTAGTAACACTTCAGCAATATACACTTCAACTAGGTTTGGTGCCTTAATGTAACCCAACTAGGTTATTGGGTGTAGCCAATGCGAGACGGTTGCACCGGCTATCTTCAGTCGATTTGGATGGCGAGCTAATAATAGGCTAGGTGTGTAGGCATCGTAGTCTGTTTTTTTATTGCCGGTTGTGGTGCTTTATCGCCGGGTGTGGCGTTTTACAGTTTAATTTTATTTATCTTTCTTGCTCAGATTTTGAGATTCTGTGAAACTTAAGACCTTGTTTTCATTTTAATAATATGGCTGCATGCATCGATTGATGCAGAGGCCGGAGGCAAGCCTCTTTTAAAAAAAAAATAGCACTAAAAATAAGCTACCCCGACTGTCGTGGTTATACCCAGTGGTATAAACCGCCGGATGTATGACCCGGCTGGAGTTTGGCGATTCATTGGCGACCCGCCCTGACCATACGGTTTACAAGCAACCTGCCTGGTTAGTATGACTCACTGGTAACCCGGCGGGCGGCGGACTGACGACAAGGTCCAAAGCCCAGAAGGCCGGTTCATGATATGGTGGGCCGGTTTATGAAGAAAGCACAAGGAATATTCTCCTACAAAGGAAGCAAGACTAAGACTCCTTGTAATAAAGTAATCCTAATCCTACTAGGACTAGTCATGTAACCCGCCCCTTCAATATATATAAGGAGGGGCAGGGCTTCCCAAAGAGGAACAAGTTCTCACAAGCAAGAAGAAACAATCTCTAGGGCTAGACACAAAGAGCCGGTTTAGCCGGCGACTCTCTCGTGGTCATAATGAGATCTAGTCTCAAACAACATGTAGGGTTGTTACCGGATGATGTTTCCCGGGGCCTGAAGCTGTCTAAATCTTTGTCTTGCGTGTTGTGTTTCTCGATTCTGCTCAACCCCTCTCAAGCTACCACATAGATGCGCTGGCCTCACGACTAAGTCCTCACACTAGGACATCTGCCGTGACAAAACCACGACAGTTGGCCCACCGTGGGGCCTGCGCACGGTGGTGTTGAGTTCTTGGAGGGATCTTTCTTAGGGTTCGAAAAGTTCGCAAATGTCCGGATGAAGAAGAGCCGGCTTGGAAAGATTTGCGTCAGATTTGGGTTCATTGGTTCGGATTTACAATCTGTGAGGTTTGAGGTCAAAAGAAAATTTGGGTTAAGTGTGGATGAACGTGACCCGGCAATCCGTCGAGTCTGGAGGCGAATTGATATCTGTTACAACAGCCACCATGTGAGCCAAGACCGACATCAAGTAAACTGCCAGTATTATGGAGCACCAAAAGTATCAACAGTAGAAGACCATCATGACCTAGGCGTGAAACGCCCAAGATCACTACAACCTGAAGATCAATTTTTTCGTGTGTCACTGCGCCGGCCTGCCGCCTGCGTCGCTCGCCTTCGCCCCACTTCAAACTGCCGGGGCCCTGCTGCTGCCGCATTGAAACCGGCGTTCCGCCCCCGTCAGGTCCTGCCAACAAGCCGCCGCTTGAGGTTTGATCAAAGCAAGCGTGTCAAACTGATTGGTAATCAATAGTACTATTAGTCAACTACTAGTACTCCAAGTCAAAGTCAAAGCCATCCAAAGGAGCCACACACGGATTGATGGCATCCAATAAAGAAAATCATCACATGCTACGGCCCGAAGGAAGATCCGGATATGGATTTAGAGCTGCTGCTCCGTGCAACGAGCCGTTTCAAGATTGCTGCGCCTTTTGCTGTCGCACACCCGCACCTGGCCTGCCGCTGCTGCGGCCTTGCCTTGCCTCGAGTTGCTGGCATTGGTGTTGATCCGCCGTCGTCAAATTGCTCCGGCCTTACTCCAAGTCACTACGGCCGCCTCAAGTCGCCGTTGCACGCCCAAGCCGCTGCTGCAAGACCGGCCTGTGTCCTTTTGGCCACGTCTGCTGTATCGGTCAAGGTTTCAGTCTTTGGGTTGGTCAAGTTTACTAACAACCAGACAACTCGATGATGACAAGGGTGGCGAGGACACTTGGATACCTTATGCCTGAATACGCTACTACAGAAAAAGTAACTACAGAAGTTGACGTTTATGCATATGGCGTCATGGAGATAATTACTGGAAGAGAAGTACTTCTGGAGAAAAAGACGAAGGAGGGCAGGTTACGTGGAGGCCTGGTGCTATAAATACTGAAGTTATACAGAACAGTACTACATCAGAAAGATCAACTGTTTATTCAAAAAGAAAAGAAAATCAAGTTACAGCAGAGGGTCACGTGGATGTTACATTACATCACATCAGTGGAGCTCAACGTGTATTGATCCGGCAAGAGAAAAATCAGTTGATATCTATCATATTTATTTTTAATACATATTAATTCATCCGAGCAAAAAATACCTCGTCCTACTGTATTTTATACGCAGAAAAATTATTAATTACAAAGTGGTATTATACCGCGGAGATGGAGGCACGCCAACATCATTTGGCACAAGTGGTCGTCGTTATTCAACGGACCCCGAACCGGCTTACGACGTGGTGGCCGTATCTCGTGACCGCATCGGTTTATCACACCGTGGCCGTCTCTCGCGACCGCGCCGGCTTACAATGAGGAGGACAACTCATCCGTCCGCACCAGCCTGTAATATTGCGGCCGACTCATCTGTCTGCTCCTACGGTCGACCAGGCCATGATTTATTTCAGTTTCACCGTGGTGATAATCAACTCCGCGGTGGATAATTTTTGGCCTAAATATGTTAGGTGAAATCCATCCAGTATATTTTTATATTATATATCGCTTTCTTTAAAAGAGCAATTACTCCGTCCTGCAAAGTTATCTAATGCAGGGCCCTAAACCGTCACGGTGCCATTTTAAACCGCCGGTCCATCCTCTTCCTTGCGGGTGTTGCATCCAAACTGCCGCTGCGAGCTGCCTGTGGTCCTGCTCCTTGTTAGCCCTAGCTAATCTCATGCATGTAGCTAGTGTTTCTTTTCTGTTTGAAATAAGGTGTTTGCATGGGTCGGTTGTGACCTGAGCATGCACGCACGTAGTGGGGAGCTGCATCGCACGCATCTCTCCATAGCGTAGTTTCCTCCCGGTCCGTTGGCTTCAGCTTGTGATCCAGTCGCTGGATAGAGCGACATATACGGATCAAGGCAGCCGGGGCCGGGAGGTAGTTAGCTCAGCTTTGTAATCGATGGTATAAGCAAGAACAGAAAACAGAAAACGAAGGGGGCAGTAAGCTGCAGCACAAAACACTCTCTCCCTGCCCGTGTTCATCCCTCTCGCTCGCCAATCTCTCTCACTCAATCGCTAGTCGTGACAACGACAATTGGCATCAGAGCTACGTGGTGTTCGATCCACTCTCCGGTGGCCGGCGGTGTCCGATCCGTGGCGTACCATGTCTGACAGCGATTCAGAGAAAGGGAAGAACAAGGGCGGGACGAAATCGCCGCCGAAGACGCCACTGTCCACGGCGCCCGTGGCGCGTCTGACGGGCGGCGGCAGCGACGAGCTGCGCATCGTCGAGCGTGTTGTGCGGGAGAGCGAGACCTCTTCGTCATCCATGGTCCTCACCCGCACCAATTACATGGAGTGGTCTCTGGTTATGCAGGTCAAGCTGCAGGTCGCCCGCGTTTGGTCCGCGGTGACCGATGACGCCGCCGACGAACACGACGACCGGCGCGCGCTGCAGATCATCCTCACCGGCGTGTCGCCGGAGATGATACGCGTACTGGCCGCCAAGGACACGGCCAAGAAGGCCTGGGAAACGATCAAGACCCTCCGGATGGGCAGCGAGCGCGCGCGCGAGGCCAAGGCCCAGGTGCGGCGCCGGGAATTCGAGGATCTCCGTTTCAAGGACGGCGAGTCCGTCGAGGATTTCGCGCTGCGCCTCTCCGGTCTCGTCGCCGACCTCGAGCTGTACGGCGACCCGGTGACGGAGCACAAGGCCGTCCAGAAGTTTCTCCGCGTCGTGCCTCGTAAGTACAGGCAGATGGCTATGGTGATCGAGTCTCTCATCGACCTCAAAACCATGTCCATCGAAGAGCTCACGGGGCGCCTGTCTGCGTGTGAAGATCACTACGATCTGGACGACACGGCGCAGCCCGGCGCATGCCTCATGTACACATCCGCGGAGTGGGACGCGCGCGCGCGGCAACTCGGATCTGGCGGGTCCCCATGTGGCAACGGCAACAAGCATAAGTCGCCGGGCAAGAACAAGGCTCACAGCGGTGGCAAGCCTACGCCGCCGAACGCGGGCGCAGGTGGATCCAGCGGCTCCGGCGGGAAGAAGAAAGGCAAGTGTCACTACTGCAATAAGCCGGGCCATTGGAAGAAGGAGTGTCGCACCAGGCTCAAGGACGAGGACGAAAAAGGGAAACAGGAACATGCCAACCTTGTACAAGCCGGAGCTGAGCATGATCAGGGCCTGTATATGGCCGTGGTCACCGGTGTCAACTCGTCACAGATCGTGGCACCTCAGGAGGTGTACCTCAACGAAGAAAAAGTCATGCCCGTGCCTACACCGGACGGAGTGTGGTTCTTTGATACTGGAGCAAGCAGCCACATGACTGGTGACAAGCATGTCTTCTCGTCGCTGGATGAGTCCGTGCGTGGCACGGTGAAATTCGGGGACGGCTCGGTCGTGGCCATCTGCGGGCGCGGCTCGGTGGTGTTCCGCCGCCAGTATGGAGACCAGCGCGCGCTCACCGGCGTCTTCTTCATCCCCAGCCTGCGGACAAACATTGTCTCTGTGGGGCAACTGGACGAGGCAGGCTGCATCGTCGACATGTAGACGGAGTCATGACCATCCGGGACCCAGCACGGCACGTTCTGGCACGCATCAAGAGGTCGGGAAACCGGCTGTACACCGGCACCCTAGCGATCGATGCACCGGCGTGCCTGATGGCGCAAGGAGACGATGCGACCTGGCGGTGGCACGCGCGCATGGGACATCTTCACTTCCGCGCGCTCCGAGCCATGTCCACTAAACAGCTCGTGCCCGGGATGCCTATGATAGATCGAGTGGAGGAGTACTGCAACGGCTGCGCCTTGGGGAAACAACACCGAGCACCGTTCCCGCAGGCCACGGCGTATCGAGCCGAACACATCCTGGAGCTCGTGCATACAGACCTGTGCGGCCCCATCTCTCCAACGACTCCAGGAGGTAGTAAGTACTTTCTGCTTGTGGTTGATGACCATAGTCGCTACATGTGGCTAGAGCTGCTGAGGTCTAAGGATGAGGCATACTCACGCTTCAAGAAGATCCAAGCCATGGCCAAAGCAGATGGCCAGTGCAGGCTGCGCGCGTTCAGATCAGACCGTGGCGGTGAGTTCAATTCCGTAGAGTTCAAGGAGTACTGTGACAAGAGCGGCATCAAGCACTTCACCACAGCACCATACTCACCGCAGCAAAACGGAGTCGTTGAAAGGCGAAATCAAACTGTTGTGGAGATGGCTCGGTGCATGATGAAAAGCATGAACATGCCAGCGTACTTCTGGGCTGAGGCGATGAGGACCGCCGTCTACCTCATGAACCGCGCGCCAACCAGGAGCTTGGAGGGTGTCACACCCTATGAGGCGTGGCACGGCCGTAAACCCAACGTGCAACATCTGTGCACATTCGGGTGCACGGTTCATGTGAAGCGCGTCGGTGCCGGCATCACCAAGTTGAGCGATCGGTCGACTCCTATGGTGTTCGTAGGCTATGAGGAGGGCTCCAAGGCGTATCGAGCATACAATCCAGCAACCAAGAAAGTCCAGGTAACACGTGACATTGTCTTTGAGGAGAGCAGGCCGTGGACTTGGAGTAGCCCGGGCGCGAGTGTGGTCACCACGGCGCCAACGACATTCACTGTGGTCTACACCATGGAGAACGGGGTCCAGGAGATAGATAGTGGGTCAACCACCCCGCCAGTCACTCCTCGGAGCGCGGCGACACCCTCAACACCAACCTTGGGGACGCCGCGGTCACCTGCAGTCGCCACACCAATGGCGAACACGCCCGAGTCGTCGCAGTTCGGGACGGTGACACCCGCGAACTCGGAAAGGGCCAGTGGACACACGCCTCCGTCACACGACTCCAGGCACGATGTGCCAACGGGGCAGCCAGTTCGCTACCGGAGCTTCACGAGCGTGCTGGAGGAGACCGAGGATCAGGTGGTGCGCGAACAGTTCGAGCGCTGCCTGCTCGTGCGCTGTCTGTTCAGCGCCGAGGAGCCGCGCGGCGTGGACGAGGCGCTGGCTAGCAAGGCGTGGAAGGGAGCCATGGACGTCGAGATGCAGTCCATCGTCGACAACAAGACGTGGGAAGTTGCCCAGCTCCCAGCTGGCCACAAAGCAATTGGTCTGAAGTGGGTATATCGTGTCAAGCGTGACCCGGCTGGCAACATCGTCAAGCACAAGGCTCGCCTCGTCGCAAAAGGGTATGTCCAGCGTCAGGGGGTGGATTTTGAAGAGGTTTTCGCTCCCGTAGCTCGCATGGAGACAGTGCGGCTGCTGTTGGCCCTTGCTGCACATTCTGGCTGGGAAGTTCATCACATGGACGTAAAATCTGCCTTTCTGAACGGCGATCTCACTGAGGAGGTATACGTTGCTCAGCCGCCGGGGTATGAAGTAGCAGGCAAGGAGGAAAGTGTATTGCGCCTGCGCAAGGCGCTGTATGGACTACATCAAGCCCCGCGCGCCTGGTATGCGAAGCTGGACGAGTCGCTGTCTGCTCTCGGCTTCACTCGCAGTCCATTGGAGCATGCTATTTACTGACGCGGCAACACGCATGATTACCTGCTGGTGGGAGTCTATGTGGACGATCTGATCATCACTGGCACAGATACAGCAGGCATAGCCTCCTTCAAGCAACAGATGCATCAGCTCTTCAAAATGAGCGATCTTGGCAAGCTAAGCTACTACTTGGGCATAGAAGTGGAGCAAAGCAGCAATGGCATCACTCTTAGCCAGAAGAGCTATGCAGAAAAGGTTCTGGAAATGGCCGACATGAGTAGCTGCAATGGTTGTCACACACCTATGGAATGCCGCCTCAAGCTGAAGAAGGAAGATGACAGTGAACTCTTTGATGCTACTTTGTACCGCAGGGTGATCGGAAGTCTAAGATATCTGGTGAACACTCGTCCGGACATAGCGCATTCCGTTGGCATCGTCAGTGGATTCATGGAGAAGCCCAGCACACAACACTGGGCTGCAGTGAAGCAGATACTAAGGTATGTGAAAGGAACCATACACTATGGGTGCTCTTACAGAAGAGGATAGGGGACTGCCAGCCTGCTAGGCTTCAGCGACAGCGATCACGCCGGCGATGTCGCCGATCGCAAAAGCACTTCTGGGCACGTCTTTTATCTTGGCAAGAATCTGATCACCTGGTGCTCTCAGAAGCAGAAGATAGTGGCACTCTCCTCATGTGAGGCAGAGTATGTGGCCATAGCTGCTGCAACATGTCAAGGGCTGTAGCTGAGCAGATTGCTGGGAGACTTAACTGGGACCTCACCAGCAAGGTTCAAACTACTAGTTGACAATAAATCAGCCATAGCCTTGAGCAAAAATCCAGTCCATCATGATCGAAGCAAACACATAGATGTCAAGTTCCATTTCGTCAGAGATTGCATGGACAAGGAAGAAGTGGAGATCGACCATGTTGGGACGCAGGATCAGCTTGCTGACGCTCTCACCAAGGCGCTCGGGCGAGTTCGTTTCATCGAGATGCGCCAGAGACTTGGGGTCGTTGGTACGGTGCAGTGAGATTAGGGGGGTGAATTGTTAGCCCTAGCTAATCTCATGCATGTAGCTAGTGTTTCTTTTCTGTTTGAAATAAGGTGTTTGCATGGGTCGGTTGTGACCTGAGCATGCACGCACGTAGTGGGGAGCTGCATCGCACGCATCTCTCCGTAGCGTAGTTTCCTCCCGGTCCGTTGGCTTCAGCTTGTGATCCAGTCGCTGGATAGAGCGACATATACGGATCAAGGCAGCCGGGGCCGGGAGGTAGTTAGCTCAGCTTTGTAATCGATGGTATAAGCAAGAACAGAAAACAAAAAATGAAGGGGGCAGTAAGCTGCAGCACAAAACACTCTCTCCCTGCTCGTGTTCATCCCTCTCGCTCGCCAATCTCTCTCACTCAATCGCTAGTCGTGACAACGACACTCCTGCCACGCTCATCTTGCGGGCTTTAACTCACCGGGTTATCTTTGAGGTGTGCTCGAGAAAATGATTAAAGTGCCATTGAAATCGCTCCGGCTTATTCATGGATGATATATGATATATATATATAAGAATCATCTATCATCCAGACAAAGTCAGGTGATGTCTATCTAAGTCTATTTTATTGGCAAATATTATCTTTGTCAAAGAACAATTACTTTGGTCTATATATTTTCATGGGCAGGACAAATTGTCTGCTATAGAAGTGGCCACCATATCACCAAGTTTATTGAATGATTCATATTGGGATATACAATAAGTATTGCGAAGGTCATCAACTTGCCGTCTTTGCAGATAAAATTCACCATATTACAACGTTCCGCTGTTCAATTATATGCCAGTTGATATTACGGTCAATTATGGAGAATTTCTTGCGGCCTGGTCTATATCAACATACCGGGCCGCACCTGTCTGCAGGAGCTATTTATTGAATATGAGCAAGTCACAGCTTGGGTAGCCCGGTTTTCTTTCAACAAAATGAAGGCAAATTATCATATACTATCAACCTCCGTCTGCATTGGGTGGCTCAAGGGGCAAGTGCACAAGTCGCCGTCACTATAGTTTGGGTGGCTCAAGGGGCAGGTGCACAAGTCACCGCCACTACAGTTTGGTTAAACTTCAAATCGCCAGTTGGAAGGAACCATTGGCCGAGTTGCTGACACGGCTCATAAGGAATCATTTACAACCCGCCGCAGTCACCTTCAATTTTCTATGGAATCATATCGCACTGATGATGGACACCTTATGCTATGATCAAATATGGAGAGTCTCAAGCCAACTCCTCGAGCAGTCTCAAGACTCGGGGGCTACGATGACATGAATCAAATATCCGGTTTACAATCCGGTTCAAGGGAATTTAGTCTTCTACAAAGCTCTGAAGCTCTCAAATCTGGTTTAAGAGTCTCCGGTTCAAAAAGAATTAATCTCTCGCAAGTTCGAGTTTAAAGGCCGTCAGAAAAATTCCGGCTGAAAATGAAGATTCCGGTTTAAGATCCGGTTCAAGGGAAAGATGTCTCCCACAAGGCTTTGAAGCTCTCAATATCCGGTTTAAGAATTTTCGATTCAAGAAAAATAATCTCTCGCAAGTTCGAGTTCTCAGGAAAAATTAAAAGGACCAAAGAGAGTTTGTTGCACAGCACAACTCAAACAAGGTATCGGACGAGCACAGCTCAGAAATATATCACATGGGGGCTTTTGTTTATAAAGCGGAGTTCTAACTACCCTACTAAACCGGCGGCTACACCAAGACCATCATAAGAGCATACCTCTCGTTGCTTCGGCAATCCCCACATGATGATGAGGGGCAAAAGAGAGTTTTGATGCCTAGCACAACTCAAACATAGGCCCCGACGAGAATAGCTCAAATGCTACCTGGGGGCTCATGATGCATAGCATCAACGAGTAGACAACCCTTGTAGTAGGCTATCAAGCAATGGCTTGGAAGCCTGGTGTATACACCTAAAACCCCGGATTAGCATGCCTGCATTAAGTAAGTCACTCCGCCCAGGTAAACCTGGTACGACCCGTCAAACGTATACACAAGTCAATCTTTACAGACCCTGAACTTGGTAACGTTAAATTGACGATCATCGAGTATTTTCACAAGTCAATCTTTACAGACCCTGAACTTGGTAACATTAACATTGATGATTTGGTTAAGGATTGAGGACCATCTTAACAGGCTTTGTAAAATGGTTAATGACAGTAGCCTGGCAGCTCATAAAAAACCTCGAATTTGGAGCCTGGCAGCTCGTAAAAAGCCTCGACTACACGGTCTTATTTGCCAAAAAATTTCTTTTTGATTTTTTATAAAATTTTTATCTTCAAGGTCATTGGTATTCATCCAAGTCCATTGATTCAGGGAGTGGATGACTATAAGTTGCCACTACACCTGCATTTACAGAACCTGGTTTGGTTTGATTATAAGTCGTCAGTATGAGATAATATAATGACCGGTGTTTATTAACCTGGCCTGGCTTTTGACTATAAGTCGCCAGTATGAGATGATATAATGATCGGTGTTTATTAACCCGGCCTGGCTTTTGACGATAAGTCGCCAGTATGAGATAAGATAATGACCGGTGTTTGTTAACCCGGCCTGGCTTTTAATTATAAATCGCCAGCATAATATATGGATAATCCGGTGTTTATCACAACCCGGTACGGTTTATTTATAAACTGGCAAAATATTGCAGGAGTTATCAATACCCAAGATTGGGATTATCACCCTTACTACACTGGCTTGGTAAAACCAACAGTGTAATCAAGTATCACTGGAACCGGTTTTCAAACCGGGTTATATTATTCAAATCTTTAAATAGCCAACATGGCTGGATTTTTATTATGGTTATCAATAACCAATATTATGATTGAGGTTTTCAAAGTCGCTTCAGCGCAATGGATATTATTTTATCAATGGGTATGATTTATTCTACAAAGGAATAGTCCCGAGTCGCTGCAGGCTTACGACCCGACACTTGGGGGCTACATTATTCAAGTTAAGATTACATCAAATATGCAAGTCTCATGTCGCTGCAAGCATGCACCATGACACTTGGGGGCTAATGCAAAGTCATTTTTTTCTCACCTTTATTGAAGACCTGACTCATCACATTGTAATGAGCTGGTCCTTGGAGGCTACCAATTGCTCCTGTCAACAATTCATTATATTGAAGGGTCCACTGCTCAGTTGGTAAAGCACAAAGCTCTTAACCTTGTGGACATGGGTTCAAACCCCATGATGGGAGTTACATTATATATTGTTATTTTCAATGAAGTATATACAAAGTCCCTTCTCATTATCACATAATGACCCGGTCCTTGGGGGCTACACGTTGCTATTCAAGTCTACATGATCATATTTATAAAGTCCCTGCTCATTATTACATAATGACCCGGCCCTTGGGGGCTACACTGGTTGAAGTTTTTGAGCATCAGGCAATTACAAGTCCCAGGTTGATGCAAGCATGACAACCCACACTTGGGGGCTACATAATATGGAGTATTCAGTTTTTTACTAGTGACTGGGATGAACAATCTGGATTTCTTCAAGGGTGCAAGGTTGCAACGTTTATATTGAAACAAGTCTTAAGCTATCACTATGTTCTCCTCTTAAGACTTGGGGGCTACATGTAATATGCATATAAAGGAGGAACATCTTCTCAGTTTCGGGCAAATCAGGAAGATTAATTGTGTGACCCGGCATTGGCAACAATCATTACCCGGTGTCCATAAACAGTCATGACCCGGGATCATCAGTTTTTATAACCCGGCAATGGTGGTAATCATAAACCGGCATCTTCAAGCCGGCGGAGTATTAGATGACTATTTCAAAGACCAATGTTTTTTCGTTAAGCATTGGAAGCCGATTCAAGTGGATTATCTCTTACAATATTTCTCTATGAGACACCAATGTCAGCAAATGGATTATGAAGCTGGTCTATTGACTTGGATTTTTCAGAAGAAGTGTCTGGATTGTTTGCATTGGTAATGTTCTATCCCTCCGCCAAAGCAGCCGCATATACAAGAATGGCCGGGTCATCACAAATCGCACAGAGCTTCAGGAACCGCAAGCGGAGAGGCTTGCCCTCAAGCCAGGGGTCCAACCAAAATTGGGTCCCAGACCCATTACCAACTGAGAAATGCAAACCCAGCCTAATATCTTCCTTGATGGCCTGAATAGATTTCCAGAACTGGGACCCAGCCGAGTGTGAGCAAGCCATGAGGGGTTGGCCCTGCAAGTACTTGGACTCAACCAGCTGCAGGCACAACCCCCCATCTCCCCGCAAGATCCGGCAAACCCAACACAGCATAAGTGCAACGTTCATCCGGCGAGATGCAGGGATGCCCAGCCCACCTCTGTCCTTCGGCAAGCAGATGTCAGCCCACTTCACCATATGGTACTTGGGCCGACCATCCCTTGCCTACCAGAAGAACCTAGCAAGCTCCTTGTCAAAGGATCTATGCACACCTTGTCCTAAACTGGCAAAATTAAGGTGGACATATGTCATTGGTTTGAGCTCGGCTCGTTCACGAAATATGATGCGCACACGATGGATGAGGATGACACATGCGGCTGTAGATGCTCTAACCTCGGCCATTGTCTTCTAAATGGCTTCATCCTAAAGCTTATGCAGTTATCCTCATGATTTATATGATAGTGCATTGCCCTGGTATAGACCCTTGTATTTTAGTTTGGTATTATTTGAAATACTCATTTACTGATATTTGCAAGCACTATGGAACTATAGGGCTTACCTTGTCATCATTTTTCTCTTCTAGAGATTGTACTACCGAGTAGTTTTATACGAGTACTTCTCATGTTCGAGAAAAAGAGCACATCTCAGGCTACTTTATCTTCATTCGAACCACCAGTTTGAATAAATTCTTCTAATCCTTTCATCTCCTCTCCAACCAGTTAGTTTTTCTGCTTCACAAACGTTATTTTTGTTACCTATTGATAACCCACAAGTGTAGGGGATCGCAATAGTTTTCGAGGGTAAAGTATTCAACCCAAATTTATTGATTCGACACAAGGGGAGCCAAAGAATACTCTTAAGTATCAGCAGCTGAGTTGTCAATTCAACCACACCTGGAAACTTAGTATCTGCAGCAAGGTAGTTTAGTAGCAAAGTAATATGGTAATCGTGGTAACAACAATAAAATTAACGATAGTGTTTTTGTAGTTTTTGTAACAGTAGCTGCGGAAAAGTAAATAAGCAACAAGCAATATGTGAAAAGCTCGTAGGCATTGGATCGGTGATGGGGAATTATGTCGGATGCAATTCATCATGTAAAAGTTATAACCTAGGGTGACACAAGACTAGCTCCAGTTCATCAATGTAATGTAGGTATGTATTCCGAATATAGTCATACGTGCTTATGGAAAAGAACTTGCATGACATCTTTTGTCCTACCCTCCCGTGGCAGCGGGGTCCTAGTGGAAACGAAGGGATATTAAGGCCTCCTTTTAATAGAGTACCGGGCCAAATCATTAACACATAGTGAATACATGAACTCCTCAAACTACGGTCATCACCGGGAGTGTTCCCGATTATTGTCACTCCGGGGTTGCCGGATCATAACACATAGTAGGTGACTATAGACTTGCAAGATAGGATCAAGAACACACATATATTCATGAAAACATAATAGGTTCAGATCTTAAATCATGGCACTCGGGCCCTAGTGACAAGTATTAAGCATAGCAAAATCATAGCAACATCAATCTCAGAACATAGTGGATACTAGGGATCAAACCCTAACAAAATTAACTCGATTACATGGTAAATCTCATCCAACCCATCACCGTCCAGCAATCCTATGATGGAATTACTCTCTGGAGCCCCGAACGGACTCTAGATCAGCCCTCCCGAGAGAGATTAGGGCTTGGCGGCGGCTCTGTATCGTAAAACGTGATAATTCTTTCTCTCTGATTTTTTTCTCCCCGAAAGTGAATATATGGATTCCGGGGGTACGTCGATGGCCCATCAGAGGGCCCACGAGGCAGGGGGCGCGCCCCCCACCCTCGTGGAGAGGGTGTGGGCCCCCTGACGTAGATCTTTCCGCAAATATTTTTTATATTTTCCAAAATAATTCTCCGTGGATTTTCAGGTCATTCCGAGAACTTTTTATTTCTACACAAAACAACACCATGGCAATTCTGCTGAAAACAGCGTCAGTCCGGGTTAGTTCCATTCAAATAATGCAAGTTAGAGTCCAAAACAAGGCCAAAAGTGTTTGGGAAAGTAGATAAGTTGGAGACGTATCAACTCCCCCAAGCTTAAACCTTTGCTTGTCCTCAAGCAATTCAGTTGATAAACTGAAAGTGATAAAGAAAAACTTTGACAAACTCTGTTTGCTCTTGTTGTTGTAAATATGTAAGCCAGCATTCAGGTTTCAGCAAAGATCATGAACTAACCACATTCAGAATAACTTTCAGGCCTCATGTCTACTCACATCAATGGCATAATCAACTAGCGAGCAATAATAATAAACCTCGGATGACAACACTTTCTCAAAACAATCATGATATGATATAACAAGATGGTATCTTGCTAGCCCTTTCTAAGACCGCAAAACATATATGCAGAGCACCTTTAAGGATCAAGGACTGACTAGACATTGTAATTCATGGTAAAAGAGATCCAGTCATGATCATACTCAATGCAAATTAATAGTAATACATGCAAATGGCAGAGGTGCTCTCCTACTGGTGCTCTTTTATAAGAGGATGATGACTCAGCATAAAAGTAAATAGATAGGCCCTTCGCAGATGGAAGCAGGGATTTGTAGAGGTGCCAGAGCTCGATTTTTAAATAGAGATGAATAACATTTTGAGCGGCATACTTTCATTGTCAACATAACAACCAAGAATCTCGATATCTTCCATGCTACGCACATTATAGGCGGTTCCCAAACAGAATGGTAAAGTTTATACTCCTCCAACCGCCAACAAGCACACTTCACAGCCATCCGAATCCACGGGGTACCATCCAAACAAGCAACAACCTAGGGAAGTTTTGTTTAATTATTATGATTTGAGCATGGGATTGGGCATCCCGATTACCAGTAATTTTCTCATGAATGATGAGCGGAGTCCACCAATCGTGAGAATAACCCACCTAGCATGGAAGATATAGACAACCCTAGCTGATACATGAGATGTTCTAGCATACAAAACAGAATTTCATTTGAAGGTTTAGAGTTCGGCCCATACAAATTTACTTGGAACGGCAGGTAAATACCGGATATAGGAAGGTATGGTGGACTCATATGGAATGACTTTGGGGTTTATGGAAGTGGATGCACAAGCAGTATTCCTGCTTAGTACAGGTGAAGGCTAGAAAGAGACTGAGAAGCGACCAGCTAGAGAGCGACAACAGTCATGAACATGCATTAAAATTAATCAACAGTGAATGCAAGAATGAGTAGGATATAAATCACCATGAACATAAATATCGTGGAGTCTATGTTGATTTTGTTTCAACTACATGCGTGAACATGTGCCAAGTCAGACCACTTGAATCATTCAGAGGAGGATACCACCCTATCATACCACATCACAGCCATTTTAATATCATGTTGGCACGCAAGATAGACCATTATAAACTCTCAGCTAATCAAGCATGGCATAAGCAGCTATGATGTCTAATTGTCATTGCAAGCATGTTTCATTCATAACAAGCTGAATCAGGAACGATGAACTATCATATTTACAAAAACAAGAGAGGTCGAGTTCATACCGGCTTTTCTCATCTCAATTAGTTCATCATATATCATCCTTGTTGCCTTTCACTCGCACGACCGAACGGTGTGGATAATAATAATAGTGTACGTGCATTGGACTAAGCTAGAATCTGCAAGCTTTTAATACAAGAAAGAAGACAAGGTAATATGGCTCAAGGTTAAATCAACAATAAAGCATATGAGAGCCACTAAGCATTTTAATCATGGTCTTCTACTCTTGACCCCCAAAGAAAAGAAAAGAAACTATTTACACGGGAAAGCTCCCAACAAGCAAAAGAAGAACGAGAAAATGTTTTTGTGTTTTCTTTTAATTACTACTACTACTACAGGCAAGGAAAGTAAACTAGCTAGAAGCTACAACTAATAAATTTTTTGTTTTTCTTAAGGTTTTTCTAGCACGCAAGAAAAAAGACTAAGAAAAGAATTGAAACTAACATGGATGGTACAATGAAAGAGTGTGAGCACCGACAACTAGAATAGTTGTGTGAACATGAATGTAATGTCGGTGAGAAACACATACTCCCCCAAGCTTAGGCTTTTGGCCTAAGTTGGTCTATGGCTGGTATTGGCCTGACGGATATCCAAAGTTGTAGTTGGGGTTGTACTGAGATGCATCAGCTACCGCCTGCTAAGCTGCGGCTCGAAGGCGGGCTGCTTCCATCATATCATGATACTCATTTGCCTCCTCTCTGGTTATAGTATATCTCCCTTTTGCCTGAAAGTCAAACAAAGTAGGGGCAGGAAGAGCAATATGGACGGCATGACGCCTGTTAAATATTAGTCGATATTTGAGGGATTGTTCATCCCTCTCTATAAACCGGTGACTAATCATGGCATTGTAATCCAAATAAGCAGGCAGTAAAGGTTCATCATTTTCATGGACAGGCACACCAAGACGGCGGGCTATGCGAGTGGCATAAATCCCACCAAATAAATCTCCATGCAGACCATTATGATGTAGCCTACGTGCAACAATGGCTCCTAAGTTATATTGTCTATCACCTAATACAACACTCTTGAGAACACTAAGATCAGGGACACACATGTGGCACGCCTCATCTTTACCATTTATGCATCTACCAATAAAGAGAGCAAAGTAATGAATAGCAGGAAAATGAATGCTCCCTATGGTAGCTTGTGTGATTTCTCTAGATGCCCCCACAGTGATACTAGCAAGGAAATCTCTATATTCAGATTTGCGAGGATCACCCATACTGCCCCACTGCGGGAGCTTATAAGCATCATTAAAATCCTCTAAGTCCATGGTGTAAGATTTATCATAAAGGTCAAATAGGACAGTGTGAGAATTACGTGAAGATGAAAATTTAAACCTTCTCACAAAGGTATCAGTTAAGCAACGATATTGAGGGCACTTATCTTGTATGAAGCCCTCGAGGTCAGCGTTGCGCACAAATGCGTCAGATTCCTCCGTAATGCCAACCTGAACCATAAATTCGTCTGACGGCCATTCACAAGGCCGCACCTCAGCTTCCCTCGGTAGTTCATCGTCCGGCTCACGAATCACAAGCCTCGGTTCTTGCTTCCTTGAAGAACCATCTTGGAAGATTTTCCTATGCATTTTTCTGAAATTTTCTGAAATTTTTATTAACTCACAATAAAGGTTAACCAAACTCAACAAGATTGATAGCAACAACTCCTACAAGTGCCTAGAGACTATATCATGCATTAGAACTACTTGGGACCAAGGAAATTTGACATGCAAGCTCAAGAACAAGGTCACCACAACAACAAAAATTTGCAATAAATAAAGTACTAGAACAAAAACTAATTGGACCAATGGAGGAGTCACATACCAAGGAACAATCTCCCCAAACAGTTTGGTGAATGGTGCTTTGAGCAAGGAGATTGAAAATGTCAACAAGATGAGCTAGAACTCGTGCTTGAGCTGGGTAGTGATTTTTTTGGGAGGAAGAAGAAGGGAATGGGTGTAGGAATAAGTGGAGGGGGCCACGTGGGGCCCACGAGGCAGGGGGCGCACCCTGTGAGGGTGGGTGCGCCCTGGACTCTCGTGGCCAGGTGCTGGCTCCCCTCGCCGTGTTTTCTGTGCCATATATTCTCAAATATTCTAGAAAAAATCATAGTTCATTTTCAGGGCATTTGGAGAACTTTTATTTTCGGGGTATTTTTTTATTGCACGGATAAGTCTGGAAACAGACAGAAAATACTATTTTTGCTTTATTTATTCTAATTAACAGAAAGTAAAGGGAGGATACAGAAGGTTGTGCTATCTAGATTCACCCATCTCATGCTCATCAAAAGGAATCCATTAACAAGGTTGATCAAGTCTTGTTAATAAACTCTTTCCGAAAAACATGAAACAGGAGAATTTTCGAATAACACTAGGTTACCTCAATGGGGATATGTATGTCCCCAATAATAAGAATATCATATGTCTTCTTGATAGTAGGAAAAGGAAATTCAAAACCTACAATAGTAATAGTTGAATTTTTTCCAATATAATTGATACCGTGGACCTGAGGTTGTTTCCTCGAAAAGTGTACCGTATGCTCATTACCATTGACATGAAAAGTGACATTGCCTTTGTTGCAATCAATAACAGCCCCTGCAGTATTCAAAAATGGTCTACCAAGGATAATAGACATACTATCGTCCTCGGGAATATCAAGGATAACAAAGTCCGTTAGAATAGTAACATTTGCAACCACAACAGGCACATCCTCACAAATACCGACAGGTATGGCAGTTGATTTATCAACCATTTGCAAAGATATTTTAGTAGGTGTCAAATTACTCAAGTCAAGTCTACGATATAAAGAGAGAGGCATAACACTAACACCGGCTCCAAGATCACATAAAGCAGTTTTAACATAGTTTCCTTTAATGGAGCAAGGGATAGTAGGTACTCCTGGATCTCCTAGTTTCTTAGGTATTCCACCCTTAAAAGTGTAATTGGCAAGCATGATGGAAATTTCTACTTTAGGTATCTTTCTTTTATTGGTAATAATGTCTTTCATATACTTAGCGTAAGGATTTGTTTTAAGCACACCAGTCAAACGCATACGCAAAAAGATTGGTCTAATCATTTTAGCAAAGCGCTCAAAATCTTCATCATCCTTTTTCTTGGATGGTTTAGGAGGAAAAGGCATGGGTTTCTGAACGCATGGTTCTCTTTCCCCACCGTGCTTCCTAACAACAAAGTCTCTCTTATCATAACGTTTATTCTTTGATTGTGGGTTATCAAGATCAACAACAGGTTCAATCTCTACATCATTACCATTGCTAGGTTGAGCATCATCATGTACATCATCATTAACATTATCACTAGGCTCATGTTCATTACCAGATTGTGTCTCAGCATCAGAAACAGATATATCATTGGGATTCTCAGGTGTGTCAGCTACAGGTTCACTAGAAGCACGCAAAGTCTTATCATTTTTCTTTTTCTTCTTCTTAGAAGAACTAGGTGCATCTAAAGTAGCTCCCTGAGAATCTTGCTCAATTCTCTTAGGATGGACCTCAGGATACAGAGGTTCCTGAGTCATTTTACCACCTCTAGTTGCAACTCTAACAGCATAGTCATTATTCCTACCATTGAGAAAATCATTCTGAGCCTTAAGTACCGGTTCTACTTGAGTGATAACCATAGAAGCATGTTTACTAATGAGTTTCAGTTCACCTTTGACTCTAGAAATATAATCACTCAAGCGTTCAATCATATAAGCATTACATTGCAATTGTCTACCAACATAAGCATTGAAGTTTTCTTGCTTCACAATAAAATTGTCAAACTCATCTAAGCATTGGCTAGCAGACTTATAACGAGGAATATCACGTTCATCAAATCTATAAAGAGAATTTACCTTTACTACCTGTGTCGGGTTATCAAGACCATGTATTTTTTCAATAGGTGGTAAATTCTTAACATCTTCAGCTTTAATACCTTTTTCTTTCATAGATTTCTTTGCCTCTTGCATATCTTCAGGACTAAGAAATAGAACATCTCTTCTCTTCGGAGTTGGCTTAGGGGCTGGTTCAGGAAGTGTCCAATTATTTTCATTGGCCAACATATTATTCAATAGTAATTCATCTTGATCAACTGTTCTTTCCCTGAAAACACCAATGTTGGGGATATCGCTTATCGGGAACTTATCGGTCGACCCATGATAAGGGGTAAATCTGCTAGTTTATCGGCATATCGGCCAATTTATCGCCATATCGGCTGATTTATCGGCCGATTTATCTTATCGGTCAGACAACGATAAGCGATAAATCGGCCGATTTATCGGCATATCGGAAGATATCTTGAACAGAACACAACCAGCACAACTATCCAGGTGGTCTCTGGAAGCATCGGTTAGTCCATTATAAAAGACATCAAGTATATCATTCCTCTCAATAGGATGATTAGGTAAAGCATTAAGTAATTGGAGAAGCCTCCCCCAAGCTTGTGGGAGACTCTCTTCTTCAATTTGCACAAAGTTATAAATTTTCCGTAAGGCAGCTTGTTTCTTATGAGCGGGAAAATATTTAGCAGACAAGTAATACATCATATTCTGGGGACTACGCACACAACCAGGATCAAGAGAATTAAACCATGTCTTAGCATCACCCTTTAATGAGAACATAAATAACTTAAGGATATAGTAATAATGGATCCTTTCATCGTTGGTAAACAGGGTGGCTGTATCATTCAACTTAGTAGGATGTGCCACAACAGTTTCAGATTCATAGACATGGAAAGGATCAGATTCAACCAAAGTAATTAACTCAGGATCCACAAAGAAATCATAATCCTTATCAGTAACAAAGATAGGTGAAGTAGTGAAAGCAGGGTCATGTTTCATTCTAGCATTCAAGGACTTTTCTTTCAGCTTAGCTAATAATTTCTTAAGATCATATCTATCGTTGCAAGCAAGAAAGTCTCTAGCAGTTTCTTCATCCATAACATAACCCTGAGGAACAACAGGCAACTCATATCTAGGGGGAGAAGCTTCATCATCACTTTCATAAATATTATCAGTTTCAATATTTGCATTCTCCCTAACCTTAGTAATTTGTTCATCTAGAAATTCACCTAGTGGCACATTATTATCAAGCATAGAAGTAGTTTCATCATATATAGCAGAAGTGGCATCATCAAGAACATATGACATATCAGATTCAATAGCAGGAGTAGGTGTCGCAAATTTACCCATAACAGATGGTGAATCAAGTGCAGAGCTAGATGGCAGTTCCTTACCTCCCCTCGTAGTTGAGGGATAGATCTTGGTTTTTGAGTCCTTCAAATTCTTCATAGTGATCAATAGATATAAATCCCAAGTGACTTAAAGAATAGAGCTATGCTCCCCGGCAACGGCGCCAAAAAATAGTCTTGATAACCCACAAGTGTAGGGGATCGCAACAGTTTTCGAGGGTAAAGTATTCAACCGAAATTTATTGATTCGACACAAGGGGAGCCAAAGAATACTCTTAAGTATTAGCAGCTGAGTTGTCAATTCAACCATACCTCGAAACTTAGTATCTGCAGCAAGGTAGTTTAGTAGCAAAGTAATATGGTAATAGTGGTAACAGCAATAAAAGTAACGATAGTGTTTTTGTAGTTTTTGTAACAGTAGCAGCTGAAAAGTAAATAAGAAACAAGCAATATGTGAAAAGCTCGTAGGCATTGGTTCAGTGATGGAGAATTATGTCGGATGCAATTCATCATGTAAAAGTTATAACCTAGGGTGACATAGAACTAGCTCCAGTTCATCAATGTAATGTAGGCATGTATTTCGAATATAGTCATACGTGCTTATGGAAAAGAACTTGCATGATATCTTTTGTCCTACCCTCCCGTGGCAGCGGGGTCCTAGTGGAAACTAAGGGATATTAAGGCCTCCTTTTAATAGAGTACCGGACCAAAGCATTAACACATAGTGAATATATGAACTCATCGAACTACGGTCATCACCGGGAGTGGTCCCGATTATTGTCACTTCGGAGTTGCCGGATCATAACACATAGTAGGTGACTATAGACTTGCAAGATAGGATCAAGAACACACATATATTCATGAAAACATAATAGGTTCAGATCTGAAATCATGGCACTCGGGCCCTAGTGACAAGCATTAAGCATAGCAAAGTCATAGCAACATCAATCTCAGAACATAGTGGATACTAGGGATCAAATCGTAACAAAATTACTCAATTACATGGTAAATCTCATCCAACCCATCACCGTCTAGCATGCCTACGATGGAATTACTCACGCACGGTGGTGAGCATCATGAAATTGGTGACGGAGGAAGGTTGATGATGACGATGGCGACGATCTCCACTCTCCGGATCCCCGAACGGACTCATGATCAGTCCTCCCGAAAGAGATTAGGGCTTGGCGGCGGCTCCGTATCGCACAACGCGATAATTCTTTCTCTCTGAATTTTTCTCCCCGAAAGTGAATATATGGAGTCCGGGGGTACGTCGGTTGAGCATTAAGGGGCCCACGAGGCAGGGGGCGCGCCCCCACCCTCGTGAACAGGGTGTTGGCCCCCTGACGTAGATCTTCACAGATATTTTTTATATTTTCCAAAATAATTCTCCGTGGATTTTAAAGTCATTCCTAGAACTTTTTATTTCTGCATAAAAACAACACCATGGCAATTCTGCTGAAAACAACATCAGTCCGGGTTAGTTCCATTCATATCATGGAAGTTAGTGTCCAAAACAAGGCCAAAAGTGTTTGGAAAAGTAGATACGTTGGAGACTTATCACCTATTGGCCCAACAACATATATAGATGAATATATGCAATTTTTGTGCAATTTGTACAGTGTCATTTAAATCTCCAAGGTCGGGTCAAAGATAAATCATGTTCTTGTTCGCCATATGAGAATTGCGGACAGAATAGATATAGCGGCTATGTTTATTGAGGGGCTATCTGAGATCTTTATTGGTTGACAGTACTTTGAAGACTACTTCTTACGTTACGTTCACATGATAAATGTTTTATTAACATTACACGACACATCCTCCCTACAAGTTGCCGTGCCAAGTTGGGAAATCTATGTTTTAGTGCGTATGTGTGATTTTGAACAAAGATTTTGTATTGGCGTCTATCTATTACGGTTAGTTTGAGAAATTATATCACATTTATTTATCCACCTACTACTGCAACTCATTGTTAATTGATTTAGATTTCTATGTGCTTCTACTGCATATTGGGAATTGTTTCTTAGACAAGGATTGAGATTTTGTTTAATGACAACTTTCAGGCGAGGATATCTTGATCTATGAATGAGTGAAATAACTATCTAAGATGTACCACATAATTCGTTTGATTAGGACGACCATTTATGTATTTTTGCCGAAGATTCCACCCGAGAAAAACAAATCTCGACACAATGTTGCAGGAACCTTCTAATGTATTGTAGACATGTTTGTAGTACCATGTATCATCAGGCATCTAAAGAGTTAGGAGTAATGTGTCATTAAAAATATGCATACACTAGGTAAACTTTCAATTGATACAATGTATTTTTTTGCTTGTATTTTTTCAGGAAGAATAATTGTGTATCAATTTTATTCATATTAATTTTGATTAGTCAATGTTTCAGACGTGCCTTGCACATGCAAACTTGCTAGTTTTAGAGAGAGAATGATGACTTGATGGAACTTGCTAGTTTTAGATAGAGAACGATGACTCGACGGAACCGTTCACACCTTAGCTTTTCCCTAGCAAGATAACGTAAATCGTAAGATCAAGATAGGTCAATTATACAGATCGGACGGTTATTATATTTATAAGGACCCGTTCACACATTTGCTTTTTCCCAGCAAGAGTTAATTAAGATAGGTCAACTGTACAGATCACATGGATCTCTACTCTTTTCTTCAGCATGTTGAGTTCATCCGACATAAATCGAGTTGGTCCTTGCAAATGTCTTACAATAAGAAAAGACCGGAACATGGCTGGAACTAAGGAGCAGCGTGGTCTTCCTCTTTTTCTCTTCCACAGGTGACGATCGAATTCTGATTTTTTTACTATGCAACTGACTAGCCCTATAGTTTAGTAGTGTCGTAAGAGATTCAAGGAGCAACACTCACCTCGCCTTTCACCACCACCGTGAGCTGCGTATACATCTTGTGTGGATCCAAATGCATTGAAGTCGTGTCATCCAGATGCATCGATCATGATCAAGTTGCTTGAGGTGCATGCTATGAACTATGACCGGCAATGCTTTTGTGATATTCGTGTTGACAAGCGTACGACGTGAGTAAGAATCAAAACATTAAATTTATGATAGAAGATGCTCACCGGTCTAGATAGGAATTGATACGTCCGAGACGTAACACTTTAGCTCTTATTTTGGACTCTAATTTGCATGATTTGAATAGAACTAACTCGGACTGACATTGTTTTCAGCATAATTGTCATGGTGTTATTTTTGTGCAAAATAAAAGTTCTCGGACTGAGCTGAAAATTTACGGAGAATATTTCCAGAATATATAAAAAATATTGGCAAAGAGAACTACTGGATGGGAGGCACCAAGGAGTCACAAGCTTAGGGGGCGCGCCCTGTGAGCTTGTGGATCCCACGAGCCTCCGTCTGGCCTAATTAAAACTCCATAAATACCTATTCACAGAGAAAAATATCAGAGAGAAAGTTTCATCACGTTTTACGATACAGGGCTGCCGCCACCTCCTGTTCTTCATCGGGAGGGCTGATCTAGAGTCCGTTTGGGGCTTCGGAGGGTGGAATTTGTTGTCTTTGTCCTCATCAACCCTTCTCCATCAACAATTTCATGATGCTCACCGCCGGGGGTGAGTAATTCCTTCATAGGCTTGCTGGATGGTGATGCAGTTGGATGAGATTTGTCATGTAATTGAGTCAAGTTGTTAGGGTTTGATTCCTAGTATCCACCGTGTTCTGAGATTGATGTTGTTATGACTTTGCTATGGTTAATGCTTGTCACTAGGGCCCGAGTGTCATGATTTCAGATTTGAACCCTTTATATTTTCATGAATATATTTGAGTTCTCGATCCTATCTTACAAGTTGTATGCATCGATTATGTCTTATGATCCGCATACCCCAATGTGATAATAATTGAGATTCTTTCCAGTGATTACCGTAGTATTATGAGTTCATGTAGTCACTATGTGTTAATGCTTTGTTCTGGCTCTCTGTTAAAAGGAGGCCTTAATATCCCTTAGATTTCCTTATGTACCCTGCTACCACGGGAGGGTAGGACAAAATATGCCATGCAAGTTCTTGTTATACGCATGTATACTATATACGAATACATGCCTACATTACATTGATGAATTGGAGCTATTGTATATCGCTCTAGGTTGTGAGTGTTATATGATGAATATAATCCAACACAAATATCCATCCTTGATCCAATGTCTACGCTTTTGTCATATTGGTTTTTGCTAAGTTACTTTTGATGATGTTGCTGCTATAATCGCTACAAAACTTCTAGTGTTACTATTATCGTTACTATTGCTACTGCTATTATTGCTAACAAACTATCATGATACTCCCTCTGTAAACTAATATAAGAGCGTTTCGAATACTAAAGTAGTAATCTAAATGCTGTTATATTAGTTTACAGAGGGAGTACTCTGCTACTAAACATTTTGCTGCAGATATTTACTTCTCCAATTATGGTTGAATTGACAACTCAACTGCTAATACTTGCAAATATTCTTTGGCTCCCCTTACGCCGAATCAATAAATTGGGGTGAAATTCTACCCTCGAATACCATCATGATCCCCTATACTTGTGGGTTATCAGCAATATGTGGGTTCTTTAAGTTTTACAAAGAATCTGACAAGGCTGTAACTATATTATTTTTTTGACTATAAAGGCTGTCACTATATTGGTTGGGATAGACGACAGAGCATGTAGCCTTAGCATGGAATAGATAACATAGATGCAAAATGGCGAAGCCTGGAATGACTCCCGTACCATAGATGGCAAAACGATTAATGCTTAAGTCTGCACCTATAGCTCAACCCCGTGAGTACACGAACTCATTTTGCCATTTTACAGTAGACGATGCCGGTCGTGGGTGGTTTCACAAGACCCAACTCGATCTTTTTCATGGGTGCAATGATGTAGAGAGAAGAGGCTTATATAACACATTCAAAAAGTATGCATGCATTTTCTACTTCAATCGAGTTCCATAGGACAAGAACACATCTTATATGTAGCACCATGCATAACAAACGAGGCCACGAAGCAAACAAACTACCCATAGGTCATGCCCAGAAGACAATGAACAATGGAGCATGAGATGGAAATTAAGTGGCCATGCATGGTAGATATCATAAGACAGGCTGATCAGAAAGGCCTCCAAGAGCAATCCTCCTTTCGATCCTTGCCATCTAGATTAGGGAAACCAACACATGCCTTCTTTGTTCATCTTTAGGTTGCATGCAGTGATATAGACCCGTCCGAAGCTTTCAATATTAATGGCCCCATATATATGTCATGCTAAATCTATCTATCTTCCTTGAGTGAGAAACAAAAAAGTTGTGCCCAATGACTATCTGGCCAACTAGTCGCTATCTTCTGTCTCACATGCATACTGCTAGAAGCTCCCCTTCTCTTTCAAAAAATCTTTGCGTCCAAGCCCCCCACAAGAAGGAGCTGTCGGCGGAGCTACGCTAGAATTCCTGGGGGTGAAACATAAAAGTGTAAACATTTGAGGGGGAAAATGCTAGTTTTCCTTCCAGGTAAACCATGTGCTTTCCTTCACAAAAATTTCCAATGCTGGGGGGGGGGGGCAAAGCCCCCCTCCCTCGACTACACTAAGCTCCACCAGTAGTGAGTTGTATAAATTTCACCCATTGTGTCTTGCATGTGGGAGCTTGTAGTACATGTAAATCATAAAAAATTAAAGAAAAATGTTGTCATTTCTATGACGCAGGTTCCCTTAGCCTAGACTGTGGTGGGAAGACCGGCGATTACACTGACGACAACCCTGTCTCCCCAGACTCAGTAGCTTCAGAAGCAATAAATGAGTCTGCGGTACTTCTCTATAGACAACATGAAGTACTGCTACAACATCGATATTAGGAAGAGGGCACATTACCTAGTGAGACCAACTTTTCTCTATGGTGTCTTCAACGAGAGCCCGTTCTACCCCAAGTTCAGGATTTCGCTCTGAGCTAGGCGGTGGTGCACGATTGTGATCGATGCCCGAGATTGATTGAGGCGGAGGAGGTCATTGTGTTGACGCAGACGTCGAAGCTCAGCGTATGTCTGTAATGCCCAGGATGGAACTATACCTCCTACGTGTCGAGGCACGACTTAAAGGCATAAGTCCATCCTAGAATGATCTCAAGTTTGGTATCTTTGCACGACTCATGTAAAAGAGGAATTAAAAATGCAAAAGGAGATAGTTGGCTTACACTCGCCACTTCACACAAAACAATACATAAGCAATACATCATTCAGAACATCACAACCCGACTACGGGTGAAGATCCAAAAGAAAGATACCAAAACAACATAAAGCCACAGGCCAAGATCGAATCCTAGTAGAAACCACTACTAACTATCGAAACGACACAAGCAAACGGCCACACTCTTCAACGAGCTTCCAGTGAAGAACTTGAACCATCTCCTGCATCAAGCTCGGCTGAACCTGCATCTGGTGTGGTGAAGTAACTGTGAGCCACAGAGGACTCAGCAATCCCGTTCCCGGGTAACAAGACTATTTAAGCCTTGGGTGAGGACAAGGCTGAAGAAAGAATAAGAGGTGAAGGAACAAACAAGAGTCTGCAGCAGCAACTAGCACTAACTTACGTAAAAGAGAGCGAGAAGAGAAGAGCATCGGTCGAAAGATGATCACGAAGTGATCCTAGCTAAAGCCGGTCAAACATAACCCCACCATGTTCAACTCCCGAATCCCTATTCGGAAATTGACAGTCACGGTACACACGCTGGTAGTGTATTGAAACATTGTGTCAAGTTATCTACAACCGGAATTAACAAGCTCCCATCTGCCACATAACCGCGGGCACGGCTTTCGAAAGTTCAAACCCTGCAGGGGTGTTCCAACTTGGCCCATCACGAGCCTACGATCCGCGGAGTCGCAACTCCATAGGTGGGAAGACCCGAGTATTCTCGGAATCCCGTGCTCAAGTTAAACCGAACTAAGGTAAGGCTAATCCAGCAAATCCTCCCGGCGTGTCGACACCCTGATAGGTAGCCGCGCGTATCTAGTCTCAGGACACGACCGGATGAGACATCCTACGGGTTTTTACCAGACCTCAAGTTTCCTTGAGGTGGCCCCGCAGTCCGCTCGTTTCGGACCAACACTCATGAGGAGCACTGGCCCGGGGGGTGGAATTAAAATAAAAGAGGGTTTGCAAGGCCCTTATGCAAGTTTTATTAGTTTGTTATTAGGCAAATAGTACCAATGTTGGGACTTGCTGGAAAAGACTTAGCACTTAGCGGTTTATCAAGGGGGTCCCATACACCCCAACCGTGTTAGGAATGCATAATCAAGGAACATAACACCGGTTTATACGGTTCCTAACGGCATGAGTGGAACAAAACACCAAGCAAAAGGCTTAGCCTTCCATCCTGCCAGTATATAGATGATTTCATTTTGAGCATTTATATAGTGTGATATAACCCAACCAAACTTCAACATGAAGCGAGCATCTTCAATCTTCACCTGCAACTAACAATGCTATAAGAGGGGCTGAACGAAGCGTACTTAGCCAAGCAACGGTTTGCGTAGGTAGGGTGGTTAAACATGGCAATTGGTTACAAGTAGGAGGTTGACAAGAAGATCATGGGCATCGAGGCAAAACTATAGATCGAGACTACTAGCAATAGGCAAAGATAGTAATGGTATCCGGGTTCGGTCATCTTGCCTGGGATTCCACAAGGGAGAAGAACGGATCCAAGAAGAAGACGGAGCAACAGACGAGCGGATCCTCACAACCCCGGAACGAAACCGAAGCTAACAAAAGAAGCAACCGGAAAGAAGGAAACAACACAGGGTAAACACACAATCATAAACATGGCATATGATGCACAAGCAAGCATGATACATGTCCGATTTAATTATGCATGGCATGGCAAAGTGCACAAACAACACTACAAGTTAAGTGGAGCTCAATATGCAACGAGTTGCATATTGACGAAACACCACATTTATTTATTTAGTTGACTCACATTATTTACAAGACAAGATTAAATGTTTTTAACATGGCAAGAGGTGAAGCATAAAGAAACTACACTATTTAGACATTTTAAATGAGGCCGGAATATAACAACAACATATCCGGAAAATCCTCATGAGCATGTTTAATAATTATAAAGCAACAACAATTAAGCATTTAGGGTTGTAACATGATGCGGATGTCATGATCAAGTTTATGCAAGTTCTATTAAAAGGTTGACTTAAAAGAGATATGAAGTACTTGTCACCGCGGTGGAAGGAAAGAGTGCCACGGCAACGATCCGAAAATGATGCAACGGCATCATATCGGTTCCGGAAACTCGGTGAGGGACCGGTGCAAAACAAAAGGTGGAGTGAACGAGTTGAACAAGATGATGGGGTGATCTCATTGCCGGGTTCCCACAAGTCGGCGACGAGGCAACCGAGGAACATGACAAAAGGGACGAAACGGACACGGTGCACACACGAGGAGCATTTCATACAACACAAGCATGCATCACACGGGTCACGTCTCGGGGTTATACCTTTGAAGCGTGCGTTTCGGGGCGGTTCGAGATCGTCGAGGGACGTAGAGGAAGTAGACGTTCACGTCATCGTGTCGTGGTACTTGGCGAATTCCTCGTTTCCGGGCGATGGTAGTGGTACACGCGATGGTAGTCGTTCGGGTCGTCGTGGTACTTGTCGGTCATGTAGAGGTACTTGGCGTTCGACGGCGTCGTGGTACTCGTTCACGTAGTCGTACACGGATGTAGTGGTACTTGTTCCGTAGATGTTCAAGTCGTCGGTCTTAGGCGGTAGACGTTTCCGTTCTCTGTCAAGGTCAACACAAGCAACCAAACAACACAAAAAAAACTACAGCAGCAAAACAAGGGCAGCACGGCGACGAGGTTGCAGCAGCAGCGGTCTTAGCGGCGCCGGAAAAACAAAGGCAGAACATCGGCAACTAGGCGAGGAAGAGGACACATCCTCGCTGGATTGAAGGCAGCAGGCCATGGCGCGGTCGGTCTGGCACTGGAGGAGGCTCTGGCGCGGCCCTGGAGACGGAGGGAACCACGACCGGATGCGCTGCGGCTCGGCGGGAGACGAGCCTGCGCGGGGGTGCTGCTCGCGGGAGGAGTTCTGGCGCGGCGGACGCGCTCGGGGCGCTGTGGGCACCTGCCGAGGCGCGGGAGGGATGAAACCGCGGCCTGGAGCGGCGCTGCTCGGGCGGAGGAGGACGTCGGAGGACGCGAGAGGCCGGACGCGGTACTGGAGGCCGAGGCGAGGAGGCTCCTGCGGCCTTGGACGCGGGGTCGTCTGGGAGGACGGAGCCGGAGGCCTTGGCCGCTCGGGCCTGGGCGCTGCACGGGGCCGACCTTGGCTAGAGGGAGCCACGGCATTGAGGCGAGGACGCGGGCTGGAGAGCTGCTCGTGGCCTGCGGGCGACCTGGCGACGGAGTGGCAAGGGACGAGCGGGGGCGGCGAGAGGATTGGGGCTCGGCTGCGAGGCGAGCGAGGGGAGAGCGAAGGAGAGATGCGGGCGAGCGAGAGAGGGGATCGAGGCTGGGAGGTGAGTGCGGGTCGAGGGGTTCGACCTCCTGGCGGCGGCTTGCGGATAGAGTGAGCGGACGAGGGGTGAGGAGAGTAACGGGCTAGGGTTCGGTCGCTACGGGGATGGGCCAGGGAATTGGGCCAGAAGAGAGAGAGATGGGCCTGGGAGGAAGGAGGCTGACTGGGAGGCTCTTTTTCTTTTTATTTCTTTAACAGAAATAAAAATAGAGAGAGCGCAAAGAAAAAGAAAAGAGGCCAGAACAGAAAATAAAATATGGAACATTTTTTATAAGGCTTTACGGGATATTACCAACCCAACAAAAATAGTTCCAACACAAAGGAAGTGCAAACTAAAACATTTAGCTTGCAAATAAAAGGAGTTTAGATTTTTGGAGGAGCCTCGAAACAACGGAAAGAAATTACCGGCAAGATTTTGAAGGTGAAACTCGAAGTGAAAAGACATGGGGAAATTATGCAAGTGTGTTATGGTGATTCCGAAGCAATGGAATATTTATTAATATAGCTCCATAATATTTGGAGGATATGTTATAAAGAGAAGACATTCTTCCCTCGAATTAAATGGACCGAAGGCCCACACGAATTATTTAGGTTGAGATGAAAAAAATAAAATGACATGATGGCATGATGACATGATGCAATGCAAAAATAAAAACACAAGCACAAAGAACACACGGGAGACCCGGAACATCTGGAACTTCGAGAATCTTCTGCAATCTTCTGGGACGTCGGTCTCGGGCGTCACAATGTCTCTCATACGCGGCGATGTGCGAGCCATTCATCTCAACGATAGAGTTGTGGATGTTCAGAGGATCACTCTACGCCACGCCGCACGAGGTTGATTTTCCATGGTATTTCTACGAGGGTGTAATGCCCAGGATGGAATTATACCTCCTACGTGTCGAGGCACGACTTAAAGGCATAAGTCCATCCTAGAATGATCTCAAGTTTGGTAATCTTTGCACAACTCATGTAAAAGAGGGATAGTAAACTGAAAATAGTTGGCTTACAATCGCCACGTCACAGAATAACAGTACAAGTCTCAAACATCATACAATAAGATCACTACAACCCTCTAAGGGCAAAAGCCAAATGTCAAAGTACCAAACTCAGATAAATAAAACAACCACAGGCGGATCGAATCCTAGTAAGAGTCTCCACTACTGATCGTCCGGGTAGCGAACGTAGTAACGACTACGCTCCTCGTCGAACTCCCAATCCAGCTCGGTGCCATCACCTGGATAGCTCACAGCTGGACCTGCATCTGATGTGTGAAGTAACTGTGAGCCACGGAGGACTCAGCAATCCCGTTCCCGGGTAACAGAACTATCAAAGCCTTTAGGTGAGGGAAAAGGCTGAAGAAAGAAATGAGGTGAAGGAACAACAAAGAGTCTGCAGCAGCAACTAGCACTAACTTACGCAAGAGAGAGCGAGAAGAGAAGGCAAAGCGAGAAGTGATCACGAAGTGATCCTAGCTACAAGCTCACAAACATAACCCCTCCGTGTTCAACTCCCGAATCCCGATTCGGAAATTGACAGTCACGGAACACACGCTGGTAGTGTATTAGTATCATTGTGTCAAGTTGTCTACAACCGGAAATAACAAGCTCCCATCTGCCACATAACCGCGGGCACGGCTTTCGAAAGTTCAAACCCTGCAGGGGTGTTCCAACTTGACCCATTACAAGCCCACGATCCGCGGAGTCGCAACTCCAAAGTGGGAAGACCCGAGTATCCTCGGAATCCCGTGCTCAAGATATACCGAGCTAAGGTAAGGCTAATCCAGCAAATCCTCCCGGCGTGTCGACACCCTGATCGTAGCCGCGCGTATCTAGGTCTCAGGACACGACCGGATGGGCGATTCTACGGGTGGATACCAGATACCTCGGGTTGCCCCAAGGCGGCCCCGCAGAACCCCCGTTTCGGACCAACACTCATGTGGAGCACTGGCCCGGGGTTGTTGATTAAGAAAGAGGGTTAATTACTCCCTATGCATGTTTAGTTTGTTATTAGGCAAATAGTACCAATGTTGGGATTTGCTGGAAAAGACTTAGCACATAGCGGTTTATCGAGGGGGTCCCATACACCCCAACCGTGTTAGGAACGCATAATCAAGGAACATAAAACCGGCTTATACGGATCCTAACGGCATGAGTGGAACAAAACACCAAGCAAAAGGCTTAGCCTTCCACCCTTGCCAATATATAGGTGATTTCAATTAAAGCATTTATATAGTGTGATATAACCCAACCAAACTTCAACATGGAGCAAGCATCTTCACTTCCCCTGCAACTAGCAACGCTATAAGAAGGGCTGAGCGAAGCGTACTTAGCCAAGCAACGGTTTGCATAGGTAGGGTTGGTTAAACATGGCAATTGGTTACAAGTAGGAGGCTGACAAGAAGAACATGGGCATCGAGGCAAAACTATAGATCGAGACTACTAGCAATAGACAAAGATAGTAATGTTATCGGGGTTCGGTCATCTTGCCTGAAGAGAAGACGTTCGGATCGAAAGAAGGGTCCTCGTGCTCAAACTCGTTGGAAACCTCGTGCTCAACCTCGTTGGAAAACTCGTGCTCAACTTCCGGCTCTAAACAAGACAAACACACCAAGCACCAATCAACACGATGCAATGCGCACTCGAAAAACATGTATGCATGATGGATGCACTAGTGATGCACAAGGAGCACGTAAAACATCACTCAAGCAAAACACCTCAAAACAAGATAACAACATGATATTATTAATCTACACAGAAAATCACCCAAGTTTGATATAAGAATCGCTGAAATCGGAGTTACGGGCTAAAAGTTATGCCCGAAACAAGATTTGAGCGAAAACTGAAAATTACAGCAACATAGCATCTTGGGAGCTCAAAATAAATAATCTACAGCACCCAAAGGGCATGGCAAAGGACTTGAACATAAACTAGATATAATGTACAGCAACTAGGTCCAAAGTGCACCCCCAACGGAGTCACGGATCAATAGCAATGATCTTGGACATATTGAACTTTGAAATAAAATTCTGGCAGCAGAATTTTATTGAAAGTTTGGAGCAAAAGATAAACATGCTACAGCCACTCAAATGGACATGTGAGGACATGGATGGAAAGACAACAATAAATACTTCATGGAACAATCAAAATCCACCCCAAAACTATCATGCTTTGTCCTACAACATCACACGAACATGGCATCGGAACGTTACAGATTTCAGACTTAGTGAAATTTCACTAAGTCCTAAAACAGCAACATTATCATAGCATCAAAAAGAGCAAGTTTAAGACACCTCGAAACTAAACATGGCAAAGGGTAAGCACCTCATCAAAATACATATGACGGTGATCCCGAAACACACAAGCATGCAACATTGTGGTGAACACACCGATTGCAACAAGCTCAACAACATGGCATTTCATAACAAGTGAAAACACAACATGTGAACATGGCATCTTGCAACGATGATAACAAGGAAATGATACATCTACCATGCAACCTATCACACACAACACGTAGTTCGTGGCAAGACGAACACGTGGACATGTCATTTGCATCGTTTGGACAAACGAGCTAAAAGATATCACATGTCAAAGGTGGCATGAAAATAACACATAACAGCAGTTTATATCATCATGCACTCTTGTAACAGCAAAACATGTGTCAAGATGACATCTAACATGCATGACTACAACAGGTAAAACGTAGAGGGCATCTCCACGAACATCTGGACATGCTACACGCGCAAAACGGAGCATCACAGAGAAAGTTACAGCAGGTCAAAGTAGGCATATCAGAACAGGAAAACAGGGGCTTAGGGAAAAAAAATTAGGTCAACCTCGGATCAGATCTGGCGGATGAACAGTGTCGGGCCGGATCTGGAGCGGATTCGGCCCGGTAGGGGAACAGTGCGGTGGAGGCGGCGGCGCGGAGAGGCAGCCCGCGGGGGCGCTGAGGCGGAGGCCCGGGGTGGGCCGAGCCCAGCTGGCGGAGCAGCCTGCGGGAAGGAGGCGAGGCCCGCGAGGCGGCGGTGACGCGGCCCGTTGAGGCGGCCGGCCCGCGCGCTGGAGAGGCGCCCGCGCGGCGCTCGGGGATCTCGTGGCCCGGTCGTACGGGCCTCCGGGCGAACTTGGACGGAGGGAGGCCTGGCCTGCGGGCTGCTGGCGATCGGCGGCCTGGAGAGCTGGGCTCCTCGCGGCGATGCGGTGCGAGCGAAGCGACGAGGGAGGGAGGCCCGTAGCTCGGCGATGATCTGGTCCCCCTCCAGATCGGAACCGGCCTGACCGAGCCCAGCGATCCGAACGGCTGGAGGCGCGCGCGGTCGAGGCGTTGACCTCGGAGGGCAGCTCGAGGGAACCGCGAGGGGCTCCGAGCCGGCAGGATTTGCGGCGGCGGATGGATCCTTCGGGATCCGTGATTTTTTGGGGATCTCAGATCTGAAATAAAAGAAAAAAAGATAGAGGGAAGGAGGAAGAAGAAGGGGACATGCCAAATAGACTAGGGGTCTATTTATAGCAGTTTAGACTAGGGTTTGGAGATAGGGGTGTTTAGGAGCCCTCCGATCGGGATCCAACGGATCCGATCGCGGGGATGATTTAAAAGGACCAGACGGAGATAAAAGAAAGCAGTAGGGGTATTTCCGGGACACGAAGTAAGGGCACTTCGGACCCACACGGACAACGGAGGGAAAAGTCAACGGAGTCCAAACGAGACGAGATTTGAGAGGCGGGTTGCACACAACAAAACAACAACACACAACACAACCTCGCGGCACACCGGTAACGAAAAACGCCCGAACAACAAAGTAGGCCTACGGGACGTCACGGACACGTGAGGGAGCTCCGGAACGCGAAACGGACAACGGGAAGAAACGCCACGAACCGGATGCAACCCACAACACAAATGCAATGCAATGCACATGTCTACATGATATGAATGAATGCCACACACTCACACAACAAAACGACGAAAACCCGAAAGACAAAGAGCCCGAAATGGAAATAGATGAAGCCGGAGATTTATTATATACCCAAAAGGGAAAGTATTACATCCGGGGCATTACAAACTCTCCTCTACTACAAAAAGATCTCGTCCCGAGATCTAGGACTGGAAAAAGGAAGGGTACTCGGAACGAAGATGATCTTCTCGTTCCCAGGTAGCTTCTCGGTCTGTGTGATGTGACCACTTGACTTTCAGAAACTTGATGGTCTTGTTGCGAGTCTTGCGTTCAGTTTCTTCGAGAATTGCAACAGGATGCTCTCGGTAGGAAAGGTCTTGTTGAAGATCAATCTCCTCAAACGGAATCATGCGCTCAGGTGCCTTGAAGCATTTGCGTAGTTGAGAAACATGGAAGACATCATGAACATTTGCAAAGTTGGAAGGGAGCTCGAGCTGATAGGCTAGATCGCCTCTTTTGCCAAGAATTTTGAAAGGCCCGACGTATCTAGGAGCAAGCTTTCCTTTGATACCGAACCTCTGGGTTCCTTTCATCGGAGAAACTCGGAGATATACATGATCACCGATGTCGAAAGCCAAATCACGATGCTTTCCGTCATAGTAGCTCTTCTGACGCGACTGAGCGGCCTTGAGATTCTCACGTATGACTTTGCACATTTCTTCGGCTTCAGAGATCAAATCATTGCCAAGAAGTTGGCGTTCGCCTGTTTCAGACCAGTTGAGAGGGGTACGGCACTTTCTGCCATAGAGATTTTCAAACGGTGCTTTGCCTGCACTTGCTTGGAAGCTGTTGTTGTAAGAGAATTCGGCAAATGGAAGACAGTCCTCCCATTTCATGCCGAAAGAGATGACACAGGCTCTGAGCATATCTTCAAGGATCTGATTCACACGCTCGACTTGACCACTAGTCTGAGGGTGAAAGGCAGTGCTGAACCTGATCTTCGTGCCCATGGCAGACTGAAAGGAGTCCCAGAACTTTGATGTGAACAAGCTGCCACGGTCTGAGGATATCACTTGAGGAATGCCATGTAGGGACACAATTCTGGAAGTGTACAGCTCTGCAAGTTGAGCTGCATTGATTGATTCTTTGACTGGAAGAAAGTGAGCGACTTTGGTAAGCTTGTCAATCACCACAAAGATAGCATCATTGCCTCGCTTGGATTTAGGAAAGCCAGTGACGAAGTCCATTTCAATGTGGTCGAACTTCCACTCAGGAATAGGAAGAGGTTGGAGTAGACCGGCTGGACGTTGATGTTCTGCTTTCACTCTTCTGCATACATCACATTCATTCACGAATTGGGCAATCTCCCTTTTCATGCGTGTCCACCAGTAAGATTGCTTGAGGTCTTGATACATCTTGGAACTGCCAGGATGAATGGAAAGGAGAGAGTCATGAGCTTCTTCCATTATGAGCTTCCTGAGATCACCTTTGGGAACAACGAGTCTGTCCTCGAAGAACAAGGTATCTCTCTCATCAACACGGAAGCACTTATATTTTGGAGTGCCCTTTGCAATCCCATGTTTCACCTTCTTCACCATGGTATCACTGAGCTGGGCCTCACGGACTTGATCTTCCAAGGTAGGAGCAATCTGGAGATTAGCAAGAAAACCCTGCGGAACAACCTGAAGGTTGAGCTTTCTGAAAGCTTCACAAAGCTCAGGCTGGTGTGGCTTGATAAGAAGGCTGTTGCAATATGCCTTTCTGCTCAAAGCATCTGCAATCACATTCGCCTTGCCTGGAGTGTACTCAATGCTGGGGTTGTACTCTTGGATCATCTCGACCCAACGAGTCTGGCGGAGGTTCAGATGCGGCTGTGTGAAGATGTACTTCAAGCTCTTGTGATCAGTGAAGATGTCGACCTTTCTGCCCAGCAACAGATGTCTCCACGTAATCAGAGCATGTACCACAGCTGCTAGCTCGAGATCATGTGTGGGATAGTTCTTCTCAGCTGGCTTTAGCTGACGTGAAGTGTAAGCCACGATTCTCTTCTCTTGCATAAGCACACCACCAAGGCCTTGAAGAGAAGCGTCACAGAACACTTCATAGGGCTTGGATTCATCTGGAGGAATCAGAACTGGAGCTGAGACAAGCTTCTCTTTGAGGGTTTTGAAAGCCACTTCACACTCGGGAGACCAAAAGTATTTGACATTCTTCTGAAGGAGGTTGGAAAGAGGCTTGGCAATCTTGGAGAAGTTCTCCACAAACCTTCTGCAATAGCTGGCAAGACCCAGAAAACTGCGGAGCTGCTTGACGTTCTGAGGAGCTTCCCAGTTGACAATTGCTTCAACTTTCTCGGGATTAACCGCAATACCGTCAGCTGAGATAATGTGGCCCAGGTAGAGAACCTTATCGAGCCAAAACTCGCACTTGGAGAACTTGGCATAGAATTTATGCTCTCGGAGTCGATCAAGAACCAGACGCAAGTGCTTTTCGTGATCTTCTTCATTCTTGGAAAACACCAGAATATCATCCAGATACACAAGCACAAACTCGCCAGTATAGGGGTTGAAGATATAATGCATCATCCTTGAGAAGGTAGGAGGAGCATTGGCGAGACCGAATGACATGACGGTATACTCATATGAACCGTAGCTCGTTCTGAACGCCGTCTTGGGAATGTCTTCCTCGCGAATGCGAATTTGATGATAGCCCATTCGGAGGTCAAGCTTAGAGAATACTTTAGCTCCTTTGAGCTGCTCAAAGAGTTCATTGATGTTGGGGAGCGGATACTTGTTCTTAATCGTCTTCTTGTTCAGTGGCCGGTAGTCAACACAGAGACGCTCCGTGCCATCTTTCTTCTTGACAAATAAGACACCACAGCCCCACGGAGATGTACTCGGTCTGATGAGACCCATACGCTCCTGTTCATCCAACTGTCTCTTCAATTCCTTCAATTCATCTGAAGAGAGCTTGTATGGACGCCGACAAACAGGTTCGGTGCCCGGCTCGAGTTCAATGACAAACTCCACCTGACGGTGTGGAGGCATGCCTGGAAGTTCTTCTGGAAAGACGTCTTGATATTCATTCACCACTGGAATTTGTTCTATGGCATTAATTTCACCCTTATCATTAAGAGAGAAAAGCCGAATAGTATTATCCCTGGAGGCGAAGATAATCACATCTTCATCAGAATGAGTCAATTTGACTTCCTTTTGAGCACAATCAATGTGAGCATCGTGCTGAGAAAGCCAATCCATTCCGAGAATGAGGTCGATGTCAGAATGACCAAGAACCACCGGAGAAGCCAAAAATCGATAATCACCCATGCGAATAGAAACATCCGGAGCATATAATCTAGAAGTCATGCATCTTCCCGGAGAAATCACTTGCAACTCCCTTGGCAAAGGCATAGTGCCCACATTATACTTGGATGCAAAAGGGAATGACATGAAAGAATGTGAAGCACCCGAATCAAATAACACTTTAGCTGGAAAAGAGTTCACTGGAAGGTTACCCAGAATGACATCAGAAGAAGCCTCTGCTTGTGCTGCATTCATCAGATTAACCCTTGCAGACTTTGGATCATGCTTGACAATAGCTGAACTCATAGGTGGAGGAGGTGGAAGACGCTTCGGATTCGGACATCTGTTGGCATAGTGACCTTTCTGAGTGCATTTGTTGCAAGTCACTTCTGAGAGAGGACGGAACTGAGAGCCACTGGACTTGGAGCCTTGAGACTGAAACTGCTTCTTCGACTGGTTGCTTGGGTTGGGTGGGTGGGAGAAACCACGACCACTAGAGTTCTTGTTGTTGGAGTTGTTGAAGTTGCTGGAGTTGTTGTATGGAGCTCGAATCATTGGAGGAGGAGGAAGCCAGAATTTCTGTTGTTTCGCAGCCAACTGAGACGATGAGGTAGAGTGAACAGCATCTCGAATTCTCTTCTTAGAAGCCTCCATCTTAAGCTGAGCTGCTTCTTGTTTCAAAGCCATATTATAGAACTTATCGAATTCGTCTGGCTCGAACAGAGTGAGAGCAAGCTGAAGTTCATCTTTGAGACCTCCACGGAACTGATAGATTTTACTCTTTGCATCAGGAATGTCTTGCTTTGCATAACGAGCGAGGTTTTGGAACTTGACATTATACTGATAGACTGTCATGGAGCCCTGCTTGAGGTTGCGGAATTGCTCACGCATACCCTCGATAACACTTGTAGGAATGTGATGCGAGCGGAAATCCTTGCAGAAATTCTCCCAAGAGATCACTTGACCCGGCCTTGAGTCTTTGTACTGCTGCCACCAGTCAGCTGCTTGATCTTTCAGTTGGAAGGCTGCAAACTTTACATAGTCATCTTCTTTCACGTTACTGCACTCAAAATGCTTCTTGATATCGGTCAGCCAATCTTCAGCATCAAGAGGGTCGACACAGTAACTGAAAGCTTTAGGATTGTTGGCCAAGAACTGGTTGAGGGTAGCATGGTGCTGCTGGAAGAAGTTGCCTTGGTTCATTGGAACGCCCTGATTAGCTTGATTAGCTTGATTAGCTTGCATCATCTGCATCATCTGCATCATCAACTGAGTGTTCTGAGCAGTAGTCTGCATAATTGCTCTCCAAGCCTCAGGCGGAGGAGGAGGGGAAGGAGGATGCTCTGGGACCTCTTCCACCTCTGGGTTGGCATTCAGAACCTTTTTCGGAGCCATCCTGTAAGAGATGACCACGAATCAGCAATTGATTGACAAAAGGAATAAGCTGAATCAATGGAATGAATTGCAACAAGTCTTCACAATAATCATTCGAACAATAGAACGAATGAAAACATCCGAACAAGAGGAACGAATGAATTTCTCAGTTAATTGATAACATCAGTCTTCACGAGAAGCCACATAGGGATCAAAAGGATAAAATAATAAAACAACAAGGTACGGAAAGGAACAAACACAAGAGAGGAGTTTCGTTCTAACATCTTTGTGCTGAAAGCATATGAACGCGTTACGAAAAGGTTTTGCAATCCCCGAATCAGCATAGCCAAGGACCCTTTAAGATGCAACTCCTGATAGTAACCTCGGTCATATAACTCCTTCACTCAATGTCGAACCCCGAACTCACTAACCTGCATTCGTTGGAAGAATGCCTACGATCTACTGGATAAAACCCACCTATAGCTTTCCGAAAGATTCCAGTTATGCAATCAGGTGTTGGGGATACACGGGAAGCACCGCGCAATCAACTCTAACCTACATCCAGGTGTATCCATCCTTCAACACATAACCAGTCTTTCTCGGAAACTGTGTACCTCGGACCTTCGAAAAGCATCCACTATAACAAGCTATGGCAATACTCCCGAACTACCTCCCCAGTACTGGGTGATGTCGGGGTTATCTTGCCACTGGCCGTATAGGGGAGATTTTCGATGTCGGCCGTCTTAAGTATTTAGTACTGTCGCGATATGCTTGTTACAATGATACCCCGAAGCTCAACTCCTCGGTAACAGGAGGCATCGAGAACAATATCCTTGTCACAAGAACATCGAAACAATCCCAGAATACTCGCGGGATTCCTAAAAAAAAAATTTGTGCAAATTTTGAAGATAGGAGAGACAAGAGTAGACGTCAGGAGTCCTCACCAGAGAGAAAAGTGATGGGAAGCAAAGAAATCCTACTCTCCGATATAATATAGGACTCAAAAAGTTTTCAGTGTGTGCCTAGACTCAACCGTCAACGGTTCGATCAAACAGTGGGGGCTCCTAGGTCGGAGAAGGCTCTGATACCAACTTGTAATGCCCAGGATGGAATTATACCTCCTACGTGTCGAGGCACGACTTAAAGGCATAAGTCCATCCTAGAATGATCTCAAGTTTGGTAATCTTTGCACAACTCATGTAAAAGAGGGATAGTAAACTGAAAATAGTTGGCTTACAATCGCCACGTCACAGAATAACAGTACAAGTCTCAAACATCATACAATAAGATCACTACAACCCTCTAAGGGCAAAAGCCAAATGTCAAAGTACCAAACTCAGATAAATAAAACAACCACAGGCGGATCGAATCCTAGTAAGAGTCTCCACTACTGATCGTCCGGGTAGCGAACGTAGTAACGACTACGCTCCTCGTCGAACTCCCAATCCAGCTCGGTGCCATCACCTGGATAGCTCACAGCTGGACCTGCATCTGATGTGTGAAGTAACTGTGAGCCACGGAGGACTCAGCAATCCCGTTCCCGGGTAACAGAACTATCAAAGCCTTTAGGTGAGGGAAAAGGCTGAAGAAAGAAATGAGGTGAAGGAACAACAAAGAGTCTGCAGCAGCAACTAGCACTAACTTACGCAAGAGAGAGCGAGAAGAGAAGGCAAAGCGAGAAGTGATCACGAAGTGATCCTAGCTACAAGCTCACAAACATAACCCCTCCGTGTTCAACTCCCGAATCCCGATTCGGAAATTGACAGTCACGGAACACACGCTGGTAGTGTATTAGTATCATTGTGTCAAGTTGTCTACAACCGGAAATAACAAGCTCCCATCTGCCACATAACCGCGGGCACGGCTTTCGAAAGTTCAAACCCTGCAGGGGTGTTCCAACTTGACCCATTACAAGCCCACGATCCGCGGAGTCGCAACTCCAAAGTGGGAAGACCCGAGTATCCTCGGAATCCCGTGCTCAAGATATACCGAGCTAAGGTAAGGCTAATCCAGCAAATCCTCCCGGCGTGTCGACACCCTGATCGTAGCCGCGCGTATCTAGGTCTCAGGACACGACCGGATGGGCGATTCTACGGGTGGATACCAGATACCTCGGGTTGCCCCAAGGCGGCCCCGCAGAACCCCCGTTTCGGACCAACACTCATGTGGAGCACTGGCCCGGGGTTGTTGATTAAGAAAGAGGGTTAATTACTCCCTATGCATGTTTAGTTTGTTATTAGGCAAATAGTACCAATGTTGGGATTTGCTGGAAAAGACTTAGCACATAGCGGTTTATCGAGGGGGTCCCATACACCCCAACCGTGTTAGGAACGCATAATCAAGGAACATAAAACCGGCTTATACGGATCCTAACGGCATGAGTGGAACAAAACACCAAGCAAAAGGCTTAGCCTTCCACCCTTGCCAATATATAGGTGATTTCAATTAAAGCATTTATATAGTGTGATATAACCCAACCAAACTTCAACATGGAGCAAGCATCTTCACTTCCCCTGCAACTAGCAACGCTATAAGAAGGGCTGAGCGAAGCGTACTTAGCCAAGCAACGGTTTGCATAGGTAGGGTTGGTTAAACATGGCAATTGGTTACAAGTAGGAGGCTGACAAGAAGAACATGGGCATCGAGGCAAAACTATAGATCGAGACTACTAGCAATAGACAAAGATAGTAATGTTATCGGGGTTCGGTCATCTTGCCTGAAGAGAAGACGTTCGGATCGAAAGAAGGGTCCTCGTGCTCAAACTCGTTGGAAACCTCGTGCTCAACCTCGTTGGAAAACTCGTGCTCAACTTCCGGCTCTAAACAAGACAAACACACCAAGCACCAATCAACACGATGCAATGCGCACTCGAAAAACATGTATGCATGATGGATGCACTAGTGATGCACAAGGAGCACGTAAAACATCACTCAAGCAAAACACCTCAAAACAAGATAACAACATGATATTATTAATCTACACAGAAAATCACCCAAGTTTGATATAAGAATCGCTGAAATCGGAGTTACGGGCTAAAAGTTATGCCCGAAACAAGATTTGAGCGAAAACTGAAAATTACAGCAACATAGCATCTTGGGAGCTCAAAATAAATAATCTACAGCACCCAAAGGGCATGGCAAAGGACTTGAACATAAACTAGATATAATGTACAGCAACTAGGTCCAAAGTGCACCCCCAACGGAGTCACGGATCAATAGCAATGATCTTGGACATATTGAACTTTGAAATAAAATTCTGGCAGCAGAATTTTATTGAAAGTTTGGAGCAAAAGATAAACATGCTACAGCCACTCAAATGGACATGTGAGGACATGGATGGAAAGACAACAATAAATACTTCATGGAACAATCAAAATCCACCCCAAAACTATCATGCTTTGTCCTACAACATCACACGAACATGGCATCGGAACGTTACAGATTTCAGACTTAGTGAAATTTCACTAAGTCCTAAAACAGCAACATTATCATAGCATCAAAAAGAGCAAGTTTAAGACACCTCGAAACTAAACATGGCAAAGGGTAAGCACCTCATCAAAATACATATGACGGTGATCCCGAAACACACAAGCATGCAACATTGTGGTGAACACACCGATTGCAACAAGCTCAACAACATGGCATTTCATAACAAGTGAAAACACAACATGTGAACATGGCATCTTGCAACGATGATAACAAGGAAATGATACATCTACCATGCAACCTATCACACACAACACGTAGTTCGTGGCAAGACGAACACGTGGACATGTCATTTGCATCGTTTGGACAAACGAGCTAGAAGATATCACATGTCAAAGGTGGCATGAAAATAACACATAACAGCAGTTTATATCATCATGCACTCTTGTAACAGCAAAACATGTGTCAAGATGACATCTAACATGCATGACTACAACAGGTAAAACGTAGAGGGCATCTCCACGAACATCTGGACATGCTACATGCGCAAAACGGAGCATCACAGAGAAAGTTACAGCAGGTCAAAGTAGGCATATCAGAACAGGAAAACAGGGGCTTAGGGAAAAAAAATTAGGTCAACCTCGGATCAGATCTGGCGGATGAACAGTGTCGGGCCGGATCTGGAGCGGATTCGGCCCGGTAGGGGAACAGTGCGGTGGAGGCGGCGGCGCGGAGAGGCAGCCCGCGGGGGCGCTGAGGCGGAGGCCCGGGGTGGGCCGAGCCCAGCTGGCGGAGCAGCCTGCGGGAAGGAGGCGAGGCCCGCGAGGCGGCGGTGACGCGGCCCGTTGAGGCGGCCGGCCCGCGCGCTGGAGAGGCGCCCGCGCGGCGCTCGGGGATCTCGTGGCCCGGTCGTACGGGCCTCCGGGCGAACTTGGACGGAGGGAGGCCTGGCCTGCGGGCTGCTGGCGATCGGCGGCCTGGAGAGCTGGGCTCCTCGCGGCGATGCGGTGCGAGCGAAGCGACGAGGGAGGGAGGCCCGTAGCTCGGCGATGATCTGGTCCCCCTCCAGATCGGAACCGGCCTGACCGAGCCCAGCGATCCGAACGGCTGGAGGCGCGCGCGGTCGAGGCGTTGACCTCGGAGGGCAGCTCGAGGGAACCGCGAGGGGCTCCGAGCCGGCAGGATTTGCGGCGGCGGATGGATCCTTCGGGATCCGTGATTTTTTGGGGATCTCAGATCTGAAATAAAAGAAAAAAAAGATAGAGGGAAGGAGGAAGAAGAAGGGGACATGCCAAATAGACTAGGGGTCTATTTATAGCAGTTTAGACTAGGGTTTGGAGATAGGGGTGTTTAGGAGCCCTCCGATCGGGATCCAACGGATCCGATCGCGGGGATGATTTAAAAGGACCAGACGGAGATAAAAGAAAGCAGTAGGGGTATTTCCGGGACACGAAGTAAGGGCACTTCGGACCCACACGGACAACGGAGGGAAAAGTCAACGGAGTCCAAACGAGACGAGATTTGAGAGGCGGGTTGCACACAACAAAACAACAACACACAACACAACCTCGCGGCACACCGGTAACGAAAAACTCCCGAACAACAAAGTAGGCCTACGGGACGTCACGGACACGTGAGGGAGCTCCGGAACGCGAAACGGACAACGGGAAGAAACGCCACGAACCGGATGCAACCCACAACACAAATGCAATGCAATGCACATGTCTACATGATATGAATGAATGCCACACACTCACACAACAAAACGACGAAAACCCGAAAGACAAAGAGCCCGAAATGGAAATAGATGAAGCCGGAGATTTATTATATACCCAAAAGGGAAAGTATTACATCCGGGGCATTACAGAGGGTAAACTTTTATTTAGCACGGAAGTCCATTCCTGAATGGTCATTTTCGTCAACCTTTTTTTCAATTACCTCTGTGCTTGCTTCTAATAGGATTGTCTTCACGGATACAACGAGTCGATCAGGTATACGTCATCTTCCTTATAGTTGGTAATTTATTATTCATTTTCATATTTATTCCCACAATCTCCTTTCTCTACACCACTAGAAATTATGATGTAGGTGTAGCATAGAGAAAAGCCCCTTCACGAAGGGTACATCTACTTTCTCTCCAACGTATCTATAATTTTTTATTGTTCCATGCTATTATTTATGAAGTCTTAGATGTTTAATGGGCTTTATCATTCATTTTTATATCATTTTTGTGACTAACCTACTAACCCAAAGGCCCAGTCCAGATTGCTGTTTTTTGCCTTTTTCAGGGTTTTGCAGAAAAGGAATATCAAACGGAGTCCAAACGGAATGAAACCTTCGCGGGAGATATTTTTGGAGAAAATCACGCGAGATAAACTTCGGGGCCAAGCCAGAGGACAGGGGGCCCACCCTCGAGGGTGGGGGGCGCGCCCCCCTTCCCAGGGCGCGCCCCCCTGCCTTGAGGGCAGGCCCGGTGGCCCCTGGTGCCCCTCTTCCTCCTATATATGCCTACATACCCGAGAAACTCCACAGGCAGAGAGAAAACCCTAATTCCACTGCCGTAGCTGCTGTTCCCGTGGAGATCCCATCTTGGAGCCTGTTCTGGGAGGGGGGTCCATCACGGAGGCCTTCATCATCATCATCATTGTCCTCATAATGAGTTGTGAGTAGTTTACCATAGACCTTCGGGTCCATAGCTAGTATCTAGATGGCTTCTTCTCTCTCTCCGGATCTCAATACAAAGTTCTCCTCGATCTTTGAGGAGATCTATTCGATGTAATCTCTTTTTGCGGTGTGTTTGTCGAGATCCGGTGAATTGTGAGTTTATGATCAAGGTTATCTATGAAAGATATTTGGTTCTTCTCTGAACTTTTTATGTGTGCTCATAATATCCTTGCAAGTCTCTTCAAATTATTGGTTTGGTTTGGCCTATTAGATCTATAGTTCTTGCAATGGGAGAAGTGCTTGGCATTGGGTTCAATCTTGCAGTGTCCTTTCCTAGTGACAGTAGGGGCAGCAAGGCACGTATTGTATTGTTGCCATCGAGGATAAAAAGATGAGGTTTTCATCATATTGCTTGAGTTTATCCCTCTACATCATGTCATCTTGCTTAAGGCGTTACTCTATTCGTATGAACTCAATACACTAGATGCATGCTGGATAGTGGTCGATGTGTGGAGTAATAGTAGTAGATGCAGGCAGGAGTCGGTCTACTTGTCTCGGACGTGATGCCTATATACAATGATCATGCCTAGATAGTCTCATAATTATTCGCTTTTCTATCAATTGCTCGACAGTAATTTGTTTACCCGTCGTAGAATATCGCTATCATGAGAGAAGCCACTAGAGAAAACTATGGCCCCCGGGTCTATCTCTATCATATTACTTTCCCGTTAATTTCTGCCGCCGTTGTTTATTTGCTTTCTTTACTTTCTATTTCTATCCCAAAAATACCAATAATATAATTATCATCTCTATCAGATCTCACTATCGTAAGTGACCGTAAAGGGATTGACAACCCCTTATCGCGTTGGCTGTGAAGTTCTTATTTGTTTGTGCAGGTGCGAGGGACTGGCGCGTGGTCTCCTACTGGATTGATACCTTGGTTCTCAAAAACTGAGGGAAATACTTACGCTACTGTGCTGCATCTCCCTTTCCTCTTCGAGGGAATATAACGCAAGCTCAAGAGGTAGCACTAGCAAGCTCTGGGGAAAGTTCTTTACCTAGGAACATATTTTCATTTGTATGTTATATCCAACATGGAAAGGTAGTTCACCTACATCCATAGTAGGCCCTAGGGAAAGATTGTGGGATCCACATGCATATGTTACTACCTTCATAGTGGGTAGTAACACTGCCAGAGCTTAGTTGGGAAGGATAAAATAACCGAGGCCTTAAGTTGAAGAAAATCTAGTATTATGCCCCCTCAAACATCCAAATGTTGTATTTCGCCCCCGAGGAAGTCTTGTCAAGCTCCACTACTGGGTAGTAACATATCTGTGGTATTATGCAAGACGTCATTTATTTAGATGTAGACTCATTTTTTCTTTGGCACGTTATGTTACGGTAACATGTTATGTTACCACAAGCACCTCTCTCCTCGTTAACCACTTACACATGAGCAAACATGCCAATGAATGTGTTATGTTACAAGCTAACTGATACGTATCCGCCGTATCTATAATTTTTTATTGTTCCATGCCAATATTCTACAACTTTTACATACTTTTGGCAACTTTTTATAATATTTTAGGGACTAACATATTGATCCAGTACCCAGTGCCAGTTCCTGTTTGTTGCATGTTTTTTGTTTTGCAGAAAATCCATATCAAATGGAGTCCAAATGGGATAAAAACGGACAAAGATCTTTTTTGGAATATATGTGATTTTTGGGGATAAGAATCAACGCGAGACGATGCTCGAGGGGGCCACGAGGAAGGGGGTGCGCCCCTGGCCCTCGTGGCACCCCGTAAGGCGGTTGGTGCCCTTCTTTCGCCACAAGAAAGCCAATATCCGGATACAAATCGTGTCAAAATTTCAGCCCAATCGGAGTTACGGATCTCCGGGAATATAAGAAACGATGAAAGACCAGAATCTGGGAACGCAGAAACAGAGAGAGACAGAGAGACAGATCCAATCTCGGAGGGGCAAGAGCCCTTCTCCCACCTAGGGAGAAGGCCAAGGAAGAAGGAGAAGGAGGGGGGCTCTCTCCCCCTCACTTCCGGTGGCACCGGAGTGCCACCGGGGCAACGATCGTGTGACGACGATCTACACCAACACCTCTGTCCTCTTCACCAACATCTTCATCACCTTCCCCCATATATCTATAGTGGTCCACTCTCCCGCAACCCGCTGTACCCTCTACTTGAACATGGTGCTTTATGCTTCATATTATTATCCAATGATGTGTTGCCATCCTATGATGTCTGAGTAGATTTTCGTTTTCCTATCGGTGATTGGTGAATTGCTATGATTGGTTTAAATTGCTCGTGGTTATGTTGTTGTCCTTTGGTGCCCATCATATGAGCGCGCGCATTGATCACACCATAGGGCTAGTTGTATGTTGATAGGACTATGTATTGAAGGGCAAGAGTGACAGAAGCTTCAATCTGGCATAGAAATTGCTGCATACGGGATTGAAGGGGGGCCAATATATCTTAATGCTATGGTTGGGTTTTACCTTAATGAACGTTAGTAGTTGCGGATGCTTGCTAATATTTCCAATCATAAGTGCATAGAATTCCAATTCAGGGATGACATGCTAGCAGTGGCCTCTCCCACATAAAACTTGTTATCGGTCTAGTAACGTAGTCAATTTCTTAGGGACAATTTCGCAACTCCTACCACCACTTTTCCACACTCGCTACTAACTTTATTGATTCTTTATCTAAACAGCCCCTAGTTTTTATTTACATGCTCTTTATATTCTTGCAAACCTATCCCGTTACAGCTACAAAGCACTTCTAGTTTTATACTTGTTCTAGGTAAAGCAAACGTCAAGCGTGCGTAGAGTTGTATCGGTGGTCGATAGAACTTGAGGGAATATTTGTTATACCTTTAGCTCCTCGTTGGGTTCGACACTCTTACTTATCGAAAACTGTTGCGATCCCCTATACTTGTGGGTTATCAAGACCTATTTCTAGCGCCGTTGCCAGGGAGTTATAGCGTGGGGTGAATATTCCCATCTGTGCTTGTTTGCTTTATCACTAAGTAGATTTTATTTGTTGTTCTAAGTTGTTCTCTATCTTTTGTTATGGATATGGAAGACAAAATACCAAAAAAATTAGGTGTACTTGCTACTCATGGAGATGGGGAACCTCCTAAAACCCTCGATGCTCATTATCTGAAAGATATTATGTACTACTTTGATAATCCTGAGAAAACCCCATTCAATTATATAATGGGAGACATGTTGGATCAATGTGAATACTTTAGGGATTATCGCTTGACTCATAAAGGGAAATTGTTATGGGATCAAATTCATATGTTGCGTTGGTATGCTCGGGATTTATGCTTGAGATATGCTTATACTTGTTGCTCTAGGATGAAGGCTCCACACCTTCCCTTTCCATGCAAATTCAATGATGATGAAACCTTAGCTTCTTATGCTAATGGTATATATGATTATTATGATGTGGAACAAATAGAAGAATTCGTTGCTTTTAAGGGTGCTTATGAAATTGAATCTCTGTTAAAAAGTATGATGCTGTTGTTGATGATGTTTATAGGCCTGAAAATTTTGCTATATTGAAATATTGCTATGAGAATTATGAATATAATTCCGATATTGATGCGTTTATTGAGAAGGTCTCCGCTGTCGAAGAAGAGACTAATATTTTGCTGGAATCTATGGAAGAGGAAATTGATGACATTGTGAGTTCATTAGATAAAAAAGATGAGGAGGAGAGCGAAGAACAAAAGGAGGAAGAGCGGATTAGCTACCCGTGCCCACCTTCTAATGAGAGTAACTCTTCAACTCATACATTGTTTAATTTCCCTTCATGCTTATCGAAGGATGATTGCTATGATAATTGCTATGATCCCTTGGATTCTTTTGAAATATCCCCTTTTGATGATGCTTGCTATGCTTGTCGCCAAGATGCCAATATGAATTATGCTTATGAAGATGAACTTGCTATAGTTCCTTATGTTAAACATGAAATTGTTGCTATTGCACCCACGCATGATAGTCCTATTATCTTTTTGAATTCTTCCGACTACACTATATCGGAGAAGTTTGCCCTTATTAAGGATTATATTGATGGGTTGCGTTTTCTACTACACATGATGATTTTAATAGATATAATATGCATGTGCTTGCTGCTCCTACTTGCAATTATTATGAGAGAGGAACTACATCTCCGCCTCTCTATGTTTACAATACGATAAAATTGCAAGAAACTGTTTATGATATGCATTGGCCTTTACTATGTGTGCATGAATGATTCTTTTATGACGTGCCAATGCATAGGAAGAGAGTTAGACTTCTTTGTTGCATGATATATGTTACTTTGCGCTCACTACTAAAAAAGAATATGAACTTTTTCAAATATTATGAACTTTTTAAAAAATGGTGAATTTCCATTAAGTCAATGAACCTTTTTTTAATCAATGACCCTTTTTAAGTTTGTATTTTTTTTAATCCGTGAACATTTTTTAATTCACCAACTTTTTTAAAATTCCATAGTTGACCGTTTAACTAGTCGACCACGACATCTCAAATGTGATCGAACGAGACCGCTCTAATTTTCCTCCTGAACGAACTGTCGATAGCTCACATTCTTGGGCCAGCCCACGGGCGGTGCAAGTTAGTGCCAGGGCCTGTTCGGCCGCTTAAAGGCCCCCCTTAGAAAACTAGCAGAAACCTCGGGAAATTAAATATCAAGGCACTTGACCCAACTTTACACCAGACTTGCAAAAATGAAATAAAAAAGGGTTAATTTGATAGATGTCACTCCAATTATGGTGATTCCGAGAAATGCCATTGCAATTTTTAAACTTTGAAAAATGCAGCACCAATTTCCGAAAGGGTTTAAACCCGAGCAGTACGATGGAACGACAGATCCTGCCGTATGGATTAAAGACTTCATTCTTCATATTCACATGGCTCGCGGAGATGACCTCCACGCCATTAAATATCTCCCTCTAAAGATGAAAGGGCCAGCACGACACTGGTTGAACAACCTCCCAGAGAATTTGATATGTTTCATGCATGTTACGAATGGTATGATTTTTATACCAAATACAAAGCACACATAGTTGCCTACTCAATTAAAACATGGTAGATTATAAAAAAGAGCGCACCGCCAACACACATGAGTGTTGGGCTATATAAGGAAAGACTACTTTTTTATACTTCATAAACACTAGAAAGGTTGAGCGTGCTTTGCTACGCCGTTGGTGTTGTTGCGAATCTTAAAAAAATGCTCATTTTTTAAAATATAAGGAGTATTACTTTTTTGAAAATCCAACCTCTTTAAGTTTGATCAAATTTATGAAGAAATATATCAAAATTTGTGATATTAAATTGGTGTTATTAGATTCATCGTGAAATGGATTTCCATAAATTTTTGGCTTAATATTGTGGATGTCGACATTTTTGGCTCTAAACTTGGTCAAAGTTAAAGAAATTAGACTTTTCAAATAGCTAATACCCCTTGTATTTTCAAACTGATGGAATATTTTTTTTGGCGGATGCGGGAGACGATTGAGTGTGTTTTATGTTTATTTATAATGTGGTTATTTGGCGGGCCATTCATGGTGTGATTCTGTGTTATGTGGTAATCAACTCATACTTTTGTTGGTAAATTTCTGCATTGGTGGTTATATATACTATATTGGTGCTATAGTATCATCACATGGAGGTGCTTCTTTTTTCTAGGTGGTAAGATGATGCACGGGGTTGATATGTTTTTCTAGCCGGTTGGTTTCGATTGATTTGAAAAATCTTTGGCTCGATCAAAATCGTAAACCAAATTCAAAATTGAATATCTCAATCGAATAAAAGAGTTTCAAAATTAGGGGATTTCATGGGATTTGATGAATCCCTCTCGTCCACCCAATCCTCTCTAATTCCCTTGAATCCTGAATCCTCCTTCAGCAACAATCCCTTTTGTATAAAAGTTTTGTTTGATAGGTAGGCATGGTTTGTCATTGAGATTAGATGGTGCAATACATCTGAAAAAAAATCTAATCTTTACAAGTAAAACACCATCATAGCAAGAAAAACTAAGTAAAATGAGGAAATTGTTTACCATATGTTCAACATGTAGGTTGATTACATGAACCAACAGATAAACAGCAAATTGACGGCCTCCAACGAGCCATCAGACCATAAAAGAAAATACTAGAGCTTTTTTGCTAAAAAATAGGCCCATTAATAGTAACACTTCAGCAGGATACACTACAACCAGGTTTGGTGGCTTAATGTAACCCAACTACAGGAGACCTTTGCATTAGCACCAGGCTCGATCCTGAGATTTCGGGGCCCGGGGCGAAACCACGCGAAACTAGGATAATGGGCCCTTTAATATAATCATCAAGATAATCAATATAAAATGTTATGCCTAAAAAATCAATATACAATGTTATAAATAAACAATATGATGTACAATCAAGATAATTTTTATATAAATTCTTTTGAAACGCAAAATTATTTCCATCAATATGATGTACAATTTTTTAATAGCATTACAATTTTTTAAAAATATATATAATTTGTTGTCGGGAAGAAGTTACTAGAATCATCAACAGTAAGAGGAACAACAATGGTGCATTTACAAGGATGCAGAGTAGATGTGATCTAGTCATGTGATGGCTAAGATTGTCAACGCCTTTAATAATTAGGTGATGAGGTAGGAATATGTTAATTGTCAATTAAGCATTTGTCCTAAACCGGCAAAATTAAGGTGCACATATGTCATTTGTTTGAGCTCGGCTCTTCACGAAAGATGATGCACACACGTTGGATGAGGATGACACATGCGGCTGTAGATGCTATAACCTCGGCCATTGCCTTCTCCATGGCTTCATCATAAAGCTTATGCAGTCAACTGGGATGTGTTGTACGATCATAAAATACAGGACCCCAACATATTGCAGTCAACACCCTAAAAAGCTTCAGTTTGCTTACAAACAAGGCCAGAATTTTGCATTCAACACCCTAAAGCTTCAATTTGCTTACAAACAAGGCCAAAATTTTGCAGTCAACACCCTAAAGCTTCAGTTTGCTTACAAACAAGGCCAAAATTTCGACAAGTCAGGGGAATTTTGGCTAGAAATTTCGGCAGCATAACGCGTCGGATATCCGAGATTTGAGGATCATAACAATTATGTATGGTACTATAATGGAGATATCACATATACATTGTGTGAGCAGAAATACAACATGAATGCTTTGAATCCTCCTCCTAGCATCAATACCAGGGTTTTGATCTCTAAGAGCTAGCTACTTGCTACCCCAAAGCAACATGTTCCAAAGCAACCTATCACTTGTTTGATATGTTACACAATTCTGAAAAGAAGTGGGTCCATCCATCATCAAGGCCACAGTCTTCACGACCACGTCGTCCGTCCTTCTTCAGTCACACCACAATCAAACAAGAGCAAGCCAACATCACATTCTTGAATACAAACATCTCTTCTACATCTCACACTCCTCCATTGTTAAAACAATAGCCAAGAAAAACACTCGGAGTCCCAGGCGACCACTTAGAAAAGCTAGTCATTCTGAAGTGCAAGACTTCGCTGCCATGTTCGCCACCGCCAATCCTACACATAGCAAGGAATTCATGAATGATGCAGTTGTTATTAATAATAAAAGAATGCATATGTGTCCAGACAAAAAAAAGCAAAATGCGCGGAGACTTGCTATTAATATGTCAAGGTAAGTCCCGACTGACCATTTTCTTGATCCTCGAGGCCGGAAATTTGATAACCATAGCATAGCAATGGTATAAGTGAGATGAGAACAGAAATACAACAACTACTGCTACTACAATGCATCAATATCAATACCAGAATGAAGGATGATTTCTAAGCTCTACTACTACTACTCCAATGCATCCTACCAAAGTGTTCACAATTAGGAAAAGAACAGGACAGACTAACTTATCTTGATGATACGACGACGCCCACCCCTTCCCTTCTTCAGTCACACAAGCTCAGAGCCAGCCAGCAGCACCTGAACACAAAGCAACAACCCATCAAGAACATTCAGCAAGCAGAAACCCAAAACGCACGACAAGCAGTTGAAGTCTTTACATGCCCTACCAATATAAATTACAGCAAGCAGGATGCCGATTCGACACCTGATGCATCTCAGCAAATTCAAAATACCGGCAACACCCAATCAGTCCCATTCTACATGTATTATCGATAATTGGCAAAGATGTTGGTTGCTTTAAGATGACGAAGTGGACCAAAGTGCAAAACAAATATCAAATGCGCCTCTTTTAGCATTTTCATCTTTTCTTAGCATCTAAGCAGTTAAAACAGAGTGAAAGCAAAAGAGAAAAGCCCCAAAGGTATATAGGAAGCCTCACTGCTTTTCTTCTGTATAAGTGTATCCGGAATCGACTAAACGGACTATGAAAACTCACATAGATTCGGCTCTGTATTATACATGTGGAAAATAATGTCAAATGATACTCAAATGCAGAATATGCTATGGACAATAATGTAGTCACTTTCTATCTGGTGAGTGCTCGATGAACAAACATTTGAGTCTATAGTTGCTTCCCAAATCTCAGTTGACTCCTAACTATCTATCTACAGTTGCTTCATGAATCTCGGTGGAACTTCCATTTAAAAGGATTACTAAGCTCCCTGGACCCAGGCCATCGAAGCACATTTCGCGTGTAGCAATCTCTGCTTTATATAGGAAGCAACTCCACTGGACGACCCAGGGTTGTGACAGAGGAATAAAACAATTCCAGCGCTACAGCCATAACACTCCTCATCTATATTTGTATCTCAAATCCAATAATTACAAGTAAAACAACATCATAACAGAAAAAACGAAGTAAAATGGGGAAACTGTTTAGAGCATCTCCAACAGCCCAGCGCGCGACGCGCTAAAAACAAGTTTGCGGCGTGCCCATCGTCTGGTTTGGCGTGGCGGGTAGCGGGCTCCAGCAGCCGCGGTTAAATGCAGCGCGCGCGTAGCTCCAGCAGCGCGAAAAAATGCAGCGCGCGTGCATAAATATTTTGTCATAGATAAAAATACCATACATAGTTCATAGCATAGATAAAAAACGATACAAAGATATTTTACATAGTTCAATCATAGATAGATGAAAAAACTACGGTGCAACTACATAATTAAACTACGGTGCAACTAGAAGTACTCCGAGTCGTCCTCATCTTCACCCTCGCTGGTGTTGTCCGAGGTAGAGATCCACACGTCCTCCCAACGTTCATCGTCGGACGTGAAGAACGACTTCGCATACGGCCAACGCCTTCCGCCCACGCCGGTCCGCCCGCTCCGCGCGGCGCTTTGACGTGCTCTCCGCCCAGAAGGCGCACTCGTTGGCGACGTCCTCCGGGTGGCGCCGACGCCACTCCGCCATGGCTCGCTCGTCCTCCTCGGCGATGAGGAGGCGGCGCTGCCGCCGACGGTGCTCCGCACGGTCCAGGTCCGTGATAAGACGAGGAGGAGGGACGACGGCCTGCGCCTGCTCGCGCGTGTAGACATCATGGAAGTTCATCTGCGTGCGAGGCCTCTCTAGGTGCCACAGCGCCGCGTCGTATGCGCGGGCGGCCTCGTGCGCTGTCTCGAACGTGCCGAGGCCGAGCCGGACGTCGCCGGACCGAATCTCAGCGTAGTAGGCGCCGAAGGGGTGCTCGCGGACGCCGCGGTAGCCCGAAGTTCCTCGGCGGCGCGACGGCATGATGGCGTGGTGGTGGCAGGCGAGGTGGGGAAGCGGCGAGGAATCGGCAGAAGGAGCAGCGAGGAAGCGGCGAGAGCACGCGTGGCAGTACGGATAGGGATGAGAGGCCACGTGGCGAGTGCCGCAATGTATAGGCGCGCCGGAAGCGGTGCGCCAAATCTAGCGCATGACCGCCTGCTTTCTCCCCCGCGTGCTAGTTTCCCGTCTCTGCTGGAGCGCGCGAAGACGTACCACGCGCGCTATAGTGCCAGTTTACCCCGCACGCGCGTCTTTTGGCGTGGCTGTTGGAGATGCTCTTAGCATATGTTCAATACTCCCTCCCGACGTCTGCATATAATTTTTGTTCAAAGTCAAAGTATCTCTACTTTGACTGACCTTCTAGAAAAGAGTATAAACATTCACACTGTCAAATCAATATTATTAGATTCATCGTGAAATATAGTTTCATAATATATAGTATATATATTCCGTATTGTAGATGTTCATATTTTTTGGTATAAATTTGGTCAAACTTTGTAAAGTTTTACTTGACAAAAACCTAATAGGCAGGGTAAAAATGACTGGAGGAAGTAAAGTTGACGGCTTCCAACGAGCCATCAGACCATAGAAAAATAGAAGAGATTTTTTGCTATTCCCTCCAGTTCTTTTTAGTTTGCATATAAGTTTTGCCCGAAGTCAAACTATCTCTACTTTGACCAAATTTATAGAAAAAAGTATCAACATTCACAATGCCAAATCAATATTTTTAGATCCATTATAAAATGTAGTTTCGAAATATATTTGGTACTGTAGATGTTGATATTTTTAATATAAATCTGGTCAAACTTTGTAAAGTTTAACTTGACACAAATCAAATACGCGGAGTAAAAAGGACTGGAGGGAGTACAAAAATTAAGCCTGTTAGTAGTAACACTTCAGCAGCATACACTTCAACTAGGTTTGGTGCCTTAATGTAACCCAACTAGAGGAGACATTGGCATTAGCACTAAAAATAAGCTACCCTGACCTCTGTCCCCGCACCTAAAGAAAGAAAGGTGTGAAGTTCACAAGCTACTAGATGTTGATCCGTACATTATGGAACAAGCCAGAATATTATATTAGGCATGATGAAAGGTACAAAACACGAACAAGTTGCTGGTAAGAAGAATGCAGACTGAAGTATCCATATTACATGTTCAGACCAAAAGAGGGTAACCAGCAGAGATAGAAAGAATCACAAACAGTGTCGTTCAGCACATATAAAACAATCACAGGAGCTATAATAAAAACATTGTTTCATCCCTATATATCCCAACTGACCAATCCAGTGGCACCAACACAATGTGCCGACACAAGAAAGACCAATTTCACCACCAAATCATTTCATCTCGTCACACTTAGGACATCAACAAGTATTAGCACACTAGTAGAAAACAGGGCATTGGTCCAGCCCATTAGCCCCGGTTCAATCTAGAACCGGGACCAATGGGGGTACTGGACCCGGTTCGTTAGCCCAGGGGGCCGGCCGGGCCACGTGGGCCATTGGTCCCGGTTCGTCTGGACCTATTGGTCCCGGTTGGAGCTAAAAACCGGGACCAATGGCTCTTGCTCCTGGCCCACCACTATTGGTCCCGGTTTGTTTTATGAACCGGGACCAAAGGCACCCCTTTAGCCCCGGTTTGTAGAACCAACCGGGACCAGTGAGTTGCCTATATAAACCCCCTCACTCAAGAGCAAAGCTCACTGCTCTGTTTTTTTTTTCTGGCCGAGGGGGAGAGGGGTTAGTGGTGCTCTAGCTCACCTCCTATGCACACAACGTGTTCGGTGGAATGCCCGAGCCACACTAGTTAAGCTTTTCTCCTCTCGAATCTCTATTTTCTCCGAGATTTGTCTAGGTTTAGCGGTCCGTCACGTCCCGTCCCCGTCTTCGCCGCCGTCGATCGCCCCCGCCGATCTCGTCACCGGCACCACCGTGGTGAGCCTCTTGTTATGTCCATGCTTTTCTTACTTTTATTATTGCTTTAGATAGATATTTGTCTAATTTTCTTACGTTTATTATTGCTTGTTATTATATAGTGCGATGGTTTTGATATCCGCCCACGTGGGCCCTCGTCCGGTCTATGATTCGGATGTGGTATATTATCTTTAATTTATAACTATTTGTTTTAGTGCTTATGATAGTTATGCCGACCAACCTGACATGCATAGATGTTTTATTATGTCTAGGAGGTAGTTGAACCGGAAATTCCAACCGACCCTCTTGTGGAGAGGTTAAATTTAGTTGAAGAGGAAAACATTTCGTTAAAGAAAAAATTGGAAAAAATGGAGGAGGAGAAGATGGAATTGGAGTTGCATGTTGCGGAAGTTATCGATGATCACAAGATCAAGATGGACCCTATTGTCGAGAGGTTAAATTTAGTTGAAGAAGAAAACAAATTCTTGAAGGAAAAAATAAAAAAAATTGTGGACGAGAAGATGATATTGGAGTTGCATGTTGCGGATGTCGTCGATGATCACAAGATCAAGATGGATGCAATGCGGTTGAAGATTAAAAAGATTAGAAAATATGCCATTAATACCGAGGCTTGGTATCATTATGCCGTTGGATCAATTGTTACCTTGGCTGCGATTATGATAGCATTTGTTTTCGCGTTGAAATGTTTTACATAGTTTCGATGTGTATGGAGAGCTATATGTTGTTAGATGAGAACTATATATGTATGTACTTTGGTTTTAATGTGATGATGAACTTTTATCCATTTGGTCACTTAATTATCTATTTATGATGTTCTGTAATGGTTTTTGACACACTTAATTATATATAAATGCACGTAGATGAACCGCCAATGGATGTACGGTGACAGACACACCTCCGAGTACATTAAGGGCGTGCGTGAGTTTCTAAATGCGGCAGAGGCAAACAAGCATAATGGTTTTATGTGTTGTCCATGCACTAAATGTGTGAATACGATGTCTTACTCTAACCGAAAAATCCTTCACTCCCACCTGCTTTACAAGGGTTTCATGCCACACTATAATGTTTGGACGAGGCACGGAGAAATAGGGGTTATGATGGAAGACGGCGAAGAAGAAGAGTACGATGACAACTATGTGCCCCCTGAATACGGTGATGCTGCAATGGGGGGAGCTGGTGAAGATCAAGAGGAACCAGACGATGTGCCCAATGATGCTGCAACGGGTGAAGCTGCTGAAGATCAAGAGGAACCAAATGATGATCTTCGCCGGGTCATTGTCGATGCAAGGACACAATGCGAAAGTCAAAAGGAGAAGCTGAAGTTCGATCGCATGTTAGAGGATCACAAAAAAGGGTTGTACCCCAATTGCGAAGATGGCAACACAAAGCTCGGTGACGTACTGGAATTGCTGCAGTGGAAGGCAGAGAATGCTGTGGCTGACAAAGGATTTGAGAAGCTACTGAAAATATTGAAGAAGAAGCTTCCGAAGGATAACGAATTGCCCGACAGTACATACGCAGCAAAGAAGGTCGTATGCCCTCTAGGATTGGAGGTGCAGAAGATACATGCATGCCCTAATGACTGCATCCTCTACCGCGGTGCATACAACGATCTGAACGCATGCCCGGTATGCGGTGCATTGCGGTATAAGATCAGACGAGATGACCCTGGTGATGTTGATGGCGAGCCCGCCAGGAAGAGGGTTCCTGCGAAGGTGATGTGGTATGCTCCTATAATACCACGGTTGAAACGTTTGTTTAGAAACAGAGAGCATGCCAAGTTGATGTGATGGCACAGTGAGGACCGTAAGAAAGACGGGAAGTTGAGAGCACCCGCTGGCGGGTCGCAATGGAGAAAAATCGAGAGAAAGTACTGGGAGGAGTTTGCAAAGAACGCAAGGAACGTATGGTTTGCTTTAAGCGCGGATGGCATTAATCCTTTCGGGGAGCAGAGCAGCAATCACAGCACCTGGCCCGTGACTCTATGTATGTATAACCTTCCTCCTTGGATGTGCATGAAGCGGAAGTTCATTATGATGCCAGTTCTCATCCAAGGCCCTAAGCAACCCGGCAACGACATTGATGTGTACCTAAGGCCATTAGTTGAAGAACTTTTACAGCTGTGGAATGGAAACGGTGTACGTGCGTGGGATGAGCACAAACAGGAGGAATTTGACCTAAAGGCGTTGCTGTTCGTGACCATCAACGATTGGCCCGCTCTCAGTAACCTTTCAGGACAGACAAACAAAGGATACCACGCATGCACGCACTGTTTAGATGACACTGAAAGTATATACCTGGACAAGTGCAGGAAGAATGTGTACCTGGGCCATCGTTGATTTCTTCCGACCAACCATCAATGTCGAAAGAAAGGCAAGCATTTCAAAGGCGAGGCAGATCACCGGAAGAAGCCCGCCATGCGTACCGGTGATCACGTACTTGCTATGGTCAATGATTTACACGTAATCTTTGGAAAGGGCCCCGGCGCACTAGCTGTTCCGAATGACGATGAGGGACACGCACCCATGTGGAAGAAGAAATCTATATTTTGGGACCTACCCTACTGGAAAGACCTAGAGGTCCGCTCTTCAATCGACGTGATGCACGTGACGAAGAACCTTTGCGTGAACCTGCTAGGCTTCTTGGGCGTGTATGGAAAGACAAAAGATACAGCTGAGGCACGGGAGGACCTGCAACGTTTGCACGAAAAAGACGGCATCCCTCCGAAGCAGTATGAAGGTCCTGCCAGCTAGGCTCTTACGAAAGAAGAGAAAGAAATCTTCTTTGAATGCCTTCTCAGTATGAAGGTCCCGACTGGCTTCTCGTCGAATATAAAGGGAATAATAAATATGGCAGAGAAAAAGTTCCAGAACCTAAAGTCTCATGACTGCCATGTGATTATGACGCAACTGCTTCCGGTTGCATTGAGGGGGCTTCTACCGGAAAACGTCCGATTAGCCATTGTGAAACTATGTGCATTCCTCAATGCAATCTCTCAGAAGGTGATCGATCCAGAAATCGTACCAAGGCTAAGGAGTGATGTGGCGCAATGTCTTGTCAGTTTCGAGCTTGTGTTCCCACCATCCTTCTTCAATATCATGACACACGTCCTAGTTCATCTAGTCGACGAGATTGTCATTCTGGGGCCCATATTTCTACACAATATGTTCCCCTTTGAGAGGTTCATGGGAGTCCTAAAGAAATATGTCCGTAACCGCGCCAGACCAGAAGGAAGCATCTCCATGGGCCATCAAACAGAGGATGTCATCGGGTTTTGTGTTGACTTCATTCCTGGCCTTAATAAGATAGGTCTCCCTAAATCGCGGTACGAGGGGAGACTGACTGGAAAAGGCACGCTTGGAAGGGACTCAATAATATGCAGGGACGGTTATTCTTGGTCTCAAGCACACTACACAGTTCTACAGAACTCTACATTGGTGACCCCGTATGTCGATGAACACAAGAACAGTCTGCGCTCCAAACACCCGGTGCAGTGCGACGACTGGATTACACGTGAACACATCAGGACTTTCAGCAGTTGGTTGGAAACACGTCTCAGAGGTGACAACACTGTTTGTGATGAGTTGTACTTGTTGTCCAGGGGACCATCTTCGACTGTATTGATTTACAAAGGATACGAGATAAATGGGAATACATTTTACACGATTGTCCAAGATCAAAAGAGCACCAACCAAAACAGCGGTGTCCGCTTTGATGCAACAACCGAGAGGGGAAAGGACACATATTATGGTTACATAGTGGACATATGGGAACTTGACTACGGACATGATTTTAAGGTCCCTTTGTTTAAGTGTAAATGGGTCAATCTGTCAGGAGGCGGGGTACAGGTAGACCCACAGTACGGAATGACAACAGTGGATCTGAAAAATCTTGGATACACTGACGAACCGTTCGTCCTAGCCAATGATGTGGCACAGGTTATCTATGTGAAGGACATGTCTACCAGACCGAGAAAAAGAAAAAATAAGGAAGCGAATACATCATACGATGAGCCAAAGCGCCACATAGTTCTTTCAGGAAAAAGGGACATCCTGGGAGTGGAGGGCAAGACAGACATGTCTGAAGATTATGAAAAGTTTCATGAAATTCCTCCCTTCAAAGTCAAGGCTGACCCAAGCATCCTGATAAACAATGAAGATTATCCATGGTTACGGCGCAATAAGCAAATGACACAAGCGAAGAAAAAGTGAAGAGTTATTTCCGCAACTATTATGATGATACCATGCCAACTTTGTAACAAACGAGTATGATACCATTGTCCGTTTGAACTATTCAAATTTCAATACTACTTGCACTAACAAAACAAAACAAAACAAAACAAACTTGAAAAATAAATAGCAACAATAAGTATTTTGTTGTAAGTATAAACAAAATAAAATAAATAAAGCAACAAAGAAAATAAATAAAGAAAGTAAAATAAATAAAGCAACTCTAAATACAGCAAAAAACAACTTAGAAATAAACAAAGAAAATAAAATAAATAAAGCAACTCTAAATACAGCAAAAAACAACTTAGAAATAAATAGCAACAATAAGTATTTTGTTGTAATTAAGTATAAACAAAATAAAATAAATAAAGCAACAAAGAAAATAAATAAAGGAAGTAAAATAAATAAAGCAACTCTAAATACAGCAAAAAACAACTTAGAAATAAACAAAGAAAATAAAATAAATAAAGCAACTCTAAATACAGCAAAAAACAACTTAGAAATAAATAAAGCAAAAAAGGAAAAAAATATTGGGCGCTGCCCAGTGAGCCTGCAAGGCCTATAGCACAGGATCCACCTGTAATATAAGGCCCAGCAAGCTCACAGGGCAGCGCGCAGAGTTAGGCCCAGAAGCCTGCATTTGAGAGGAGCTCGAGAGGGTGGGAGCAGCAGACCTTATAAACCACTCTCAAGCTCCCTCAGCTAGCGAGGTGGGACTAAACATCCCACCGCACCCGCGCCAGCACAGGGCCTTTGGTCCCGGTTGGTGGCACCAACCGGGACTAAAGGGAGGCATTAGTCCCGGTTGGTGGCTGAAACCGGGACTAATGCCCCTCCTATATAACCAGGACTTGCGAAATTTTGGGCAGTTTCCTTCTTCCCCGCCCCGACGCCTCCCTCGATCTGCTCCTTCCCCGTCGCCGTCGCCGTCGCCCCCGTCGCACCGTCGCCGTCGCCCCCGTCGCCCCGTCGCCGTCGCCGTCGCCCCCGACGCCGCCTCGTCGCCCCGTCCCGCGCCGTCGCCGCGCCCCGGCCGGCCCGTCGCCCCGCGCCGCCGCGCGCCCCGCCCCGCCGCCGTCGCGCCGCCGCGCCCCGACGCCGCCTCGTCGCCGCCCCGCCCCGCCGCCGTCGCGCCGCCCAGCCCTGCCGATGTGAGGGGCTCTTTTTTTTTATGTTTAATATTGCTGTATATATATATATATATATAGTTGCTGTGTATATATGTATAAATTGCAGTATATTTATGTGTATATTTTTTTTATGTTTATATAAATTGCAATATATATAGTTGTTGTATATATAGTTGTTGTATTTATATGTATGTGTATATCTTTTTTTTCTTAGGAATTTGCTAAATATATATGTTAAATATATATTTATGTGTATATAAATATATTTTTTCTTAGGAAGTTGCTGTATATATGTGATGTGTGTATATGTGATGTATATATATGTGTATGTGGCTATATAGTGTTTTGTTTATATATGCTAAATATATATAGAAAGTTTTATATATGCAAAAGTTACAAATTTAGAAAAAGAAGGATAGGAAAGAAGAAAATAAGAAAGAGGAAAGAAAGAAGAAGAGGAGAGGAAGAAGAGGAGAAATAAATAAGAAGAAGAAAAAAAAGAAAAAAAGAGGAGAAGAAGAAAGGAATAGAGGAGAAGAAGAGAAATTTTCTCTTCTTCTCCTCTATTCCTTTCTTCTTCTCCTTTTTTTTTCTTTTTTTTTCTTCGATCTTCTCCTATCTAGCGGTTCCTTTTTTCTTCTTCTACCTCTTTTTTTATCGGATATGTCTATGTCGATATACACCCTCCCCGATAACTTCGACATTAGGGGGGGCCGGGGTCGAGGGTCGTCGAGGGACCGAGGCCGAAGGTCGAGGGGTCGAGGGTCGTCGAGGGACCGAGAGGCCGAAGGGCGAGGGGTCGAGAGGTTGCCTAGCAGTCGGGGGTCTAGGGTTGTGGATCGCCGAGCAGTCGAGGGTCAAAGTATTGAAGAATTCCATGACTTCATCATTTGCCAGAAGTAACCGGGGCATTTTGGTACAAAGTTATGCAAAGATATTTTGGAACGGAGTTCCTGATAGAATAATCCGTCTTTTGTTACGAATTATCCTATCTGAGACTCCGTTCCAAAATAACTTTGGAGAGCTTCGTACCATCATGCTACTGTTACTTTCGCCTAATGATGAAGTATTGGTTTTGTTGAATCCTTTGACACTCGACAAAAT
>LR738715.1:836212996-836265579 GCA_902687465.1 Secale cereale | reverse complement strand
GGAATACATTTTACACGATTGTCCAAGATCAAAAGAGCACCAACCAAAACAGCGGTGTCCGCTTTGATGCAACAACCGAGAGGGGAAAGGACACATATTATGGTTACATAGTGGACATATGGGAACTTGACTACGGACATGATTTTAAGGTCCCTTTGTTTAAGTGTAAATGGGTCAATCTGTCAGGAGGCGGGGTACAGGTAGACCCACAGTACGGAATGACAACAGTGGATCTGAAAAATCTTGGATACACTGACGAACCGTTCGTCCTAGCCAATGATGTGGCATAGGTTATCTATGTGAAGGACATGTCTACCAGACCGAGAAAAAGAAAAGATAAGGAAGCGAATACATCATACGATGAGCCAAAGCGCCACATAGTTCTTTCAGGAAAAAGGGACATCCTGGGAGTGGAGGGCAAGACAGACATGTCTGAAGATTATGAAAAGTTTCATGAAATTTCTCCCTTCAAAGTCAAGGCTGACCCAAGCATCATGATAAACGATGAAGATTATCCATGGTTACGGCGCAATAAGCAAATGACACAAGCGAAGAAAAAGTGAAGAGTTATTTCCGCAACTATTATGATGATACCATGCCAACTTTGTAACAAACGAGTATGATACCATTGTCCGTTTGTACTATTCAAATTTCAATACTACTTGCACTAACAAAACAAAACAAAACAAAACAAACTTGAAAAATAAATAGCAACAATAAGTATTTTGTTGTAAGTATAAACAAAATAAAATAAATAAAGCAACAAAGAAAATAAATAAATAAAGTAAAATAAATAAAGCAACTCTAAATACAGCAAAAAACAACTTAGAAATAAACAAAGAAAATAAAATAAATAAAGCAACTCTAAATACAGCAAAAAACAACTTAGAAATAAATAGCAACAATAAGTATTTTGTTGTAAGTATAAACAAAATAAAATAAATAAAGCAACAAAGAAAATAAATAAAGGAAGTAAAATAAATAAAGCAACTCTAAATACAGCAAAAAACAACTTAGAAATAAACAAAGAAAATAAAATAAATAAAGCAACTCTAAATACAGCAAAAAACAACTTAGAAATAAATAAAGCAAAAAAGGAAAAAAAAATTGGGCGCTGCCCAGTGAGCCTGCAAGGCCTATAGCACAGGATCCACCTGTAATATAAGGCCCAGCAAGCTCACAGGGCAGCGCGCAGAGTTAGGCCCAGAAGCCTGCATTTGAGAGGAGCTCGAGAGGATGGGAGCAGCAGCCCTTATAAACCACTCTCGAGCTCCCTCAGCTAGCGAGGTGGGACTAAACATCCCACCGCACCCGCGCCAGCACTGGGCCTTTGGTCCCGGTTGGTGCCACCAACCGGGACTAAAGGCCCCTCCTTCCCGCCCTTTGGGCTGCTGAAAAGGGACCTTTAGTCCCGGTTGGTGGCAGCAACCGGGACTAAAGGGTGGCATTAGTCCCGGTTTCAGCCACCAACCGGGACTAATGCCCCTCCTATATAACCAACACTTGCGAAAATTTGGGCAGTTTTCTTCTTCCCCGCCCCGACGCCTCCCTCGATCTGCTCCTTCCCCGTCGCCGTCGCCGTCGCCCCCGTCGCCCCGTCGCCGTCGCCGTCGCCCCCGTCGCCCCGTCACCGTCGCCGTCGCCCCCGACGCCGCCTCGTCGCCCCGCCCCGCGCCGTCGCCGCGCCCCGGCCGGCCCGTCGCCCCGCGCCGCCGCGCGCCCCGCCCCGCCGCCGTCGCGCCGCCGCGCCCCGACGCCGCCTCGTCGCCGCCCCGCCCCGCCGCCGTCGCGCCGCCCAGCCCTGCCGATGTGAGGGGCTCCCTTTTTTTTATGTTTAATATTGCTGTATATATATATATAGTTGATGTGTATATATGTATATATGTGTATATTTTTTTTATGTTTATATAAATTGCAGTATATATAGTTGCTGTATATATAGTTGCTGTATTTATATGTATGTGTATATCTTTTTTTTTCTTAGGAATTTGCTAAATATATATGTTAAATATATATTTATGTGTATATAAATATATTTTTTCTTAGGAAGTTGTTGTATATATGTGATGTGTGTATATGTGATGTATATATATGTGTATGTGGCTATATAGTTTTTTGTTTATATATGCTAAATATATATAGAAAGTTTTATATATGCAAAAGTTACAAATTTAGAAAAAGAAGGATAGGAAAGAAGAAAATAAGAAAGAGGAAAGAAAGAAGAAGAGGAGAGGAAGAAGAGGAGAAATAAATAAGAAGAAGAAAAAAAAGAAAAAAAGAGGAGAAGAAGAAAGGAAATAGAGGAGAAAATTCTTCTCCTCTATTCCTTTCTTCTTCTCCTTTTTTTTTCTTTTTTTTTCTTCGATCTTCTCCTCTAGCGGTTCCTTTTTTCTTCTTCTTCCTCTTTTTTTTATCGGATATGTCTATGTCGATATACACCCTCCCCGATAACTTCGACATTAGGGGGGGGGGCGGTCAGGTCGTTTCTCAACGACACCGATGAGCAGGTCGAACAAGAGCTGCGGCTGGAAGATCTAGGCTATGATATTGATGAATTCGGTGACCCAATGCACATGGAAGAAGTAGACCGTGAGGACGGCTCCGGTGACCCAATGCCGGTGCAAGAAGGAGACCGTGATGCTGGCTCCGGTGACCGAACCGAGTCCGGCCAGGAGGTATATATGTTAGTTAAGCATGTGCTGACTAGTTAATTGATTCATTCATTAACTCTCGTCTTTGTTCCTTTTCTAGCCCTCCGGATCGAGCAAATCTTCGGTAAAGAGACGAGGAGCGAAGAAAAAGTTGAGGCCGGATGAAAAGTTTGAGATCTCAGAAATCTCGCGCTCCGGCGAGCCGATTGCACCCATCCGCACAAAGAACGCATTTGTTAATCAGTGCGGGGTTCTGGTTAGGGACAAGATCCCGATCAGAATCCATCAATGGTTAAAGCCGGCTGCAAACGACGCTCAGGTGACTTATGTCACAGATATGCAGAAAGAAGATCTTTGGACTGAGCTGAAGTCAAACTTCGTCCTACCGCGAGAGGTTGATCCGGCGAAGCCAGTTAAAGAGGACTTAATCAAGTCTTATGCACTTTCGAAGATGGCAGACCAATTCAGGGCATGGAAGAAAAAACTGAATACGTTTGTCAGAGAGAAAACGACTCCAGAATTCGTGGGCATATATGAGAAGATCAAAGATGACTGGCCCGCATTTGTGGCCCATAAGAAGTCGGAAAAGAGTCAGAAGATGTCGGAGACAAACCGGATAAATGCTGCAAAGAAGATGCATCACCATCGCACGGGGTCGGGCGGCTACCTCGTAGCCCGGCCTAAGTGGGCCAGGGCTGAGAATGATCTGCTTCAGAAAGGGATCGAACCAGAGACAATGCACTGGCCAGAACGTTGCCGGACTTGGTTCTTCGGGGCTGGCGGATCCTTGGACCCTGTAACAGGGTGGTGCATTTGGACGGACAAGCAATTGGAAACACCACTCAGGAAGATGCGGCAGTATATCAAAGCCTCTCGTCAAAAATGAAAGATCTCTATCAACGAATATGCGAAGATTGCATGATTGGTACATGAAAATCTGCAGAGAGTCTGGGGGGAGGAATAACTTGTATTTGAGAGTTAAACCGGAGCATGACCTCGTTGGAATTGAGCTATTGCCTGTTCCATTTGAGGAGTTCTATCAATTTTTCAATCAATTGGCCCTCGATAAAACAACGATCACCTGCTACTGCCTGTAAGTAGTACTACTTCTGTCATTAAGTCTCTCTATATAACTGATCTTCATTGCATGTATTTATAATTATCCTCACTATATTATGCAGATTGAAGATCGTCGAATTGAAGAAAAGACAAGTAGGTGATATTGGGTTTATTAACACATACCTCATAGATGCAACCGAGGTTAAATTGCGTCCCGGCGATACCGAGACCAACTTGCTACGATCGTTGGTGGTAAATGAAAACAAAGATATAATACTCTTTCCTTACAACTTCAAGTGAGTGTTAATGTCTTGTGCATATTTGGTTTCCCTTATATATCAGTCAAGTTTATAGTGATGTAATTGATGATCTCATGCATTCGTGCGCAGCTTCCACTATATTCTCTTAGAGATTAAGCTTGAGAAGGGAATAGTAACTGTCTTCGACTCTAAACGTAAAGATCCCGAGGAGTATGCGGACATGACTCAAATGCTAGTCAGGTAAGTTAAATCGATCAATATTATCCACCATGCATATATATCAGCAACTTCATTTCTGATATCAACTAATTGTTTCCTTTGTCTGGCAGGGCTTGGAAAAAATTCACAAAAAAAGCTTCGGGACTGCCGAAGAAGCTACAATTTAGATACCCGAAAGTAAGTACTATATAGTAGCATGTTCCGCGCGCGCATCTCCTATATCTTGATTCAAGCGCTAGTTTCATCAATATCAATTTGGCATTCTTGCTTATCAGTTTGATTGACCTCTATTTCTTGTAAAGTGGTTGTGGCAGGAACCCGGGAATGATTATTGTGGATACTACATTTGCGAGTCCATCCGCCACACGACCTGTGAGCGGGGCTACACTGATGAACAATTTGAAGTGCGTAAGCAATCAATAATATTCACAAATTTATAGCATCATTTCATGTATTGACCCCCTACTTCAAATTAGATGTTTCGGATGCGGGATGAACTCCTAACACCAGATCGACTGCGAGCAATTCAAGAGGAATTGGCGGCATTCTTCCTTGAACACGTGATCGCTGAAGACGGAGAATACTATGTGGACCATGCATCCATGTGTTAGGAGATTATTTTTGTAAGAGATAATTGTTGTATATATGTGCCCGGTAGTGTCGGATAGATATACGAGAACTTGTTGTTCGACCAATCTCTCGGAGAAGGAGAGGTGGTCGATATTACTTCTCTCTGTATGCATATATATATATATATATATGCTGATTATACGATCTTCTGTTTCCTTCGTTTGCTTAGTAGCTAGCAGCTAGCTAGCTAGCTAGCGTGACTCTAGTCCTCTCTATATACGTATGTGTAGTATGTAGCGTCGACCAAGCACGGACATAAGAGAGAACACTTCTCTCTATTAATTAGCTAGCTAACACAATATATGAAACACCTAAATTAACCCCCCAAAACCTAAAACCCCCCCTCCCCTTTCAAAAAAAAAACAAAAACCACAGCCACAGAAATGCTGACGCGTGGAAGCCTTTTGGTCCCGGTTGGTACCACCAACCGGGACTAAAGCCCCTCCTGCCTGGACTCAGTGCACAGGCCACGTGGACACCCTTTTGCCCCGGTTCTGGATTGAACCGGGACTAAAGGGTCAGAGTATTAGTACCGACCCTGTTGCCCCGGTTCCAGAACCGGGGCTAAAGGCCCAAATGAACCGGGTCTGATCCCCCTTTATCTACTAGTGTGATCAAAGAAAATACAAAAATCAACCTAGAGTCCGAATTGATCGAGACTCTCAAAGCAAGTGAGAACAAGCACCGATTTCGTCGTTTTCATAGGCGTTGGAAAGCTATTGGGGAATTGAGGTGATAGGACTTCTAGTGTTTACGATCTGGAGGATTTTACATACGTGCACACACAGGATCACGTGCGTGGAAAATTTTGAGACCAAAAAGGGTCGTCTTGGCCCTCAAAAATGGCCTGCAGGATTGGAAAAAATGAAAGTTATCGCAATTACAGCTCAAATTTTGATGAGCCGGCATATCACTTTGGTGTTCAGGTCCTTGGCGCCCCACCCATGTATGGATACAATAGGGTGTTAGGCCAACTCTCGCGAAGAAACGGTGATCAAAGAAAATACAAAAATCAACCTAGAGTCCGAATTGATCGAGACTCTCAAAGCAAGTGAGAACAAGCACCGATTTCGTCGTTTTCATAGGCGTTGGAAACCTATTGGGGAATTGAGGTGATAGGACTTCTAGTTTTTACGATCTGGAGGATTTTACATACATGCACACACAGGATCACATGCGTGGAAAATTCTGAGCCCAAAAAGGGTCGTCTTGGCCCTCAAAAAGGGCCTGCAGGATTGGAAAAAATGAAAGTTATCGCAATTACAGCTCAAATTTTGATGAGCCGGCATATCACTTTGGTGTTCAGGTCCTGGGCGCCCCACCCATGTATGGATACAATAGGGTGTTAGGCCAACTCTCGCGAAGAAACGGTGATCAAAGAAAATACAAAAATCAACCTAGAGTCCGAATTGATCGAGACTCTCAAAGCAAGTGAGAACAAGCTCCGATTTCGTCATTTTCATAGGCGTTGGAAAGCTATTGGGGAATTGAGGTGATAGGACTTCTAGTTTTTACGATCTGGAGGATTTTACATACGTGCACACACAGGATCACGTGCGCGGAAAATTTTGAGACCAAAAAGGGTCGTCTTGGCCCTAAAAAATGGCCTGTAGGATTGGAAAAAATGAAAGTTATTGCAATTACAGCTCAAATTTTGATGAGCCGGCATATCACTTTGGTGTTCAGGTCCCTGGCGCCCCACCCATGTATGGATACAATAAGGTGTTAGGCCAACTCTCGCAAAGAAATGGTGATCAAAGAAAATACAAAAATCAACCTAGAGTCCGAATTGATCGAGACTCTCAAAGCAAGTGAGAACAAGCTCCGATTTCGTCATTTTCATAGGCGTTGGAAAGCTATTGGGGAATTGAGGTGATAGGACTTCTAGTTTTTACGATCTGGAGGATTTTACATACGTGCACACACAGGATCACGTGCGCGGAAAATTTTGAGACCAAAAAGGGTCGTCTTGGCCCTCAAAAATGGCCTGTAGGATTGGAAAAAATGAAAGTTATCGCAATTACAGCTCAAATTTTGATGAGCCGGCATATCACTTTGGTGTTCAGGTCCTTGGCGCCCCACCCATGTATGGATACAATAGCGTGTTAGGCCAACTCTCGCGAAGAAACGGTGATCAAAGAAAATACAAAAATCAACCTAGAGTCCGAATTGATCGAGACTCTCAAAGCAAGTGAGAACAAGCACCGATTTCGTCGTTTTCATAGGCGTTGGAAAGCTATTGGGGAATTGAGGTGATAGTGTTGGAAATATACCCTAGAGGCAATAATAAATTGGTTATTATTATATTTCCTTGTTCATGATAATTGTTTATTATCCATGCTAGAATTGTATTGATAGGAAACTCAGATACATGTGTGGATACATAGACAAACACCATGTCCCTAGTAAGCCTCTAGATGACTAGCTCGTTGATCAATAGATGGTTACGGTTTCCTGACCATGGACATTGGATGTCGTTGATAACGGGATCACATCATTAGGAGAATGATGTGATGGACAAGACCCAATCCTAAGCCTAGCACAGATCGTGTAGTTCGTATGCTAAAGCTTTTCTATATGTCAAGTATCTTTTCCTTAGACCATGAGATTGTGCAACTCCCGGATACCGTAGGAATGCTTTGGGTGTACCAAACGTCACAACGTAACTGGGTGGCTATAAAGGTGCACTACAGGTATCTCCGAAAGTGTCTTTTGGGTTGGCACGAATCGAGACTGGGATTTGTCACTCCATATGACGGAGAGGTATCTCTGGGCCCACTCGGTAGGACATCATCATAATGTGCACAATTTGTGATCAAGGAGTTGATCACGGGATGATGTGTTACGGAACGAGTAAAGAGACTTGCCGGTAACGAGATTGAGCAAGGTATCGGTATACCGACGATCGAATCTCGGGCAAGTGCTACACCGATAGACAAAGGGAATCGTATACGGGATTGATTGAATCCTTGACATCGTGGTTCATCCGATGAGATCATCGTGGAACATGTGGGAGCCAACATGGGTATCCAGATCCCGCTGTTGGTTATTGACCGGAGAGTCGTCTCGGTCATGTCTGCGTGTCTCCCGAACCCGTAGGGTCTACACACTTAAGGTTCGGTGACGCTAGGGTTGTAGAGATATAAGTATGCGGAAACCCGAAAGTTGTTCGGAGTCCCGGATGAGATCCCGGACGTCACGAGGAGTTCCGGAATGGTCCGGAGGTAAAGATTTATATATAGGAAGTCCTATTTTGGCCACCGGAAAATGTTCGGGATTTTTCGGTATTGTACCGGGAAGGTTCTAGAAGGTTCCGAAGTGGGGCCCACCTGCATGGGGGGACCCACATGAACGTGGGTAGTGGGGGCAAGGCCCCACACCCCTGGTCAAGGCGCACCAAGATCCCCCCTTAGAAGGAATAAGATCATATCCCGAAGGGATAAGATCAAGATCCCTAAAAAGGGGGGATAACAATTGGTGGGGAAAGGAAATGATGGGATTTCTTTCCCCCACCTTTGCCAACGCCCCAATGGACTTGGAGGGCAAGAAACCAGCCCCCTCCACCCCTATATATAGTGGGGAGGCGCATGGGAGCCGCACCCCAAGCCCTGGCGCCTCCCTCTCCCTCCCGTGACACATCTCCCTCCTCCCGCAGCGCTTGGCGAAGCCCTGCTGGAATCCCGCTACTTCCACCACCACGCCGTCGTGCTGCTGGATCTCCATCAACCTCTCCTCCCCCCTTGCTGGATCAAGAAGGAGGAGACGTCCCCGCTCCGTACGTGTGTTGAACACGGAGGTGCCGTCCGTTCGGCGCTAGGATCATCGGTGATTTGGATCACGACGAGTACGACTCCATCATCCCCGTTCTCTTGAACGCTTCCGCTCGCGATCTACAAGGGTATGTAGATGCACTCCCCTTTATGCTCGTTGCTAGATTACTCCATAGATAGATCTTGGTGATGCGTAGGAAATTTTTTGATTTTCTGCTACGATCCCCAACATACTGTTACTTTCGCCTAATGATGAAGTATTGGTTTGTTGAATCCTTTGACACTAGACAAAATGTGACATGAGGGTGTCTAGGGTTGTGGATCGCCGAGAAGTCGGGGGTCGAGGGGTCGAGAGAGGTTGCCTAGCTAGTGTCAAAGTATTGAAGAATTCCATGACTTCATCATTTGCCAGAAGTAACCGGGGCATGTTGGTACGAAGTTATGCAAAGATGTTCTGGAACGGAGTTCCTGATAGGATAATCCGTCTTTTGTTACGGATTATCTTATCTGGGACTTCGTTCCAAAACAACTTTGGAGAGCTTCGTACCATCATGCTACTGTTACTTTCGCCTAATGATGAAGTATTGGTTTTGTTGAATCCTTTGACACTATAGCTAGACAAAATGTGACATGAGGGGGTCTAGGGTTTGTGGATCGCCGAGCAGTCGGGGGTCGAGGGGTCGAGAGAGGTTGCCTAGCTAGCTAGTGTCAAAGTATTGAAAAATTCCATGACTTCATCATTTGCCAGAAGTAACCGGGGCATGTTGGTACGAAGTTATGCAAAGATGTTTTGGAACGGAGTTCCTGATAGGTTAATCCGTCTTTTGTTACGGATTATCTTATCTGGGACTCCGTTCCAAAACAACTTTGGAGAGCTTCGTACCATCATTCTACTGTTACTTTTGCCTAATGATGAAGTATTGGTTTTGTTGAATCCTTTGACACTAGCTAGACAAAATGTGACATGAGGGGGTCTAGGGTTTGTGGATCGCCGAGCAGTCGGGGGTCGAGGGGTCGAGAGAGGTTGCCTAGCTAGTGTCAAAGTATTGAAAAATTCCATGACTTCATCATTTGCCAGAAGTAACCGGGGCATGTTGGTACGAAGTTATGCAAAGATGTTTTGGAACGGAGTTCCTGATAGGATAATCCGTCTTTTGTTACGGATTATCTTATCTGGGACTTCGTTCCAAAACAACTTTGGAGAGCTTCGTACCATCATGCTACTGTTACTTTCGCCTAATGATGAAGTATTGGTTCTGTTGAATCCTTTGACACTATAGCTAGACAAAATGTGACATGAGGGGGTCTAGGGTTTGTGGATCGCCGAGCAGTCGGGGGTCGAGGGGTCGAGAGAGGTTGCCTAGCTAGTGTCAAAGTATTGAAAAATTCCATGACTTCATCATTTGCCAGAAGTAACCGGGGCATGTTGGTACGAAGTTATGCAAAGATGTTTTGGAACGGAGTTCCTGATAGGTTAATCCGTCTTTTGTTACGGATTATCTTATCTGGGACTCCGTTCCAAAACAACTTTGGAGAGCTTCGTACCATCATTCTACTGTTACTTTTGCCTAATGATGAAGTATTGGTTTTGTTGAATACTTTGACACTAGCTAGACAAAATGTGACATGAGGGGGTCTAGGGTTTGTGGATCGCCGAGCAGTCGAGGGTTGAAGCTAGTTCTACGTTTGCCATTAATATATCCATCTGTCATGTTTGAATAATAATTGGCATGTTGTAAATATTTGTAGAAACAATGGATGACAACACCCGAGACCTAGCACAAGAAGCGATGTTGATAGACATAATCGCAGACGGACAAAATGCCGTCAGGTTGTTTCTCAACGACACCGATGAGCAGGTCGAACAAGAGCTGCGGCTGGAAGATCTAGGCTATGATATTGATGAATTCGGTGACCCAATGCACATGGAAGAAGTAGACCGTGAGGACGGCTCCGGTGACCCAATGCCGGTGCAAGAAGGAGACCGTGATGCTGGCTCCGGTGACCGAACCGAGTCCGGCCAGGAGGTATATATGTTAGTTAAGCATGTGCTGACTAGTTAATTGATTCATTCATTAACTCTCGTCTTTGTTCCTTTTCTAGCCCTCCGGATCGAGCAAATCTTCGGTAAAGTGACGAGGAGCGAAGAAAAAGTTGAGGCCGGATGAAAAGTTTGAGATCTCAGAAATCTCGCGCTCCGGCGAGCCGATTGCACCCATCCGCACAAAGAACGCATTTGTTAATCAGTGCGGGGTTCTGGTTAGGGACAAGATCCCGATCAGCATCCATCAATGGTTAAAGCCGGCTGCAAAAGACGCTCAGGTGACTTATGTCACTGATATGCAGAAAGAAGATCTTTGAACTGAGCTGAAGTCAAACTTCGTCCTACCGCGAGAGGTTGATCCGGCGAAGCCAGTTATAGAGGACTTAATCAAGTCTGATGCACTTTCGAAGATGGCAGACCAATTCAGGGCATGGAAGAAAATCTGAATATGTTTGTCAGAGAGAAAATGACTCCAGAATTCGTGGGCATATATGAGAAGATCAAAGATGACTGGCCCGCATTTGTGGCCCATAAGAAGTCGGAAAAGAGTCAGAAGATGTCGGAGACAAACCGGATAAATGCTGCAAAGAAGATGCATCACCATCGCACGGGGTCGGGCGGCTACCTCGTAGCCCGGCCTAAGTGGGCCAGGGCTGAGAATGATCTGCTTCAGAAAGGGATCGAACCAGAGACAATGCACTGGCCAGAACGTTGCCGGACTTGGTTCTTCGGGGCTGGCGGATCCTTGGACCCTGTAACAGGGTGGTGCATTTGGACGGACAAGCAATTGGAAACACCACTCAGGAAGATGCGGCAGTATATCAAAGCAGCGCATGCAGGGACGTTCATCCCCGACAGAGAGAACGACGAGCTGACAATGGCCCTCGGGAATCCTGAGCACCCTGGACGGACACGAGGCACGCCAGGCTCCCTTCCGTGGCGTGCTGGGTTTCCGGACGCAGGAGGCTACAAATGCCACGACAGAGGAAGAAAATGGAGATGACCGAAATCCAGGCGCTGCGGGCCAGAATACAAGCGATAGAGGAACGGGAAGCAGATCGGGAAAGAATTGCCGAAGCTTCCCCCGAAGCTACCCCGCCATCTCAGCGGAGAAGCAGCGTGGCTTCCACCGAGCTGCTTCAGCCAGAGCTTGCCTTGACGGCTACTGCTAGGAATCCTATGGATGCTATCACGCAGGCACAAAATTGCCACCTTATGGCACAGTGGATGAATCTGAAGGTCAAGGCGGCTGCTGGCTCTGTTTATCCTTCTGGACCAGACGACACTTTTCACTGCCGGCCGATTCCAGAAGGATATGCTAGGGTGATGGTCGACGAAATAACGGAGGGATTTGAGGAGCTCCAGCTTGACCATCCTACCGGTGAAGGGGAGACTCGGCTGGGTTCTTCACTGAAGACTCCATGCCTATGGCGGAAGGACCTAATCAACATTCTGAACTGGACGCCTCCGCCTCCTCCTCCTCCTCCGACGAGTCAGGGCACTCCGCCTCCTCCACCGCCTCCTCCTCCGGCGAGTGACCATCAGGGCACTCCGGCTCCTTCTCCGGCGAGTGACCATCAGGGCACTCCGGCTCCTTCTCCGGCGCGTGGCGGCACACCGCCTCCTTCGCCGCCGGCGCGTGGCGGCACTCCACCTCCTTCGCCGCCGGCGCGCCCGAGCAGACAGCCAGCTCCTCCTTCGCCTAATCAGCAAGGGCGGAAGAGACCTGCCGCCGCTCCGGCTGCTCCTGCTCCGGCGCCTAAGCAAGTAAAAAAGACAGCCGCTTCGTCTGGTCCGGCGACGTCTACCAGTACAGCCAGAGGCGGGAGGCGATGCAGATTCGGTCCTTCTCTCACGCCTCTAGAGAAGTTACCGTACGAGAGGTCCGACGAGGAAAACACGAAGATCGCTGAAGGCGAAGTGAAGGACTTTTTTGAAGGGTTGAAAGCACAGAGACATCCACCTCCGGAGGAGAAGATAGATGCGATGAAAGCAAAGCGCACTCTTGCTGCCCTGAAGCAACCAGCGAAAAGTAAGCCGAAGGGCAACTATGACCGCATTATTCAAAAGACATTTCAAGATGCCAAGCGGTCCGGAAGTACAAAAAGTGATCAGAGGTTAGCAGAAGGGCGAGCTGGGAAACAAATTGCCCAGCTCGGCGAACAAGCGAACCAATCGTGCCCCCCGCTCAAGGTGTCTAGCGACATGGTCGCTAATGATCCGAGGATGGTGCCCGGTTATACCAATCTTGTAGATTACGCGTCCGACGATGTACACTATGATTTCATGGAAGTGCAGATGCAAAGATACGAGTACGGGAAGCCTCTCGTCAAAAATGAAAGATCTCTATCAACGAATATGCGAAGATTGCATGATTGGTAGTTGAAAATCTGCAGAGAGTCTGGGGGGAGGAATAACTTGTATTTGACAGTTAAACCGGAGCATGACCTCGTTGGAATTGACCTGTTGCCTGTTCCATTTGAGGAGTTCTATCAGTTTTTCAATCAATTGGCCCTCGATAAAGCAACGGTCACCTGCTACTGTTTGTAAGTAGTACTACTTCTGTCATTAAGTCTCTCTATATAGCTGATCTTCATTGCATGTATTTCTAATTATCCTCACTATATTATGCAGATTGAAGATCGTCGAATTGAAGAAAAGACAAGTAGGTGATATTGGGTTTATTAACACATACCTCATAGATGCAACCGAGGTTAAATTGCGTCCCGACGATACCGAGACCAACTTGCTACGATCGTTGGTGGTAAATGAAAACAAAGATATAATACTCTTTCCTTACAACTTCAAGTGAGTGTTAATGTCTTGTGCATATTTGGTTTCCCTTATATATCAGTCAAGGTTATAGTGATGTAATTGATGATCTCATGCATTCGTGTGCAGCTTCCACTATATTCTCTTAGAGATTAAGCTTGAGAAGGGAGTAGTAATTGTCTTCGACTCTAAACGTAAAGATCCCGAGGAGTATGCGGACATGACTCAAATGCTAGCCAGGTAAGTTAAATCGATCAATATTATCCACCATGCATATATTTATATCAGCAACTTCATTTCTGATATCAACTAATTGTTTTCTTTGTCTGGCAGGGCTTGGAAAAAATTTACCAAAAAAGCTCCGGGACTGCCGAAGAAGCTACAATTTAGATACCCGAAAGTAAGTACTATATAGTAGCATGTTCCGCGCGCGCATCTCCTATATCTTGATTCAAGCGCTAGTTTCATCAATACCAATTTGGCATTCTTGCTTATGATCAGTTTGATTGAGCTCTATTTCTTGTAAAGTGGTTGTGGCAGGAACCCGGGAATGATTATTGTGGATACTACATTTGCGAGTCCATCCGCCACACGACCTGTGAGCGGGGCTACACTGATGAACAATTTGAAGTGCGTAAGCAATCAATAATATTCACAAATTTATAGCATCATTTCATGTATTGACCCCCTACTTCAAATTAGATGTTTCGGATGCGGGATGAACTCCTAACACCAGATCGTCTGCGAGCAATTCAAGAGGAATTGGCGGCATTCTTCCTTGAACATGTGATCGCTGAAGACGGAGAATACTATGTGGACCATGCATCCATGTGTTAGGAGATTATTTTTGTAAGAGATAATTATTGTATATATGTGCCCGGTAGTGTCGGATAGATATACGAGAACTTGTTGTTCGACCAATCTCTCGGAGAAGGAGAGGTGGTCGATATTACTTCTCTCTGTATGCATATATATATATATATATATGTTGATTATATATACGAGATCTTCTGTTCCTTCGTTTGCTTAGTAGCTAGCAGCTAGCTAGCTAGCTAGCGTGACTCTAGTCCTCTCCATATACGTATGTGTAGTATGTAGCGTCGACCAAGCACGGACATAAGAGAGAACACTTCTCTCTATTAATTAGCTAGCTAACACAATATATGAAACACCTAAATTAACCCCCAAAACCTAAAACCCCCCCTCCCCTTTCAAAAAAAAAACAAAAACCACAGCCACAGAAATGCTGACACGTGGATGCCTTTTGGTCCCGGTTGGTACCACCAACCGGGACTAAAGCCCCTCCTGCCTGGACTCGGTGCACAGGCCACGTGGACACCCTTTTTCCCCGGTTCTGGATTGAACCGGGACTAAAGGGTCAGAGCATTAGTACCGACCCTCTTGCCCCGGTTCCAGAACCGGGGCTAAAAGGCCAAATGAACCGGGCTAAATACCCTTTATCTACTAGTGGCAATAGCTACATCCATCCATGGAGGAGGATCACTCCATGGCCGAGCTCCAAGAAACACTAGACTAGACACGCGGAGGGGGCGGGAGGGGCGGCGCGGAGGGGAACAGAGGGTCCGACACAAGAAAGACCAATTTCACCACCAAATCATTTCATCTCGTCACACTTAGGACATCAACAAGTATTAGGAATAGCTACATCCATCCATGGAGGAGGATCCTCCATGGCCGAGCTCCAAGAAACCTTAGACTAGACACGCGGAGGGGGCGGGAGGGGCGGTGAGGAGGGGAACAGAGGGGGTGCACAGAGATACGTACCAGGGTCAAATTCAGCTTTCCGGTCAGCGTCGAGGTGGCTGCCGCTGGCAACGACGCGTTGAGGAGGCGCTTGTCTCGCCTATTCCGTATTGGTGCCCTCGAGACTTCGTAACCGCTTGGATTCAGAGGAATCGATGGTGATCGATAGGGGTTGGGCTATGGAACCTCGCCTACCAAATGGGTCGTGCGGGATTTCTAGGGCTCTTGTGGATTATCCTCTGAAATCCCCTCGAACCCTCGCATATCAAACGAGGCCTGCGAATCAACCTTGGTTGGATGGTTAGAGGGACAGTGGTATCCCCAACCCACGAGGGTTCAAGTCCAGGTGCTCGCATTATTCCTGAATTTATTTCAGGATTTCTGGCGACGCTCACCCTATGAACGCACACCCTACCCCTATAAGCACCCCCGAGAGACCGAGCCGGCATATCATCTTGAGATTTACGAAGTTACCATAGGCGCCTCGTCGTCGACAGGAACGTCTCCTCCCACTAAATGCGCATCGCAGGGAATCCTGAAATAAATTCAGAAATAATACGAGCATCAGGACTTGAACCCTGGTGGGCTGGAGATACCACTGTCCCTCTAACCATCCAATCACATGTTGATTCGCGTCATGTGATGTAATTAATCAGTACTATTTCCGCAAGAAAAAATACTATGAACTATTCTAATTTTTTTTTTTTTGCAAAAAGTGTTGTGAACTGTTAATTCTTAATCCCGTTGAAGATTTTCGGCATGATTTTCAGGAAGATTAATGAGACGAGCAAAAATGTTGGGGTATTAAATTTATTTTTACCACAAAGTACAAAACTTATTTATTTTATGCAAGTCAATGTTGGATAAATTAGTATTTTTTTATTAATTTAGTCCATAAGTACATCAAGACTGCATTCCTAAAAGTATTAATCTCATATTGTAAACTAATCATGCGAGCACTTACTATGCATATCTATGATAAATTGAAGTCGGCAAACACAAGAACCACTAAAAGAGGGGTGAATGGAGCCTCCCTTTGCCTCACCCTTCACACCGCACATCAGCAGCAATGTGCATGAGTCGGCGCACTGCAACCCTGCTGCGGCAACTGAGGCAAGCAGCACGGGATCGATCCCAGATGGTGGTGGCACAACGGCGGCGGCTGCACATGCAGTGCTGCCTTATTCCCGCCCAGCTCGCCCAGGGGATAGATCATACCTTAGTCGGAAAGATCAAAGCCGTGGCGGTGATAATTGCATGATCGATTGTCGTCTTCTTGGGGGATCAGAATTGTTACCAATGGCGTCGGTGGAGAAGTTGAGGAAATAGTCAAAGTTGTGGACGAAAACAAACAGTAGCAAGCACTCACACTGAAACACTCCCAAAAACATTATTGCCCTTCTCCTGGTGCAGCATCACAAAACAATGGGTGTTCTGAAAGCACGCTTTCGGAACCGTCGCGCACACAGTTGTCGGGAAGAAGTAGCTACAATCATCAAAACTAAGAGAACAACAGTGGTGCATGCACAAGGATGCAGAGTAGAAGTGATCTGGTCATGTGACGGCTAAGATTGTCAACGCCTTGAATATTTAGGTGATCGGGTAGGAATATGTTAATTGTTAATTAAGTATTTTTCCTAAACCAGAAAAAATAGATTGCACATATATAATTGGTGTGAGCTCGGCTCGTTCATGAAATATGATGCGCACACCATGGATGAGGATGACACATGCATCACTCCTCTTCTGCTCCAAATTTTTTCGACAAAGGGTGGCTTCTCCTGCTCCAATAGGATGTGGAAGCAAGTATCTTATATGTTGCTCTTAACTCTCCTCCACTTTTGGTGTGTGATTAAACTTTCCAGCATGTCATGGAACACACATAGGCCTTTGGGATTTTTAGTAATCATACAAACATATGGATGTGTAATTTTTACCAATTTCATGACACTTGAACGCCATTCTTTTACCTCCTGGGAGCACGTGCTTGGGAATGCAATTTTTAACTACATAATTATATGCCTACAGTTTTTGGCTCGATACATGATTTTTGAAATTATCTTGTGAATATGCAAATGTTCATCGGCGAGGCAAGCTGCATATATTACTAAGTTGGTTACACAATTTAGATATGTTATACTAGTATTTTGTAAAGAGAACTAATGTAAAATCAAACAGACAATATTACATTTTACACAGTATGAATTCTATATGTTTCATGCATGTTACCAATGGTATGATTTTGATACCAAATACAAAGCACGCATAGCTGTCTACTCAATTAAAACATGGTAAATTATATTAAAAAGAACGGCACCAACACATACGAGTGTTTGGAAATATAAGGAAAGACTACTTGATTATACTTCATACACATCAGCACTCTCTATTTAGTCGCACCTAAATTAGGTAGTTTTGTAGTCTAAAACTTTGTTATGATACACACTTCAACATGTTACCAACTTATGTAGATATTCAAAGATATTATAGACAAGGACAGATATAAACGCACAATATTACATTAAGATCAATAAGATCTTTTGTTGGTGAATTCTTCTATTATAGATTCAAGTGTTGAACCATTGAGTGTACCAAGAAATTAACTGGACATATTCAACTGGTGATCATGGTTCCTGTACTGTCTAAACTTTTTTCATGTTTTCTCTCAAAAGTATTAGGATTACATATTCATGCAAGCTATTTTTGTCAAGTAGCTATTCTTAGCCTTTTCTAGTTTCACTAGTTCTGATATTTGTTATTTTCCTCTTGTCCACGAGTGAAACCCTAGCGCCGCCAGGAGAGGCAAGCCTTCCAGTGCCGTCCTCCAGCGGCTCTCCTCCATCGACGACCTCGGCCATCGGTGGTGAGGAGGGTCGCCGGATCCACGCGTGTGGACAGTTTTTAGGTTGTTCATCGTCTTGGCTTCGGCGGCAGCGATGGTGGCACTGAATAAATTTTCTTGAGATCCTACTCCGACCAGGCGATCGGTCCTATGGTCGGGGATGGATCTGGAATCCAGTCAGTTCAAGCAAGGATGGTGTGGCGGCGACGACATCCTCATGGTGGACCTGTGTCCTCAGGCTCCACTGTTTCGACGACGTTTGCTCCAGCGCTGATGCGGAGCTTGGGAGGTAGTCCAGGAGCGGATGCAGATTGTGGTCTGCATCGGCGGCATCTGCAAGATGGTGGATCTTGAGCTGGGTTCGTGGTACGTATATGTCAGTTATGGTTTCCTCCTCCGACGTCTGAGTCATGTGGGAGTCATGTGGGGGTGCCAGATCTGGAGATCAATGGCATGTCTGGGGTGTTACCCTGGTCAGATTCGTTCAACGGTAATGGTTTCTCCTTTGGCGAGCCACATTGGAGGTCCGCAAAGCTATCTATCAGCGATGGAGCCGCGTCGAGCTCTATGGTAATCCGTCATTTTTTTTCTTTTTTGGCTGATGTGGTGGTACCAGAGGCAGGTGACGGGTGTTGGTGTGAAGCTCAGAGGTTTCTTCGGTCTTGTTGGTAATCTTACTTCTTGGTCGGTGTTCCTTTGTGCAAAGGCTAGCATTCTACTATGTATTCAGTTTTGCCAGGTCGATGTGTACATGACTTATACTATAATCCTTATGATATAAATGAGACACGTATTACCATGAAAAAAATAGTTTCACCAGTTATCCTCATGATTTATATGATTTATATGATAGTGCATTGCCCTGGTATAGACCCTTGTCTTTTAGTTCAGTATTATTTAAATACTCATTTACCGATATTTGAAAGCACTATGGAATTGTAGGGTTTACCTTGTCATCATTTTTCTCTTCTAGAGGTTGTACTACTGAGTAGTTTTATACGAGTACTTCTCATGTTCGAGAAAAAGAGCACATTGCTACTTTTCGAGCTTGCGTCGTATTACCTCGAAGAGGAAAGGGTGATGCAGCACAGTCGCGTAAGTATTTTCCTCAGTTTTTGAGAACCAATGTATCAATCCAGTAGGAAACCACGCGTGAGTCCCTCGCACCTGCACAAACAAATAAGAACTTCGCAGCCAACATGATAAGGGGTTGTCAAGCCCTTTACGGTCACTTACGAAAGTGAGATCTGATAGATAGGATAGGATAATATTTTTGGTATTTTTGGTGTAAGAACAGAAAGTAAAGAAAGCAAAGTAAAGTAGATGGAAGATTAATATGATGAAGATAGACCCGGGGGCCATAGGTTTCACTAGTGGCTTCTCTCATGAAAGCAGAATTCTAAGGTGGGTGAACAAATTACTGTCGAGCAATTGATAGAAAAGCGCATAGTTATGAGAATATCTAGGCATGATCATTATATATAGGCATCACGTCCATAACAAGTAGACCGAAACGATTCTGCATCTACTACTATTACTCCACACGTTGACCGCCATCCGCCATGCATCTAGAGTATTAAGTTCATAAGAACAGAGTAACGCTTTAAGCAAGATGACATGATGTAGAGGGATAAACTCAAGCAATATGATATAAACCCCATCTTTTTATCCTCGATGGCAACAGCACAATACGTGCCTTGCTGCCCCTACTGTCACTGGGAAAGGACACCGCAAGATTGAACCCAAAGCCAAGCACTTCTCCCATTGCAAGAACTATAGATCTAGTAGGCCAAACCAAACCAATATTGGAAGAGACTTGCAAGGATATTATAATCATACATAAAAGATTTCAGACAAGAACCCAATATTGTTCATAGATAATCTTGATTATAAACCAACAATTCATCGAATCTCGACAAACACACCACAAAAATATTACATCGAATAGATCTCCTCGAAGATCGAGGAGAACTTTGTATTGAGATCCAAAAAGACAGAAGAAGCCATCTAGCTAATAACTATGGACCCGAAGGTCTGTGGTAAACTACTCACAACTCATTGGTGAGGCTATGGTGTTGATGTAGAAGCACTCCGTGATCCCCCCTCCGGCGGAGCTCCGGAACAGGCCCCAAGATGGATCTCACGGGAACAGAAGGTTGCGGCGGTGGAATTAGTGTTTTCTCTATTGCCTCGATGTTTTCAGGGTACATGGATATATATATAGAAGGAAGGAGGGCATCGGGGGAGCCAGAGGAGGCCGACGAGGGTGGGGGGCGCGCCTGCCCCCCCCCCCCCCGGGCGCGCCCTGGACCCTTGTGGCCGCCTCTCTCGTTCCCTCGCGTGTACTCCAAGTCTTCTGTGAAGATACGGTTCCAAAAATAACTCTCCCGAAGGTTTCATTCCGTTTGGACTCCGTTTGGTATCCCTTTTCTGCGAAACACTGAAATAGGCAAAAAAACAGCAATTTGCACTGGGCCTTGGGTTAGTAGGTTAGTCCCAAAAATAATATAAAAGTATATAATAAAGCTCATTAAACATCCAAAACAGAATATATAATAGCATGGAACAATCAAAAATTATAGATACGTTGGAGACGTATCACACATGACAGGCTACTTTATCTTCATTCGAACCACCAGTTTGAATAAATTCTTCTAATCCTTTCATCTCCTCTCCAACCAGTTTGTTTTTCTGCTTCACAAATGTTATTTATGTTACCTATTGGCCCACCAACATATATAGATGAATATATGCAATGTTTTGTGCAATTTTACAGTGTCATATAAATCTCCAAGGTTGGGTTAAAGATAAATCATGTTCTTGTTCGCCATATGAGAATTGCGGACGGAATAGATATAGCGGCGATGTTTATTGAGGGGCTATCAGAGATCTTTATTGGTTGACGGTACTTTGAAGACTACTTCTTAGGTTACGTTCACAAGATAAATGTTTTATTAACATTACACGACACACCCTCCTTGCAAGTTGCCATGCCAGGTTGGGAAATCTATGTTTTAGTGCTTGTGTGTGATTTTCAACAAAGATTTTGTATTGGCGTCTATTTAGTACGATTAGTTTGAGAAATTATATCACATTTATTTATGCACCTACTATTGCAACTCATTGTTAATTGATTTAGATTTCTATGTGCTTTTACTGCATACTGGGAATTGTTTCTTAGACAAGGATTGAGATTATGTTTAATGACAACTTTCACGCGAGGATATCTTGATCTATGAAAGAGTGAAATAACTATATAAGATGTACCACATATTTCGTTTGATTAGGACGACCATCTATGTATTTTTTCTGAAGATACCACCCGAGAAAAACAAATCTCGACACAATGTTGCAGGAACCTTCTATTGTATTGTAAACATGTTTGTAGTACCATGTATCATCAGGCATCTAAAGAGAAGGTGTAATGTCTCATTATAAATATGCATACACTAGGTAAACTTTCAATTGATACAATGTATTTTTTTTTGCTTGTATTTGTTCAGGAAGAATAATTGTGTATCAATTTTATTCCTATGAATTTTGATTAGTCAATGCTTCAGACGTGCCTTGCACATGCAAGCTTGCTAGTTTTAGAGAGAGAACGATGACTTGATGGAACTTGCTAGTTTTAGACAGAGAACGATGACTCGATGGAACCGTTCACACCTTAGCTTTTCCCCAGCAAGATAACGTAAATCGTAGGATCAAGGTAGGTCAATTATACAGACCGAACGGTTATTATATTTTTAAGGACCCGTTCACACATTTGCTTTTTCCCAGCAAGAGTAAATTAAGATAGGTCAACTATATAGATCACACGGATCTCTACTCTTTTCTTCAGCATGTTGAGTTCATCCGACATAAATCGAATTGGTCGTTGCAAATGTCTTACAATAAGAAAAGACCGGAACATGGCTAGAACTAAGAAGATGAGTGGTCTTCCTCTTTTTCTCTTCCACAGGTGACGATCAAATTCCGAATTCTTTTACGCTACATCTGACAAGTCCTATAGTTTAGTAGTGTCGTAAGAGATTCAAGGAGCAACACTCACCTCGCCTTTCACCACCATCGTGAGCTGCGTATACATCTTGTGCCATCCAAATGCATTGATTTCGTGTCATCCAGATGCATCGATCATGATCAAGCTGCTTGAGGTGCATGCTATGAACTATGACCGGCAAAGCTTTTGTGATTTCCGTGTTGGTTTTTGATGTGGAGACAAGCGTACAACGTGAGTAAGAATCGGAACATTAAATTTAGGGTAGAATATGCTCACCGGTCTAGCTAGCAATTGATACGTCCAAGACGTATCTACTTTTCCAAACACTTTTGCTCTTATTTTGGACTCTAATTTGCATGATTTGAATAGAACTAACTCGGACTGACATTGTTTTCAGCAGAATTGTCATGGTGTTATTTTTGTGCAAAAATAAAAGTTCTCGGACTGAGTTGAAAATTTACGGAGAATATTTCCAGAATATATAAAAAATATTGGCAAAGAGAACTACTGGATGGGGGGCACCTAGGAGTCACAAACTCAGGGGGGCGCCCTGTGAGCTTGTGGATCCCACGAGCCTCCGGCTGCCCTAATTCCAACTCCATAAATACCTATTCGCGGAGAAAAATATCAGAGAGAAAGTTTCATCACGTTTTACGATACGGAGCCGCCGCCACCTGCTGTTCTTCATCGGAAGGGCTGATCTAGAGTCCGTTTGAGGCTTTGGAGGGTGGAATTCGTCGCCGTTGTCGTCATCAACCCTTCTCCATCAACAATTTCATGATGCTCACTGCCAGGTTGAGTAATTCCTTCATAGGCTTGCTGGATGGTGATGCAGTTGGATGAGATTTGTCATGTAGTTGAGTCAAGTTGTTAGGACTTGATTCCTAGTATCCACTGTGTTCTGAGATTGATGTTGTTATGACTTTGCTATGCTTAATGCTTGTCACTAGGTCTCGAGTGTCATGATTTCAGATCTGAACCCTTTATATCTTCATGAATATATTTGTGTTCTTGGTCCTATCTTACAAGTTGTATGCATCTATTATGTCTTATGATCCGCATACCCCAAGGTGACAATAATTGGGATTCTTTCCAGTGATTACCGTAGTATTATGAGTTCACGTAGTCACTATGTGTTAATGCTTTGTTCTGGCTCTCTATTAAAAGGAGGCCTTAATATCCCCTAGATTTCCTTATGGACCCCGCTGCCACGAGAGGGTAGGACAAAAGATGCCATGCAAGTTCTTGTTATAAGCATGTATGACTATATACGAATACATGCCTATATTACATTGATGAATTGGAGCTATTGTGTATCACTCTAGGTTGTGAGTGTTATATGATGAATATAATCCAACACAAATATCCATCCTTGATCCAATGTCTATGCTTTTGTCATATTGGTTTTTTCTAAGTTACTTCCGTTGTTGTTGTTGTTATAATCACTACAAAACTGCTACTGCTACTGTCAGGGATATGACTAGCAGGTATAAACCGGCTAGTGTAAACCGGCTTAGTTATATTTTACTTAGTTGTAATATTTAGTAAAAGCTACGGCCCATGAGATCTTAGGGCCCATGTGTAGAATTAAGGTTTGTAAACCGCCAAGCGATGTAACTTGAGAGATAAGGAAGAAAAGACAGAGACCGAGGCGGACACAAGTATGAGCCGGCCTCGAGACTCTGTAAACCGGACCAGGCGTCACCTCTATATAAAGGGACGACCCGGCGATGGTTCAGGGACAAGCAACAATCAACCCGTCGAGACACATGCAAGCGAATCCGCTCCCTGTAATCCGACGCCCAAGCAATACCAAACCAACTAGACGTAGGCTTTTACCTTCATCGAAGGGGCCGAACTAGTATAAACCCTCTGTGTCCTTTTGTGTGCTATGAACCCCTTCAAGCTAACCCGTGCGATGGTTCCATCATCAAGTCCGCTAAACCGGACATCTGCCGTGCTATTTCCACGACAGTTGACATCTGTCGTGCTATTTCCACGACAGTTGGCGCCCACCGTGGGGCCTCCGCACGATGGTTTCGAGTTCTTGAAGGGCAGCTTTGAGGGGCTCAAGGGTTATGCGGTCGGCCGGATGACCAAAAGTCGCCGCGGCCGGATCTACATCGACGACGCAGGTAGGGGACCGGAGGCCGATTCAATCGAATACGGGTACCGGGTTCCTTTCGGTGGCATCCAAGTCTTCATTGGCAAAATCGGCGAACCGGGAGCTGAGCCGGACATCTTCCCCAACATTGTCGAGCCGGCTCAGCGTACAAGATCGGCCCGGATTCAGCCCGCCGTGAAGCACGTGTTCGTTGGAGCAATCCACGGAGTTCGAGCCGAGGACGGATCGGAATCTGATGGTGCAACAGTTGTCTATTCAGACGACGAATCTTCATCCAGAGAAACTGAATCTCTGTATCAGTTGCAGGATGGCCGGTCTGAGGGCGAGTCCGATGGAAACAGTATTCCGGGCCCCTTTGGCCCGCCAAATCGGATGGCTGTCTTTATGGCCGGTTCACAGCCCCCGGTGAACGGGACGACAGCTGAAGCTGGCGTAGGAGGGAGCGGCGCGACCCTCTCACTTACTGATGTTCTATCCACCTTGATGGATGAATTCACAGCTAAAGCGGTGGAAATAGTAGCTCCAGCAGACAAGGCGCATCATGATGCAGAGCTCCTTCAGTTGAAAGGCCGGATTGATCAGCTAAAGGAAGATCTGAAGGCAGAGAGAGAAATGATAGCGGTGAGACAAGCGGAGCTGGATGATCAGGCTTTCTACCTAAGGATGGAGCAAGCTTCTATGGAAGGAGTAAGGGGACGAAAGTACCAGTCTCGTCTACCGCCGGTTTATGAAGCAACGAATCTGTTCAGGACACCTGGGGCTGGGACTAGTAATAATCCGGTTTTAAACCGGAGGGCACCTCCAGCCAGGGAGGAGCCGGTTCAGCAGCCCGCCGTAGAGCGGGATCATCAGATTACGTCGGCACCTTACGTTCCCGCCCCTCCAGGTCATTATTCAAACCCTTTGGATAACATCGCTGCAGCTGCTGCACGTTTGGCCGCTTTACCTGTGGAGGAGACGTCTCCGGTGGCAATGGAGGCGCGCAGGGTCAAGGAGCTGCTTAACACGGCGTTGATACAACAGCAAGCATACTCTCATAGCAGGGAGAGACTACATTCCACACCACGTCCCAGTCGGAGTTATACCAGGCATTGGGAGGAGCCAGAAGTGTCTAGCAGCGAACGCAGGAGGCATCAGCACCGACAGGATAATCCGGCGGGTGCAGCGGTACCAGCTCCGGATATAAACCGGGTTAGATCAGGAGCCCGGGAGGAGGTTCGTCAAACAACGTCGGTTCGCACAGCCACTGCAGAAACAGGAGTTACGACGAGTTCTTTTGGGGTGCAGTGTCTTATCCCCGCTTTACGGGGTGTCAAGCTGCCTAAAGATTTTAAGGGGCCCCGCAAGGTACCTAATTACACAGCAGATTTAGCTCCAGAAGCTTGGGTTGAAAGTTATGAGATGGCCATGGAGATGCTGGACGTGGATGAATCGTCTTGTGCTAAGTATTTTACTATGATGCTCGAAGGTACGGCCCGGACCTGGCTGAAAGCTCTACCCCCAAACTCTATCGGATCATGGGGGGAACTACGCAGCCAGTTTATCAAAAACTTCAAAGATATATGCAAACAGCCGATGTCAGTGGTGGATCTAGCAGCTTGTGTGCAAGGAGAGCAGGAGTCCACAGCAGCTTGGGTACGGAGAGTAGTAGAGATTTTACACTCTTCGAATAGTATCAATCCTAGTACGGCAATAGTGACTTTGGAAAATAATTGTCGGTTTGAATCTTTAAAGTTAAAGCTCGGACGGCTTAAAGGGGATTGCAATGATATGGGAACTCTCATGAGTGCCCTGGTGAAATATGGAGACTCTGATAATACCAAGTATAAAGAAGCGGAAGGAGACAAGAAGGTTAGCAAGTCTGGTAAAACGGCGCAAGTTAATCCGGCTACCACAAGTTTTTTGGGCAAACGGAAGGCAGAGGGTGGTTCTGACTTCGTGGCCAGCACTCAAGTTCAAGGGGATTTTCAGCATAGCCTGGGAAATCCGCCTTCACAAACCGGCGGAGGAACACTTAGCTGGGATCAAGAGTTAGATCAGCCTTGTCCGAAGCATGGCATAAAAGGGCGACCGGCAAAGCATACCATGAGGGAGTGCATACCCCTTATGAAGGCAGTGGCGGGCCGTTTCAATCCTCATAACAGGCCTCCAAATGGCGGTTCAGGTCCTGGATCTTATGGTCCGGGTCATCAGGGGAACAGCTCCGGATCAGGATATAGGGGCAATAACAATGGTTATCAAAATCGGGCAGGTAATCAGAATAATCAAGGAAATTATAATAGCCAGGGCAATCAGTCGCATCATCAAGGTGGTTACAATAATCAGAGTAATCAGCAGCAGGGCCAAGGGAATTATAATAGTCAGGGAAATCAGCAGCAACAGCGTCAGCAACAACAGCCGCAATCTGGATATCAGAGTAATCCGAAGGAATTGAGCAGTGGGCAATATCATGTCTTCACCACAAGTCTGTGTAAGAGAGATCAGAAGGTTTTGAAGCGGGCTGTTAATGCAGTTGAACCGGCGACCCCGCAATTTCTGCGCTGGTCAGAGCAGCCCATTGTGTGGAGCAGAGAAGACCACCCGATGCGGGTGGATAATCCGGGCCATTTAGCCTTGGTGGTAGCACCTCAAGTGGGAGGCTACAAATTCACTAAGGTTCTCATGGACGGTGGTAGCAGTATCAATATCTTGTACTATGAGACTTTCCGTTGTATGGGTCTAACGGATAAGAAGCTAAGGCAGTCAAATACAGTGTTTCATGGAGTGATCCCAGGTAAGTCAGCTTATCCGGTTGGAAAGATTGACTTGGAAGTTACCTTTGGGAATGAGTATGATTCCAGATCAGAGATGATCACTTTCGAAGTCGTCAAAATCAAAAGTCCATATCACGGTCTGTTTGGAAGGACGGTTTATGCTAAGTTTATGGCTAGGTCATGTTACGTTTATTTGCAGCTTAAAATGCCGGGTCATAAGGGCACGATTACGGTTCATGGAAGTCGCAAGATAGCAGTGGAATGTGAAGAAGGAGACGCGGCTTATGCGGAAGCAGTATGTGCCACGGAAGAGTTGAAATTTTATAAAGATAATGTTGATTCGGCAGATATGACTCCGCTAAAGAAGCCAACTACCGAGCATGATCCAGCATTGAAGTTTAAATCGGCAGAGGAGACCAAGCAAGTTGATTTTGTGCCTGGAGATTCGTCTAAACAGTTCACTATCAGCGCTAACCTCGGTCCCAAATAGGAAAGCGCGCTCATCGAATTCATCCGTGAGAACCGGGATATCTTTGCATGGAAGCCTTCTGACATGCCAGGTGTACCGAGGGAACTCGCTGAGCACAGTCTTAATATTGATCCGAAGATTAAACCGGTCAAGCAGTATCTGCGCCGCTTCAATGAGGAGAGGCGCAAGGCTATAGGAGAAGAAGTGGCCATACTTTTGGCCGCAGGGTTCATAGTAGAAGTTTTTCATCCGGAGTGGTTGGCTAATCCAGTGCTGGTGTTGAAGAAGAATGGGAAGTGGAGGATGTGTGTGGATTACACAGACCTCAATAAAGCTTGCCCAACTGATCCTTTTGCTCTCCCTCGCATCGATCAGATCATTGATGCCACGGTGGGGTGTGAGCGGCTAAGTTTTTTGGATGCATATTCAGGATATCACCAGATCAAGATGGCAGTTAAAGACCAAGAGAAGACAGCTTTCATAACTCCTTTTGGTGCTTTTTGCTATGTATCTATGCCTTTTGGGCTTAAAAGTGCACAGGCAACTTATCAGCGTTGTGTTCAGAATTGTCTAAAAGGGCAAATAGGGAGGAATGTTCATGCCTATGTGGATGACATTGTGGTCAAGTCAAGAAAGGAAGAAACAATGATAGAAGATATCAGGGAAACTTTTGATAATCTTCGAGCTTATAAGATGATGCTTAATCCGGAAAAGTGTGCTTTTGGTGTTCCGGCAGGTAAGCTACTGGGATTCTTGGTCTCAAACAGAGGAATAGAAGCTAACCCAGAGAAAATCAAGGCCATCACATCTTTGACTAAACCGGTTTGCATCAACGATGTTCAGCGCATAGCTGGCCGGATCACAGCATTAAGCCGGTTCATCAGCCGTTTGGGAGAGAAGGCGATCCCACTTTACCAGATATTGAGGAAAACAGACCGGTTTATATGGAGTGATGAGGCAAACGTAGCGTTTGAGGATCTGAAACGGCAACTGGCAAAACCACCGGTTTTAGCTGCTCCTATTGACGAGGAGCCGTTGCTGTTATACATTGCTGCTAATGCACGGGCAGTTAGCGTTGCAATCGTGGTTGAGCGCAAGGAAGCAGGGAAGGAGTACCCGGTTCAGCGCCCAGTTTACTACGTGAGTGAAGTACTCATTGAATCCAAGCAGAGATATCCTCATTGGCAGAAGTTGGTATATGGTGTGTTCATGGCAAACCGGAAGTTGAAGCACTATTTTCAAGGTCATCCAATAACTGTGGTTAGTTCAGCACCGTTGGGGGATATAATCCAGAACAGGGAAGCTACGGGCAGAGTAGCGAAGTGGGCCATTGAGCTCAGCCCACATGAGTTGAAATATGTACCACGCACCGCTATAAAATCTCAGGCATTGGTAGATTTCATCAATGATTGGACAGAGTTGCAGACTCCTGAGGATAAGCCGGATCTTACTTACTGGACGATTCACTTTGACGGTTCAAAACAGTTGGAGGGCTCGGGGGCTGGAGTTGTCTTAACTTCCCCCAGAGGTGATAAATTTTGTTATGTCCTCCGCTTATTGTTTCCTTGTACTAATAATGCAGCGGAATATGAAGCACTACTTCATGGTTTACGGCTAGCAAAAGAAATGAACTTGAGCCGGGTTAAGTGCTTTGGCGACTCAGATCTGGTGGCACAGCAAGTTTCTGGCAAGTGGGATTCAAGGGATCCCCTCATGGCGGCTTATAGACGAGAAGTTGAAGCAGTTGCAGGATACTTTAAAGAATATCAGGTGGATCATATAGACCGGCGAAGAAACGAAGCGGCCGACGCTTTAAGCCGGCTGGGGTCTCAACGTAAACCGGTGCCACCAAACACTTTTTTGGATGAATTGCACAGTCCTTCGGTTCAGATACCATCGGAGGAAGACCTAGCTGTTCCTGACCCAAAGGCACAGTTAGTTGCAGCGCTCCATGTTATTCCAGATTGGACGCTGCCCTATTTGGCATACCTGAGCCGAGGAGAGTTACCAGATGATGAAGAAGAAGCACGACAGATAATCCGGCGTTCTAAGTCCATGGCGATTGCAAACGGAAAGCTTCACCATCGCAGTACTTCTGGAATATTTTCAGCGGTGCGTATCAGCTGAGGAAGGTTGTGAGATTCTTCGCGAGATTCATGAAGGGGATTGTGGTCATCATGCCGGTTCAAAATCATTGGTGGCTAAAGCATTCCGGCATGGTTTCTATTGGTTAACTACTCATGCAGATGCGGCAGATCTGGTCCGGAAGTGTGACGCTTGTCAAAAAATTTCAAGACGTGCTCTGGTTCCAGCGCAGGAACTCCAGATGATACCAATAACTTGGCCGTTTGCGACTTGGGGGCTTGATATGGTTGGACCTTTTAAGCGATCCCAAGATCAGAAAACTCATCTACTGGTAGCAGTAGACAAGTTTACAAAGTGGGTTGAAGCGGAGCCTATAAGCAAGTGTGATGCGGCAACGGCAGTCAAATTCATCAAAAAAGTAATTTTCCGGTTTGGCTTTCCACACAGCATCATCACAGACAATGGCACCAATCTATCTCAGGGTGAGATGGAAGAGTTCTGTCAATGAGAGCATATTCGTTTAGACGTATCTTCTGTGGCTCACCCCCAATCCAATGGTCAGGCTGAAAGGGCAAATCAGGAGATTTTGCGAGGTATCAAACCCCGGCTTATGACACCTTTGCAGAGAACCCCAGGATGTTGGATTGAGGAATTGCCATCTGTTCTTTGGAGTATCAACACTACACCAAACCGGTCTACAGGTTACACACCTTTCTTCATGGTTTATGGTGCTGAAGCAGTCCTTCCGAGCGATATACGTCATGATTCACCAAGGGTGACGGCTTATGTTGAAGCAGTCAACGAGAGAGCAAGACAGGACAGTTTAGACCAGCTGGATGAAGAGCGTGATATGGCTGCAGCACGATCTGCGATTTATCAACAAGACTTACGCAGATATCATAGCCACCGGATCAGAACAAGGACGTTCCAGGAGGGTGACTTGGTACTCCGGCTCATCCAAGATCAAACAGATATGCACAAGCTATCCCCGCCTTGGGAAGGGCCCTTTGTGGTCAGCAAGAATCTGCATAACGGTTCATATTACCTGGTGGACGTTCGAGAACACAAGGACTCACGGACGTCAGAAGAGGAGACGAAGAGGCCGTGGAACATCGCCCATTTGCGGCCATACTATACTTGAGCTACGTGCTCCAATGTATCCTATGTATATATTATGAGTAATGAATAAACCGGCACCCTCGGTAAACCGGGGGCTCAGCCCTTTTTCCATATACAGATATCTTGTGAGGACAACCATACAAGTTTTTTATCAGAGATTATATTTCCATATATTGGTCGGTTTAGAAATTGATTTTTTGCAGAGTACACAAAGGAGCAATAAAACTCTCTAGAGAACATGAGATCATATCCGGTTCGAAGAGAGGACGCTTCACGATTTGCCCACCGGTTCAGGAGGAACCATGAAGGCCCTCCGGGAAAGATGGATAATCCACATCCCATTGATTGGCTCAATTCTTATGTACATCGGCCCTCTGAAAAGAATGGTTCGCCCACGTTCAGTGATTGGCTAGGCCCTCTGGGAAAGAATGGTTTTGCCCACGTCCCAGTGCTTGGCTCAATTTTATGTACGATTCTATCGGCCCTCTGAAAATAATGGTTCGCCCACGTTCAGTGATTGGCTAGGCCCTCTGGGAAAGAATGGTTTTGCCCACGTCCCATTGATTGGCTCAGTTTTTATTTGCGGTTCTATCGTCCCTCTGAAAAGAATGGTTTCGCCCATGTTCAGTGATTGGCTAGGCCCCCTGGGAAGAGATGGATAATCCACGTCCCATTGATTGGCTGAACCTTGCTTTGAGCCTGGCAGCTCTTAAAAAGCCTCGACTACATGGTCTTATTTGCAAAATTTGCATCTTTTTGTGTTTGTGTTTTATAACCCTTTAAACCGGAGTGGAGCAGCTACAGAAGCTGACCACATATCTATAAAGTGGAAAGTCTGGGTCATGAATACCAGCATGAGTAACCCGGTGTTCATTAAAACCCGGATCTTATATCAGGCAACAAGCTACAAATTTCTGAACAAAGTCTTGGAGAACAAGATGAACCGGAGTTTATCATCAAGATGAACCGGAGTTTTCCGGGTTTCTAATTGGATCCATGAAGGTCTTCATCAAGCGACTTTAAAGTCCTACCGGATTAAGAATATTGAGCGTATATAATCTCAGGTATAAAGTTATTTCTGGTATAAGGATATACTTATTTGACGTTTTAAGAGAACAATTTAATCCGTCCAGTGGTAAACCACTAGGACATATTTTCAGTATTATTTTTGCAGGAGCAGAGGATATGCAAGATAAACAATATCAGACAACATTTCAATCGGCAAATATTTCACATAAAGATAGACAGAATATCCGGATTAAAGCAGATCAAGTTTTAGCTATCCTATTACAAGGCATAGCAAGCCCGACGGATTGGAAATATTGTTTGGCGAAACACAGACTGCGATTACAGCAATAAATTTTAAGTTATGCTCCTCCTTGTTGAGACTGCTGGCCATCACCTTGATCCGGAACATCTTCATCTTCTTGAAGCGGTTGGAAGTCCAGCACACGCCAGTCGATCTTCGTCAAAGCCCGGAAATACATCTCGTCATCGATAAGCTCAGAAGGTTCAATATCAGGAGCAAAGGTATGAGGACGAACCGGTGGGATTAAGTTGACGGTGTCATAAACCGGCCGATCCACCCGTTCGTTTTGCAAGTCATATCCAGGATGATACCTGGATAAATCGGACTCAGCTGCAAGCTTGCTGGCGAGGGGACGCATCTCCTTTGTCAAGGCGTAAAGATCTTTTGCAGTAAAAGTCGAGCCGTCGTCTTTTGTATCAGGAAAACCGGTTAAAGCTTCCTCCGAATCAAGATCCGGGACCCAAGCCTTAGCCCTGGTAAGGGCCAGAAGAGCGCCACCTCGGGCGGCAGATTTTTTGACTTCTTCAAGACGAGCCGGCAAAACAGATAACTTGTTCAACGTATCTTGGATCGTCGTAGGGGCCGGTTTACCAAAAGAAGTTGCACTAATGATCCTCTGAGCGCCGGAATACAGCTGCTCGACCAAGGTGTAACATGCTTTAAGTTTCTTCCGTAAGTCATCCCCAAGATGGGAGACACGGCGCCCTGCATATAGATATTATGGTTAAACCGGCACAAATGGAGATTACAGGGATAAAAGCAGGAGTTCAGATTATACTCACCAAAGACTGCAGAGGTCATCAGTTCAATCTGTCGTTTTAAACCGGTTAATTCTTCTGTAACTGGATTCAGCGCCCCTTCAGCGTCCTGAACCCTTTTCTCCAGATCTTTCTTTTGAACCTCAAAAGTGGTCCGCTCTTCTTCAAAGTATTTCTTTAGATCTTCATACTCTCTTTGGATGGCCGCGGTGACATTGGGAAATCCATAGATTGAGAACTACGAACTTTGAGGTGTGCTTTTGTAGCCCTACATAATTCTCGTCCTCTCTTGACCACAAAGGAATGACCTCCGAGTGCGTCTCCATTGCATGTTTTATGAGAAATATCATGTGATTAGACTATGTTAATGTTGTTGGGAGTTGCCACTAGTGAAAGTATGAAGCCTAGGCCTTGTTTCCACCATTGCAATACCATTTGTGCTCACGTTTACCACTTGTTTGCTTGCTGCACTTTTTATTACAGATTTATATTACTTTGCTTTGCCACTCCTATCATCCATATTTTACCATCTCTTCGCCGAACTAGTGCACCTATACAACTCCTAGTTGTATTAGGTGTGTTGGGGACACAAGAGACTTCTTGTATCTTAGTTGCAGGGTTGCTTGAGAGAGACCATCTTCAACCTCTACTTCCCTGAGTTCGATAAACCTTAGGTCATCCACTTGAGGGAAATTGCTGCTGTCCTACAAACCTCTGCGCTTGGAGGCCCAACATAGTCTACAAGAATAGAAGCGTGTGTAGACATCACCAATCATCGGGCAAGTCCACAAAAGTCCATACTTTGTATTGATACATGGATCATATCTCGGATTTCTCGGCTTCTAACCATTTGTCGGAATACGGGCCCACCATCGCTTCTCCATAGTTCGTAGGTTCATTGTTGTCCAACAATATGACTTGTAAGACAGGATCACTGTACCACTCAGGAGTAGTACATATCCTTGTCGACCTACGAGGTTCGATAGCAACTTGATCCGAAGCTTCATGATCACTATCATTAGTTTCCTCTTCAACAGTCATAGGTTCCACAGAAACATCTTTCTGTGTTGCACTACTCTCCGATTGAAGTGAGGGTTCGACAACCTCATCAAGTTATATCTTCCTCCCACTCAATTCTTTCGAGAGAAACTCCTTCTCGAGAAAGGACCCGTTCTTAGCGACAAACATTTTTTCCTTGGATCTGAGATAGAAGGTATACCCAACTGTTACCTTTGGGTATCCCATGAAGATGTATTTGTCCACTTTGGGTTCGAGCTTTTCCCGGCTGAAGCCATAAGCATCGCAGCCCCAAACATTGAGAAACGACAACTATGGTTTCTTGCCAAACCATAGTTCATACGGCTTCGTCTCAACGGACTTAGATGGTGCCCTATCTAAAGTGAATGCAGCTGTCTCTAATGCATAACCTCAAAATAACAGCGGTAGATCGGTAAGAGACATCATAGATCGTACCATATCTCATAAGGTTCGATTATGACGTCCAGACACACCATTACGATGTGGTGTTCCAGGTGGCTTCAACTGCGAAACAATTCCACAATGTCTTAAGTGATTGCCAAACTCACAACTCGGAAAATCTTCCCTTGATCAGATCGTAAGAACATGATCTTCTTGTTATGATGATTCTTAACTTCACTCTGAAATTACTTGAACTTTTCAAACGTTTCAGACTTTTGCTTCATTAAGTAAATATACCCATATCTACTCAAATCGTCAGTGAAGATGAGAAAATAACGATATCCACCACACGCCTTAATTCTCATTGGATCATATACATCAGCATGTATGATTTCCAACAAGTCATTCGCCTGTTTCATTGTACATGAACACGGGATCTTAGTCATCCTGCCCATGAGGCATGGCTCGCATGTGTCAAGCGATTCAAAATCAAGTGACTCCAAACATCCATCAGCATGGAGTTTCTTCATGCATTTTATGCCAAAATGACCTAAGCGACAGTGCCACAAGAAAGTGGTACTATCATTATTAACTCTACATCTTTTGGCATTAATATTATCATCATGTGTATTACTATGATCGAGATTCAACAAACCATTGGGTGCATGACCATAAAGGTATTATTCATGTAAACAGAATAACCATTATTCTCTGACTTAAAGGAATAACCATATTGCAATGAACATGATCTAATCATATTCATGCTCAACGTAGACACCTGATAACATTTATCTAGGTTCAACACTAATCCCGAAGGTAGAGGGAGCGTGCGATTGTGATCTTATCAACCTTGGAAACACTTCCAACACACATCGTCACCTCGCCCTTAGCTAGTCTCCGTTCAGTCCGTAGCTTTTGCTTCAAGTCACTAATAATAGCAACTGAACCGGTATCCAATACCCAGGTGCTACAAGGAGTACTAGTAAGGTACACATCAATAACACGTATATAAAATATACTTTGTTGAAGTTTCCAGCTATCATATCTACCATGTATTTGGGGTAGTTCCGCTACCATGTGACCGTTCCCCTTACAATAGAAGCACTTAGTCTCGAGGTTTGGGTTCAACCATGGGTTCCTTCTTCAGAGCGACAACTGGTTTGCCATTCATGAAGTTTCCCTTCTAGCCCTTGCCCTTTTGAAACTAGTGGTCTTGTTAAACCATCAACACTTGATGCTCCTTCTTGATTTATACTTTTGCGGTCTTAAGAACCGCTAACAGCTCCGGGATCATCTCCATCCTTTGCATGTCATAGTTCATCACGAAGTTCTAGTAGCTTGGTGATAGTGTCTAGAGAATTCCGTCAACCACTATCTCATCTAGAAGATTAACTCCCACTTGGTTCAAGTGATTTTAGCACCCAGATATTTTGAGCACATGCTCACAAGTTGAGCTATTCTCCTCCATCCTTTTGGCAAAAGAACTTGTCAGAGGTCTCATACCTCTCAACACGGGCATGAGCCTGAAATCCCAATTTCAGCTCTCAGAACATCTCATATGTTCTATGACGTTCAAAACGTCATTGGAACCCGATTCTAAGCCGTAAAGTATGGTGCACTAAACTATCAAGTAGTCATCAGGACATGTCTGTCAGGTGTTCACAACATCCACAGACAACGTTGTAGGGGTTTTCACATCGAGCGGTGCATCAAAGACGTAAGCTTTCTGTGTAGCAGTGAGGACACTCCTCGGATACGGACCCAGTCCGCATCATTGCTTACAATATCTTTCAACTTAGTCTTTCTCTAGGATCGTATTAAACAGGGAGCTACAACGCAGTTATTGGTCTACAACATAATTTGCGAAGACAACTTAGACTATTGTTCATGACAATTAAGTTCATCTAATGAACTCCCACTCAGATAGACATCTCTCTAGTCATCTAAGTGATACATGATCCGAATCGACTAGGCCGTGTCCGATCATCACGTGAGACGGACTAGTCATCAACGGTGAACATCTTCATGTTGATCGTATCTTCATTACGACTCATGTTCGACCTTTCGGTCTTCTGTGTTCCGAGGCCATGTCTGTACATGCTAGGCTCGTCAAGTCAACCCTAAGTGTATCGCGTGTGTAAATCTGGCTTACACCCATTGTATGCGAACGTTAGAACCTATCACACCCGATCATCACGTGGTGCTTCGGAACAACGAACCTTAGCAACGGTGCACAGTTAGGGGGAACACAGTTCTTGAAATTTTAGTGAGAGATCATCTTATTCACTACTGTCGTTCTAAGCAAATAAGATGTAAAACATGATAAACATCGCATGCAATCAAATAGTGACATGATATGGCCAATATCATCTTGCTCCTTTGATCTTCATCTTCGGGGCTCCATGATCATCATCGTCACCAGCATGACACCATGATCTCCATCATCGTGTCTTCATGAAGTCGTCTCGCCAAACATTACTTCTACTACTATGGCTAACGTTTAGCAATAAAGTAAAGTAATTACATGGTGTTATTCAGTGACACGCAGGTCATACAATAAAATAAGACAACTCCTATGGCTCCTGCCGGTTGTCATTCTCATCGACATGCAAGTCGTGATTCCTATTACAAGAACATGATCAATCTCATACATCACATATATATCATTCATCACATCCTTTTGGCCATATCACATCACACGGCACATGCTGCAAGAACAAGTTAGACGTACTCTAATTGTTGTTGCAAGTTTTTACGTGGCTGCTATAGGTTTCTAGCAAGAACGTTTCTTACCTACGCCAAAACCACAACGTGATATGCCAATTTCTATTTACCCTTCATAAGGACCCTTTTCATCGAATCCGATTCGAATAAAGTGGGAGAGACAGACACCCGCTAGCCACCTTATGCAACTAGTGCATGTCAGTCGGTGGAACCTGTCTCACGTAAGAGTACGTGTAAGGTCGGTCCGGGCCGCTTCCTCCCACGATGCCGCCGAATCAAGATAAGACTAGTAACGGCAAGTAAATTGACAAATCCACGCCCACAACTACTTTGCGTTCTGCTCGTGCAAGAAACTACGCATAGACCTAGCTCATGATGCCACTGTTGGGGATCGTAGCAGAAAATCAAAAAATTTCCTACGCATCACCAAGATCTATCTATGGAGTAATCTAGCAACGAGGGGAAGGTGAGTGCATCTACATACCCTTGTAGATCGCGATGCAGAAGCGTTGCAAGAACGCGGATGAAGGAGTCGTACTCGCTGTGATTCAGATCGCGGTTGATTCCGATCTAAGCGCCGAACAACGGCGCCTCCGCGTTCAACACACGTGCAGCCCGATGACGTCTCCCATGCCTTGATCCAGCAAGGAGAGAGGGAGAGGTTGGGGAAGACTCCATCCAACAGCAGCACGACGGCGTGGTGGTGGTGGAGGAGCGCGGGACTCCAGCAGGGCTTCGCCAAGCACTGCGAGAGACGAGGAGGGAGAGAGGTAGGGCTGCGCCAAGCGACAGAGGTCAAAACGTGTTATGGGCAGCCCCAAAACTCACACATATATAGGGGGAAGGGAGGGGCTGCGCCCCCTCTAGGGTTTCCCACCCCTAGGAGTGCGGCCACCTCAGATCCCATCTGAGGGTGGCGGCCAGAGGGGGAGAGGGAGAGGGGGGCGCACCAGATTGGGCCCTAGGGCCCATCTGCCCTAGGGTTTGCCCCCCTCCCCTCTTGGAGGCGCCTTGGGCCTTGTTGGGGGGCGCACCAGCCCACCTGGGGCTGGTCCCCTCCCACACTTGGCCCACGTATGCCTCCGGGGCTGGTGGCCCCACCCGGTGGACCCCCGGGACCCTCCCGGTGGTCCCGGTACGCTATCGATAGCGCCCGAAACTTTTCCGGTGACCAAAACGGGACTTCCCATATATGAATCTTTACCTCCGGACCATTCCAGAACTCCTCGTGACGTCCGGGATCTCATCCGGGACTCCGAACAATATTCGATAACCGCGTACATACTTTTCCCTATAACCCTAGCGTCATCGAACTTTAAGTGTGTAGACCCTACAGGTTCGGGAACCATGCAGACATGACCGAGACAACTCTCCGGCCAATAACCAACAGCGGGGTCTCGATACTGATAACCCTCAACCGTAAGGGATCGAGATAGTCTTCGCGGGTAAGAATAACCCAATTTATTGATTCGACACACGGGGAGCCAAAGAGTATTTATAAGCTTTGACAATTGAGTTGTCAATTCAACCGCACCGGAAATATACTTACTTGCAACAAAAGATAAGTGGTAACAGTGATATGATAGTGATGATAGTGATAGTAAAAGTAAACAGGAAAAGTAAATAGCAAAAGTAAATGGCAAGAATAGCAACTAGTAACCAGCAGGATTTAAAACACTGTAGGCTAGGGAGATGGATGGTTGGGCGCTGCATGGATGAGATAGATTCTAACTTGGGGCACGGCACACGGAAAAGTAATGATCATCTAGGCAAATATCAAACATTAGGCATGTATCCCGTAGGTAGTTGTACGTGCTTGCAATAAGAACTTGCACAACATCTTTTGTCCTACCATCCCGCTACGAACGGGGCCAAAAGGAACTTATGGATATTAAGGTGCTCCTGTCAAAGAGCATCGGAACAAAGCAATGAACTCAATGGATACATGTAATCCTCAAACTACGGACCATCCCCTTTGGTGTCCCAAGCTGTCACTTTTGGAATCGCCGGTTCCGAACCGTAACAGGTGCAAACAACTCATAGATAGGATCACGAACACAAATATATTCATGCAAACACATATGGTTCAGATCTTGAATCATGGCACTCGGGCCCTAAGTGTCAAGCATTAAGAATAACAAGTTGAAGCAAAGATGATAAACACCATAGTAGATGATAGGCAACATGCCCCCAACGATCTGACAAACTATTACATGATCTAACTCATCCAATCCCTACCATATCCTTCGCCTACAGCAGGGGAATTACTCACACATGGAAGGGGAAGTCATGGAGGGATGATGGAGTGGTGATGATGATGACGATGGCGACGATCTCCCCTCTTCGGAGGCCAATTCAGCCTCCAGATTAGCCCTCCCGAGGAAGAACAAAGGGTGGCGGCGGCTTCGCGACGGAAAACTGCGAAAAGAACTTCTGATCTGGGGTTTCCGTCTCGCGAGTAAAAATACGAGGCAAAGTAGGGCACCAGGGGGTGTGGGCCCCACCCAGGCGACCCCCCGGCGCGGCCCAGGGGGGGCGCCCACAAGGTGCCTGGGCACCCCCTGGCCCCCCTCTGGCCCCACTTCTGGCTCCTGGTTCCTTCGGGTGCGTGGATTTTCTGTGATTTTTCGTGGATTTTTCTGAGATACTTAAAAATCCGTTTTCCTGCACACAATAAAACCATACAGGCAGCTCTGCTGAAAACAGCGTCAGTCCGGGTTAGTTTAGTTCAAATCATGCAAGAATGAGGTCAAAACAATATCAAAAGTGTTTGGAAAAGTAGATACGTTTGAGACGTATCAACTCCCCCAAGCTTAGCATATTGCTTGTCCTCAAGCAATTCAGTTCAACGAACTGGACGCGACAAAGAAAACTTTGACAAACTCTTTTGCTTCATTAGATGTATATAAGCATGTACTACGAAAAGAGTCTAGCAAGTATTGAAACAGTACTATGAGGACAATGCAAGGAGCAGTCCTTCTTTCAAGTGACCAGTCACAAATACTTAAAAGTAAATAATATACTACTGAAAATCAAAACAAGATTACATTGCACATAGCTTGATCATATTAGGGTGGTATCTCGCTAGCCTCCATGAGTGAAGCAAAACATAAATGCAGAGACTCCTCTAGAGTTTTTAAAAGAGACTAGAACTAAGAATTTCAGAATAAATCATATCACAAGTATGCAGAAGACAATGTAATACTTTGGAACAATGCACGTTACACTCAGAATGACAATTATGCTCTCCTAGTTGGTGCTTTGAAGAAAGAAGGTGGATACTCTCGAACCGTGGCTTTTGTTGGCAAAGTTGAAAACCCGTGATCGGAAATAAAAACTAAACATGTACCAGAGCTCTTGGTTTTAAAAATAGAGGTAAAAACGTTTTGAGAGGTGCATATTTCGTCAACGAATGCTAGCAGATAAGTCAATCACTTTTTGAGTGGACAAGTCTCGAGGAACAGCTCCCGCATGAGGACGATCACATCCTCTTAATCTCCTTTGTTTATCACTGCCAAAGTTTTCTGATTTCTCATGAACAAAGCGTGAAGGAGGGTTTGTTTACTATATTATCTTTTTGAGCCGGGCGCACTCTATGCCAGTTCCTTTTCGTATTAGGGGTTTGCACATTATACATGCAATCCAGGGGTGAAACTTGTCCAACTTAAAAAGATTATGAATTAACTACTACTTCCTCATGAGCTAAAACATAGGCACAAAAAGAGAAATGCTTTTGATTAATTTCGAGATGGTACACGAAAGTCTTCGTTAGGAATGGCAGGTAAATACCATGTATAGGAAGGTATGGTGGACTCATATGGCATAACAGGTTTTAAGGATTTTGGACGCACAAGCAGTCAGTCCGCTTAGTACAGGTGGAGGTTTAGCAAAAGACTGGGAAGCGACCAACTAGAGAGCAATAACGATCATAATCATGCAGAGCGACAAAGCAACATTGAATCGGGCATGAAAGTGATATAACTATTCTAAAACTCAAAGATCATCAAGGCAGAGTAGACTTTTTAGTCTTAAACATGTGTAAGCATGTGCCAAGTCAATCCAAAAATTCTCTAAAGGGAAATACCACCTTAGTATACCAGACTATGAACAGTGCAATGCATGTAGATCATTTCAATAACACATTATATACTCTAGTTATTCGAGACTAGCCACAAGGAAAGCATGAACCACTGGAAGAGCATTGTAAACATAGCACTATGTCGCTACAAGCTGGTCTCTAGATCATAAGTACAGGCATATGTACAAAAGTAGAAACAAAAAGAGTTCATACCGGTCTTCCTTGTTGCTTCCCTTCAGTCGATCTTCGTCATTACTGCTTGTCACTTGCACGATCGAACGTAGGAAATATAATTACATGCCATCATGGACTCGAGCTGAACTCTGAAAGCAAAGCAAACTAAAGAGAAAAGGAAATCTTTTTGGGTTTTTCAAAGGTTGAATAAAAGCAAAAGAAAGAGAAAATCTTTTTCTTGTTTTTGCAAAGAGAGAAATAAAGAAGAACGGGCAAAAACTTCAAAAAGATCAAAGCGAATAAAACGGATAATACAATGGAAAAGTGAGAGGGGCACGTACTCCCCCAAGCTTAGGCTTTTGGCCTAAGTTGGTAGCAGCTACTGCCCCGAGGAGCCTCCTGCTCCGAGGGTATGGTGGTGAGTCCAAGGGTCGTAGAAGGATGCTGGCGCGTACACCGAACTCCTCGGAGTCTCCCACGAGGAAGGTTCCGAACGCCAAACAGAGGAAGAACCTTCACCAAACTCGGTGGCGGTTTCTCCCTGAAAAGGTGGTATCTCACCGTGCCCCTCCTCGTCGGGCACAACCCCCTCCATGGGGTTATGAAACTGATGCTGGACCATGAACTCATCGAACTGGACAACATCAAAAGACCATCCGTTCCTGCGAGAAAAATCAAACAAAAGAGGTGCAGGTAGACGGATCTCGCGTTCCGCGGCAGTTCCGAAACGCAAGATATAAATAAGATTATCAAGCTCAGAACCCATGGTAACAAACTTATGCCTTTTCATAGCAGCAAGATCAAAGCTTGAATAAGTAAAAGGAGTATCATCAGGGTGTGGGGTGCCTCCAAGATGTTCTAAGATAAGTGTGGCATAAACGCCACCATATAAGTCTCCCTTGTTACCGTTCATAGCAAGGCGTCGAGCAATTAAGGCACCCAGATTATAATCAGACCTCCCTGAGAGGGCTGCCGCCAGGATAGCAATATCCGGAGCAGAAATGTTGCTCGTGTTGTCACGAGCTAACACCCCTCTAGCAATATAATATGCAAAATACCTGAGGTAAGGAAATAAGATGCTGGAGATCTTCGACTGATGAATATCCCTCGTACCCATGCTGCAGAGAGAGTTGATGACGGTTTTTAGCTCGGAGGGCTGAGTGGCCATCCTAGCCGTCCTCCCAACGTTCGGCACACCTATTATTTCACAAAAATTCCCCAAAGTCATGGTGATAAGATCATTATAAATTTTAAACTCAATAGCACCTGAATCAGGATTATATCTAAAACTGTTAATGAAACTGGAGGTGAGTTTTTGATACTGAGTAACACGGCTCGTGATGAGTCGTGTCAAACCTGCATTAGCACAAAGATTATAAAACTCATCCTTGATTCCCGCAGCTTCCATGAATTCATCACACGGAAATGTCATCGCACGTGCTGGACTTGTATCTTCCAACAACTCCAGGGGCACATGATCTTCATTATAGCTCACCCTAGCAGTCGATAGTGAAGCTGCGGCTCTAGTAACTCGATCGGAGTGTGCGGGCCTCCTCTTCTCAAGCCACCCTTTTGCCCTTCCTAACAAACTCATTTCTGAAATCTTTTACAATTTACAAAAACGAGGATTAGAACAAAGTGAGCTAAGGCAAACTACTCAACTGACTTGCCCAAGGCATAAACTTGCATCAAAACTTGGAAAATAACTTTCTACACATGCATGCAAGCTCATCTCTACAGCACCAAGAACTACTAAATACTCACAAATGAGGCCACCAATCAAAAATCTAATTGGAGGGGTGGAGGAGTTACATACCAGGGAGTATTTGCTCAAAATTTCAGCTCAAATGAGGGGCTGTAGAGAGAGATCGAAGAATCGCCTCCAAGAACAGCAAGAACACAGGAACAAGTGCAGAACTCGCGTTTTTGGAGAAAGAGAGAGAGGGAGGAAGAAGACATACCTGGAGGGGGGCCCTGTGGGCCCCGGGCGCCCTATGGGCGCGGCCAGGGGCTGGGCCGCACCAGCTGGCCGCTTGGGCCACTGGTGGGTCCCCCTGGCTGGCCCCAGGCCCCTCTGGGTCTCTCCCGACGTGGAAATTTTTATTTTAATTTTTCTGGAATTTTTCTGAAAACTTCACTGTTGAAATTTTTTCGAAGTTCAAAAAGCTGCGAAACTCTCTGAAAACTTGAAGCAGTTAGTAGTATTGTGAAGCTTCAAAAACATAAATACTTGATACAGCAAGTAGGACAAAAACTAAAAACAAATGAAAACATAACAAGCTCAACTTTTTATCTATATAAAACATGTTTACTAGTAAGGTTGATCAAGTCTTACCAACAAACAAGCGATATATAGAGCAAAAAGTCTCACCTCTTACGAAGTAATCACTGAACCTTTACTTTGATGGACATTGTCCCCACCATGATAGTTTTGTATTTGTGAGGCACATGTAGTGGACAGTCCCATTCTCCAATTTTCACGGTCTCGATATTCTCTATAGAGTTGAGGCCATGCCTCCTGTCGATCTTCTTCGGAAAATATACCGTGTGTTCTTTATCATTCACATGGAAGGTAACCTTCCCTTTATTGCAATCAATAATAGCACCTGCGGTGTTAAGAAAAGGTCTACCAAGAATAATGGACATGCTCCCATCCTCGGGCATGTCAAGCACAACAAAATCAGTAAGAATTAAACAATTAGCAACTTCTACGGGAACATCCTCACAAATACCTATCGGAACAACGGTTGACTTGTCAGCCATCTGAAGGGAGATATCTGTAGGAATTAGTTTCTCTAAACAAAGCCTCTCGTAAAGAGAGAGAGGCATAACGCTCACTCCTGCTCCAAGATCACATAAAGCAGTTTTGACATAATTATTCTTTATGGAGCAAGGAATGGTGGGTATACCTGGATCACTGAGCTTCTCGGGAATCTTGCCACTGAAAGAGTAGTTAGCAAGCATAGTAGATATTGCATCATTAGGAACTTTTCTTTTATTAGTGACAATATCTTTCATATATTTTGAATAAGGAAGTAACTTAATAGCATCAGTCAAAGGGATTTGAAGAAAAAGAGGTTTGATCCACTCACAAAACTTATTGTAATGCTCTTCTTCTTTAGATTTGATGGACTTACCTGGAAAGGGCATGGGTTTCTGTACCCATGGTTCTCTTTCCTTCTCATGTTTTCTTGCAATGAAGTCATCTTTAGTGTACCTCTTACGTTTGTTAGGTGCTTCTTCTTCTCGAACTTCAGGCGGATCATTCTTCTCATTATCCTTACCTTCGGGTTCAGCACCGTCTTCAGTCTCAGCATCGGAGATAGATACGCTGTTAGGATCAATAGTTGGCTCTTCATCTGCAATAGGATCATTAGAATTGTCAGTCTCCTTATGTTTCTTCTTCTTCTTTGGAGAGCCAACAATTTCTTCTTCCTGCATTTGAGAATCCTGCTCGATTCTCTTCGGATGTCCCTCTGGACAGAGAGGATCTTGAGTGCTAGTTCCTCCTCGGGTCTTAATCCCGAAAGCCTGCAAATTATCTTGTTTGGCATTGTTAGCAAGCAAATCTCTTCGCGGGTAAGAATAACCCAATTTATTGATTCGACACACGGGGAGCCAAAGAGTATTTATAAGCTTTGACAGTTGAGTTGTCAATTCAACCGCACCTGAAATATACTTACTTGCAACAAAAGATAAGTGGTAACAGTGATATGATAGTGATGATAGTGATAGTAAAAGTAAACAGGAAAAGTAAATAGCAAAAGTAAATGGCAAGAATAGCAACTAGTAACCAGCAGGATTTAAAACACTGTAGGCTAGGGAGATGGATGGTTGGGCGCTGCATGGATGAGATAGATTCTAACTTGGGGCACGGCACACGGAAAAGTAATGATCATCTAGGCAAATATCAAACATTAGGCATGTATCCCGTAGGTAGTTGTACGTGCTTGCAATAAGAACTTGCACAACATCTTTTGTCCTACCATCCCGCTACGAACGGGGCTAAAAGGAACTTATGGATATTAAGGTGCTCCTGTCAAAGAGCACCGGAACAAAGCAATGAACTCAATGGATACATGTAATCCTCAAACTACGGACCATCCCCTTTGGTGTCCCAAGCTGTCACTTTTGGAATCGCCGGTTCCGAACCGTAACAGGTGCAAACAACTCATAGATAGGATCACGAACACAAATATATTCATGCAAACACATATGGTTCAGATCTAAAATCATGGCACTCGGGCCCTAAGTGTCAAGCATTAAGAATAACAAGTTGAAGCAAAGATGATAAACACCATAGTAGATGATAGGCAACATGCCCCCCAACGATCTGACAAACTATTACATGATCTAACTCATCCAATCCCTACCATCCCCTTCGCCTACAGCAGGGGAATTACTCACACATGGAAGGGGAAGTCATGGAGGGATGATGGAGTGGTGATGATGATGACGATGGCGACGGTCTCCCCTCTCCGGAGGCCAATTCAGCCTCCAGATTAGCCCTCCCGAGGAAGAACAGAGGGTGGCGGCGGCTTCGCGATGGAAAACTGCGAAAAGAACTTCTGATCTGGGGTATTCGTCTCGCGAGTAAAAATACGAGGCAAAGTAGGGCACCAGGGGGTGTGGGCCCCACCCAGGCGACCCCCCAGCGCGGCCAAGGAGGGGGGGGGGCGCCCACAGGGCGCCTGGGCACCCCCCGGCCCCCCTCTGGCCCCACTTCTGGCTCCTGGTTCCTTCGGGTGCGTGGATTTTCTGTGATTTTTCGTGGATTTTTCTGAGATACTTAAAAATCCGTTTTCCTGCACACAATAAAACCATACAGGCAGCTCTGCTGAAAACAGCGTCAGTCCGGGTTAGTTTAGTTCAAATCATGCAAGAATGAGGTCAAAACAATATCAAAAGTGTTTGGAAAAGTAGATACGTTTGAGACGTATCAGATACCCATGTTGGCTCCCACATGTTCCACGATGATCTCATCGGATGAACCACGATGTTAAGGATTCAATCAATCCCGTATACAATTCCCTTTGTCTATCGGTATAGCACTTGCCCGAGATTCGATCGTCGGTATCCCGATACCTTGTTCAATCTCGTTACCGGCAAGTCTCTTTACTCGTTCCGTAACACATCATCCCGTGATCAACTCCTTGATCACATATTGTGCACATTATGATGATGTCCTACCGAGTGGGCCCAGAGATACCTCTCCGTCACACGGAGTGACAAATCCCAGTCTCGATTCGTGCCAACCCAACAGACACTTTCGGAGATACCTGTAGTGCACCTTTATAGCCACCCAGTTACGTTGTGACGTTTGGTACACCCAAAGCATTCCTACGGTATCCGGGAGTTGCACGATCTCATGGTCTAAGGAAAAGATACTTGACATATAGAAAAGCTTTAGCATACGAACTACACGATCTGTGCTAGGCTTAGGATTGGGTCTTGTCCATCACATCATTCTCCTAATGATGTGATCCCGTTATCAACGACATCCAATGTCCATGGTCAGGAAACCGTGACCATCTGTTGATCAACTAGAGGCTTACTAGGGACATGGTGTTTGGCTATGTATCCACACATGTATCTGAGTTTCCTATCAATACAATTCTAGCATGGATAATAAACGATTATCATGAACAAGGAAATATAATAATAACCAATTTATTATTGCCTCTAGGGCATATTTCTAACAGCTCTGCCTCTAATTCTTCAGCAGAACTGTGCTCTGACAAAGGCTGGTAGTCAATGTCACTTTCATCATCACCTTCTTCTCCTTATTTTACATTTTCATATAATACTTCATTAGCACTTGTTCCAATTTCAACATGATCTGCAGATGTGTACTCAAATTCAGAAGTAGCTGCTGGGTTCTGTCTTTCAGTAAATTGTGGCATTGTTCCTCTCTGTGGTGTACCTGCTGCTGCTTTGGTCTTTGCAGATTTTGCTTTATTTCCTATTGGAGCTGAAGAAGATGCACCTGGACGTGAAGAAGATGCACCTTGGGCTGCACCTGGAGTTGGTGGAGGAGCACATGGAGCTGCACATGAAGCTCCTTGAGCTGCAGCTGAACATGTTGTTGCTGAAATTGGAACTGCAAGAGGTACTTTTCTTCTTTTAGCTGTAACTCTACTTGCTCTACTTTTCTTAATCTTCACTGGACTCTCAAATGTAGTAAGAAAGTCATTAGCCTCATTTATTATCCTCAATTTTTCTTCCTCAGCAGCTATCCTTTTGACACCTACAACAACTTATGGCTCTGCTATTTTTTCTGTTAAACCTACTACATTTGATAAAAACATCTCATCGACCATGTCTGTCTCCACAACATCCACATTTACCAATGCAAATCTGCTACCTTTATGCTTGGAATATGTTTCAGAAACTACCACTGGCACATCATCTACTCTGTTTTGCAACTGCTTTACTGCTTGTTCACACGACGACACTTCCTCCACATAGATCTCTGCACGTGACCCAATAGGTGTTGCATTCTCCATCTTCTCCAAACTTGAATCATCAAAAATTAATTGCAAACCCTCACTCAATTTTTTCCGTGGAATAAGCCAGTGCATCTTGTAACTATAATCCCCCCTACAATGTCCTCTTTCTACATGATACATGTCCTGAGCATAAGACAACAAAAGCTCAAACTGTAGGGGTTTCCTATCCAGTGGAAAAGTAATCATCAGACCTCCCTTGTATACAAGCAATCCATCCACTGTCTCAAATTTGCCGAAATAATGTAGTGACACATACAATATTTCATCTTCATCTGCTGCCTCATCGACAACACCTGCCCAAAAAAACATCTCGAACTCATTACATAGCTCAGGCCAAAACCTGCCCATAAAAACAACATCTTCCTATGATCTACCCTGCACCTCCACGATTTGCCTGCCATGGCAGCAAAATTGGATGCCACAAACCAAAATTGGATGCCACAAACCCCCTCCTAAGCGCAGCTCTGATTTCTCCTAAGATCAGATCATGTAGTAGATGACTTCGTCGGGGAAAGAAAGGGGGGCGGTTGACTCACCATAGGGCGGCGCAATACAGCTACTGGAGGCCGGCGGCATGGTTGACGCCATGGCGGCGTGGGCGAACGCCGCCGGCGTGCTGGACGACGTCGTGGCAAGGTCGGGTGTCGTCGTCGAGGCACAGAGAGATTGGTCGAAGCACAGGTACCGAAATCACCTGAATTGGGGGCTGATTGGTCGACCGGCTCCCCCAATCGATGAAAACACCTGAAATCTGCCAACTCAGCTTGTCCAGTCAGCAAAAGAACTAGTGAAAACCATCGAAGTCTGGTCCAAAACCACTGTGGGGGAAAGTGATATGGTTTTGGAGAGTTTAGGGGCTGACCGACCGAGGAAGTCCAGAAAAAGGCCCGTTCAAAGAGAGCCCAACAAAGCCGCCCGCAGATCACAGCCGTCCGCACTAGGGTTTCACTCGGGAATATAATTCGTCCCCGTCCCCCCCTCCAAAACCTGAACCCCAGACGCTCTAACGCCGCCAACCTCCTTCCCCTCCAGCCCCCTCGCGCCGCCGACGCCGACGCCGACGCCGACTGCAGCCATGGTAAGCCTCTCCCCCGGCCATCTCCGCCCTACTCCTCCTCCCCCTCTCGCGGATCCCGCCTCGTGTGCTGACTCTTCTTGGGCCGCAGTCGCTGATCGCGGGTGAGGAGTTCCAGCACATCCTGCGTGTGCTCAACACCAACGTCGACGGCAAGCAGAAGATCATGTTCGCGCTCACCTCCATCAAGGGCGTGGGCCGCCGCTTCTCCAACATCGTCTGCAAGAAGGCCGACATCGACATGAACAAGAGGTGAGGAACCGTCCTCCCTCTCTCGCCAGATCTCGCCGTGCTGGGTGGGGGCCTGAGCCGTTCTGTGGTGGGCGTGCAGGGCCGGAGAGCTTTCCGCGGAGGAGATGGACCGTCTGATGGCGGTGGTTCACAACCCGCGCCAGTTCAAGGTGCCCGACTGGTTCCTCAACAGGAAGAAGGACTACAAGGACGGCAGGTTCTCCCAGGTCGTCTCCAACGCCGTTGACATGAAGCTCAGGGATGACCTTGAGCGGCTCAAGAAGATCAGGTATAGCCTCGCTTTTCCTTTTGCCCCTTGTGTACTGATGATGCTTGCACTTCACATATCAGGGCTAGCAGTTTGTGTCTTGCCTGCTAGTATCCAGTTTAATTTGCTATTATTAGCTAGGGTTGTTGATTGACTTAGTTTTCTGCTGGAAGTCGAATCTCCTAAACACTAGGATGTCTGAAATGTCTGGGTAGTTTCTGTTTCTTGTTTTTCATTTGATTCAGTCTCAAACTTCCGAGGCAATAAATTAGAGTCTCTGGTGCGCTTCTTAATAGTGTAAATCAGCGCTGTACGTTGCCGAGATATCTTTGGGCTAAGATTCTGGCACAAGCCATTCTTTGAGATGGCTTTTGCATTCAACTTGTCCATACACATCTTAGCACTGAACTGAATTTTGTTTGGATAGGGTTATTAGGGATGCCATGAGGTATCTGATGCTTGGTCTTCTTTCATGGCCTTGTTTCTCGTTAGATTGGCTAACAGTGAGATGGAAACGGGTTTTTGCGACACTGGCTGCTCTCATACCAGGAGCTTCCTGTTACTATACCCCCCGTTTACATCAATCATTTGCTTCTTTTGTTCTCAGTGATGATCAACACTGATTAGATGTCCGATCCAATCCGTTCCATTAAACCATGAGGACAAAATGAGGCATTTGTCTGAGAGAACATGTTAGGACTTTTGCTCTGTTGAAAACACTTTATTTTTTCACACCTGCCTTTCTAATTTGTAGTTCTTAGTTCTCTGTGATGATGAAAACAGATGACGAGTCTGATGTAATCCATTCTATTAAACCATGTGGACAATCGAGGCATTTATCTGAGAGAATATGTGCTTCTGTGCTTTTTTTTTTGATTTATTTTAGTTTGTGATTGTGTTGCTGGCCCTATGAGGAAGACAATTGGTGTCTGACGTGCCGTTCCGGTGCATGTGCTAGTCTGCATACAAATTAGGACTAGCTTTTTTTATATAGCCAGTTGTTGCTTCTTTCTACAGAAATACAGCATGTTAGCTTGTATGAATGGTTATTACCTGGAACTTCTGCCAGCTCTAGGTTATAACAGTTCAATTCAGTCAATCTGTTGGAGCTAGTTTGTCTATTACTTGTATCTAGATTTTATATTCTGCCCTATGCCCTTGTTGTCTTGCTTAGACTCATAATTGTTATGTCCTGCAATCTGGTATTGATGACTGTCAATGTATTCATGTGTACCCTTCTAGTGTACCTTGTATGTGACCCAGCTTTTATGTATATCAATGCTTTGTTTCCAAGAGATGTGCTGATGCCCGAATCCTTAAAACTTCACTGTTGCAGTAGCATTGTCCTAGTGCATATATGTAGGAGAGATCACTTATGCTTGAAACCCTGGTCTTTTCCAGGAACCATCGTGGTCTGCGTCACTACTGGGGCGTGCGTGTCCGTGGTCAGCACACCAAGACTACCGGCAGGAGAGGAAAGACTGTTGGTGTCTCCAAGAAGCGATAAGCTGCTTTGCAAAGATGCCGCATAGCTTTGCCACTACTGTGTTGGTCCATTTCCAGAATCTTAATGAGTGTTACCTTGGATGATGTTTTGCCCTAGATAATGTTTTGGTTCTGGACCTTTAATATTGTAGAGTTTGTTTTGCCATGGGCTTGAGTCATTTGAATGGTTGGCAACATCATGTCTGTTCTAAGCATATCTGTGCATTACAGGTTTGTTGGCTAATTGAATCCTGGTATATTTTTGGGCGTGCCATTCTAGTTGTGGGTGTAATTTGTGGCATTGTGTACCTGGACATTTTTTGATAAAGAATAACCTGACATATACAAAGTAGCATTGTTTCTGGACATATGTTCCACTGAAAAATAAGCCTTGCACACGGTAAGTCTTAGAAAGAGATGCTGACACAAAGGCCTGTGAGCAGTGAGCCTGAAGCAGTGATTGAGCCTGACAAAAAGACTAACACTAATGCAGCTTTTCCTTTTTCTTTTGTGGGTTTGGTTATAACACACAAAATATACTCGACACATCTAGCAGCAACTCATCTGTACATTTTAGAAATTGTACAGTTATACATAACCTCATGCCACAAACAATCGCTAAAGTCTCAAAAAGAAATCACTAAAAGGATGAAAAAGAAACCTGCACGTATATATACAGTCATACGCATTAGGAACGCAAAGCAGACACGCATCCTAGTTGTTTGGTACAGTATGCAATGCCTATGCCTCCAGGGAAAAAACACACACGGAGATCTGGACAAAGGAACGTCAGGACCGACCTCGTCTTCCTGCTCGAGCTCGACGATGGAGCCGCTCCTTGATTGGGGTGGGATCAAGTAGACATTCCCAAGCTCGGCCCGGCCTCCATGAGCGTCCCCAGATTACTCCTTCCAAGATATCCTGATTTGAAACCAGAGCTTCCAATCAATCTAACTCGAAATAAAACCGGTTAGATATGAAAAGATAAGAAGCATCAAGCATGAGTCACCACCTTTGGCGCGGGTGATGCTGGAGGAGGACGTCGGGGATGTCAAGCCTGGTTCAATCTTCAATGGACGGCACGGCAGCAAGGTTCTTTGTTGCGCCGCGACCGGGCGAGGTGGGCTTTGGTGGTCAGCCGTGGGTGGGTGAACTGAAGCCCATGCGCGCGGATAGTCGGAGGTGGTCGGCCGAATGAAGCCCATGTAACTGTAGGGATTGTAGTGCTGAGAGAGAGAGGATGGTCAGGGAGAGACAACGATTGGTTTTTTTTTTTTTTCGATTGAAAGGGAGTTTGTATTAATCAAGCAACGACCATATCTGCCTTACATAGGTCTGGCACATCTCCAGGCCCGGATCGAAGTCATACCGCAGTACGCTTCTCACATCTACCAAAGTTAGCCAAATAATGGCTTACATTATTTTGTTCTCTCCTAACATGCTTGACTATAAACTCCCTTCCTTCATTGAGAAGGCTCTTAATCTCCTCAATCATCATGGAATGCACCGACCTGTCCTTGCTCATGCATTGGATAAGATTAGTGACGTCATTGCAGTCGGACTGAATAATAATCGGCAGGGTTGTCCATTGAAGAGCAAGCTCAATCCCCTCCTTGCATGCCGCGATTTCTGCTTCCAGCGCAGGTACGTAGCTGATATTGATTGGCTGCTTTTGAAAACTGAATAATGATGTGGACAGTGTGCATGGTGTGAGAATAGAGACTAGTGAGGAGCAACTTTTTAAGAATGCTAGATTAGCATCACATGAGCCAGCCAGCTTAGAGCATCTCCAGCCGCGCCACCAATATGCCCCTCCCATGCGTTTTTTTAGCGCTGACGCCCGAAAATCGGCCCAGTCGCGCCCCCAGGATCTCATTTAGCGCCGGTTTGGGCCAAAATAACAGCCGGCGAACCGAGCCGAACCCAAGCGCCCGAGGGTGGCCTGGTGGCGTCGGCCGAAGCGAAAAGGGGCGTGGGGCTGCTCTGTCGGC
>LR738715.1:836201521-836212802 GCA_902687465.1 Secale cereale | reverse complement strand
CTCCATTCCTCCCGCCAATCTCCTCCTCCTCCCCTCCAGCCAGCTGCCATGATGCCGAAGAAGTACGTGCCCCCCCCCTCCCGCGCCGCGACGGATGCCACCGCCGCCGCCACCACCCAGCCGAAGCAGAGGAAGCAGAGGCCGCCGCCGTCCAAGCCCCAGGGCATGTCTAACGCCGACTGGAAGGCGAAAGTTCAGCACCGGAAGGCTGTCACCACCGACCAGTGGAATAGAGCCAACGCCAAGAAGGCCCGGGACAGGGCGGCCCTCGTGGCAGCGGCGGTGACGGAGCAGGCGGATGGCGCGGGGATGATGAATCCACCCGGCGGCCATGGCCCGTACGCGTCCTGGAGCCAGCAAAGCATCGGGTCTCCGGCCGGCTTCTCGTCGTCGCCACAACCCTGGGGCTGTACGCCGACGGCGACGCGCCCGGCTGGTTCAACCCCAACATCACCTTCCCACATGGTCACCCGGCCCAGCGCACACCCTCGCCCGCCATCGCCGGCATGCAGTACCCCCGTACACCTACTCGTCGCCGGCCTACGCAGCCTCCCCGACGCCACCTCTTTGCCGTGGCGCGCTGCTCTCCTCACGAGCCTCCTCGTCGCATCTCGGCGACACCAACGCGACGAAGGCCGACATGGACGACATCATCATGACCGGCTCGGCCGCCGCTGCCGCCTCCCCCGGGTTCACTGCCCAAGATGGTACAGTGGACCTCACCGGCGACATGGACTGCGAGCTCGACTACGGCGAGGAGGAGCCAGAGGAGGAAGAGGAGGAGTCGACGCCTGCTCCGGCGAGGAAAGGAAAGAAGAAGAAGAAGCGGGCGGCCAGGACCGACGAGCCGCGCGTCAAGTGGGCGTCCAAGGAGGACGAGTGCCTCGCCGAAGCGTGGAAAGTCGTCTGCCTCGACCCGATCACCGGCACGAACCAGAGCGTCGACACGTATTGGGAACGCATCAAGGCTGAGTTCGACGAGCACAAGCTCGTCGACCCCTACTTCAAAGGCGTCTACATGCAGCGCGGCTCGAAGGCAATGGCGAACCATTGGTGGCTCATCCAAACGGCGTGCAACAAATGGCATGGGATCGTCGAGGAGATCGCGGCTTGCCCGGAGAGCGGCGCTAGCATCGAGGGTCAGGTATGGCACGCTGGTCTCTGTCATTTCTCTTCGCCGTGTGCGCTTCCGATTGTTGTTCCTTGACGCAGATGGTGCCGATGTTCGCCATGTATCGCAAGGACAGCAGCACCGACCAAGATTTCAAGTACCTCCACGTCTTCTCCCGGACCGAGAAGTGTGAGAAGTGAGTGGAAGTCCGACGCACCCTCGCCAAGGCCAAGGAGACGTACAAGCCGGACACGCCGACGCGGGCGCGTCCGACGGGCGCCCAGACGGCAACAAAAGGGCCAAGTCGGCGAAACACACCGAGTCGGCCACCGCGCGTGTGCAAGAGTCCATCGAGCATTGCCTCGCCGACACCCAGACCCGGGCCGCCCAGCGGGAAGAGAAAACCGAGGCGCGGTGGTTGGCGTTGATGAGGAACAACGCCGTCAAGCTCGACCTGCTCCGGACCAACGTCGCCGCGAAGAACAGGAACACTGACCTGGCTTTCCTGATGGGGGGCGCGGACATGTTCCGGAGCGACGACGGGCAGCTCAAGGCATGGTACCTGGTGGAGCGTGGCCTCATCCTGAACCAGATACCGTCGACCACGGCGCCAACTCCCACGTCGACGCCAACGTTGCCGCCAAGCCCGAGCGATGATGTCTCGACGACGTCCAGCACGGAAGCCGTGCCGACGCCGACCAGCCCTCGCATGCCGACTCCTCCGACGCCGAAGGCCGATACCTCCGTGGATGCATTGTCTACGCGTCCGTCCTTTCTTTTGCACGTCAAACTTTTTATTTGATCGCCGAACTGTGGCAAGGTGATCGTCGAATTATGGCGCTGATCGCCGGACTTGTGGTGTTTTTTGGGTAACGGGAATGGGCCAAGTTTGAATTTACGACGCCTTGGGGACGTCACTTGGAGGCGTGGCTGGGACTTAGATCGCCCACAGGGCCTAAAAATCGCCGGCGAGCCCGTGAAGGAGTGCCGGCCTATGCGCCGGGGCGAACGAGTGCAGATGATGCCGCGTTCTTCTGTTGGTTGGAGTTATATTTTGGCATGACCGAGTCCGTCGCTCTGCACCATGCATGCACGCATGATGCTGGATCACATGGGAGCTCAGCTCGACTCCTCTCTCCTGTGGACTGTAATAGTCAGTACTCAGTAGTCTAGTCGAAAATCCACTAATAAAGCAAGGTCGCGCAAGGCATAGATGCTGGCAGCTTGTCCCAGCTACGGCACGTACGGGCGACCTGTACGTACGTACCAACGGCACCTGCCTAGTTTATGCCAAAACTATATGCTGTACAGTCCGGGCCTAATCCATAAGAGGAAATGAGAATCTCCGCGTGGACTCCGTTCTGTTTGCCAATAATGCTCTCCAGCCCACCATATACTCCCTCCGTCCGGAAATACTTGTCATCAAAATGAATAAGAAGAGATGTATCTAGATATATTTTAGTTCTAGATACATCTTTTTTGTCTATTTTAATGACAACTATTTTCGGACGGAGGGAGTATGTTTTAGTACTCTGCCTGATGTCAGTCTCGAGCCAACACTTGCCTTTGGAGTTTTCTTTTTTCGAATTTTTTCCGATCTATTCATTTTCAATCATGACAGTACAACGAATATCAGAAATAAAAAAAAATTACATCCAAATCCGTAGATCACCTAGCGACAACTACCATCACTGAAGCGAGCCGATGGCGCGCCGCCGTCACCGCCCCTCCATCGCCGGAGTCGGGCACAACTTGTTGTAGTGGACAGTCGGGAAGTCGTCGTGCTAAGGCCCCATAGGACCAGCGCACCAGAACAGCAACCGCCGCAGATGAAGAATAACGTAGATCAGAAAAATCCAATCCGAAGACACACGAACGTAGACGAACAACGACGAGATCCGAGCAAATCCACCAAAGATAGATCCACCAGAGAAACACCTCCACGCGCCCACCAACGATGCTAGACGCATTGCCGGAACGGGGGCTGGGCGGGGGGACCTTTATTCCATCTTCAGGGAGCCGCCGCCGTCTCGTCTTTCTGAACAGGACACAAACCCTAGTAAAACTAAAAGAAACGATTAAAAACGAAACCCTCCCGCCGACCCTTGCCGAGATCCACCACGCCCCATGGCCCTAAGGCCACCGGAGAGGAGGCGGACCTGCGGCGGCGTCGGCGGGAGGCAAAAACCCTAACTTTTTATGGAGGTGGCGGCTGGTCACGGTTACGACCTATCCATAGGCCCACTTGCCTTTGGAGTTTGGAGGCTACGTGATCGTTCCTGTTAAACTAACGACCTCCTGGAAACCCTAAATAGATGTTAAGTGTGGAAGATCGTTTGTTCAACAACAACAATGAGTGTTACTATATGTGATTAACTTTGTTGGAACGTGCATAGTGGTGTACGTTGTTTTCACGTGGAAGTGGATTTTTTTCTAGCCAACATGTAGTTAAGAATTCAGTCCGATCTATCTTGGACAATCTTGGACGGAGGTAATACATTTTTTGGTCTTAGCGATGACAACACTGTCATAGTGGTGTACGCAGCAGTCACATGGAAGTGGATTTTTGTTTCCAACATGTAGTTAAGAATTCAGTCCGATCTGTCTTGGACAATCTCTCTCTGTCTTATAGTAGTACTATATCCTACTCCGTCTAGCTTTGTTCAAAGTTGAATATATCTCCGTGGCCACATAAAAGGACACTCTTAGACTTTGACGTAAATTACTCGGTAGCTATCTGGGCTACTTGTACTGGTCAGTAGCTATCAGGTTCCAGAATGTTCTGCTGAAGATACTGACGAAAATTCAAACCTACTCTCCCCACGCAATTAGGACCCGCAATTATTGGCCATGACGACAATATCGTCTAGACAGTCTTTTTAGTGAGTATAATATAATCTAGTCCGACTAATGACCTAAGCAAATCAAGTTGCAGTCAAAACAAGGAACTGAACTTGACGGGTTTGATATTTTTCTTTCCAACTAGCCAATACCATCAAACTAATCAACGGTTTTGCCGTTGCTTTCTCACGATATTTGTCCTTTTTCGGCACATGTAGTGATCAAGCATTTCTCCCCGTTCACATGCACGCAAGGACTGAAAAGAAGTAGAAGACGAGCGCCGCTCAGTCGGATGAGAGCGATCGCAGTATATATCAACTCTCAGCTTCTTCGTACTCAACCTAATTAAGCATCTGCCTTGGACCCATCGACCGACATCGTCGCCGGCCACTGTCACCGAGCTGGCTGTGACGGAGACAAGCAAGAGCTCCTAGAGCACGCGTACACAATACGTACGTCGATCCATACGGATTGCATTGCAAGCTTCTTCGTTGCGATTGGCGGTCAATCAGTCAGTCACGTCCGAGTGGGCAGAAATCCGGATGGGCTGATGTCACGGCATTTAAAAAAAAACACTGCAATATATTAGTAACTAATTAAAATGTTCTTACACTTATCTTCTATATCTAAATAGCTAGCCCACGAACTATTTCTCTTAACATGCAAGCATGCCATATCATGGCACAAAATGCATGAGAAAAAGACCACCTCCACTACCACACTCTCAGCATGCAAGCACTCCACTTCATCATGAATGGGAAAAAGACTACAACAGGCGACACACTCGGCGGAACACTATTAAATAAAATACCATCTGATTTATTAAGTAAACTATACTTAGCAATCTCGTGCGCCACCGCATTGGCCCAGTGATTGATCCTAACTAACTTTAGTAAACGAACAGTTAGCAGCCTTTGGCTCTTTCCCAAGCTCCTCTATCACCCCTTTACCTTTTATGGACACCACCTCTTTCGCACTGTAGCGGGAGAAGAAAGATGTTCAGAAGTTAACCACGAAGCTAGCTGATGGAGAGACGGAATCCTTACCATTCCCAAAGATGATATTATTCCTTAAATGCCACGCTCCCTAGAACAAGAACAATATTTGCTCACGCTGCATGGAAGTGAGTTGATCCAACAGAACTAGTAACCAGTCCGGGCCAATGAAAGCGAACAACTCTTCTCCCGGAATATCCCAAACATTCCTCAAGGCTAGCCGCAACGCCCTAGCTTTTGTGCAAGACACTAAGGCATGGAATGAACTTTCCTCTTCCACTTCATAGATAGCACACATACCCAATGTTGCTTGATGATGTCTGACTCTGTTCACTTGTACCGCTAAGCTGTTAATTAATTCAAATGAACATGTATTATGCATGGGCTGGAGTTGCTGAAAAAGGATGTTATTTGGAGGGTCGTAGATGTGTCAAGTATAAATATGTGGAGGGACAATTGGCTGCCCAGACACCCTGGACCCAAATTTACATCCAAGGAGAATAGAACTAGGCTCAAATGGGTGTCCGATTTATTTCTGAATGGCACGAGAAGATGGGACGAAACTTTTATCGGGCACCTCTTCTACCCCATGATGCAGTGGAAATTTTAAATTTACGTATCCAGAAATCAGGAGAAGGAGATTTTATTCTGTGGCATTAGGAAAAGAATAGATTGTTTTCAGTTAAAAGTGTGTATAATTTTATTGCTAGCATCAAGAAGCAGACGGATGAAGTTGGGCAATCCAGTAACGATGGCAATAGGGATAGAAGGATGTTAGTTTCAATTTGGAAAACAAAGGTTCCTCAAAAAATCCGGATCTTGCAATTTTTTAAGATAGACCATTTCAGAGTCCAGATTGATTGGCAGCATCATGCTATTGTTGTAGCCTCCAGCTGCATGGGGACGCCGATCACACCCTGTACACGTAGGATGCAGCTTGCCAGCCAGCGTGGCCGAGTCAACCAAGCGCGTGACTGACAGGCACCGCTGGTGCCGTGGTCTGTACGGTATGGTACGCCTTATAAATCATTTGGCCGTTAATCCAAATCATTTAGCACCCCGTACAGTATGTACACATGTCTTTGCCTTGTTCAGACGCAGAGGCCGAGCAAAACTTGTCATGAAGCCCAACTGAAAGCGGGTGAATCAAACTAATTAAATCCAGCACTACATGTCGCCTAGGCGCGTACCGGCACAGCTGTGCTCTCTGGCTGCTTTGCACATGGCGCGGCCAGCCTGCCTCTCGTCTATCCGAACCTGAATGGCTGAATCCTGATACATACTGCACTGGATGGATACGATGAATCAGGATATGGTAATCGATTCTCCACTGCTCTAGCTGTATCCGGTGTTGCTTTGCGTTACAGAGGTTGATGAGATTCTTCTTATATTATCCTTGCAGCTCTCGCCATGTCAAGGGCAGTGAGAACCCGGCTTTCAGCCACATGCCAGCACGGACTTTCGCCGAAAATGTCAGCCACACATAAAGAAAGTATCGATCAGAAAGGAAGAAAGAAAGGGGACATGGGGCATACTCACACATCCTCAAGGTGTCGGTGAGTACAAAGGTGCACCCCGCTGCACGTGCTCTCTCTCAGAAGAGACGTGCTGCACGTGCTTTCAGTGAGAAGAGACGTTTCGGTCGACGACGAGACGCCTATAATGACTTCGTGGCCCAGTCTCTCGAAATTGCTTATAGGGGTAGGATGTGCGTATGTGCATTCATAAGGGTGAGTGTATACGTGTATGTATGAAAGCTTGCGTCTATGGTAAGAAAGGCGAGCCGATAAGAAAGTCTCGTGTCGTTGTTTCGGTGATCCTGGTCGTTACTAGGCCAGCCCATTTTCGCAAACAGCTGAAGGAAAAATATAGAAGGGAAAAGGCGAGCAGGAGGGATCGATCGCAAGAACGGCTAGCCACCGTGCCCACACACAGTTTTTCTTCGAGATATGTACAAGTGCACGATCTACTTCAAGTAATTCGCGCCGGTATTCTCCCTTTTTTTTTTGGTTTTCGTTTCCTTTTCCTTCTCCATTTGGTATTCGCGCCGGTATGCTCCCTGGCTTAGCTTAGGCCGGCACCGTCTGTCCGTCTCGTGGTGGACATTACCGGCCAACCGAGCACTGCCGCAGCAAATTTGACAATTTTGACCTCTTGGCGAAACAATTCACAGAATGAACTGTTCGTGAAACAATTTCACACCTCTGACCTTTTTGTGTAGCGTCCGCCACGACGACGCTACACTACACTGTGCAACGCCTAGCTCGGGGGCGCTACACGCCTGGCCAGCATCGCATCCCGAACTGCCTAAAAATTACTAAGTCAATGTGCAGCGCCTAAGAGCTAGGCGCCACAATATACAGTGTAGCGCCTAGCTCCTAGCAACCACTAGTGCAACGCCTAGGAGTTAGGCGCTACACTTTATAGTGTGGCGCCTAGCTCTCAGGCGTTGCACACTGACTTAGTAATTTTTCGGCTCATCCGGTTGCGACGCTGCCTAGGCGTGCAACAATTCACAGAATGAACTGCCCGTGAAACAATTTCACACCCCTAACCTTTTTGTGTAGCGCCCGCCACGACGGCGCCACACTACACTGTGCAACGCCTAGCTCGGGGGCGCTACACGCCTAGCCAGCATCGCACCCCGAACTGCCTAAAAATTACTAAGTCAATGTGCAGCGCCTAAGAGCTAGACGTCACACTATACAGTGTAGCGCCTAGCTCTTAGCAACCACTAGTGCAACGCCTAGGAGTTAGGCGCTACACTGTATAGTATGGCGCCTAGCTCTCAGGCGTTGCATACTGACTTAGTAATTTTTCGGATCACCCGGGTGCGACGCTGCCTAGGCGTGCAACAATTCACAGAATGAACTGCCTGTGAAACAATTTCACACCCCTGACATTTTTGTGTAGCGCCCGCCACGACGGCGTCACACTACACTGTGCAACGCCTAGCGTGCAGCGCCCTCGGGCTAGGCGTTGCACAGTGTAGTGTAACGCCGTCGTGGCGGGCGCTACACAAAAAGATCAAGGGTATGAAATTGTTTCACGGGCAGTTCATTCTGTGAATTGATTTCGGCTAATTTTTTTTAAATAATACATTTTATTTAGTAAATTTCATAACTAGTACTCCCTCCGTTCCTAAATATAAGTCTTTGTAGAGATTCCACTATGAACCACATACGGATGTATATAGATGCATTTTAGAGTGTAGATTCATTCATTTTGCTTCGTATGTGGTCTATAGTGAAATCTCTCCAAAAACTTATATTTAGGAACAGAGGGAGTACGTGGTTAGGCGAATTTTCAAAAATATGACCCAATCGGCCAGCAGCAGGCCGACTAGGCCTAGTCGGCCTGCTGCTGGCCGATTAGGACCTTATCGGCCTGCTGCTAGCCGATAGGCCTGTCGGCCACAAGCTCTCCAGCAGTCGGCCTTGCTGCTGGCCGACAGGACCCTATTGGCCTGCTGCTGGCCGACAGGACCTTATTGACCTGCTGCTGGCCTATAGGACCTTATGGGCCTGCTGCTGGCCGACAGGACCCTATTGGCTAGCTGCTGGCCTATTGAAGTATTTTTAGTTGGTCCGTGACTTTTTATTAGGTATGTGAATATTTTTAGGTATATGAAGTATTTTTAGTTGGTCTTGGACTTTTTTTAGGTATGTGAATATTTTTAGGTATATGAAGTATTTTTAGTTGGTCCGTGACTATTTTTAGTTATGTGAATATTTGTAGGTATATGAATATTTGTAGTTCGTTCGTGAATATTTTTAGGTATGTGAATATTTTTATGTATGTGAATATTTGTAGTTGGTCCGTGAATATTTTTAGGTATGTGAATATCTTTAGGTATGTGAATATTTTTAGTTGGTATGTGAATATCTTTAGGTATGTGAATATTTTTAGTTGGTCCGTGAATATTTTTATGTATGTGAATATCTTTAGGTATGTGAATATTTTTAGTTGGTATGTGAATATCTTTAGGTATGTGAATATTTTTAGTTGGTCCGTATATATATACCTGCAATAGGGTCCTGTCGGCCAGCAGCAGGCCAATAAGGTCATGTCGGCCAGCAGCAGGCCAATAAGGTCCTAGCTTGTGGCCGACAGGCCTATCGGCTAGCAGCAGGCCGATAAGGTCCTAATCGGCCAGCAGCAGGCCGACTAGGCCTAGTCGGCCTGCTGCTGGCTGATTGGGTCATATTTTTGAAAATTCGCCTAGCCACGTACTAGTTATGAAATTTACTAAATAAAATGTATTATTTAAAAAAAATTAGCATTGATTTCGCCCAGAGATCAAAATTATCAAATTTACCCATAGATGCTGGCAGCTCAGCCAGCTACGGCACGTACGGGCGACCCAACGGCACCTTGCTAGTTTATATGCCAAAACTGTCCCGTCTCCCCGTGGTGCCCCATGCCGTACAGTCCTGAATCACGGGCATCTCTGCATGAATGGGAATCCTGCTTTAATTTTCCGTTTTAGTGGAGTCCGTTCTGTTCGCCAATAATGCTGTCCAGCGCACTATATTTTAGCCCCCCTCGTCCTTTTCTTGTCATTGTTTGTGTTTTGCTAGTACTTTGCTTGATGTCAGTCTCGACCCCCACTTGTATTTGGAGGCTACAATGATCGCTCCGGTTAAACTAACCACTCCTGGACAAAACCCTAAATATATGCTAAGTGCCGAAGTGCTATCGTCGCACAGTGCCACCACTGGTCCGTACAATGATGCATTGCTCAACAATGATTATGTTACTATGTGATTATTTTTGTTGGAACATGCATAGTGGTGAATGTAGCATTCACATGGAAGTGGATTTTTGTTGCCAACATGTAGTTAAGAATTCAGTCCGATCCGATCTGTCTTGGACAATCTCTCTCTGTATTATAGTAGTACTCCTACTATATTCTTAGCTATGGCAACACACTGTCATCCTAGCTCCGTCTAGCCTTGTTCAAAGTTGAAATTATCTCCGCGGCCACGTAAAAGGATACTCTTAGACTTTGACGTAAATTACTCAGTAGCTATCTGGGCTACTTGTACGGGTCAGTGTCCACGCATGCATGCATCAGTCTTATCAGGTTGTAGAATGTGCTGCTGAAGATACTGATCAAAATTCAAACCTACTCTCCATACGCAATTAGGCCACCACGCAATTATTGGCCTTGACGACAATATCATCAAGACAATGTTTTTAGCTAGTAATATAATATAGCCCGACTAATGATCTAAGCAAATCATGTTCAGGGCCGTCTCTAGGAATTTGAGGCCCATGGCAAAATGAAAAGTACGCCCTATTTTTTTTAAAGTCATAATATAACTATAGCATAGTGTCACTTAGTTATGTAACTTTATTAATGTGTTATTTTGTACACTACTTTAAAATATATCAAATAAAAATGTGTAAAAGAATACATGTATTACTTAAACAATAAAAAAAAAAGCGTAATTGGTCCAACTAAAAAAGTTTCATCCATCCATTATTTACGGAAATAAATTTTCAATTATGAGTTCATAATTAATTTTCTACAATATTTCATTTTCAAGTATCTTAAAGATTTCTGAAGAGGGGCCTTGAGCAACTAGAAAACTAACTTACCTAAACAATTGAACTACCGTGTAAAAATGTAAAGAATATAATTAATAAACTGATGCATGTGTATGTCTGCAACCAGTAACCTGCTGAAGTGCAGTATTGCCGAAAAGAAAAACTGCTCAAGACGAGAATCCACGGGAATCAAGACGAGACATACCAGCTAGCCAACTAGGCCCATGAGAGCATCTCCAGCCGTTGGCCCCCGCAGGCAATGGCGGAGCTACGGCAAGGCCAAAGTGGTCATGGCCCGCCCAAGATATGTAAGGTTTTCCTTTCATATGCAACGCCAGTCCAGCCTGGTCTACTGGCAGACATCCCCTAATCGCCTCTAAGCTCCATTCAGTGATAGATTCACACGACGCGCAACGGAGCAGTAATAATGGGCCAGATGGAGCAGTCCAGCAGCAGCACACAGCAAGCATCAGCGGCCACTAGCTGGCCAGAATCGTCCATCAGACATTCGCGCACCCAAGGAATGACGATCTTGCCTTGCGTATATGTCTGCTGATCCCGTTAAAACATTGTTGAGGAATGACTCATGTCTAATGAAGTAGAACGGCTCATCGTAATTTTGAAAGAAAATGTGCACATATTTGCCTTGCCTGTCCAACTATTTCTGCGTAGCTCCGCCACTGCTCCCAGGAGGCTTAAAAATCGCCGTCTAGGGGCGAGCCGGCCCTAAATCGGCGCTAAGGCGATTGGATTCCCAACCGTCGCCCCCAGCCCCCCCCCC
>LR738715.1:836176476-836201387 GCA_902687465.1 Secale cereale | reverse complement strand
CCCCCCAAACGGCCTTTTTTAAATACGAACCTTTAAAACATTCGATCAAATTTCGGCAACACGACATACATTTGACGACATTTAGGCGTTCCATAGATTTTTACATATAGAAAACATGAAATTCTACTTTAATAAAATAAAATACTAAGTGCATATAGGCCAAAGATCTGGCTGAACGCATCGTCGCCGCCGTCGTCCTCCTTCACCCTGCTGCTGGACCCCTGCCCGGGGTCGCCCTGCCGGACTGGTTTGGCCAGCGGCGGTGCGTCGTCGTCGCTGTCCTCGAGCACGATGACGCCTCCCTCCTCGCGGCCACGGCGGTGAGCGGCGATCTCCTCCAGGGCGCGGCGCTGGCGGTCCATCTCGAGCCGAGCCCAGTCTTCCCCCGCCCACTTCATGGCGGCCTCCTCGTCGATCGGCTCACTCTTCACGCCATCGAGTCCAGGCTCGCTCTTCACGGCGGTGAGCCCAGGCTCCGTCTTCGGCTCGATGAGGCGGGGTGGGGCCGAGGAGGAGGCGCGACAGCCCTCATTGATGACGATACCGACGCTGCGTGTGCGCCTCCCGAGCGGCATTTCAACGGGCTCCGCCTTGACAGAGACGAGCGCCGGCGACCCGGAGAAGTGGAGGAGGACCGAGAGGAGGAGCACCTGTGGGTGCGGTTCAGCTAGCTCGGTGGAGCCTTCCGGCCGTCGTGCGTGCCTTTCTGTACTGTCACGAGTATGGCTTACGTGGATGAGCAGAATCTCACCGCTGCCGTAAATTTACTAACCCACCCGTTCATTAACTCAAAGGCATTGATGTATGAGTAGTTTACACTGTTGCTAATCCAACTGATGCAATTATACTACACCAGTCAGCAGTGTCTCTCATATTTTTTTTTCAGATAACCAAGCCTGTCAAATTTTTTCACTCAAAGTGGAGCTTTCCCTAGAAGTCATGCATGCATACATCCGTTAAGTTGAGCCAGCATGCCACGCGCTGCACAGTTTCGTGCAGCGACCCAACAGTGGCACTGCATGCACTGTTGTGATAAATCGGACGATTAATTTGTCGTCGCTCGCTTGATTGATCGACGTCCTCGGCGTACGTTCTCGACGTGATCCGAGGCATGCCATGTGCGCCTGCATGGAAAAAGAGGCCTCGACATGCCATGTCCAGCAAGCTACTGGCTATCACGCTAGCTCCGGCCGACCCTAACATGCATCACCGGATCAGCCATAACTAGCACGGCAAGAAGAAACGTGCCGATAAAATTGAGCCGTACGTACCGGTCGTACCTTCTGTCAAATGAGAAATGAGTGTCTCCCCTCGCTCCATTTTTCATCAGACCTGCATTGATGAAGCTTTGGTACGTGGCCATCAATGTTCACATGCATGGCACTAGATGTCAACCTCCACGTTGATAGTTGTCTTAAAATGAAAGCAAGGGATCAACAGTGAATGAAAGGTACGAATGAACTACAAAGCCGCCAGTTTAGACTCCTTGTAACCTGTGAATCCCTATGGCACCCTTGAAAATTAAAGATGACCAGTATGCATGTGCTAACAGTACGTTGAACGGCCAGTGACATCACTGTCATCTCATCTTCAGCTTTCATTTCCCTCCGAGATCGAGTTGTTGGCCTTTCGTGCTGTGTGCCAACTTTCACCAATGCGATAAACTGGTATATCTCGCATGCGGCCCATCCCCACTCATATCGTACACCATATATGTCTAGGCAGCAGCGACTGCCGGGCAGCCTCTCGATGACAACATCCGATCACCGGCCGCCACCAAACCGTGACATGTACTGTCAAACGAACGGCACAAGGAGACGAGGCAACGATCGGTTGAATCTCGCGGCGCCCCTAACGCCATACCGCGCCGCTTCCGGAAATGCCGATGTGTATGTTTGCCGCTCTACGGCCACTATACACAATGCGTATCCGCCTGCTCCGCCACTCGCCGGCATCACGCACAGTGCTCCTCTCGATCGAGCAATGCTCATGCTGGAGGATATCTGCATGCATGCATGCTGGCCCTTGCCTCCACGTGAAAATGTTTCGCGTAGCTCGCTAGCGGATAGCGTCCGGTACCGGAATAGTGCGCGCGTGCATATGCTCCTACACCCTACCTAGTCTAGTGACGCACCATACCTAACATGCTAGTAGCAATATGGTCCTTTTTTTAATCATATACTCCCTCCGTTCCCAAATATTTGTCTTTCTACACATTTCAAATGGACTACAAATACAGATGTATGTAGACATATTTTATAGTGTAGATTCACTCATTTTGCTTCGTATGTAGTCACTCGTTGAAATCTCTAGAAACACAATGCGTATCTGCGTGCTCCGCCACTCGCCGGCATCACGCACAGTGCTCCTCTCGATCGAGCGATTCGGTAGGAGGATGTCTGCATGCATGCATGCTGGCCCCTGCCTCCACGTGAAAATGTTTCGCTTAGCTTTGCTAGCTGATAGCGTCCGGTACCGGTATAGTGCGCCCGTGCATATGCTGCTACAGCCTAGTCTAGTGACACACCATACGTCCATACCTAACAAGCTAGCAATACGGTCCTTTTTTTCAATCATGCATGTAGGATGGTACGCATTTCTAGAGTCTCTACCATTTTGTGTTATCACCGAGAAAAATCCATGTGGGAAAAGATAATAATACTACTGCTACGGATTGACAACAGTTGAGCACTCCAACAGTCTAGTGCAATCACTTGATTCTCACTCTTGAAATTCTACTAATCACTTGCTTTGTCTCTCTCTCTCCACCATGTGCGAGGTCAGGTCAGGTCAGGTCAGTAGGTGGGCTCCAGGATGACAGCCAAAAGTCGCTCACTTCCTCACTCTCTCACCTCCACACGCGTCGTACGAAAGGGACTACGGAACAGGCCGGACGGGCCGGTCCCGGCGCGAGCCGGAATCAATCCGATCGGTCGGACTGAAACCGGGTGCTGGTTAAGGCGCTGCCGGGCCCACCCCACCAGCTTCCCGCCCCTTGTACCCGCCGGGTACGCCAACTGTACCCGCACTTGTACCTCGCCAGCCCACTCAATTCTTTCTCTGCTCGCCTTAAATGAAAAAAAAGTCCCTGCCTGGCAGCCCTTGCTGTGCAGTGCGCACACACACATATGGCTTACACTCACCACGCTCTGAGCTCTAATGAATAAAAAAGTACTTGCTGTGTAAAGTGTAATCACATGAATTTTAGTTCGACGGAATAACAGCTCACTTCATTCTATAGAACCATTTTGTTGCAACTAATTGCAAGTTTAGTTGTGAGGCGGTAGCTGGTAAGTACTCCCTCTGTCCCATAATGTAGGACTTTTTAAACTCTAGTATAGTGTCAAAAAATGCCTTACATTATGGGACGGAGGGAGTAGTATCTACCTACCGAAAGTCTGAAAAATATAATACAACTGTTTGAAAAATGAAGGAGCCTGCTGTTTTTCATGATTTAAAGTTGGAACAAGACGTTATCCATGGCGCATTTTCTTGTCAACTTTAGCCAATGCGACCAGTTACAGTTCCGTATTCGCCAAGTTTGTGTCGATTTAATATGAAACGGGGACAAATTTTAAAAAGAGGCAAGTGACCAGTTACAGGCTGGCTGAATAAGTGCCCATTCCATTCGGATTTAGAGAATTTGTAAATACCAACCGATAAAAATGGAGGCGAGAGGACAACTTGCAGCTCTTCCGTTATATAAGGAGCCACCATGGCCGCCTCAGCACAAACGCCTTCAGGGCCGGTCCTGAGATTTTAGGGGCCCGGGGCGAAAGTAGAGATCGGGGCCCCTTAGAGCAAGCCCTCGGGGCTGATTTCTTAGCCATCTTTTCTGCTTGCTATTTGATCCCAAGGGTCAATCTGGCCTCCAACACCCGACATATTTGCTTTACTTATTAGGAGGCTGAATTGGAAGTACGATCACATCTAGTGCATTTTTAGAGAAAAATAAATTAACCATAATCATGGGCTAGTTTATTTTCCCTAACTAGTGCTTGCATCTGTGTGTTCAACATGGCAAAGATCAGATGCAATCCTATCAAAATATTTTTTGATGGGGCAATCCAATCAATTTAATGAGAAAGCATATATACATTGCAATTAGCACCAGCCGTGGTTACTCTTAGACAGATGCCACTTAATTATCATTATGTATATGTTTTCCCTAAGCATCACATCAAGGTCTCTACATTGGACAGTATGTGAATATTAGCGAATTTTATAAAATACTATATTAACATAAGAATATCTTATTAATTATAACATTGATTTTACAAAGGACAAATCCTAATGATATCTACAGTACCCATGGCAAATCCTAATTATATAACATTGATTATCATTTATAACTTTTTATTAATTATTATGGGAAAAGCAAAATCGTTAGGGTAACAACAGCTTACCTACAATCAGGTTTTCATCTCATTGATGGGAAACACCGGCTAGAGTAGTAGCCCAGCATGGCGCATGCTCGGTGGCGGTCCCTCGTCCGCCGTCGTTCAAGTGATCCCGGCGGTCGCGAGACCAAGAGACGAAAATACATCCGGCGGCAGCCGCCGACGCTGTGCCTCGCGTGCGTGCGTGAAGTTGTAACTGACGCGCCCCTCCAAAGATGGCTGACTCGATCCACGATCCACGCTCGTGCGTAATTAGTTGCCAACAACGTAGTAACGTAACTTAGGCCAAATTAGCAGCACGACTTTTCAACCCACGCAGAGTTTGAATTTAGCAGCAGGCTTACATACATCCCTGGGTGGGGGCCCCTCCAATCCGGGGGCCCGGGGCGGCTGCCCCCCCCTGCCCCCCCATCAGGACCGGGCCTGACGCCTTGTGTCCTCATCTCGCCTCTAGCGTCGTCCCTCCTCAAGAACCCGCCGCCCCCTCTTGTCTTGCAAGAGTCTCGAGGTCTCCGGCGTCGACCGAAGCAGCAGCGACATGAAGCGCCTGCTCAGAGGGCTCTCCCGCGTGGCCGCGGCCGACGCCTGCGCTGCCACCGCATACAAGCCGCTCCGGTCCGACGCGGCCGCGAAGGCCTCCTCCACGGCAGCTTCGGCGTTGTCTTCGTCGTTCTTCGGCGCGCGGAGGCTCGGCCGCGGCGCGCGGGTGCCGGAGGGGCACGTGCCGGTGCGCGTCGGCGAGGAGGGCGGCCCCGTGGAGCGCTTCGCCGTGCGGGCCGAGCTTCTGGGCCAGCCGGCGTTCAAGGCCCTGCTCCGGCGCGCCGCGCAGGAGTACGGCTACGGCCACCCGGGCGCGCTGCGCATCCCCTGCGCCGTGGCCAAGTTCCGCCGCCTCCTCTTCGGCCTCTCCGACCCCGGCTGCCAGTGCCAGGCCACCGACGACGACGACGCCGCGCTCTACTACTAGCTTTCTAGCCCTTCTTCCCCGTTCGGCTGCTAGGAGGGCGTGATGGAAAATTTGCCCCCTGGCGAAGGCAAATCGGTGAACCAGCAGAGCCAATTGCCAGCTGCTGCGCTCTGACCGATCTGCCCCTGCGTTGGTGCTGTACATAGGGTAGTTGGTGGAGGGTAGGACGGGGATTCCGCCGCATTTTCTACTGCAGCGCAACAATTTTAGGATCTGCTGTCTTGTGGGAATTTTTCTTCTTTTTCTGAGTGTTCTTCTAGTTCTAGCTAGCTCTAGATCAAGCTCTGGTAGCTGCAATGGAGATTCTTCTTCCTCTTCTTTTGCTAGGGATTTTGAGGTCATGACAAACACATCATGTAAGCCGCAAGGCTCGCCTCATGTGAGTGAAATAATGGATGATTTTGCTACTTCAAAAGTTTGCTCCAAGATCTGGTGCTGTGTAGAATGCATTGCACTTCCATGGATCTCCAGCTAGCTCTAGCACTTCAGGCAGCCTGTCATGGAATGCAATGATGTACTGCTATGATTATTTATTTATTTTTGCATGGATGTACTGCTATGGTTGACCATTTGGTGGTAGTACTAAACTAGTTGGGCATGTGCATGTTTTTCCTTTGAACCTGAAAATCTAGGTTTTATGGACACGTTCAAAATAGCTGACTGCATATATAGCCATACAGTGCGTGTGTATAGGATTTTCCAGATTTTTTTTTCTTTCAAAACGGAGCACAAAAAATGTGCCTCATCCACTAAGGCCTAGTTTGGCAGTAGTGTTTCTCTAAAACCTTGGTAATTCAAAACCTCAGTTTTTCAAGATTAGGGCAATGAATACCTCGGTTTGTCAAATGCGTTGTTTTCCTCTGTTTTTTCAAAACCACAGATCCATTTTGTTTTCAAGATTAGGACAAGACCACGTGTTAATTCATCCCCAATTTCAGTGTAATGTCCACATGAAAGATAGTTAGCGTTTTGAATTACAAATTTGTTATTGTCTGCATTCTCTTTTCTTCATAATTTTAGGATACTAGTCTGCTTTACAACGTTTCCTAAGAAGCGTTGCTAAAAAAATAGCATTTATGTATCATGTATAATATACAATCTTACGACTTAGGGGCCCATCTCGTCGAGGTCGCCCAGGGCCTTCCAAAACATAGGGCCGGCCTTGAGTATTTAATACCAAGGTTTTTTCAGAAACCACAGTATTCCGAGAAAACTGAAAAATTACTTGGCATTCAAACGCACCCTAAATGGGTAAAACAGAATTGTCACCACTTACTCTCCAAGCAGGTGTCATCACCATCATTTGTCCTCGAGACAGAGACTGCGACTTCGCTGCAATGTTCCAGAACTTTGAAGAAATTGTATTGCCTCAGAACTATAGTCATCACATTCTCTAAAAAAACGATTATTGCAGCTCGGCCAAACACAACTGTACGTATGCATGTACGTACATTGGCGCCCAGTCGTGCTTGTTTTAGTTAGTTTATTACCAGTTTAATTTAGTTGGTTTGAATCACTCGCTTTCGGTTGGGCTTCAGGACAAGCCTTGCTCTGCATGTGAGTAGCTATGCAACAACATGGGGCGACTACGGCTGTGTTTGTTTCAGCTTTGAAGACCAGTTTCTGGATACAAAAAAGCTAAAGCTGTAAAAGCTGAAACAAACAGCTAAATCCAAGCCGTTGCCAGTTCACAGCCCGAATCGGTTTCTGGCCTTTTTACGTGTGACAGCCCGAAGCCAGCCGAGGCGTACTTCGGCCACGAAGCTGGTCTTGCTCGGTAAAATTCCCACCGTTATCCCTGCCACTTCACACAATTTACGAAGAAAATGCCATTTTCGATGGATGCTTGCTGTAGATGCTGGTTGATGGATTGTTGGATGGATGCGTGCTTGCGGTACATGCTGGTCATTCCCTGTATATGTACGGATTATTAATTATGTGGACGGTCGAATCCTTTACCTCTCTCTTTTATACGGATCATTCCATGTATATGTATTATATATGACCAAAAAAGTGAAAGAAATATTATTATGAAAATTTTATACATTACCATAGAACAAATCATTCCATGTCGGTCAAAATACCATTTAAATAATCTATTAACACAAAATCAACAAGTTACACTGATCTCAGTACTATAGGGACATTTCAGGTTTTTCACCAGCTCACAGCCGTTTCCACAGCTGTGTTACCAAACAGCTAACATTCACTACAGCAGTTTCCTCAGCACAGCTGTTTTATCACCACAGCAAGTCCACAGCTGAATCTGTCGAAGCTGAAACCCAAACAAACACAGCCTACGTATTGTATACGGGCCCCTAATGATTGGGATTAACGAGCCAATAACGAGGCGGTGCCTGTCAGGTACGCGCTTGGTTGATTCAGTCGCAGTGGCTATCTTAGCTGCGTTCTGCGTGTACGGGTGTGCTCCGCGTTCCCATGGACCCGGAGGCCAGAGGAACAATTTTGTTTTTGTTTTTGAGAGAGCGCGTCAGAAGAACATTCTGTCTGGTCTCTGCACTCTGTTTGGACACGAACTTAACTAAGTGCCGTGTCATTAGGAATGAAAAGAATGCAATGCGTACGGATCGGCGTACGTACGTAAGTACATTGTGTACGCGTGCTCTAGAAGCTCTTGCTTGTCTCCGTCACAGGCAGTCACAGGCAGCTCGGTGGCGGTGGCCGGCAACGGCGTCTGTCGATCGGTCCAACATGGATGGCATGTCCAAAGCAGCTGCTGCGACGGAGTACGAAACTGAGAGTGCATATAAGACAAAATCGATAGCGTAATATATTGGTACTAGTGTACGCCACAATGCACAAACGTTGTCATCGCATGCATCCATGTCGGCACAACCGTGCAAGAGATGAAACTGAAAGTCCAGTCGCAGTGTGTGCGGTTACTCGACCACCCTTAATTAGTTCTTTGGCTCGCCTATAAGTTCACCTGCTAAACTTGCAAGTGATTGGAGCCACAAACAAACCCTTCTTCTTCTTGTCCGCGGTCCTTGCATGCATGTGAACGGGGAGCTACAGACAAAACCGCCGGAAAGCAACGACAAAACCATTGTTTAGTTCCGCCGCATTGGCTAATTGGGGCAAAAATATCTGGGATTTTTAGACGGCGCTGATCCAATCATGCAACCCAACTCCAACCCGTGAACTTCAGTTTCTAGCCTTGACTGCAACTTGATTAATTTAATTTGCTTAGGTCATCATGTCGGGCTGGATTATAGTGTTACGTTTTGTAAGAAGATTGTCTTGATGACATTATCGTCATGGCCAATAATTGCGTCCTAATTGCGTGGCGTGACTGGAGTTTGAATTTCGGTCAGGAACTTCAGCAGAACCTCCGAGAAGCAGGTAAGAACATGCCCATCTCAATCGACCGATGCACGCTTGCGTGGCCACGAGTGGCCTAGCTAACAACCGAGCAATTTTCGTCAAAGTCTTAGAGTGTCCGTGTACTTTGATGTGGACGCGGAGATAAATTCAACTTTGAACCTGTCATCACTACAACTTATTATACCTAGAGAGAGAGAGAGAGAGTGATTGTGAAGACAGATTGTGAGTACTACGTACATAGACCACTATGCGTGTGCCAACACAAGTTAATAACATCATTTTTATGTTATAAGCGATCATTATTTGTATGGACAAGTAGTCATGTCGTACGATGGTTGTAGCACAGCCATACTTAACATCTACTTATGGTTTGTCCAGGAGCGGTTAGTTTAACAGGAACGATCACGTAACATCCAAAATGCAAAGGAAAGTGGGGCATCGGGACTGGCATCTAGCAGGGCAATACCAAAACACTCATAAGCAAAAACAACGACAAAACAGGCTTAAAATATGGTGGGGTGGACACCATTATTGAACTACAGAACGGAGTCCACTATAACGGAAAATTAAAGCAGGACTCCCTCTTCTGGAGCGCTGCCCGTGATTCCGGACTGTACGGCACCGGCCACACGAGAGATGTGATAGTTTTGGCATAAACTAGGCGATACGACCCTATGCCGGGCAAAGCCTTTGGTAGAAGTATGTACATGAGTATCGTACCATATCGTAGCTCGCATCTCTGCCATAGAGGCGTTGCAGCAACCGAGCTCTACTGCTCTTTATATTTAAATATTTTGAAATTCGGATTTTTGAAGTTTCAAAAAAATGTGATTTTTTCCAGGGATACATATACACATTCATATTACACACTTCAATTTTCGGTAGAAATCTCGTTTTGTTTTGGGCCATAGGAAAATAAGTAAATTTCTGACAGTATATAGGATAAAAGGGGTGCCATTTATGTCAGAAATTTCCCAATATACAAATTATTTCTTTTCCAGATTTTTACCAGGCCTTAGGAATATGTGTATGTATCTATGTATTTGTTTTAAGATTTTTTAAGTAACAAAAGTGAGTTTTTCAAATATTTCAATTACCAAGAGTAGTAGAGCTCGGTAGCTGCAAGCACTTTCCGGCATCACTGCACCTGCGCGAGCACGGTTTGTTTACTGGATTCTTGACTAGCGGCACTTCCATGTGAGTGAGCATTATGCATGGAAACATGGTGCTGACTACTAAGAGAAGGACTCAGTCGCGGAGTGCCTAAAACTCATCTAAATGAGAAAATTATTTGGTTTCATTCATCTGAAAAACAAAAAACATATACAAAGGAGTACCAACCCACGTCAGCACACACACATCTTATAGCATCATATTCAATGACTATAATGGTGAATGAGACATAGCTAGAACTCAGCTAGATGAGTTTTAGCGAAACGCTTTTTCTTATGCATAGCGTAGAGTAGTACGGGCGCAGAACTTTGCACTACCAGTTATGGCTGCAAATTTGTACTACTAGCTTACACTACAGTTTCGTCGCTGGCGACGCAACGTACGTAGATGCTTTGCAGAGGACACAACTTGAACGAATACATAGGATTAGTGAACATTCTAGTTTTTTGTGCGAACACAGCTGCGCCATTGGGGCAGATTGTATGGCCCGGGATGAGAAAAGGCCCATTACCTGAGTGCAAATGCAAGTCATTTTCTCGCGACAAGAGCGAACCGCCACCGATGAAAGCAACAGCTGCTAGTAGTACAGTTGGAAAGTAGACGTGCGGCAATTTTTCGTGTTTTGACCCTTTTTGATAAAAATTCAGAATCTGATCCCTGTTTGAAATTTTTTCGGGATTTGACCATTTTCCTACTGTCACTCGCTCTGGCGGTAGGGTTAGACAGCCTACCGCCACGGGCCTTGGCGGTAGGATGCGACGGAGAGGGACGGCGCCGTTTGCCTATGCTGACGTGGATTAGCACCCTACCGCCGCCTCTCCTGGCGGTAGGCTGTCTAACCCAACCGCCAGAGCCAGTGACGCTAGGCTGTGACTGGGTTTTGCCGTAAAACCTTCTGTAACGAAATATGCGGGGGGCCTGGCGGTAGGCTGTGTGAGTCCCTGGCGGTAGGTTCCTGTGTTTTATTGTTTTATGTTCATTTGCTTGTTTCTTTTCAAAATCAATATGACAGCAATATCACAGCAAGTTTCACAAAATATGGCAGCAATATCACAAATCTTAAACAATTAAACTTGGGCATCACATACACATTAACAAAACTTCAAGTACATAGAACATTTCAAACCAACTTCAACTAATTAGTAATTGGAGTTCCACATAGGTTCACAAATAGCAAACACATAGATCCACAAATAGCAAACTCATAGTTCCACGTAGTTTCACAACCACTAGACAAGTTCAACCAAACAAAGTTGAAACACATAGACAACCCAACTACAAGAGCCAACTATCGAATAACATAATCATTTGCTCCTTCCCCTCTTGCAGGTACGGTCCTCGTTACTCTTTGAACGAGTCTCAGTCTTCTTCTTGGGCCGTCGAGGGAGTGGTCTCTGGAAAGGGTCCGGACTCAGCAAATTCTTCTGCTTCGAAGGCCTCTTCGGCATCTCAGGTGGTTGAGATGATTGGGTTGGTGGAGGTCCATAATCTTCATTGTACTCCTCCTCCGCCCCTTCTTCATATGTGGCCTCCTCCTCTTCCTCCTCCCCATCCTCTTCCTCCTCCTCAACCAACCTAGATGACGAGGGAACATGGCTCGATGTGCCGATGTGACCCTGTGTGGTTGCAGGTTGATAAGCTTCAACCGACCCAGCTCCAGCACATCCTAGCAGGCCTACTAGCTTGCGACAACGCTTCACGAGCTTCTGCACTCACAATGAAACAAGGGCATATTAAGTATTAGATTTATGATTGCAAGTGAACCAGATGCATCTATTCCGAGGAGGCTGAAGTTGTACCTTCATCGCCCCCCTCATATTATTCTCAGACTCTACGCCTCCGGGGTTATCACCTAGTGCATCCGAGCCTTCCAAGATGCATCTGTTCAGCTCACCAGACTGCAAAGGCATATGTCAGTCACGACGACGAATACAATAATTTAAAGGCATAAGTTTGAACGGACTTACCACTCCGTTGATGAGGGGTGCAAACTCCCTAAATCCACTGTGCGTGTCTCTAATGCCGGTCTGGTATGTCTCTTCCTCGGGGTCATCCCTCTCCAGCTTCGCGATGTCTTCCTCCGTCCACCGATGCCTGAGACGAAGACGGTGCTTCCGGCCATCATCGTACCACCTCATGTGTCGGCTCTCGTAATCATCCCAGCCAGCCACTCTCCTCTCCCTATCTTTACGGTACCTCCGTTCATTCCACTCTGTCACATGAGTTTTATGCTGCTCTTCCCAGTCCGTGATCGACTGATTCTTCTACCGGCTCATCCTGCAAGGCATAGGCCACAAGAAACATCATAATAAAGTCGCCACGCAATGATATCATGTGCATCAAGAACAAAGCGCTCACATGTGGAGCGCGTGGCCGCCGGTATCGGTGGGCAAGGCCGGTGGTGTATGCTGATACATCCCAAACTACGTGGCCACGCGGTGTGGCAAGTGCCACTCGACAGCGTACACACAGATCATGGGCACGATGCACCGCCAGAGACCATTCTCCGCAGTGCACATCACGTTCAGATCGAAACCCTGCTCTCGGTCATGATACGGCCGCCAGTTTACCTATTACATATACATTGGTAATGTAGCGACCACGATCCAAATGGACCGAAGTCTTTGTGTTTCAGTGTCATCCCTGGACCGGTAATGCTGACACACACAGTACTTGAAGGATTTATAACAGAGTGGCAATCACATACTTATTACATCGAATGTCTCCAACGAGACCTTATTACAAAATCTATGGCTTAAGGCCATCTAACAAAATAACAGCGGAAGGCTTGGAAGATAAGTGAGTCCATCAACTCCAACGGCATAGCTGAGTGCATGACAAACGACATAGAACGTCTTATTCCTCGTCTGAAAAGTCTGCAACGTAATATGTTGCAGCCCGAAAATAGGCCAGCACATGGAATATGCTGGCAAGATAACACAGAAGATGCAAGTAACATAATAAAGGCTATGCTATATGCATATTTGGCTGGTGGAGGCTCTAGGTTAAAGTTTTTTTTGCGTAAAGCCAATTTTTCCCTACAACAAAGGAATAAATTTTATTTTAACTATCATGTTGGTTGAAAATCACTGAGAAGGTACCTCCAACTCAATCCCAAATTAAAAGTTCATCATTAACCCAAAAAATTTAATTATAGAGTGATGAGATCAACCAATAATTCAAGTACCAGATACTCAAGATGTCCATAACCGGGGACACGGCTAATCATGATCAGTTTGTACACTCTGCAGAGGTTTACGCACTTTTCCCACAAGACTCGATCGCCTCCGTTTGGTTTCTCGCACTGCATGGTGTTTGAGAAACGGATGACCGAGACACAGTCTTTCCGAAGAGGTCCCCTTAACCAGATAGATAGGCCGGTACACCTACAATCCCTCTACATCTGCTAGCCCATCATGGAAAGGTTTCCCACAACTTACTCAACTATGACATAGCCCATATTGGCATGTGGCTACACACGGAGGTTTCTAGCATGAATAGTTTTATGATCCCTTTGAGCCTGGGCGGCATTCCATAGGAAAAATCACACGGAACCCCGTGATTTCCTAGGACAACACTGGATTCTCTAGGTGCCCTGCAACCAATTCACCCAGATGTGTATTCAAGTAGCCACCTTAAGTTGAATCCTTAAATAAAACTCACATCTGTCATGGATTTTACTCAAACCCAAACCATGTCTACGAGCATAGCATAGCAACCTAAGCAAACATAGAAGTAACTCCCAAGGGTTTGAAAAATAATGCAGGTAATAGGTTCTACCTCAATCTACTTCCCAGTCCCAGAAATTAAGAGATCCTACTCATGCAATGTGTGAGGGTTTGATCTAACGCATAATAACTGGGTAATAAAAAGGTATGATCAAAGTGTTACTTGGCTTGCTGACGATTCGCAAAACCTAGAGACTCGTAGTAGCACGCTTCACAGTCTGGGTATTCTAGCGCAAGCAAACAATAGCATACATAAGCAAACAAGCAATGATGCACAAACAAAACTCCAAAAGAACAGATCTAACCATAAAGTTCAACTTAAGAACTCCGGTTTGCAAAAAGAATCAAATCGAAAGAAGCAACGAAACTCAAATTGCGAACGAAATGAGCTTCGGTTACTAATTGGTCTAAAGTCAAATTTTACAGTAGCCAAAACTTTGTTCAAGTTGGTTAAACGGAAAGAGAGCGTCGAGACGAAGATCTGGGATTTTGAATCACCTGATTCCGACTCTCGAGCGAAAAGAAAAACGAAAAACAAAATCAGGACAGAAATCGCGATTGGAATAATCGCGGATAAATACCCCGAAAAAGAAAACTGACGAACAGGCTAACGAACGAACGTTCGTTGTCTGCGGCTAACGGACGAAAAGTGTTCGTTAAAACAAACGTACGGACAAACGTCCGCTAAATAGCTAAACCGAAGAAAAACCGAACCGATCTAAAACTAATAAAAAACGGATCTACGGTTTACGAAAAACCGATCGGTTTTAAAAAAAACCTATAACTACCTCGAATCGGCGAACTCCGGCGGCGGCGGTCCGGCGGTCCGGCGGAGCAGCGGGGCGGCGGCGACGGCGGCGGCGCAGCGGGGCGGTGGCGCGGGCGGCGGCGGCGGCACAGCGGGGTGGCGGCGGCCGGCGACGGGCTGGCGGCTGGGCTGCCTCTCGGGCCGGGGGGGGGGGGGCGCTATATAAAGCCCGGAGTCCTGGGCCTATACGGCTCTAAGTCGGTTTGCCCCCTTTTTTTAGAAGAGTCCTGACGCAGAAAAACTAACGAAAGAAATACTAAACGGACTCCAAAAATCCCGAAATAAATTTTCACCGTCCTCTAATAATATTTAGGACAAAGTGAATATTTTTCCCGGACCTAAATGCTATTTTGAAAAACGCGCATTTTTCCTATGCAAATAAATCCAGAAAAATACCAAAAGTGATTTTAACATTTTTCCTCCAATATTTGTGTTATTTTGGAGAAGTCATATTATCTCCGCTCATATATTGCATTTAGAAATATTTTTAGGAGAGAAAAATAATTAAAATCACACTGTCCTCGTATCGGTATTCGAGTAAACTCAAATACGAAAACGGTAAAATTACCAACTCTCTCCGTAGGTCCTTGAGTTGCTTAGAATTTCAAGAACGCCACAAACAAAAATGCAAAGAGCATGCAATGCAGTGTTATCTATGTATAACATTCCAAATTGAAAATTTGGAATGTTACAAACCTACCCCCTTAGAATGAATCTCGCCCTCGAGATTCGACTTGGCTAGAGAACAGGTGTGGATGGTCCCTGCGTAGATCATCATCTCGTTCCCACATGGCTTCTTCCTCAGTGTGGTGACTCAACTGAACTTTGTAAAACTTGATAACCTTACTGCGGGTAACTCTGCTCGAAAATTCGAGAATCTTAACAGGCTTCTCTTCGTAGGTCAGATCACTGTCCAACTGAATTGCTTCCAGGGGTACTGTGTCTCTAAGCGGTATATCGGCCATCTCCGCATGGTACTTCTTAAGCTGCGAAACGTGAAACACGTCGTGCACTCCTGACAATCCTTCGGGCAATTCCAACTTATAGGCAACCTCTCCCATGCGTTCCAAAACACGGTAAGGTCCCACAAATCTTGGGGCTAGATTTCCTTTAACTCTGAAATGTTTAACTCCTCGCAGAGGCGATACTCTCAAGTACGCTCTGTCTCCGATCTCATAGGCTATCTCCTTGCGCTTCGAGTCTGCATAACTCTTTTGCCTGGACTGAGCTACCTTCAATCTATCTCGAATCAACTTCACCTTCTCCTCAGACTCTTTTATCAAGTCTGGTCCGAACAACTGTCGGTCTCCAACTTCATCCCACATTAACGGTGTTCGGCATCTCCTTCCATACAATGCCTCGAACGGTGCCATCTTCAAACTGGCCTGGTAACTGTTGTTGTACGAGAACTCCGCGTAGGGCAAATTATCATCCCAACTAGATCCATAATCTAACGCACAGGCTCTCAACATGTCCTCCAGGATCTGGTTGACTCTCCCGGTCTGTCCATCGGTCTGCGGATGAAAAGCGGTGCTGAATTCCAGCCTCGTTCCCAAAGTTTGGTGTAGCTGGTGTCAAAACTTTGAGGTGAATTGTGTTCCTCTATCTGATACAATGGTCCTCGGAACTCCGTGCAGACATACTATCCTGGTCATGTATATCTTGGCCAACTTCGCACTGGTGTATGTGGTTTTCACGGGGATAAAATGGGCTACCTTCGTCAATCGATCCACAACTACCCAAATTGAGTCATATCCTGATTTGTTCCTAGTCAATCCGGTGATAAAATCCATGTCAAGCTTCTCTCACTTCCATTCGGGTATCGGCATAGGTTGTAGCAATCCTGCTGGCTTCTGATGTTCTGCCTTTACTCTCTGGCATACATCACATACGGCTACATACTCGGCAATATCCTTCTTCATTCCCGTCCACCAGAAACGTTCCTTAAAATCCAAATACATCTTGGTGTTTCCGGGGTGTATCGAGTATGGCGAATCATGTGCTTCCTGCAGTATCAACTTCCTGATCTCCGGGTCGTTGGGCACATCGATTCGATCCTCAAACCACAAGGTGTCGTGTTCGTCCTCACGAAATCCCTTGGCTTTTCCTTCACTCATCCTTTTCCTTATCGCTGCAATTTCCTTATCATCATTCTGGGCTTCACGTATCTTTCCCAGCAGTGTCGACTGAACCTCCAACGTTGCCACGAAACCTCTAGTAACTATCTCCAAAAGAAGCTCCCTGAGATGTTCTGCTAACTCCTGTGGCAATCCCCCTTTTACTAGGGTATTGGCATAACTCTTCCGGCTCAAAGCGTCTGCCACGACGTTGGCCTTTCCTGGATGATAGTGCAGCTTCATATCATAATCCTTTATAAGCTCCAACCATCTCCTCTGTCTGAGGTTCAGCTCCTTCTGTGTGAAAATGTACTTCAAACTCTTGTGATCCGTGTACACATCACAACAATTTCCAATAAGGTAATATCTCCAGGTTTTCAGTGCAAGCACTACTGCTGCTAACTCTAGATCCTGCATCGCGTAATTCAACTCGTGTGGTCGCAGTTGACGGGATGCATAGGAAACAACTCTTCCATCCTGCATAAGAACTCCTCCAAGTCCTAAGCGTGAAGCGTTGAAGTACAATTGGAAATCCTTGCATATATCTGGCAATATCAGCACTGGGGTTGTCGTCAACCGTTTCTTCAACTTCTGAAAACTTTCTTCACATTCTTCAGTCCAATCGAACTTTGTCTTCTTCTTCAACAATGTCGTCATTGGCTTTGCAATCTTGGAGAAATTTTCTATGAACCTCTGGTAGTATCCCGCGAGTCCAAGAAAACTGCGGATCTCTCCAACCGAAGTGGGTGCCAACCACTCAGTGACTGCCTGCACTTTGACGGGGTCCACTGCTATACCTTCTCCTGATATAACATGCCCTAGGAATCCGACTTCCTTCAACCAAAACTCGCATTTGCTAAACTTAGCATAGAACTGATGTTCTCTAAGCTTCTCCAATACCAAACGCAAATGCTCTCCAAAAGATATAAGTGAAGGACACTGAGTAGTCAAATAATTAACTAGCCATGGGAGGATTCTTTTTCATTCAGGATTTCAGATCCAATGATTTTATTCAAACAACAAGTAAAATTGAAAATATGCTCCAAGCAAAGCACATATCATGTGACGAATAAAAATATAGCTCCGAGTAAGGTATACCGATGGTTTTGAAGACGAAAGAGGGGATGCCCTCCGAGGCATCCCCAAGCTTAGGCGCTTGAGTCATCCTTGAATATTACCTTGGGGTGCCTTGTTCATCCGCAAGCTTAGGGTCTTTCTGCTCCTTATTCTCCTCATATCGATACTTCACCCAAAGCTTGAAAACTTACCACACAAAACTTAACGTAACTTCGTGAGATAGGTTAGTATGATAAAGACTAAACCATTCACTTTGGCACTGTCAAAGACCAGGTTCATAATTGTTCTCACATAATGCCTACTGTACCATATCATTTCTACAATTTATATTGAGAAATATAAGCCATAGAAACTAGAAAACAAGCAAATTATGTAATGAAAATAGAATCTGTCAGAAACAGAACAGTCTGTAATGATATGAACAACAACCATACTTCTGCTACTCTAAAAATTATGAAATAAATTGGTGGACGTGAGGAATTTGTCTATTAATCTTCTGCAAAAAGAATCAACTCAAAAGCACCCTTCTGCAAAAAATGCCAGCTAATCCCGTGAGCGCAAAGTTTATGTTTTTTTACAGCAAGATCACATTAACTTTCACCCCAAGTCTTCCCAAAGGTCTTACTTGGCACTTTATTGAAACAAAAACTATAAAACATGATTACTACAGTAGCTTAATCATGTAAACACACAAAAACAGTAAGGGTAAATATTGGGTTGTCTCCCAACAAGCGTTTTTTAATGCCTTTTAGCTAGGCATGATGATTTCAATGATGCTCGCATAAAAAATAAGAATTGAAACATAAAGAGAGCATCAGGAAGAATATGACTAGCATATTTGAATCTAACCCACTTCCTATGCCTAGGGATTTTGTGAGCACATAATTTATAGGAACAATAATCAACTAGCATAGGAAGGCAAGACAAGTATAACTTCAAAACTTTAAGCACATAGAGAGGAAATTTGATATTATTGCAACTTCTACAAGCATGTATTCCTCCCTCATAAAAAATTTCAGTAGCATCATGAATGGGTTCAACAATATAACCATCACATAAAGCATTCTTTTCATGATCTACAAGCATAGAAATTTTACTACTCTCCACATAAGCAAAATTCTTCTCATTCGGAATAGTGGGAGCAAACTCGAAATAGTGGAATCATTACTAACTAAAGTTCACACTCTTCCAAATCCACTTTAGATGATAGTATTATTTATACTCCAAAAGATATAAGTGAAGTTCATGGAGTATTCTAGGATTAATATCGACTAGCAAATATCCAAGCTCAAAATATATAAGTGAAGCACACGAAGCATTCTATAAAACCGTACTCAAAAGATCTAAGTGAAGCACAAAGATCATTCTATAAGATCATACTCAAAAGATATAAGTGAAGCACATGAAGAATTCTATAAATCAAGGAAGGGATATTTCATACTAGCATGGTGTTGGGGAACGTAGTATTTCAAAAAAAAAATCCTACGATCACACAAGATCCATCTACTAGATACATAACAACGAGAGGGGAGAGTGTGTCTACGTACCCCCGTAGACCGAAAGCGGAAGCGTCTAGTGACGCGGTTGATGTAGTCAAACTTTCTTCGCGATCCAACCGATCAATCACCGAACGTACGGAGCCTCCACGTTCAGCACACGTTCAGCTCGATGACGTCCCAGGAGCTCTAGATCAAGTAGAACGTCGCGGGAGAGTTTCGTCAGCACGACGGCGTGGTGACGGAGATGATGAAGCTACCGGTGCAGGGCTTCGCCTAAGCACTGCAATGGTATGACCGAGGTGTGATTTTGTGGAGAGGGGCACCGCACACGGTTGGGAGAGATCAACTGATCAACTTGTGTGTCCATGGGGTTCCTCTACTCCCGTATATAAAGGAGTGGAGGAGGGGGAGGGCCGGCCCTCTCTATGGCGCGCCCTAGGGGAGTCCTACTCCCACCGGGAGTAGGATTCCCCCTTTCCTAGTAGAACTAGGAGCCCTTCCAAGTAGTAGGAGTAGGAGAGAAGGAAGGGAAAAGAGCAGAGAAGGAAGAGGGGGCGCAGCCCTCCCCCTAGTACAATTCAAACTAAGCCTTGGGGGGGTGCAGCCTCCTCTCTCTCTTTCCCCTAAAGCCCAATAAGGCCCATATACTCCCCGGCGAATTCCCGTAACTCTCTAGTACTCCGAAAAATACCTGAATCACTCGGAATCTTTCCGATGTCCGAATATAGTCGTCCAATATATCGATCTTTACGTCTCGACCATTTCGAGACTCCTCGTCATGTCCCCGATCTCATCCGAAACTCTGAACTACCTTCGGTACATCAAAACACATAAACTCATAATACCGATCGTCATCAAATGTTAAGCGTGCGGACCCTACGGGTTCGAGAACTATGTAGACATGACCGAGACTCATCTCCGGTCAATAACCAATAGCTGAACCTGGATGCTCATATTGGCTCCTACATATTCTACGAAGATCTTTATCGGTCAAACCGCATAACAACATACGTTGTTCCCTTTGTCATTAGTATGTTATTTACCCGAGATTCAATCGTCGGTATCGCCATACCTACACTAGTGCAGAACCGGGCAATAGCACCGGTTCGTAAGGCCCTTTAGTGCCGGTTCCATAACCGGCACTAAAGTGTGGTCACTAAAGGCCCCCCCCCCTTTAGTACCGATTCAGCACGAATCGATGCTAAAGGCAACCACGTGGCACGAGCCAGCTCCGGGGGCCGGGAGCCCTTTAGTACCGGTTGGTAAAACCAACCGGTACTACAAAGTTTGTTTTTTTGGTTTTATGATTTCTTTTTCATTTAATTTTGTGGTTTCCATTTAATTCTTTTTTGTTTGCTCGTATTTTACGATACTACACATTGTACACGTATGCATATATAGGGTGGGTCTATTCTCATAACACCCCTTAAGACCTTATTTTCGTAACAAAAACCTTATTCTCATAACACCCGCACTTAAATAGGTTTCTAGCGCGGAGCGCCCCGAGGACAGCAACCACTGCCCCGCCTCCTACCCCCGCGCTACCGCCCCGCCTCCTTCCCCCAGCACTGTCGCGCCGGCTCCTACGCTGATGCAGTGTTGTTTTCTTGAGCAGTTCGGAAGCGCAAAAAAACGCTCGCTGCCATTATTCGTTGGTCGCACCGTTTTCAAAACTGCTCTTAAACCGTGCGGAATCTTGAAAAGTGTTCAACATGGCAAAGTTGCGTCTACTCCATAGCTTTTCAACGGTATATTACACGCATAATTTCGATAAACGGTTAAAAAACTAGAGCAAAAAAGGTACCGAAAAAACAACACGTACAGTTTTTTCAAACCTGCAGTTCACCGATTTCAAAACTGCTCTTAAACCGTGTGGAATCTCGAAAAGTGTTCAACATGACGAAGTAATGTCTACTTTATAGCTTTTCAACGGCATATTACACGTATAATTCCTATAAACGGTTAAAAACTAGAACAAAAAAGGTATCGAAAAAACAACACGTACAGTTTTTTCAAACATGCAGTTCACCGTTTTCAAAACTGCTCTTAAATCGTGCGGAATCTGGAAAAGTGTTCAACATGGCGACGTTGCGTCTACTCCATAACTTTTCAACGGTATATTACACGCATAATTCCGATAAACGGTTAAAAAACTAGAGCAAAAAAGATACCGAAAAAACAAGACGTACAGTTTTTTCAAACATGCAGTTCACTGGTCTCTGTGTTGCAGTAACATGCAGTTTGGAAGCGCAAAAAAACGCGTCGGTGTCGCGAAAATCAGAGTTTTCTCGTTTTTGTAATTTCAAAACTGCTCTTAAACCGTAATGAATTAGATGGGATGTTCTACATTAAAAAGTAGCGTCTCGACAATATCTTTCCAACGGTGTATCAATTGGATCATTTTGACCCACGTTTTGTAAAAATTTCACGAAAAACGGCCACTGCCCTTCGTAGTCAGCCGCACGATTTTCAAATTTAACTAAAAACCGTAAGGAATCTCAAAACCATTTCAACATATGAAAGTTGCGCCTCGTTCGTAGCTTTACAAAGGTATATTACACGCCTTGTTTCGACAAACGGTTAGAAAACTGGAGTGAAAACAGTACCGAAAATTTGAAAAAATTCGAAAAACACAATTCCGCGATTTAGTAAATTCAAAACTGTTCTTAAACCGTAGCGAATTAGAAAAAATAATAGATATGAAAAAGATGCGCGCCGACGATACCTTTCCAACGGTGTATCATACGTTTCATTCCGGCGAGCGGTTTAGAAAACAAAACATAAAAAAACGCTCGCTGCCATTCGTTGTTAGCCGCACGATTTTCGAAACTGCTCTTAAACTATGATGAATTTTGAAAAGTGTTCAACATGGCGAAGTTGCGTCTACTCCATAGCTTTTCAACTGTATATTACACGCATAATTCCGACAAACGGTTAAAAAACTAGAGTAAAAAAGGTACCGAAAAAACAACACATATAGTTTTTTCAAACATGCAGTTCACTGGTCTCTGTGTTGCAGTAACATGCAGTTCGGAAGCGCAAAAAAACGCGTCGATTTGGGTGTCGCGAAAAACAGAGTTTCCGCGTTTTTGTAATTTCAAAATTGCTCTTAAACCGTAATGAATTAGAGGGGTTTTCTACATGAAAAAGTAGCGTCTCGACGATATCTTTCCAACGGTGTATCATTTGGATCATTTCGACCAACGTTTTGTAAAAATTTCACGAAAAACGGCCACTGCCCTTCGTAGTCAGCGGCACGATTTTCAAATTTAACTAAAAACCGTAAGTAATCTCAAAAACATTTCAACATATGAAAGTTGCGCCTCGTTCGTAGCTTTCAAACGGTATATTACACACCCTGTTTCGACAAATGGTTAAAAAACCGGAGTGAAAACAGTACTGAAAATTTAAAAAAAATCGAAAAACATAATTCCGCGATTTATTAAATTCAAAACTGCTCTTAAACCGTAGCGAATTAGAAAAAAATAACAGATATGAAAAAGATGCACGCAGACGATACCTTTCCAACGGTGTATCATACGTTTCATTCCGACGAGTGATTTGGAAAAAAACGCAAAAAACGCTCGTTGCCATTCGTTGTGAGCCGTACGATTTTCGAAACTGTTCTTAAACTATGATGAATTTTGAAAAGTGTTCAACATGGCGAAGTTGCGTCTACTCGATAGCTTTTCAACGGTATATTACACGCATAATTACGATAAACGGTTAAAAACTAGAGCAAAAAAGGTACCGAAAAAACAACACATACAATTTTTTAAAACATGAGATTCTGTTGCAGTATCTGTGCAGTGCGCATAGCTTTCCAATGCAGTAAAACAAAGCAGTTCGGAAGTGTTATGAGAATATTATTCTCATAATGTTATGAGAATATATATATATATATATATATATATATATATATATATATATATATATATATATATATATATATATATATATATATATATATATATATATATATATATATATATATATATATAATAAATAGAATTACCATTGTTTAATCATCATAGTCATTACCGCTATCTAATCACCATGCACCAACACTAGCTTAAAGAAAAATCATTCACTTGTACCAGAAGCAAGGATATCATCGAGTTCAACATGGTCATGATATTACAAGCGTTCATAACATCACAAAATCAAATCATCCTTTGAGATTAAGTTTAGGAACACAGACATGAGAGGACAAAGTACTAAGAGCATGAACTAGCTAAATCACTCCTGCTGCTCTCTCTCAGGTAAAATAACATAGAACATGTATAGCTCTCCTGATTCATCATACTGGAGCATGTAGGTGAACCTGTCTCCTAATCGTGGACTGCGCTTCTCATTGCTGCCCTCAAGTACTTCTCTGGGATTGCTAACAATTTTGCTCCAATATTTCACTATAAAGCATTCATCGCTTTTAGAAATCCTGAATGCACTCATGTGCAATGTAGGATATCTTGACCGTAAGCTAACCATTGATATGTGACCTTTAGTCTCGATCCACTGAGGCATAACTGTCATCGGGAGTCCCTGTTGAAGAACATCGTATAGTAATTAATATACTTAGCAATGAAATTTAAGAAAAAAAATAATGTATGCAAAAGATGCATTGAGGACAAATAGTAAAATCTTACCATCACTCGTAAATAGATGTGACCGTAGTTTAATACGATCACTATTGATCGCACGTTTTGAGTACTAACATTTCTAAGTACAGGAAGATAATTTGTCTTGACAGTATGAAGATCCTCAAGCCATGAAACATAATGACTTATCTCCTCGCAGTTTAGTTCAGCTCCGGGACAGTAGTAGGTCCTGTCTACCAAGCGCCGGACATGTTTGCTTGAATGGAAATAAGCTGTCAATAGCAATTAGTTGTCAACTATTTTTGAATAAACAATATCAAAGACATAAATATGGTTGAGAAACTCACATAGTGGTAGAACTGAAGGCGTCTGCACATCGACCCAGATGTCTCTATTACCTCAATATCATCTTCCGGACGAATATCAAAGGTCATAACCATATCAGGCTCAAATGCATATGCCTTGCATAGTACTTGCAAAATTTTGCATTCAAAATAGGTGTACGTGTCTGCATTGTATAATTTGACGTTGAAAGTATAACCATGCTCGGTCTTCAGGTAAACTCTCTTAACCTCCATAGTTTCCATAACACTGAAACCTATCTTATCCAAGACAAATTTTTTTGCATGACAGGGGATGCGCTAGTAGAATAGTGAAAATTTAATATTATAAGTTGAAGCAAATGAAGCATATATAAGTCATGCTTAATTACGAAAAAAGACTTGTCGTTGTGACTTACTGTATCCACTTCGAAGGTCTCATCCAGCTTGATGCTGAAGTGCCTATCATCAACAAGGAAATTTCTGTCGCACAGGCCGCGCTGGTATTCACAGTATTCGCACTTAATGAAATCATTTTCTTCGTCAGACGACATTTCCTATTAATTAGATCATCAAATCTCAGATATCTAAATGTTCTTACTAAAAATAAACTAGTTCTATTAATTCAACTAAGAATTTACTAAAAATAAACTAGTTATATTAATTCAACTAATTCAAATCTCATATATATATATATATATATATATATATATATATATATATATATATATATATACACCTAATTAATATCTAGCTAATTCATCTAAAATTGACATTAATGTTTAACAGCTTTTCCATATAATTCATCTAACATTAACATTCTAACACATTCGTATATATCTACGTAATTAATCTAACATTAATCTAAACAACAGAAAA
>LR738715.1:836149439-836176381 GCA_902687465.1 Secale cereale | reverse complement strand
GTGTGCGCGCGCGCGCGCGCTCGTACGGGCGGCGACGCGAGACGGCGACGACGGGGGCGGCGAGGGCGGACGGGGACGGCGGCGCGAGACGGCGATGACGGCGACGAAGGGGACGGCGATGACGGGGGCAACGGTGCGCGGCGGGGGCGGCGAGGGCGGCGCGCGATGGGCGACGGCGCGGCGGCAGCGGCGATGTCGCGTTGAGAAGAAGAAGTGGTTGGTCGATGGAACTAAATTTTTTATAAGTGCCATATATATAGGAGGGGTCTTTAGTACCGGTTGGTGGCTCCAACCGGTACTAAAGGCCAATTTTCGCCAGACGAAGCGACGGGAAACATCCCCCTTTAGTACCGGTTGGAGCCACCAACCGGTACTAAAGACCCCCCCTTTAGTACCGATTGGTGGCTCGACCCGGTACTAATGGGGTTGCGCTGGCAGGCGAGGGGCGCATATGTTTAGTCCCACCTCGCTAGTCGAAGAGCGCCAGGACGCGGCGCGGGCACTGCATTGAGCTCATGTCAAATGCAGGCCTTCTGGGCCTACCTCTGCTACTCAGCCATGTGGGGCCTATTGGGCTGGCGGGCATGCATCCTGGCCCAACAACAAGTTGGGTTTCTAGTCGTATGTAGGCCGCTGTGGCCCACTAGGCTGGCTTTTATTTCTTTTTTTCTTTTCTGCATTATTAATTTTGTTTTATTTATTTTTTAGTTGTTTTTGCTGTATTTAGAGTTTCTTTGTGAATATTTCAGCTTTACGTACAAAAAATATTAACTTTCTGTTAGTGCCGGTAGTTTTCAAATTTGAATAGTTTAAATTTTGAATTATTTGAAATTTGTGTGAATCACTAGTTTGTGAATAACTTAAATTTAAAAATTTATTTTTCAGTGATTATTTTTTATTATGTTTAATATTAGTGTGTTTTATTATTATATTCAATTTGGTAAAGCTTATGTTATTTAAAAAATGAAATGCCTTTGTAACAGATGAGTTTTTGTCCGTTACAGTGAAATTATGATACCAAGCCAACTTTCAACCTTTTCGGAGTTCATTTGAAGTGTTTTTCAATTTAGTTGAAAAATCAGTAAATGCATGAATTAGTTTGTTTGCACATAAAATTTCTTCGCGTTTCAAATGCCAAAACACATAACTACCCTAACTATTACAGAGATTCCCTTCTGGGTGTGAAACACAGAAGAAAGTGATGATAGTGAAGTCGATCACATCCCAGATAGACATGTCCTTCACACAGAAAACCTGTGCCACATCATTGGCTAGGACGAATGGTTCGTCTGCATACGCAAGATTGTTGAGATCCACTATTGATATTCCGTACTGTGGGTCTTCCGTCACCCCGCCTTATGTCATATTGACCCATTTGCACCGAAACAAAGGGACCTTCAAACCACGTCGATAGTCAAGTTCCCATATGTCCTGTATATAACCATAATATGTTTCCTATCCCGTCTTGGTTTCTGCATCAAAGCGGACACCACTGTTTTGGTTGGTGCTCTTCTTATCTTGGGCGATCATGTAAAATGTATTACCATTTATCTCGTACCCTTTGAAAGTCATTATATTCGAAGATGGTAACTGGGACAGCAAGTACAGGTCATCTTCAATAGAGGTGTCATGCATGGTACGTGTCTGCAACCAGCTGGCGAAACTCCTAGTTTGTTCACGTGTAATCCAGTCATCAGACCGCTCCGGGTGTTTGTAGCGTAGCAAATTCTTGTGTTCATCCATATACGGAGCCACCAAGGCGGAATTCTGTAGAACTGTGTAGTGTGCTTCAGTGAGAGAATGTCCGTCCATACATATTATTTGTTTCCCTCCTAGCGTGCCTTTTCCATCCAGTCTACCCTTATGCCGCGATTCAGGAACACCAATCGGCTTAAGGTCAGGAATAAAGTCAATGCAAAACTCAATGACCTCCTCATTCTCATGGCCCTTGGAGATGCTTCCTTCTGACCTAGCACGGTTATGAACATATTTCTTTAAGACTCCCATGAACCTCTCAAAGGGGAACATATTGTGTAGAAATACATGACCCAAAACGTTAATCTCTTCGCATAGGTGAACTAGGACGTGCGTCATGATGTTGAAGAAGGATGGTGGGAACACCAAGTCGAAACTGACAAGACATTGCACCAAATCATTCTCTAACATTGGTATGATTTCTGGATCGATTACCTTCTGAGAGATTGCATTGAGAAATGCACATAGCTTCACAATGGCTAATCGGACGTTTTCCGGTAGAAGCCCCCTCAATGCAACTGGAAGCAGTTGCGTCATAATCACGTGGCAGTCATGAGACTTAAGGTTCTGGAACTTTTCTCTGCCATGTTTATTATTCCCTTTATATTCAACGAGAAGCCAGACGGTACCTTAATACTGAGTAGGCATTCAAAGAAGATTTCCTTCTTTTCTTTGGTAAGAGCGTAGCTTGCAAGACCCTCATGTATGCCGTCTTTTCCGTGCATACGTTGCTGGTCCTCCCGTGCCTCAGGTGTATATTTTGTCTTCCCATACACGACCAAGAAGCCAAGCAGGGTCACACAAAGATTCTTCGTCACGTGCATCACGTCGATTGCGGAGCGGATCTCTAAGTCTTTCCAATAGGGCAGGCCCCAAAATATAGATTTCTTCTTCCACATGGGTGCGCGTCCGTCAGCGTCATTCGGAACAGGTTGTCCACCAGGACCCTTTCCAAAGACCACCTTCAAATCCTTGACCATATCATGTACGTCAGCACTAGTAGGGTGGCGAGGCTTCGTTCAGTGATCCGCCTCACCTTTGAAATGCTTGCCTTTCTTTCTTACGGGATGCCTGCTCGGAAGAAATCGACGATGTCCCAGGTACACGTTCTTCTTACAATTAGACAAGTATATACTGTCGGTATCATCCAAACAATGCGTGCATGCGCGGTATCCCTTGTTTGTCTGTCCTGAAAGGTTACTGAGAGCAGGCCAATCATTGATGGTCACGAACAGCAACGCCTTTAGGTCAAATTCTTCCCCCATGTGCTCATCCCACGCACGTACACCTGTTCCATTCCATAGTTGTAAGAGTTCTTCAACTAATGGCCTTAGGTACACATCAATGTCGTTGCCGGGTTGCTTAGGGCCTTGGATGAGCACTGGCATCATAATGAACTTCCGCTTCATGCACAACCAAGGAGGAAGGTTATACAAACATAGAGTCACAGGCCAGGTGCTATGGTTGCTGCTCTGCTCCCCAAAAGGATTAATGCCATCCGCGCTTAGACCAAACCATACGCTCCTTGCGTCATCTGCAAACTCCTTCCCGTACTTTCTTTCGATTTTTCTCCACTGCGACCCGTCAGCGGGTACTCTCAACTTTCCGTCTTTCTTACGGTCTTCTCTGTGCCATCGCATCGCCTTGGTGTTGGAGATATTGACCATGGGTACCCTCGGCGCCTACCCTTAGAATTTTAAGATAAATGACAGCCGCTTGGTCAGCTGTGGCCGCCTGTTCCTCGAGCCGTCTCCTAGGGTAGCCTGCCCTAGGAGCCGGCTGCCAGCAGGCGGCAGGGACCCAGCAGGCGGCGACATCAACACCACCAGCCAGCAGACGGCCCCGCACCCCTTCCTCAAGGAACACACTAAGGAGGGCCCCAGCGGGACGGGGGCGTGGCTACAGGAGAACATCTCCTTAGAAGATTTGTAAGGGTGTGGCTACAGTGGCCGTGTACCTTATAAATATCCACTAAGCGGTGGGTCACTGTAGCCATGAAGCTCGTGACCAAGCAACGGTCAGAGGAGGCCACGATCCCACTACCCGCAAACGGCGGGGCCAGCAGGCGGCTGGCCCCATCGATCAGTGGGCAAGCCCACGAACAAGCCACCCCTGGCAGGCGGCTAGGGGAGACGGCTGTCTGGTAGCAGACGGCAAACCCACCCTAGAAGTCTGGGCCTCATCAAGACGACAGGACGGGACAAGGCGGCAGCGTATGGCGAGGGACGATGGCACTGTAGCCATCTCCTCCCCGACGAGGCTGTCGTCAGCAAAGGCATCCCCACAGCGAAAGGCAATCACGAGGGGCCCGCAGGCGGCGGGCCCCAGCAGACAGGCGGCAATGCCGGCGCCAGCAGACACTGACGGTCGGGGACCACACCGTCGAGTTTACCATTGTACCCCTGGGGTAGGCCTATATAACCCCGCCAGGGTCCTCCATGAAAGAAGGGGGCTGGAAGGTTGGCTATTAGAAGATCACAAGATAAAAACCCTAGAGAGAGAGACAGGAGGTGAGCTAGCCTTGTTCATCTTCTTCCTTAGGACCTCATAGCTCAAGGAGCAATCTTGTAGCCACTCTAGTGCTATTAGTCATGATGCGGAGCCCCCGCAGAGCAGGACTAGGGGTGTTATTTCCCCGGAGAGCCCCGAACCTGGGTAAGATTCGTAGGCGTCCTAAGTATCGCTTTATCCAGCTTCCCGAGCCCGGCGACGTTCTTTTGACCCCATGCATGATAAGTCATCCGTTGGCATATGTCGTCCCAAAACCCCGACATTTGGCGCCCACAGTGGGGCCTGGTGCACCGTCGTCCGGAGACATGTTCTGGACTGGAACCTTGTTCCTTCCCGGCGAGAGTAGCCAGCCCCGCACGCCCGCTGGCATGGAGACCGGGATGCTTCGCAGTGCCGAGGCTGCATGCGCCATGAGCGGGCTCGTCGATCTGCTCGGCGCCGCCCGCATCCACGACGAACCCTCTCCGGCGGCCGAGCCGGTGGCGCCGGAGAGCTTCCTCGTCGAGCTCCTCGAAAAGCTCCACCTCGTCGACGAGCGCGCCTCTGATGTGGAGTCAGTGGGCTCTTCTGACCCACCAGTAGACATGATCGTCGACCCCGACGCGGGGCCAGACGAGTCCTTCCCCGAGCACGTGGAGATCGTCAACGACCCTCTTCCCGTTCTTCCGATCTGCTGCACCATCGGCACCATCACGCAGGTGCTCGTCACCGACCACGGCGAACCATCGTGCCGAACGGGTCCAGACCCGCTCGAGGCCGCTCTGCAGCACCTCGCCGCCCCTGTCGCAGCGGGGGCAGACGGCGCAGAGTTGGAGGCACTCCGCGTTTCGCTCCTCGACAGCGCCAACAAGTTGGCTGCCTCCCAACGCCTCACTGAAGCTTACCGCCGTGAAATGGACCGCGCCATTTGTGGCACGCCGGCTGCTGGCGAGCCTAGCCAAGCCGGCACTATCCGCGATCGCGGCGGGCTGATAGCAGACATGCTGGGGGCCCCGCGGCCTGTGTACCTCACTCCATCAGAAAACCTTAGGGCTGCTCAGGCGGCAGTAGATAAGATGGGCCACTTGGAGGGAGACGAACTCCGTTGCGTGACCCAGCGTGCCCGATAGCTCCTCGATGCTGCTGCTACGCAGCTGGAGGCCCGTCGCCGGGCATCAGAGGTGGCTGCGCACGCCGATAACCGCCCTCTCCGACGGGAGCAAGGAGCCACATCCCGCTCTCCAACAGTCGGCGTCACCAACCGGCGAGACTCAGAGCCCGCTGCCAGCAGTAGCCGGCAGACGCGCTTCACCATCGAGCGCGACGAAGACGGCCGCCCAAGGGCCGTAGAACGACGAGGGGAGCAGCCGCCTCCTCCCAGGCGGGAGAGGCGCGTGTCTCCTCCGCCTGTTGACCACCCCTCTTTGGTAGGCCGCCTGGGCCGCCGCGAGGGGGTCGGGGAGAACGACGCCCGCCACCGACTGGACCGTCTGGCTCGCTCCCAGGCGGTTGAAGAAGAAGATGAGCTCGGTCCGGCTTGCTTCGGCCCTCGCATCCGCAACGAGCCTTTTCCCAAGGGCTTCTCGCTCCCCAGAGACACCCCCAAGTACAACGGATCAGTGAAACCAGAGGACTGGTTGGTGGATTACTCTATGGCTGTCAGCATAGCCTCCAGCAACAGGCATGTCGCGGTGAAGTACGTGCCTCTCATGCTCCAGGGCACGGCTCGGACATGGCTGAACAGCCTCAAGCCCAACAGCATCAACGGCTGGCTGGACTTCACCGACGCCTTCACTCGCAACTTCACCAGCACCTACAAGCGCCCTCCCAAGCCGCGTCAGCTCTCCCTGTGCGTCCAAGGCCCGGACGAGTCGGCCCGTGACTATCTGACGCGTTGGGCAGAGCTGCGAAACTCCCGTGAGGGAGTGCACGAGGTACAAGCCATCGAATATTTCACGGCCGGGTGCAGAGAGGGCACCTTGCTCAAGCACCGGCTCTTGTGCGATGAGCCGGCCATGCTGGATGAACTGCTGAGCATAGCAGACAAGTACGCCAGCGCTGACTCCTCCATGAAGACCGAGCTGCAAGTGTATGCTTCTGGCAAGATGACCCCTCCAACTTCCAAGACGCCGGCAGGAGAATCCGGCCGGCGCCACCAGACCAACGACTAGAAGTGCAAGGCCCCGGCACCGGCTCCCAACAGCCGGCTGGTGGCAGCAGTCGACGGACAGCAGCCAGAAGCTCAAGCAGGGCCCAAGCGCCAGAAGGGCAGCAAACCGGTGTGGCAGCCGACCTTCTCCTTTGATCAAGCCTTGGACGCCCCCTGCAAGTTCCACAGCGGCGCGAAGCCCTCCAACCACACCACACGAAAGTGTCATTGGCTCACAAGGATTGCGAGGGGAGAAGCTCTGCCTCCGCCGCTGATACGTCTCAAACGTATCTACTTTTCCAAACACTTTTGCTATTGTTTTGACCTCATTCTTGCATGATTTGAACTAAACTAACCCGGACTGACGCTGTTTTCAGCAGAGCTGCCTGTATGGTTTTATTGTGTGCAGGAAAACGGATTATTAGGTGTCTCAGAAAATTCCACGAAAAATCACAGAAAATCCACGCACCCGAAGGAACCTTGTGCCAGAAGATGGAGCAGAGGGCAGCCAGGGGGGCCCAGGCGCCCTGGTGGCGCGGCCCCACCCCTGGCCGCCTCGCCAGGCCGCCTGGGCTGCTGCCACCTCCCCTGGTGCCCTACTTTGACCCGTATTTATCCCGTGACGAGAAAACCCTAGATGGGAGGTCGTTTTCTCAGTTTCCGTCGCGGAGCCGCCGCCACCCTCTGTTCTTCTTCGGGAGGGCTAATCTGGAGGCTGATTTTGCCTCCGGAGAGGGGAGATCGTCGCCATCGTCATCATCATCACCACTCCATCCTCCCTCCATGACTCCTCCTTCCATGTGTGAGTAATTCCCTGCTGTAGGCAAAGGGGATGGTAGGGATTGGATGAGTTAGATCATGTAATAGTTTATCAGATTGTTGGGGGCATGTTGCCTATAATCTACTATGGTGTTTATCATCTTTGCTTCAACTTGTTGCTCTTAATGCTTGTCACTTAGGGCCCGAGTGCCATGATTTCAGATCTGAACCATATGTGTTTGCGTGAATATATTTGTGTTCTTGATCCTATCTATGAGTTGTTTGCACCTATTACGGTCCGGAACCGGCGATCCCAAAAGTGACAGCTTCGGACACCAAAGGGGATGGTCCATAGTTTGAGTATTACATGTATCCATTGAGTTTATTGCTTCGTTCCGGTGCTCTTTGATAGGAGCACCTTAATCTCCATAAGTTCCTTTTGGCTTCGTTCGTAGCGGGATGGTAGGACAAAAGATGTTGTGCAAGTTCTTATTGCAAGCACGTACAACTACCCGTGGGATACATGCCTAATGTTTGATATCTGCCTAGATGATCATTACTTTTCCGTGTGCCTTGCCCCAAGTTAGATTCATGATATATCTCATCCATGCAGCGCCCAACCATCCATCTCCTACAGTGTTTTAAATCCCGCTGGTTACTAGTTGCTACATTTGCTATTTACTTTTGCTGTTTACTTTTACTATCAACACCATCACTATCATATCACCGTCACCAGTTATCTTTTCTTGCAAGTAAGTATATTTCAGGTGCGGTTGAATTGACAACTCAACTGTCAAAGCTTATAAATACTCTTTGGCTCCCCGTGTGTCGAATCTATAAATTGGGTTATTCTTACCAGCGAAGACTATCTCGATCCCTTACGGTTGAGGGTTATCAAGTACCGTTTTCTGGCGCCGTTGCCGGGGAGCATAGCAATATTTACAAGTCTACTTGAAGTATCCTACCTGCTGCAGTTCAGCCGCTATGGGTAAGAAAGGAGACCCCAAGGTTCCGATCTTACAATCCACTACAAGAAGAGGTATTGTTCTGAACACTAGTGCTACCCTTGATTCACCTTCTGTTATGAGTAAGTTTGCCTCACCACCACCACATGATGCTCCTACTGAATCTGTTACTATGTCCGATACTCTTGATGATGCTTCTACTACTCTTGATGATATTAGTTCACTTGGTTATGCTGTTGAGAAACAGATCGCTGCTGCTGCAAAAAAATCTGGAATTGAAATTCCTGTTACTCGCTACCCTATTGGTGGAACTTATGATTATCCTGATTTGAGTAAACTCAAGGAGAGACTCCTTGATGATGATTACATTATGCTTGATGATGATTTATGCAGGGAACTGACAGAGTTTGCCGGCTCTGACCCTGAAGCTATTAAGAAGTTGCTTGAAAAACACTCCTTGAAGAACAAGACCGTTCCTGATCCTGAATTTGCAACATCTCCTATATGCATCGATGATCCTGATTATGATTTATCTGTTGATCTTTCACTTATACCTATGGTTGAAGCTGACCCCTTTTATGGCAGAGAAAATGATGATGCTATTGCACACCTAACCAAACTCACTGAGTTGGGTGGCTTGTTTACCAAGGATGAGAAGAAACGAAACTTTTATGTGACTAAGCTTCTTCCTTTCTCTTCGAAGGAAGGTGCTAAAACATGGTATGATTCACTCCCATGTGGTTCCATTAAGAGTCCTCAAGACTTAGCTCACTCTTTTGTTGATAAGTACTTTCCTGCTCATATGCAACATGCTGCTTTACAAAGAATTTATAACTTTAAACAGTTGCAGGATGAGCACCTCCCTAAAGCTTGGGGGAGGTACTGTAGTCTGATCCGGGCTAGACCAGGACATGGAGTCCCTAAGAATGAATTAATCGATATATTTTATGCTGGTCTAACTGATGAATCTAGGTCCTATTTGGACACTTGTGCTGGTTGTGTTTTCAGGAAAAGAACACCGGACGATGCAGAGGATTTGATGGGCAGGATTGCCAAAAACCATGAAGATTGGTCCGTCCCTGAACCACCTCCACCAACAAAGAAGAGGGGCATGTTTGTTCTAAGCCCCGAAGATATGCGAGAATCAAAGAAGTCTATTAAAGAGAAGGGTATTAAAACTGAAGACGTGAAGAATTTACCCCCTATTGAGAAGTTGTGTGAGCCTACCACTCACCCTCCTATGGTAGAGGTACACTCTCTTTTAGATTTCAACGCAAGTGACATCCCTCATGGTAAGCCTCCTGATCAATGTTTGGGTGAGTTTGATAATTTTATTATGAAACAAAATCGTTTTAATGAGAGGATACAAAGTCAATTGCACGATAATTCCCTTGCTATAAAAAGTTTGGTTGATGTTCTAGGTAGAACAGTTAATGATGTTAAATGTCTTGTGAAGCATTTTCATATGGTTCAAACTCAGCTTGAACAAATTTCTAATGTGCAAAAAGATTTGCTTGCTAACAATGCCAAACAAGATGATTTGCAGGCCTTCGGGATTAAGACCCGAGGAGGAACTAGCACTCAAGATCCTCTCTATCCAGAGGGTCATCCAAGGAGAATCGAGCAAGATTCTCAAATGCAGGAAGAAGAAATTGTTGGCTCTCCAAAGAAGAAGAAGAAACACAAGGAGGCTGACAATTCCAATGATCCTATTACAAGTGAAGAGCTAGCTATTGATCCCAACAGTGTATCTATCTCCGATGCTGAGACTGAAGACGGTGCCGAACCTGAAGGTAAGGATAATGATGATCCGCCTGAAGTTAGAGAAGAAGAAGCACCTGACAAATGCAAGAAGTACACTAGAGATGACTTCGTCGCAAGAAGACATGGAAAGGAAAGAGAACCATGGATACAAAAACCCATGCCCTTTCCAGGTAAGTCTCTCAAATCTAAAGAAGAAGAGCATTACAATAAGTTTTGTGAGTGGATTAAACCTCTTTTTCTTCAAATCCCTTTGACTGATGCTATTAAGTTACCTCCCTATTCAAAATATATGAAAGATATTGTCACTAATAAAAGAAAAGTTCCTAATGAAGCAATATCTACTATGCTTGCTAACTACTCTTTCAGTGGCAAGATTCCTGAGAAGCTTGGTGATCCAGGTATACCCACCATTCCTTGCTCCATAAAGAATAATTATGTCAAAACTGCTTTATGTGATCTTGGAGCAGGAGTGAGTGTTATGCCTTTCTCTCTTTACAAGAGGCTTTGTTTAGAGAAGCTAATCCCTACAGATATCTCTCTTCAGATGGCTGACAAGTCAACCGCCGTTCCGATAGGTATTTGTGAGGATGTTCCTGTAGAAGTTGCTAATTGTTTGATCCTTACTGATTTTGTTGTGCTTGACATGCCCGAGGATGGGAGCATGTCCATTATTCTTGGTAGACCTTTTCTTAACACCGCAGGTGCTATTATTGATTGCAATAAAGGAAAGGTTACCTTCAATGTGAATGATAAAGAACACACGGTGTATTTTCCAAAGAAGACTGACAAGACGCATGGCCTCAACTCTATAGAAAATATCGAGACCGTGAAGATTGGAGAATGGGACTGTCCACTACATGTGCACCACAAATACAAAACTATTATGGTAGGGACAATGTCCATTAAAGTTAAGGTGCAATGATCACTTCATAAGAGGTTAGACTTTTTGCTCTATATATCGCCTGTTCGTTGGTAAGACTTGATCAACCTTACTAATGAGCATGTTTTATATAGGTAAAAAGTTGAGCTTGTTATGTTTTCATTTGTTTTAGCTTTTGTTCTCCTTGATGTACGAAGTGTTTATGTTTTGAAGCTTCACAATACTAATCACTGCTTTAAGTTTTCAAAAAGTCTTGCAGCTTTTTGAACTTTGAAAATTTTTCAACAGTGAAGTTTTCAAAAAAGTTCCAGAAAAATAAAAATAAAAATTTCCATGCCGGGAGTGACCCAGAGGCACCTGGGGCTGACCAGGGGGGCCACCAGTGGCCTAGGCGGCCAGTTGGCGCGGCTTGCCCCCTGGCCGCACCCATAGGGCGCCTGGGGCCCACAAGACCCCCCTCCAGGTGAGTCTTCTTCCTCTCTCTCTCTTTCTCTCCAAAAACACAAGTTCTGCACTTGTTCTTGCGTTCTTGCTGCTCTTGGAGGCGATTTTCGATCTCTCTCTACAGCCTATCATTCGAGCTGAGATTTTGAGCAAATACTCCCTGGTATGTAACTCCTCCACCCCTCCAATTAGATTTCTGATTGGTGGCTTCATTTGTGAGTATTTAGTAGTTCTTGGTGCTGTGAAGATGAGCTTGCATGCATGTGTAGAAATTTATTTTCCAAGTTTTGATGCAAGTTTATGCCTTAGGTAAGTGAGTTGAGTAGTTTGCCTTAACCCACTTTGTTTAAATCCTTGCTTTTGTAATTTGCCAAAAAATTCAAAAATGAGCTTGTTAGGAAGGGCAAAGGGGTGGCTTGAGAAGAAGAGGCCCGCGCACTCCGATCGAGTTACTAGAGCCGCAACCTCACCCTCGACTGCTAGGGTGAGCTACAATGAAGATCATGTGCCCCTAGAGTTGTTGGAAGACACAAGTCCAGCACGTGCTATGATGTTCCCATGTGATGAATTCCTTGAAGCTGCGGGAATTAAGGATGAATTTTATAATCTTTGTGCTAATGCAGGTCTGACACGGCTCGTCACGTGCCGTGTTACTCAGTATCAAAAACTCACCTCCGGTTTCATTAACAGTTTTAGATATAACCCTGATACTGGTGCCATTGAGTTTAAAATTTACAATGATCTTATCACCATGCCCTTGGGAAAGTTTTGTGAAATAATAGGTGTGCCGAACGTTGGGCGGACGGCTAAGATGACCTCTCAGCCCTCCGAGCTGAAAACCGTCTTCAACTCTCTCTGCAGCATGGGTGCGAGGGATATTCATCGGTCAAAAATCTCCAGCATCTTATTCCCTCACCTCAGGTATTTTGCATATTATGTTGCTAGAGGGGTATTAGCTCGTGACAACATGAGCAACACTTCTGCGCCGAATATTGCTATCCTGGCAACCGCCCTCTCAGGGAGGTTTGATTATAATTTGGGTGCCTTAATTGCTCGACGCCTTGCCATGAACGGCAACATGGGAGATTTATTTGGTGGCGTTTTAGCCACACTTATCTTAGAATATTTTAAAGGCACCCCACACCCTGATGATGAGCCTTTTACTTATTTAAGCTTTGATCTTGCTGCTATGAAAAGGCATAAGTTTGTTACCATGACTTGTGAGCTTGGTAATCTTGTTTATATCTTGCGTTTCGGAACTACCGCGGAACGCGAGATCCGTCTACCTGCACCTCTTTTGTTTGATTTTTCTCGCAGGAACGGATGGTCCTTTGATGTTATCCAGTTCGATGAGTTCATAGCCCAGCATCAGTTTCATAACCCCATGAAGGGGGTTGTGCCCGATGAGGAGGAGCACGGTGAGTTACCACCTTTTCAGGGGGAGACCGTCACCCAGTTTGGTGGAGGGTCTTCCTCTGCTTGGAGTACGAACCCTTCTTCGTGGGAGGATCCGAGGAGTTCGGTGTACGCGCCGGAATCCTTCTACGACCCTTGGACTCACCAGCATTCCCCCGGAGCAGGAGGCTCCTGGGGGCAGTAGCTACTACCAACTTAGGCCAAAAGCCTATGCTTGGGGGAGTACGTGCCCTTCTCACTTTTCCATTGTATTATCCGTTTTATTCGCTTTGATCTTTTCGAAGTTTTTGCCCGTTATTCTTTATTTCTTTCTTTGAAAAACAACAAAAAGATTTTCTCTTTCTTTTGCTTTCGTTCAACCTTTGAAATAATCCCAAAAGATTTCCTTTCTCTCTTTAGTTTGCTTTGTTTTCAGAGTTCAGCTCGAGTCCGTGATGGCATTTAATTATATTTCCTACGTTCGATCGTGCAAGTGACGAGGCAGTAATGACGAAGATCGACTGAAGGGAGGCAACAAGGGAAAACCGGTAAGAACTCTTCTTGTTTCTACTTTTGTACATATGCCTGTACTTATGATCTAGAGACCAGCTTGTAGCGACATAGTGCTATGTTTACAATGTTCTCCCAGTGGTTCATGCTTTCCTTGTGGCTAGTCTCAAATAGCTAGAGTATATAATGTGTTATTGAAATGATTTACATGCATTGCACTGTTCATAGTTTGGTATACTAAGGTGGTATTTCCCTTTGGAGAATTCTTGGATTGACTTGGCACATGTTTACACATGTTTAAGACTAAAAAAGTCTGTTCTGCCTTGATGATCTTTGAGTTTCAGAATAGTTATATCACTTTCATGCTCGATTCAATGTTGCTTTGTCGCTCTGCATGATTATGACCGTTATTGCTCTCTAGTTGGTCGCTCCCAGTCTTTTGCTAGCCTTCGCCTGTACTAAGCGGACTGACTGCTTGTGCATCCAAAATCCTTTAAACCAGTTATGCCATATGAGTCCACCATACCTTCCTATACATGGTAATTACTTGCCATTCCTAACGAAGACTATCTTGTACCATCTTGAAGTTATTCAAAAGAATTTCTCTTTTGTGCCTCTGTTTTAGCTCATGAGGAAGTAGTAGTTAATTCATGATCTTTTTAAGTTGGACAAGTTTCACCCCGGGATTGCATGTCTAATCTGCAAACCCCTAATACGAGAAGGAACTGGCAATGAGTGCGCCCGACTCATAAAAAATATACAACAAACAAACCCTCCTTCACGCTTTGTTCATGAGAAATCAGAAAACTTTTGGCAGTGATAAACAAAGGAGACTAAGGGGATGTGATCGTCCCCGTACGGGAGCCGTTCCTCGAAACTTGTCCAGCTCAAGAAGTGACTGAGTTATCTACTAGCATTCATTGATGAAATATGCATCTCTCAAAAATAATTTTTACTTCTATTTTTAAAAACCAAGAGCTCTGGTACATGTTTAGTCTTTGCTTCCAACCATAGGTTTTCAACCTCGCCATCAAATTCCACGGTTCGAGAGTCTCCACCTTCTTTCTTCAAAGCACCAACTAGGAGAGCATAATTGTCATTCTGAGTGTAATGTGCATTGTCCCAAAGTATTACATTGTTTTCTGCATGCTTGTGATATTATTTATTATGAAATTCTTAGTTCTAGTCTCCTTTAAAACTTTGGAGGAGTTTCTGCATTTATGTTTTGCTTCACTCATGGAGGCTAGCGAGATACCACTCTAATATGCTCAAGCTATGTGCAATGTAATCTTGTCTTGATTTTCCGTAGTATATTATTTACTTTTAGGTATTTGTGATTGGTCACTTGAAAGAAGGATTGCTCCGTGCATTGTCCTCATAGCATTGTTTCAATACTTGCTAAACTCTTTTTGTAGTACATGCTTATATACATCTAATGAAGCAAAAGAGTTTGTCAAAGTTTTCTTTGTCGCGTCCAGTTCGTTGAACTGAATTGCTTGAGGACAAGCAATATGCTAAGCTTGGGGGAGTTGATACGTCTCAAACGTATCTACTTTTCCAAACACTTTTGCTATTGTTTTGACCTCATTCTTGCATGATTTGAACTAAACTAACCCGGACTGATGCTGTTTTTAGCAGAGCTGCCTGTATGGTTTTATTGTGTGCAGGAAAACGGATTTTTAGGTGTCTCAGAAAATTCCACGAAAAATCACAGAAAATCCACGCACCCGAAGGAACCTTGTGCCAGAAGATGGACCAGAGGGCAGCCAGGGGGGCCCAGGCGCCCTGGTGGCGCGGCCCCACCCCTGGCCGCCTCGCCAGGCCGCCTGGGCTGCTGCCACCTCCCCTGGTGCCCTACTTTGACCCGTATTTATCCCGTGACGAGAAAACCCCAGATGGGAGGTCGTTTCCCCAGTTTCCGTCGTGGAGCCGCCGCCACCCTCTGTTCTTCTTCGGGAGGGCTAATCTGGAGGCTGATTTGGCCTCCGGAGAGGGGAGATCGTCGCCATCGTCATCATCATCACCACTCCATCCTCCCTCCATGACTTCTCCTTCCATGTGTGAGTAATTCCCTGCTGTAGGCAAAGGGGATGGTAGGGATGAAGGAAATATGCCCTAGAGGCAATAATAAAGATGTTATTTGTATTTCCTTATATCATGATAAATGTCTTTTATTCATGCTAGAATTGTATTAACCGGAAACTTAGTACATGTGTGGATACATAGACAAAACAGTATGTCCCTAGTATGCCTCTACTAGACTAGCTCATTGATCAAAGATGGTTATGTTTCCTAGCCATAGACATGAGTTGTCATTTGATCAACGGGATCACATCATTAGGAGAATGATGTGATGGACAAGACCCATCCGTTAGCATAGCACTATGATCGTTTAGTTTAACTGCTATTGCTTTCTTCATGACTTATACATGTTCCTATGACTATGAGATTATGCAACTCCCGAATACCGTAGGAACAACTTGTGTGCTATCAAACGTCACAACGTAACTGGGTGATCATAAAGATGCTCTACAGGTGTCTCCGAAAGTATTCGTGGTGTTGGCATAGATCAAGATTAGGATTTGTCACTCCGAGTGTCGGAGAGGTATCTCTGGGCCCTCTCGGTAACACACATCACAATAAGCCTTGCAAGCAAAAGACTAATGAGTTAGTCACGAGATGATGTGTTACGGAACGAGTGAAGAGACTTGCCGGCAACGAGATTGAACTAGGTATAAAGATACCGACGATCGAATCTCGGGCAAGTAACATACCGTTTGACAAAAGGAACAACGTATGTTGTTATGCGGTTCTGACCGATAAAAGATCTTCGTAGAATATGTAGGAGCCAATATGAACATCCAGGTTCCGCTATTGGTTATTGACCAGAGATGAGTCTCGGTCATGTCTACATAGTTCTCAAACCCGTAGGGTCCGCACGCTTAACGTTTGATGACGATCGGTATTATGAGTTTTTGAGTATTGATGTACCGAAGGTAGTTCGGAGTCCCGGATGAGATCACGGACATGACGAGGAGTCTCGGAATGTCCGAGACATAAAGATTGATATATTGGACGGCTATATTCGGACACCGGAAGTATACCGGAAAAGTTTCGGATTTATCGGGAATGCCGGAGGGGGTTACCGGAACCCCCTACGAGAGGGGATGGTCCATAGTGGGCCTAAAGGGTGAGAGAGAGGCAGCCCATAGGGCTGGCCGGCGCCCCCACCTAGGAATCCTAGTTGGACTAGGATTGGGGGGGCGCCACCTCTCCTATTCCTTCCCCCCCTTCTTCCTTTCGGTGAATCCTACTAGGAATAGGATTGCAATCCTATTCCTAGTAGGACTCCCTCCCTAGCCGCACCAGGAGAGGTTGGCCGGCCTCCCTCCCCTGCTCCTTTATATACGGGGGCAGGGGGGCACCCAAAGACACACAAGTTGAATTGTTTTAGCCGTGTGCGGTGCCCCCCTCCACAGAATCACACCTCGGTCATACCGTCGCGGAGCTTAGGCGAAGCCCTGCGCCGGTGAACACATCATATCCGTCACCACGCCGTCGTGCTGACGAAACTCTCCCGTGAAGCTCAACTGGATCAAGAGCTCGTGGGACGTCATCAAGCTGAATGTGTGCTGAACGCGGAGGTGCCGTACGTTCGGTGCTTGATCGGTTGGATCGCGAAGAAGTTCAACAACATCAACCGCGTCACTTGATGCTTCCGCTCCCGGTCTACGAGGGTACGTAGACACACTCTCCCCTCTCGTTGCTATGCATCTGGTAGATAGATCTTGCGTGATCGTAGGAAAATTTTAAAATACTACGTTCCCCAACAGTGGCATCATGAGCCAGGTCTATGCGTAGATGATATGCACGAGTAGAACACAATGAGATTGTGGACGATACTAGTCATACTGCTTACCAGCATGTCATACTTTGCTTCGGCGGTATTGTGAGATGAAGCGGCCCGGACCGACATTACGCGTACGCTTACGCGATACTGGTTTCACCGTTACGAGCACTCGTTGCTTAAAGGTGACTGGCGGGTGTCTGTCTCTCTCACTTTAGCTGAATCAAGTGTGGCTACGCCCGGTCCTTGTGAAGGTTAAAACAGCACATACTTGACGAAACATCGTTGTGGTTTTGTATGCGTAGGTAAGAACAGTTCTTGCTAAGCCCGTAGCAGCCATGTAAAACTTGCAACAAACAAAGTAGAGGACGTCTAACTTGTTTTTGCAGGGCATGTTGTGATGTGATATGGTCAAGACATGATGAGTTATACGTTTTTGTATGAGATGATCATGTTTTGTAAAGTTATCGGCAACTGGCAGGAGCCATATGGTTGTCGCTTTATTGTATGAAATGCAATCGCCATGTAATTGCTTTACTTTATCACTAAGCGCTAGCGATAGTCGTGGAAGCAATAGTTGGCAAGACGACAACGATACTACGATGAAGATCAAGGTGTCAAGCCGGTGACGAAGGTGATCATGACGGTGCTTTGAAGATGGAGATCAAAAGCACAAGATGATGATGGCCATATCATGTCACATATTTTGATTGCATGTGATGTTTATCTTATTATGCTTCTTATTTTGATTAGAACGACGGTAGCATTATAAGATGATCCCTTACTAAATTTCAAGGTATAAGTGTTCTCCCTGAGTATGCACCGTTGCGAAAGTTCGTCGTGCCGAGACACCACGTGATGATCGGGTGTGATAAGCTCTACGTTCAAATACAACGGGTGTAAGCCAGTTTTGCACACGCAGAATACTCGGGTTAAACTTGACGAGCCTAGCATATATAGATATGGCCTCGGAACACTGGAGACCGAAAGGTCGAGCGTGAATCATATAGTAGATATGATCAACATAAGATGTTCACCATTGAAAACTACTCCATCTCACGTGATGATCAGACATGGTTTAGTTGATTTGGATCACGTGATCATTTAGATGACCAGAGGGATGTCTATCTGAGTGGGAGTTCTTTAAATTAATATGATTAAATTGAACTTTAATTTATCATGAACTTAGTCCTGATAGTTTTGCATATCTATGTCATTGTAGATCAATGGCCCGTGCTACCGTTCCTTTGAATTTTAATGCATTCCTAGAGAAAGCTAAGTTGAAAGATGATGGTAGCAATTACACGGACTGGGTCCGTAACCTGAGGATTATCCTCATTGCTGCACAGAAGAATTATGTCCTTGAAGCACCGCTAGGTGACAAGCCCCCTTCCGCTGATGCAGACGCTTTGAACGTCTGGCAGTTGCGGTCTGATGACTACACGATAGTTCAGTGTGCCATGCTTTACGGCTTAGAACCGGGACTTCAACGACGTTTTGAACGTCATGCACTACAAGGATACCCCTTATAAAGCAACACAAATTTTACAACATTTTGACTATACGTTGTAAAATTCATCATAGATACGCATGTTAGGGTTGCATCATATGCGTTGCGGATTTGGAGCTCACGACCTTTACATCATGGTACAGATGAAAAAAATCTAAACTCCTAATGGAGCAGTTGGTAGTCTCCGTTCCGGGTTTATTTTCGTCCCACCAGAGACGGTTTTTTTTTCGTCCTCGATCCCACCTCCCGCATCCCATCGATTCCCCTGTCCGCCCTCGAAACAGGAAAGAAAAAACGGTATGTTCCCACGATGTCCAGTGCTAAGCCCTCCGGTTGATCAAAAAAACTCGCTCTGAAAAAATCTACGAAAATAAACCTACGAAAATTAGCCAGACGCTCGCACCCTCGTGCCCTCGATGCACTTGCCCGCACGAACGAGGCTCCGTCCCTCCCTCACCCTAGCTACCCCTCGTCTCCCCGCCTCCAGCCGCACCCGCCGCCGCACCCCAATCCTCGATCTGGCTCTCCACCTCACGACGACGCCATTGCCCTCTCCGTCCTCCTACTCAAGACGTCACCATCGCCTCCCCTCCTCCGTGATTCGGCCATGGCCACCACCGACGCCCTCCTCTCCATCGCTGCCGTCAACCCTCAACCTCCATCGATCTCCTCCTAGATCGACAAAGGGAGACCTCCACCGTCGCCGTTCTTCTTCCTCCCCGACCTCCCGTCGCCGTTCTCCATGGATCTGGCCGTGGCCACAACCAACGCTGCCGGTTCCATGGAGGAGCTCAGCCCGGCCTTCTCCACGGATCTGGTTGATCTGAAGGCGGGCGGCGAGGCGGGGCTCGCCGAGCGAGGTATCCAGGTGGGGGTCACCGGTGACGACGAGGAAGGCCGGAGCGAGGGATCTAGCGACCTAGGCATGAGCTCGCCGGACCTGAGCGACGGCAAACGGGCGCATGAGACGGAGGGATCTGATGCAGCGGCGTGAATTCCTTGCAGGTAGAGGCGGGTCTCCATGGCTGGCAGGGAGAGCTCCAAGCCATGGCGGGGCTTTAGTGTTCCCTGGTAGAAAAGAGAGAAAGAGGAAGATTCAGGGAGGAGAGGTAGGGAGAATAAGGTGCAGGTGCAAGCTTGGGGAAGAGGGAGCCTAACATCAAGTGCTTAGGGAACATGTGCGTACATCCTTGCTCCTTTTCTTCTTTCAGTTTTAGGTACTTTCCAGCAGGTGTGTACATCCTTGTTCCTTCTCTTCTTTCAATTTTAGCTACTCTCCAGTATTCAATTTGCATGTAGAACAAAATCTGTCAGCAGTTCTCAAGTAAATGAACCATAGAGAATCAGCTAGATATTTTACTACTGTAAGCTATGGAGTACTCAAAATGGCATTTATATTGCTGCAAATGCAATATATGATTTATGCAGCAGAGAGATTGAGGAAGGCAGGACACATCGGGACCCGGGAGCTCGAGAAGAGGCTCAATTGATCTCGACAAGAAGTGATCTCCCCTTGGTGACAGTACTAGATGGCCTCTCTGGGATCCTGTCATATACCTGGGTATGTGTATATATTTCATTTCTTCAACGGTTTATTGATGCACGAGTAAGCTTGCAAAGCGACCTGGGTATGTGGATAGATTTCACTTCTTCAACGGTTCATTGATGCATGAGTAAGCTTGCGACCTGGGTATGTGGATAGATTTCACTTCTTCAACGGTTCATTGATGCACGAGTAAGCTTGCAAAGCGGCATCCTGCTTATCTAGCTTTCTGTCCACTGTTGTCCATGCAACTGGTAATGACTGTGCAGCAGCCAAGCTTTAATTTTTTCCATACATCTGGCCTCTAATCCCGGGCTATTAATTATATATTTAAGCAAACACAAGATGACGAGACATCATTTAATTTTAAGAGAATCAATAAATTATTGAAACTGAAGTGGTCATATATATGATGGTTTGATCTGTTTTTTTTCAGAAGCAGAAAAGATAGAAGAATCTCATCTCCTTCTAGCGGAACGGCGGAGGGCTTGGCTGCTACCAGGGTGATCCAAAGGGTGTATCTAGGTAGCATGTTTGTGGCCTCTTGCACTAACATGATTAATGGTAGCTTCTATTCCATGACATGATTTTTGCAGCTGTAACAATATGTTTCATGTGAGAGGACATAAATTTGCATCCTATTTTTCTGTCCAGTTAGTTCCAAATTGCAAATGTTTGTGCTATCACTGACAATTTGGTGGAAAAAGATGAGTCGTATATACACCCAGTGTAAGTTTTCACATCAGCCGTTGCTCTTGATTGTCTTTGCAAGTCCATAGATATAATTTCTTATGAGTTTCCTTTACTCATAGTAAGTACTGAATATTTTGTGCTTCAACCCTTTAGGTGTTAATTTCTGTGATGTCGCTAGCAAAGTTGGCAAGAGGTACAGTATAACCATCATGATCTGCAGAGGGATATCACCTAGGTGCATAAATCATAATCATTCAGTTTTTATTTGGCAAGCTGGAGCTACATGTAACTTTCAATTTTGGTGCCAAGATGGATGGATTCAACTGGGTGACCCACTGTCAGGTATTGTTGTTCAGTTATCCTGAGGGTAATGTGGATAGCTTGGTATTGCTAGAAAATATATATGTGATGTGCACTGAGATTTCAACTATATAACAGTAGTGATAAAACACGCCGTTTCCCTTGATATTCATGATCACTTGAACTAGCTTACCTTATAATAATATTTCTATCTTGCACCATGAGTGTTGTTCAGTGGCAATATTCGCTCCGCCGAAGGTAATAGTGATGCACCTTTGCTAAGAAGGTTCTTTCCTGTTCAATGCAATGACAAGACGCTAAAACATCATGGTGTCCATGCTCAAAGATAATGATTCACCCCTTGGCTTCTTATTGTTGTATCCTCTTGGCAGGGTGTGGCCGCGGCTGCGGCGCGGGCAACAAAGATGAGCACCGCAAGGGAGCCGATGGGCGTGGGTGTGAACCGGGGAGAGGAGACCGTGGCGGAGGAGATGAGAGAAGGCCACCGTCTTCTTCTCCCCCCTCTCCGACCATAAACCCCTATCTATCCATCCAACGAGAGAAGACTGCAGGCGGAGGAGAGGAGATGCGGGTGAGGTAAGAGGAGCCAAATCCCCATCATGCTCCTCCCCACGCGCCGCCGACCCACCCGCGGCATTCTTTCTGGTGTGCCAGGTAACCGAATCCACCTACCCGTACCCGAACCTTTTTCTGGGGATTTTGTTGAACTGTTTTGGGGCTTTTGATTTAGGGGCGATATTGACATGATTGCTCGAGGAAGGGGAATGGCTTCTTGTGCGCTCAGTTTGTTGTTGTCTGCAGGGAAAACAACAGCAAGATGGTGGTGCGGGTCTTCGGGTATGGGTCCTTGATCTGGAACCCCGGCTTCGATTTCGACGAGAAGATCCCGAGATTCATCAAGGGCTACAAGCGTACGTTTAATCTCGGTATTCTTGGTTGCGCCTAAATGATTTGAAGCAAATCTGAACCTGTAACTTTAGTTCTTGGTTTGAAGATATCACATCTCAACTTTTCTTTCTCCGCAGCTTGCATTAACCATAGAGGCGCACCAGGGAATCCATCCAGGACCTGCACCCTTGAATCCGAAGATGAAGAAATATGCTTAAGTTGACTGCATCCATTAATCAAATATCTACATCACAATGTACTGATGTGCTGAAGTTTCGATGATTTCGATTGGTCGCTGACATAACCTCCTATTTGTCCTTTTGTTTATAGGTATTGAACGTGAGGAATTTCATACTTTTGGTGTGGTGCTAGCAAATATAGTGACCAAAGATAGTGATGAGAAAGGGTGGGGCTGAGTATGCCACACATGAATATGATTATTTCCCCTATGTTCTTTTTGGCAATCCACTTCATCACTGACTCATCTGTGTATGGGTGAGCTAACAAGCATGTATTATGTCTTCCCTCTTTCTTTGTAAGTGAAGGATTTCAGATTGCTGCGCATTATTCAACTGCTATACTTGTGAAAGAGAAATGTGCTAAACTATAGTACTCCCTCCGTTGCATGATGAGTTTCAACGATTCTTATTTTGGGATGGAGGGAGTAGTAAATTACTTTTGGTTTTTTCTTTATTGATTTGATAATAATTAAGTTTAAAAATATGTCATCTTGTAAGATTAATGTATATATTCTTCTAAAGTTACAGTACATTTATGGTCTGTGTATATCTATTTGTATGATGCAAACCTGAGTCGGGCAGACATCAACTAATTTCTTCATTTACTATCTTTATACTCAACTTGATTGGCAGACTTCAGGTAATTCGTGTTCGTGTGGTAAGAATTGAACTCATGTGCTGCTCTTTTACCACTTTCTTGATGCAAATAGCTGCAAATGACCTGTACTGCTACGAATTACATCACGGATTATGTGCTACTTTATTAGTTGAAGTCTCTTTGTTTAGTTAGTTCTCTAAAACAATAGCACTTCTCCTGGTGTATATGTTTCTTGGCAACATTTGGTGTAATACTAATCTTCCAGAGATTGTTGTAAGAAATAACTATATTTAGTATCTTTATCTCATCAATGGGCTAATTCTATAAAAAGAACTAATAAGGGGATTTCTTAGCAGTACTGTATTTGTTTGGAGCAATGAGGTAATTTTATCCTATGTTACTTTCTTTCTCTTGCATTTCCTAATTTTGTTTTCCACTCCATTTTTTCATGTTCCAAAGTTTGGCCACAACTAGCTTGATTCGGAGACATTTCATATTAGGAGTTAAACTTTGGTCTGGAGGCATTGAGCTTTGCCAGTAACTAGCTTTGTTTGGTATACTTCTGTCAGCATTCAGGTAAACAACTATCTACCACATTGTTTAATCTGGGGTTTACCCGATGCCAAGTGTACTATATTGCTAGATTTAACTTTAACCTATGTGTTGCTCCGTATGTATCTCGACATAAATGGTTCATCATACTAGGATTTAATGTAGTGATCTTACTTCTGTTGCTTCTTGGTGAATATAAATTATATTGCGTTTTCATGGAAGAAGGAGCCCCGTAGTTGTGTAGCGGGTCGCAGGAGAGGCAGCCGGTGAGTGCGAGCTGGACGGGAAGGTGATGCCTGCGATGGCGAACCATTCCGGCGGGCAGGGCAAGGTCGACGCTCTAAATGTACTGCCTGGCAGCTTATCTTAGTCTTAATAAAAGTGCATATCTGCAGCATCCTTTCATTTATTTGGCATATCCTACATTAAACAATATCCTTGACTCGCATCGACTTCAAATAACTGAAGTATCTTCTCTGCTCATGTTTCCACATAAAGCCCAATCATGTATATGTACTGATGGCAGCATGCATTCCAATTTAGAGAATTTCCAATGCTTTCCTTTTTTCACATCCGTGCTTATCTTCTTGTATTGTTTAGCAACGAGAATGTTTAGTGCTTCTGAATTTCAATGACAAGTGGTACTGAATTTTAACTAAGTGCTTCTGATATGTCAATGACAAGTGGTACTGAATTCTAACTAAGTGCTTCTGAATTTCTTGTGATGAATAGGTTTTCTGAGTGTAAGGCCCCGTTCGGTGTCCATCCGCTCCACTGCTCCGCTCCGGGAGCGGACGGAGCTGCAGTGAAAAGTCTTGGACCGGGCGAAACAATGCTCCGCAGATCCGCGGATTTCAACGAGCCGGCGCATTGCCGAACGGGGCCTAAATATTGATGATTTGGTACTACATACAAGACTGCTATTTTTTGATGTGTTAAGGACTGCTAAGCCTGAATTTTAATGTATCAAATTCGGTAGTACTGAATATATAAATGTTGTTTGTACTCTTTAATGACTCGAACAAAAACTGCTATTTGTATGTCTAATGGCCGAGTCTTGCTTTATGTTATGTTGCGCTAAATGCCTGGGCGTCAAGTGTCGGTCAGTTTTTGTCAAAAAGAAAAGTGGGGGTTGTTTTCACTTGCGCCAATGTTTGGATGGCTGAACTGGGCGCATGTTACTGTGAATGCAGTCATTGGATCCCAGTCCGGCCTGCCCTGGCTTCCATCGTACGCCTGGGAGCCGGACCAAGAACGTGTGGAAGCCGGTCCATGAAAAGTGGTAAACAGCGACACCATAAAGTACCAACATGGGTCCATCAATAAATGATGACTGTTCCAATATGACTATATAGTAGTATGACCCATATTGAATTTTCGAAACTTTTTAGTGCATATTGTTTTGTCTCAAATTCCATAAATATGATGTGCAGGTTGCATTATTATTGTCCGATCTAAATTACATCTAAGACTTGAACATGGAGTGATCACTCCTTCAATGAGTGAATTATATGGGGCGTGCTACGCCGTCCGCTGGCTGATCTTTTTAACAGATCAGCCGGGTCGCTAGCCAAAATGATGTGTTGCATGGAGCGTCTTCACCATTACAACACAGACTTTGTTGCGAATTTATTTTATTTTTGCAACACGAGTCTTGTTGCAGCAGCTGTTTTGTCGCAATTTTGTATTTTTTACCTGAGTTTGTTTTGCAATTTTTGCAACTAAGGTCTTGTTGCAGAAAAATTTCTGCAACAGAGATTTTGTTGCAAAACATAAACCGTCATAGTCCATTGCAACACCGCGTCTGTTTCAGAAACATAGCACTTGTTGCAGAAGCGTGTTCGACGAAGGATGGTATGCTCGCCCTCAATTGGACACGTGTCACACAGGGAAGGTGTCGGACGCGGCCACTGCGATCCGCTGGGTGATGGTAAGCATTTCCCAAATTATATAGTGTAGTTGAATCTTATATTCTGTTTTGTGCATGTAGGTGTGTGCTTCCTCGCTTTTACCTTGTAAGTTGTCCTCAATTTGTTGTTTCTGTTTAGGTTTGGATTTTTTTTTCTTCAACCCGCAAGGCCCCTCCAGTTGTGAGCTATGATGAATTTGTTAAGCGTTGGAGGAGAACATTGCACATCCGAGCTACGCTGAATGTAGTGAGGCAACCATGAATTGGGTATTTCACATGAGGGAGGGGAGAGGAGAGGAACATTATCATTTTCATGCTTTCGATGATAATTTCAATTCATAGTTTCTCTACAACACACGAGCAGTACTGGTGGGCTCAGGATGAAAGTGGCGCCGGTAGAATCACTAGGCACTGGATTGGGAGGCAGTTGTCACCCTTGTCCCTCAGTGCTAACCTGCCGTGGCGGCTTCACTCACTTGCTCCCTGAGAATACGAGTTCATATGGTTGTGAGTTGCTGCGGATTTGTTTTTATCATTTTTATAGTATTTTTGATCTATCCCTAACATACTGAGTCATTTTGTAGCTTTGATTTCCCATATATGCCAGCCTAAATATCCCATGGTCAACATATTTGCATGGTTAGTGGACATTGTCCCTTCATTTTGTATTTAGTGATGGATGAAAAGTCTGAAATGGCAATTCTGCTGTATTATTCAATTTGACCTAATATTAAGTTTTTTATATTGCCGATAGAAATAACTTTTTTCCGCCTGATTTAGGAAGTGCACATAGGTAAGTCAGCATATTCCGTAGCTCTTTCAGAGATGAAAGCACATGCATGTTGCCTTCAAAATTGCTATCTCTGAAGCATACGCACATTGCACTAACAACTAGGCGGAGGTTCAGACATCATAGTTGTTAGTGACCGGTCCATTCGACCGTGCGTATAGGGACGGTTTGGGGTGCCAGGATGTCGATGCTCTCAAGTGGGGTGTAGTGGAGGTGGTTGGATCGACGAGTGAAGAGAGAACACAAAAAATTGGAGGAAGACCAGCGACAAGCGAGTTTAACTAAAACATAAATTTCTTGTTAGTTAATCGCAAAGGCACTCCCTTGGAACTAACATGCATCATGACCATACTAATACATTTTGTTTGTATTATCACTATATATTCAATATAATATAAATTTAGCAAATTGCAGAGATTTTTTTGGCTATTTTTTTTTGTTATGATCTGGTGGAATGGTAAAGAATTAGTTTCTGGTTCGTACAGTGAGTATTCCGTGTTACACATATTAAAACCTTCAACCTGAAGGATTCATGCTAATTGCATATATTGTTTGTGCATGATGGGTACGAGTTGAGGAAGACGTTTTTATTATACTTGCTCAAATATTGTGTCAATGAAGATAAATACAACACTGCTGATATTGTGTGAGAATTTCTTAAGCGCATTAAATATATCTTAATTTGTAACCGATTTTTAGTTAGATCATCGTTTTATATGTATGCATGGCCAAATTGATCTTTTGTTATCGATTTACATTGCAAGTGAAGTGCATTTAAATTATTACTCGATTGTGCCCATGCTATCTTTCTTTATATACGAAATTTAACATGCATTATGTTTACGTAATTCCAGCAAAATGTTTCAAAAGCCCGTGGCAACGCACGGGCATTGTACTAGTAAACAGAGGAAAGGAAAGAGAGGCGCGCGAGAAACAGAGCC
>LR738715.1:836056146-836149131 GCA_902687465.1 Secale cereale | reverse complement strand
TCAATGTCGTGCGCTAAGCCGACCAGTCGTACATTGCGCTTATCTTCAATGTAGTTACTCTGACGAAATTCCTGTTATCTCATTAGTAATTATTAGGTGTGGACACATGCTCTGTTATTTTCTATTTAAGGGAGAAGAATCTTCCGGTTTGGACTTCCGCAAGGACCAAAATAACAACAATAGCGAGGAATATTAGGAGTTAATTCACTGCTACAAATATTTCATTATTTTCATAGTTGGTATAATCTGATTTTATAGTAGAAATATTTAGCATTGATGTCAATACCGGCACAGATTTATCAGGTACACATGTATTTGCATGAGTACTACTCTTTTCTATGTCCGGAGGCTGAACTAATTAAGTAACGGCTGATGATTTGAGCGAAAGAACCCTTTGTTTTAATTTTTTATTTTCTTGGGACATATTGCACCGTTTTGTTGTATGAGAAGCACTATTAGAGTCTCCATATTAATTCTGGAAAAGAGTTACAAAGAACCATCATATGTGCTAGCCAATGAAATTTAAGGCGTTACATTGTAGATTGGTTCGAGAGTGAGAGCTGGTTCAGTACTATATGCATGTGCATAACAAAAGAAATATATTAATCCAAGTGGACATTGTTTTCCTCCATAAACTCCATCTGGGATGTGACAACTAAGTGCCGAGCAAAGATGTGGTTTTGTGGGGATGGCATGCTTGATTTGATTAGCTGTAAATTATCTTGTGCCTTCTCTCTTCCTACTTGTTATAATTCTCGCCCTGGAGCTGGAAAGACACTGTGACATGCTAATTGGACCATGTCAACCTCAAAACTTATCTTTTCTTTCTAAATGTCCTAGCAGAAGCTAAGATTTGGCTTCACTAACGTAAATAATTCAAAAGAGGTTTGCATCCTTCCTTTTTATTTATGTGTGGATAATAGTGCTAAGTATGCACATATTCAGGTTGCAGTCATATTCATCATAAGGAGATTTTTTTTGAAGAGCTATATTTGGTTTTGCAGATGCATGCACCAAGTCGATGCAGGGGGATGCCATGGAGCAAGCAGAGTTCATGGAGCAACTCATGGACGGTGTAATGGAAGGTATACTCTCCCCCTCTTCCTACCATGCTACTGCTTGTTGTATCCATAGCCATTGAACCGTGCTTATGTTGTATGCTCCTGTCCATGCATATTTATAGAATTTGAGGCTGTAGGTTCCAGTGGATTTATGTCGCAATAAATAATGTTTTTGTTCACGCCAAACATTTTGACTGTAGGTGTACAGAATTAGCAATGGAGCTGGTGATGGCCATATAAATTCAGTCAGTGGGTTTGGGGCTGTAGGTTCGTTCCAAAGCATGGTGAGCACTTGTACGTTTGTCTATTTCCTACTGGATGAGTGAAACCAACTAGAGCTAAATATTTTGGTTCAATTATAGATGACTAAAACTGTTTCCGTGTTGGTTTCATCATTGCCCGTGAATGCACAGCAGCACTCTGGCTACTGTCCATATAATTTTACTAAGCCATGTTATTCTGCAGGTTGTGTCATATATTGTGGCGGCTGGATTAGTCATCAATAACAACTAACACTCATGGTGGTATGTTTCCATATTCACATACAATTTTTGGTTCAAAAAATAGTGCTATAGGTTGTTTATTTGTTTCTTCTTGTTTGCTCTTGCTACAGTTGTCAGTTGTGGTCCTAAATTTAAACTTGATGGTGCTGAAATTACAAATGAATTCTAGGCAATACATGTCAATATGGCACTTGTGAAAACTGAAGATTTGGCATGGAGTCGCAAAAAATGGAACACTCGGTAATGCAGAAAAAATGAAGATTGCATGGCCTTCAACCTTTGTACGTGTGTAATATCCTTCCTCTATCACTACTTGCGTCATGCCAATGCATTGTGAGCTAACCATTCATTTTGTTATTTTCTTTGTAGATTCAGTAGATATCTGGATGATTATATGGGTGCGTGGCAAGTATACTGCGCTGATGATGATGATGATGATGTCCTGGTTCATAATGATGATGATGGATGCTTTTAGTTATAGTTAAGCTGTAGGGATGATGTTCTTGTTGGGTGATGTTCCCCGGTTAAGTTTTAGTTAAGTTGTAGGGATGTTGATAGTTGCTTTCAGTTTAATCTTTGCTGTCAAGAAAATATTTAGATTATGCATCACATTTGGATGATGTTCCTCCTGTAATATCAACTATTGTAATTCAACAGTTTTATTCATTATATGATTACTTCTTCTTTGTGGGTATATTTTCTTTCCTCACTTGATGTACACAAGTATCACCATTATGTGCAACATTAATTTAATTTTTGGCAATATATAAATATAATAATATTATTCACATTATATATGTGAACACACTTGAAGCGTTGCAAATTCTCCGTTGCCAAGTAATGAGATTTGGATTCTTCTACATTAAGCACCAACATAAATAAGTGTTGTAAAAGTTGGTTTTATTGGTTGTACTCTTGCAACGGTCCCTTTTACCAACGACAACATAAGCGTTGCATTATACGCTAGCAACACTGGATAAGGCTACGCATCCCAAACCGTTGGTAAATGCTCTTGCAACGCATATATGGAGTTCTAGATACGGAAAATAGCGTTGCTATAGGTGGGGTCCTGTTGTAGTGATGGAGCATATGAAATGTTCCAGGAGTTGAAGTTAATATTTCAAGCAAATGCCCGAATTGAGAAATATGAGATTTCCAATAAATTCTACAGCTGCAAAATGGAGGAGAATAGTTCTATCAGTGAACACTTGCTCAGAATGTCTGGGTACTACAATCATATGACTCAACTTGGTTGCAAAGTTGACGAGGATAGTGTCATTGATAGAGTTCTTCAATCACTGCCACCAAGCTATAAAGGCTTCGTGATGAACTATAACATGCAAGGGATGCAAAAGACAACTCCCGAGCTCTTCGCTATGCTCAAAGCTGCGGAGGTAGAAATCAAAAAGGAGCATCAAGTGTTGATGGTTAACAAGACCACTAGTTTCAAGAAAAAGGGCAAGGGAAAGAAAGGGAACTTCAAAAAGAATAGCAAGTCAGTTGCTACTTCAACGAAGAAACCCAAATCTGGAGCCAAGCCTGAAACTGAGTGCTTCTACTGCAAGGGGACTGGACACTGGAAGCGGAACTGCCCCAAGTATTTGGCGGATAAGAAGGATGGCAAGATGAACAAAGGTATATGTGATATACATGTTATTGGTGTGTACCTTACTAATGCTCGTAGTAGTACCTGGGTATTTGATACCGGTTCGGTTGCTAATATTTGTAACTCGAAACAGGGACTACGAATTAAACGAAGATTAGCTAAGGACGAGGTGACGATGCGCGTGGGAAACGGTTCCAAAGTCGGTGTGATCGCCGTCGGCACGCTACCTCTACATCTACCTTCGGGATTAGTTTTAGACCTAAATAATTGTTATTTGGTGCCAGCGTTGAGCATGAACATTATATCTGGATCTTGTTTATTGCGAGACGGTTATTCATTTAAATCAGAGAATAATGGTTGTTCCATTTTGATGAATAATATCTTTTATGGTCATGCACCCTTAAAGAGTGGTCTATTCTAACTGGATCTCGATTGTAGTGATACACATATTCATAATATTGAAACCAAAAGATGCAAGGTTAATAATGATAGTGCAACTTATTTGTGGCACTGCCGTTTAGGTCATATTGGTGTAAAACGCATGAAGAAACTCCATAAAGATGGACTTTTGGAATCACTTGATTATGAATCACTTGGTGCTTGCGAACCATGCCTCATGGGCAAGATGACTAAAACTCCGTTCTCCGGAACTATGGAGCGAGCAACAAATTTGTTGGAAATCATACATACTAATGTATGTGGACCAATGAGTGTTGATGCTCGCGGTGGGTATCGTTATTTTCTGACCTTCACTGATGATTTGAGCAGATATGGGTATATCTACTTAATGAAACACAAGTCTGAAACATTTGAAATGTTCAAAGAATTTCAGAGTGAAGTAGAGAATCATCGTAACAAGAAAATAAAGTTCCTACGATCTGATCGTGGAGGAGAATATTTGAGTTACGAGTTTGGTCTTCATTTGAAACAATGTGGAATAGTTTCACAACTCACGCCACCTGGAACACCACAGCGTAATGGTGTGTCCGAACGTCGTAACCGTACTTTATTGGATATGGTGCGATCTATGATGTCTCTTACCGATTTACCACTATCGTTTTGGGGTTATGCTTTAGAGACAGCTGCATTCACGTTAAATAGGGCACCATCTAAATCCGTTGATACGACGCCTTATGAACTATGGTTTGGCAAGAAACCAAAGTTGTCGTTTCTTAAAATTTGGGGCTGCGATGCTTATGTGAAAACACTTCAACCTGATAAGCTCGATCCCAAGTCGGAAAAATGTGTCTTCATAGGATACCCAAAAGAGACTGTTGGGTACACCTTCTATCACAGATCCGAAGACAAAATATTCGTTGCTAAGAACGGATCCTTTCTAGAAAAAGAGTTTCTCTCGAAAGAAGTGAGTGGGAGGAAAGTAGAACTTGATGAGGTAATTGTACCTTCTCCATATTGGAAAGTAGTACATCACAGGAAATTGTTCCAGTGATTCCTACACCAATTAGTGAGGAAGTTGATGATAATGATCATGAAACTTCGGATCAAGTTTCTGCTGAACGTCGTAGATCAACCAGAGTACGTTCCGCACCAGAGTGGTACGGCAACCCAGTTCTGGAAATCATGTTACTAGACCATGATGAACCTACGAACTATGAGGAAGCGATGATGAGCCCAGATTCCACAAAATGGCTTGAAGCCATGAAATCTGAGATGGGATCCATGTATGAGAACAAAGTGTGGACTTTGGTTGACTTGCCCGATGATCGGCAGGCCATCGAAAATAAATGGATCTTCAAGAGGAAGACCGACGCAGACGGTAATATTACTGTTTACAAAGCTCGACTTGTTGCGAAAGGTTTTCGACAAGTTCAAGGAGTTGACTACGATGAGACTTTCTCACCTGTAGCGATGCTTAAGTCTGTCCGAATGATGTTAGCAATTGCCGCATTTTATGATTATGAAATCTGGCAAATGGATGTCAAAACTGCATTCCTAAATGGATATCTCAAAGAAGAGTTGTATATGATGCAACCAGAAGGTTTTGTCGATCCAAAAGGTGCTAACAAAGTATGCAAACTCCAGCGATCCATCTATGGACTGGTGCAAGCATCTCGGAGTTGGAATATACGCTTTGATGAAGTGATTAAAGCATATGGTTTTATACAGACTTTTGGAGAAGCCTGTATTTACAAGAAAGTGAGTGGGAGCTCTAAAGCATTTCTAATATTATATGTAGATGACATATTGTTAATTGGAAATGATATAGAATTTCTGGATAGCATAAAAGGATACTTGAATAAAAGTTTTTCAATGAAAGACCTCGGAGAAGCTGCTTACATATTAGGCATCAAGATCTATAGAGATAGATCAAGACGCTTAATTGGACTTTCACAAAGCACATACCTTGATAAGATTTTGAAAAGGTTCAAAATGGATCAGTCAAAGAAAGGATTCTTGCCTATTTTACAAGGTATTAAGTTGAGTAAGACTCAATGCCCGACCACTGCAGAATATAGAGAGAAAATGAAAGTCATTCCCTATGCCTCAGCCATAGGATCTATCATGTATGCAATGTTGTGTACCAGACCTGATGTGTGCCTTGCTATAAGTCTAGCAGGGAGGTACCAAAGTAATCCAGGAGTGGATCACTGGACAGCGGTCAAAAACATCCTAAAGTATCTGAAAAGAACAAAGGATATGTTTCTCGTATATGGAGGTGACAAAGAGCTCGTCGTAAACGGTTACGTCGATTCTAGCTTTGACACTGATCCGGATGACTCAAAGTCACAAACCGGATATGTATTTTTATTGAACGGTGGAGCTGTCAGCTGGTGCAGTTCCAAGCAGAGCGTCGTGGCGGGATCTACGTGTGAAGCGGAATACATAGCTGCTTCGGAAGCAGCAAATGAAGGAGTCTGGATGAAGGAGTTCATATCCGATCTAGGTGTAGTACCTAGTGCATCGGGTCTAATGAAAATCTTTTGTGACAACACTGGAGCCATAGCCTTGGCGAAGGAATCCAGGTTTCACAAGATAACAAAGCACATCAAAAGACGCTTCAATTCCATCCGCGATCTAGTCAAGGAGGGAGACATAGAATTTGCAAAATACATACGGATCTGAATGTTGCAGACCCGTTGACTAAGCCTCTTCCACGGGCAAAACATGATCAGCACCAAGACTCCATGGGTGTGAGGATCATCACTTTGTAATCTAGATTATTGACTCTAGTTCAAGTGGGAGACTGAAGGAAATATGCCCTAGAGGCAATAATAAAGATGTTATTTGTATTTCCTTATATCATGATAAATGTCTTTTATTCGTGCTAGAATTGTATTAACCGGAAACTTAGTACATGTGTGGATACATAGACAAAACAGTATGTCCCTAGTATGCCTCTACTAGACTAGCTCATTGATCAAAGATGGTTATGTTTCCTAGCCATAGACATGAGTTGTCATTTGATCAACGGGATCACATCATTAGGAGAATGATGTGATGGACAAGACCCATCCGTTAGCATAGCACTATGATCGTTTAGTTTAACTGCTATTGCTTTCTTCATGACTTATACATGTTCCTATGACTATGAGATTATGCAACTCCCGAATACCGTAGGAACACCTTGTGTGCTATCAAACGTCACAACGTAACTGGGTGATCATAAAGATGCTCTACAGGTGTCTCCGAAAGTATTCGTGGTGATCATAAAGATGCTCTACAGGTCACTCCGAGTGTCGGAGAGGTATCTCTGGGCCCTCTCGGTAACACACATCACAATAAGCCTTGCAAGCAAAAGACTAATGAGTTAGTCACGAGATGATGTGTTACGGAACGAGTGAAGAGACTTGCCGGCAACGAGATTGAACTAGGTATAAAGATACCGACGATCGAATCTCGGGCAAGTAACATACCGTTTGACAAAAGGAACAACGTATGTTGTTATGCGGTTCTGACCGATAAAAGATCTTCGTAGAATATGTAGGAGTCAATATGAACATCCAGGTTCCGCTATTGGTTATTGACCAGAGATGAGTCTCGGTCATGTCTACATAGTTCTCGAACCCGTAGGGTCCGCACGCTTAACGTTTGATGACGATCGGTATTATGAGTTTTTGAGTATTGATGTACCGAAGGTAGTTCGGAGTCCCGGATGAGATCACGGACATGACGAGGAGTCTCGGAATGTCCGAGACATAAAGATTGATATATTGGACGACTATATTCGGACACCGGAAGTATACCGGAAAAGTTTCGGATTTATCGGGAATGCCGGAGGGGGTTACCGGAACCCCCTACGAGAGGGGATGGTCCATAGTGGGCCTAAAGGGTGAGAGAGAGGCAGCCCATAGGGCTGGCCGGCGCCCCCACCTAGGAATCCTAGTTGGACTAGGATTGGGGGGGCGCCACCTCTCCTATTCCTTTCCCCCTTCTTCCTTTCGGTGAATCCTACTAGGAATAGGATTGCAATCCTATTCCTAGTAGGACTCCCTCCCTAGCCGCACCAGGAGATGTTGGCCGGCCTCCCTCCCCTGCTCCTTTATATACGGGGGCAGGGGGCACCCAAAGACACACAAGTTGAATTGTTTTAGCCGTGTGCGGTGCCCCCCTCCACAGAATCACACCTCGGTCATACCGTCGCGGAGCTTAGGCGAAGCCCTGCGCCGGTGAACACATCATATCCGTCACCACGCCGTCGTGCTGACGAAACTCTCCCGTGAAGCTCAACTGGATCAAGAGCTCGTGGGACGTCATCAAGCTGAACGTGTGCTGAACGCGGAGGTGCCGTACGTTCGGTGCTTGATCGGTTGGATCGCGAAGAAGTTCGACAACATCAACCGCGTCACTTGATGCTTCCGCTCCCGGTCTACGAGGGTACGTAGACACACTCTCCCCTCTCGTTGCTATGCATCTGGTAGATAGATCTTGCGTGATCGTAGGAAAATTTTAAAATACTACGTTCCCCAACAAGGGATTGGATGAGTTAGATCATGTAATAGTTTATCAGATTGTTGGGGGCATGTTGCCTATCATCTACTATGATGTTTATCAATTTTGCTTCAACTTGTTGCTCTTAATGCTTGTCACTTAGGGCCCGAGTGCCATGATTTCAGATCTGAACCATATGTGTTTGCATGAATATAATTGTGTTCTTGATCCTATCTATGAGTTGTTTGCACCTATTACGGTCCGGAACCGGCGATCCCAAAAGTGACAGCTTGGGACACCAAAGGGGATGGTCCATAGTTTGAGGATTACATGTATCCATTGAGTTTATTGCTTTGTTCCGGTGCTCTTTGACAGGAGCACCTTAATCTCCATCAGTTCCTTTTGGCCCCGTTCGTAGCGGGATGGTAGGACAAAAGATGTTGTGCAAGTTCTTATTGCAAGCACGTACAACTACCCGTGGGATACATGCCTAATGTTTGATATCTGCCTAGATGATCATTACCTTTCCGTGTGCCTTGCCCCAAGTTAGATTCATGATATATCTCATCCATGCAGCGCCCAACTATCCATCTCCCTAGCCTACAGTGTTTTAAATCCTCCTGGTTACTAGTTGCTACTTTTGCTATTTAGTTTTGCTGTTTACTTTTACAATCAACACCATCACTATCATATCACCATCACCACTTATCTTTTGTTGCAAGTAAGTATATTTCAGGTGCGGTTGAATTGACAACTCAACTGTCAAATCTTATAAATACTCTTTGGCTCCCCGTGTGTCGAATCTATAAATTGGGTTATTCTTACCCGCGAAGACTATCTCGATCCCTTACGGTTGAGGGTTATCAGCCGCCTGCTGATTAGCCGGCTCCGCCTCCTAATCCTTCGGCTGCTCGTCCTGGCGGCCAGATCCAGGATGAGTTCCCAGAAGAGAATGGAGCCTATGTTGTCTTCACCAGCCAGACAGACGATAGGCACAGCCGGCGCCAGCAGCGCAGAGAAGTCAACGCTGTTGCCGTCAAGAACCCAGAATTCATGCACTGGTCTGAAAGGCCTGTCAGCTGGAGCCGAGAGGATCACCCGGCTGTCATGCCATCTCCAGGGGCGGGCCTGCCGTTTCTCGCTGCCTTCCTCGTCCTCATCGCCTTCGCTGGAGGCGATCTCCTCGTCCGGCTCTTCCGACGCCGCCAAGTCCAGCCCGAAGTAACCAGGCGGCACTACATGGCCCCTGTCATCCAGCTCCGGGATGAAGAGGGAGGTGTCGGCATATTCGGCGAGGGCGGCAGTAGGTTGGACGAGCTCCCTCTGCTCCGCAGCCAGCTCCGGCTGGGCCTCCGCGCGGAACGTCTCCAGCTGCTCAAGCCTCAGGCCAGGATACCAGCTCTTGGCGAACTCCAGGGCGGTCCGCGCGCCAGAACTCGCCGCGAAGCCCTTCCAGGCCTCGAAGGGCTGGCCGGCCGCCTCCAGCCAGGCGGCTGTCCGACTAGGGGTGCGAAGCATTGGCACACCTGGCCAGAGGGTGGCCAGGACTTGGGCGCCGGCACGCTGCAGCCGGCGAAGAAGACGGCGGACTGGTAGAAGACGCACCCATATGGCACGAAGCTCCTCGGCCGGGGTCCTCAGCGCGTTGGGTGCGATTTCCCGGCCCGCATGGCGCCTCGCAGCACGCTCGGCCACGATGGCCTGTGTGGCGGCCACAGAGTAGCCCGGAAAGAACTCTCCCAAGACTAGAACAATGATTAGAAGAAAAGCAAGATGGCTGCTGCAAACGATGAAAACAAGACCAGAGGGTAGACGTCTCACCGTCGACCATGTCTCCAATGGCTACATAGCCGTCTTGGAGAGCCGCCTCCTTCTCGGCCCAATTCGAGCGCTCAGTCTCGAATTCGGCCCGCAGAAGGGACTCGGCGTCAGACATTTTGCCGAGCTCGGCCTTGTGAGCCGCCGCCTGGTCCGCCAGCTCCTTGGCCAGGCGGTCGCAGTCTTGGGCAGTGAGACCACGCTCCCTCTCCTTCGCAGCCATTTCCGTCTGGGCCTCGCCCAGCTGGCTGCGGAAGCTGGCTACGACCGCTGACAAGGGAGAAAGAAAAAGAACGAGGGTGAGCAGCAGAAGACTGTAATGCCCCGGATGTAATACTTTCCCTTTTGGGCTTATAATATATCTCCGGCCTCATCTATTTCCATTTCGGGCTCTTTGTGTTTTGGGCTTTCGTCGTTTTGTTGTGTGAGTGTGTGGCATTCATTCATATCATGTAGACATGTGCATTGCATTGTATTTGTGTTGTGGGTTGCATCCGGTTCGTGGCGTTTCTTCCCGTTGTCCGTTTCGTGTTCCGGAGCTCCCTCACGTGTCCGTGACGTCCCGTAGGCCTACTTTGTTGTTCGGGCGTTTTTCGTTACCGGTGTGCCGCGAGGTTGTGTTGTGTGTTGTTGTTTTGTTGTGTGCAACCCGCCTCTCAAATCTCGTCTCGTTTGGACTCCGTTGACTTTTCCCTCCGTTGTCCGTGTGGGTCCGAAGTGCCCTTACTTCGTGTCCCGAAAATACCCCTGTTGCATTCTTTTATCTCCGTCTGGTCCTTTTATTTCATCCTCGCGATCGGATCCGTTGGATCACGATCGTAGGGCTCCTAAACAACACTAGTCTCCAAACCCTAGTCTAAAACTGCTATAAATAGACCCCTAGTCTATTTGGCAAGTCCCCTTCTTCTTCCTCCATCCCTCTATCTTTTTTTTTCCTTTTCTTTTTTTTCAGATCTCCAGATCCAAAACTTCCCTCAGATCCCGAGGAGATCTCCTCGATCTCCTCCAGCCGCCGACCGTGTCCCGATCTGGGGTCGATCGTCAGGTCAACGGGCGCTCGACCCATCGCCGACCGAGGCCTCTCCGCGCCTTCCCTCGACCGCATCGGCCAGTTCGAGCCGGCGGCCCGTAGCAGCCTCGCCGGCCCGTACAGCTCCCGCCGCGTCGCCCTGGGGGGACCGCTTCGCCGCTCCCGCGGTGGGCCGTAGCCGCCTCCCCCGGCCCGTTCCTCCACCGGGCGCAGCAACCGCCAGCCGGGCCTCGCAGCCCCTCCGCGCCGGCCGGGCCGCTCGCCTAGCGGGCCGCCACGCCAGCTACAGCCACCGCGGGCTCCGCCTCCCTCTGCCGCCGCCAGGCCACCGCGGTGGGCCGCCGCCGGATCCCGAGCGGGCCGTCGCCGCCGGGCCCCTACTCCCTCCCGCTCGCCGAGAGGCCCAGCCGGGCCGCTACTGTAGCCCCGCCGGCCGTCAGATCCAGATCTGATCTGAGGTCCAAACTCAAACCCTAAGACCCAGTGTTTTAATCTCTGATGCAAAGTTTGACCATGCATAACTTTTTGTCTGTAGATCCGTTTAGCGCGTGTAGCATGTCCAGATGTTCGTGGAGATGCCCTCTACGTTTTACTTGTTGTAGTCATGCATGTTAGATGTCATCTTGACACTTGTTTTGCTGTTACAAGAGTGCATCATGATATAAACTGCTGTTATGTGTTATTTTCATGCCACCTTTGACATGTGATATCTTTTAGCTCGTTTGTCCAAACGATGCAAATGACATGTCCACGTGTTCGTCTCGTCACGAACTACGTGTTGTGTGTGATAGGTTGCATGGTAGATTTATTGTTTCCTTGTTATCATCGTTGCAAGATGCCATGTTCATATGTTGTGTTTTCACTTGTTATGAAATGCCATGTTGTTGAGCTTGTTGCAATCGGTGTGTTCACCACATTGATGCATGCTTGTGTGTTTCGGGATCACCTTCATATGTATTTTGATGAGGTGCTTACCCTTTGCCATGTTTAGTTTCGAGGTGTCTTAAACATGCTCTTTTTGATGCTATGATGATGTTGCTGTTTTAGGACTTAGTGAAATTTCACTAAGTCTGAAATCTGTAACGTTCCGATGCCATGTTCGTGTGATGTTGTAGGACAAAGCATGATAGTTTTGGGGTGGATTTTGATTGTTCCATGAAGTACATATTGTTGTCTTTCCATCCATGTCCTCACATGTCCATTTGAGTGGCTGTAGCATGTTTATCTTTTGCTCCGAACTTTCAATAAAATTCTGCTGCCAGAATTTTATTTCAAAGTTCAATATGTCCAAGATCATTGCTAGTGATCCGTGACTCCGTTGGGGGTGCACTTTGGACCTAGTTGCTGTACATTATATCTAGTTTATGTTCATGTCCTTTGCCATGCTTTTGGGGTGCTGTAGATTAATTATTTTGAGCTCCCAAGATGCTATGTTGCTGTAATTTGCAGTTTTCGCTCAAATCTTGTTTCGGGCATAACTTTTAGCCCGTAACTCCGATTTCAGCGAATCTTATATCAAACTTGGGTGATTTTCTGTGTAGATTAATAATATCAGGTTGTTATCTTGTTTTGAGGTGTTTTGCTTGAGTGATGTTTTCCGTGCTCCATGTGCTTCACTAGTGCATCCATCATGCATACATGTTTTTTTTCGAGTGCGCATTGCATCGTGTTGATTGGTGCTTGGTGTGTTTGTCTTGTTTAGAGCCGGAAGTTGAGCACGAGTTTTCCAACGAGGTTGAGCACGAGGTTTCCAACGAGTTTGAGCACGAGGACCCTTCTTTCGATCCGAACTTCTTCTCTTCAGGCAAGATGACCGAACCCCGATAACTTTACTATCTTCGCCTTTTGCTAGTAGTCTCGATCTATAGTTTTGCCTCGATGCCATGTTCTTCTTGTCAGCCTCCTACTTGTAACCAATTGCCATGTTTAACCACCCTACCTATGCAAACCGTTGCTTGGCTAAGTACGCTTCGCTCAGCCCTTCTTATAGCGTTGCTAGTTGCAGGTGAAGTGAAGATGCTTGCTCCATGTTGAAGTTTGGTTGGGTTATATCACACTATATATATGCTTTAACTGAAATCACATATATATTGGCAAGGGTGGAAGGCTAAGCCTTTTGCTTGGTGTTTTGTTCCACTCATGCCGTTAGGATCCGTATAAGCCGGTTTTATGTTCCTTGATTATGCGTTCCTAACACGGTTGGGGTGTATGGGACCCCCTCGATAAACCGCTAAGTGCTAAGTCTTTTCCAGCAAGTCCCAACATTGGTACTATTCGCCTAACACAACTTAAACTTTCCGAGGGAGTAATTAACCCGAGGCTTAATTAATTCAACCCCCCTGGGCCAGTGCTCGATTTGAGTGTTGGTCCAAACTAGAGTCGTGTGCGGGGCCCCCCTTGGCAACTTGGGTATTTCGGCCACTGTACGCTGTGCTCATCCGGTCGTGGCCTGAGACTAGATACGCGCGGCTACTATCAGGGTGTCGGCACGCCGGGAGGATTTGCTGGATTAGCCTTACCTTAGCTCGGTATATCTTGAGCACGGGATTCCGAGGATACTCGGGTCTTCCCACTTTGTAGTTGCGACTCCGCGGATCGTGGGCTTGTAATGGGTCAAGTTGGAACACCCCTGCAGGGTTTGAACTTTCGAAAGCCGTGCCCGCGGTTATGTGGCAGATGGGAGCTTGTTAATTCCGGTTGTAGAAAACTTGACACAATGATACTAATACACTACCAGCGTGTGTTCCGTGACTGTCAATTTCCGAATAGGGATTCGGGAGTTGAACACGGAGGGGTTATGCTTGTGAGCTGTAGCTAGGATCACTTCGTGATCACTTCTCGCGTTGCCTTCTCTTCTCGCTCTCTCTTGCGTAAGTTAGTGCTAGTTGCTGCTGCAGACTCTTTGTTGTTCCTTCACCTCATTTCTTTCTTCAGCCTTTCCTCACCTAAAGGCTTTGATAGTTCTGTTACCCGGGAACGGGATTGCTGAGTCCTCTGTGGCTCACAGTTACTTCACACACCAGATGCAGGTCCAGCTGTGAGCTATCCAGGTGATGGCACCGAGCTGGATTGGGAGTACGACGAGGAGCGTAGTCGTTACTACGTGCGCTACCCGGACGATCAGTAGTGGAGTCTCTTACTAGGATTCGATCCGCCTGTGGTTGTTTATTTATCTGAGTTTGGTACTTTGACATTTGGCTTTTGCCCTTAAAGGGTTGTAGTGATCTTATTGTATGATGGTTGAGACTTGTACTGTTATTCTGTGACGTGGCGATTGTAAGCCAACTATTTTTAAGTTTACTATCCCCTCTTTTACATGAGTTGTGCAAAGTTTACCAGACTTGAGATCATTCTAGGATGGGTTTATGCCTTTAAGTCGGGCCTCGACCCGTAGGAGGTATAACTCCATCCTGGGCATTACAAAGACATAACCTTGGAGTTCCAAGCCACCTGCTCAGCAGCCGGCTCGGAACTCGGGGACTACACCCAGCGGGTGCGCTGACGCGCCCCCGCAAGGAGAAGAGGAGACACTCACCTCGGCTGTCTGCCATGGCAGTCTGCAGCTGCGCCAGCTCCTGGCGATGCGCGTTGTAGGAGGCCACGCAGAGGTTGTGGTACTCCTGCAACAAGAAGCAAGATCAGATCTGGATGTATACTTTGGAGTTCCAAGCCGCCTGCTCAGCAGCCGGCTCGGAACTCGGGGACTACACCCAGTGGGTGCACTGACGCGCCCCCACGAAAAAAGTGAAGGAATAAAAACAGAGGAAAATGAAACACACTCACCCGAACGGAGGACCGCGTAGCGATGAACTCCTGCATCGCCGTCTGCACGATGTTGCCCAGGGAGTTCATGCGGTCCAAGACATCCCGCGACGCGACGATCCACGCGCCGCCTTCTCCGGATCTCCAGCTCGATGGCGCCGCACTGGTCGCCTCATTCTCCTGCGCGGACGAGTTGGCCCTGCCGACCTCCACCAGCTGGGGCATAGAAGCTGCCCTCGCAAGGCGCCGGCGGGCTGGGCCTCGGGGGGCCGGTTGCGGGCCAACCACTAGTGTGCCCCCAACCGGCGGCACCTCCGTCCCCACCGGCCGGCTGCCCTGCACCCCAGCAGGCGACACGGGGGGTGGTGGCGGCGTCTGCAAGATGACTCATTCGTCACCCCCATCGCCTGGAGCCGGCTGCTCATCAGCAGCCGGCGCCTGGGCAGACGGCTCCTGAGACCCTGACGCCGAGCGGATGACGTGGCCCGCTGGCTGCTGGGGGCCCTTTCCCCGCTCTCGAACGCGGGCGGCGTCTGCCTCGGCCTTCTTGGCGGCTTGAGCCTCCGCCTGGGCGACGGCATCGGCCGCCGCTCGCTCACGCTCCGCGGCCTCGCGCTCCGCGCGTGCCTCGCGGGCGTTCCTCTTTGTCGCCTCTCGGAGCGCGGCAGCAGGATCCACGCGAGGGGGCACAGGAGGGGCATCTGGGCCTCCTACCACAAAGCCTGCTGGCACCCGCGAGAGGGAAAGCGGCGCGCTGCATGGACGTTCCAAAGAAATGAAGAATCAAGTAAGAAGGGATCAGCTGGGGAAAGAGAATAAGACACAAAGAAGGAGTAAAGGGTACTTACCCAAACACGAACGGCCTGGCCTTGGGCTTCTTCGGCAGGTTCGCCCTGGCGGCAGCTTCCTGACGCCTCATGGCGGCGGTTGACAGCCGAAGCTTCTTGGGTGGGGCACTAGTCGGCCTTGACGAGGACCGCCGTTTCCTGCCGCCGGCTGTGCCAGATGGCCCCGCCTGTTGGCTGGCGCGGACGGGTGCCTCCTCCATCCCCTCGTCGTCGTCCGATCAGCTCTCGAGGCCGCCTTCTGGCTAGGCACCCGATAGCTGGTCCCCGCCGCCCGTCACCTTTTCCTCAAGATCTGGGTCGCTCGTATCGCTCTAGGAGCGATCCGGCTCTAGGGGGCGGCCCCATTGGTTGGAGCCCGGCGCCGGCTTGCCTGGAAAGATCTGAGCTGGGTGTTAACACCAGATGACTACAGCAACCGGACAAAGAAGAAAGAAAAAAGAAGGACGAGAAACTTACTGCGGGCGGCTGGTTGTTGCGGCTGTACGGAGCCTTGCTGAAGGCCCAGACGGAGTTAGAGACCTGGCAGCTGGAGATGTGGTTCACCAGCCGGGCCACCTCCCCGTAGGGCAGGGGCTTGGTGCAGGTCCGGCTGGGGTCCCGGCGCCCGATCATGTCATAGATGAGGTGGGGCCGGCGCTGCAACGGCAGCACCCATCGCTCGGCGAACGTCAGCAGCAGATCTGCAAACTCCAGGCCCTCGTCGTCTCTCAGCTCCCGGAGATGGCGCAGGGCGACGGAGGCCCCTTCGGTCAGGGCGACGGGCCGGGTCCTCCAGGAGTCCCGAGGCTCAGCAGGCGGCCCCGGCACCCACTCCGACAGGCAGATGAAATCTACCTCAGGGTCGATGTTGGAGACGTAAAAATACGTTTTCTGCCACAGCTTCACTGATCCAATGAGTTTTGGCGCCGGGAAGAAGTTTCTCGCCCCGGTGCGCTTCACGGCAATGCATCCCCCGCACCGAGCAGCCACGCTCTGGATGGCGGTGCCAAGCTTCACATAGAAGAGCTCCGTCCAGAGCTCGATGGTGGGGAGGATGCCAAGATAAGCCTCGCAGAGGACGACGAAGGAAGAGATGGTCGTCACCGTGTTTGGCGTGAGGTGATGAGGTTGGATGTGGAAGAAGTCGAGGAAGGAGCGGAAGAAGCTGCTCGCCGGCAGGCCGAACCCGCACTGAAAGTGCGAGCGGAAGATAACCCGCTCGCCTTGTTGCGGGGCCGGCCTGATCTCCGTCACCGGAGCCAGGCGCACGGCAACCCTGTCGGCCGGCGGCAGCTTCCGCGACCGGCGGAGGACGTCTATGTGCTCTTGCAAAACTTCGCTGCCGTACCATTGGCCGTGGCGTCGGGGAGGCGCTGGACCAGCCATGGTTCGGGCGGTGGTCCGCTGTAACTGCAACGAGGATGAGTGAGGAAGAAGATGAAGGACAGGGAAGAGAGAGCGCGAGAGCAGCGCCAGCCCTCTCCCTCGGCCTATATATAGGCCCAGGCGACGATGGCAAGGGGGCGGGCGTGGGCTTAACCACCCCACCTCCCGCACGACCCCCGATTTTCTCGCGCCTAATCCGCGCACATTAAATACGCGTGGGAGGGTAATCGATTACCCCTGCCACTGTGGATCCGCGTGGGGTACAAGGCCCTTAGTGGCAGGCCCCGGCCCACTGTTACGTCCTGTCACACGCGTGGGCTGGAAGGCCGATGTGACAGGACGGTGAGGCGTGGGTGCTGCCAACGGTCCGCGGGCCTGTTCGGCTGCCCGCTGACCAGGCGGTGCCTTCCCGTCGAAGATTCTGAGACGGCGATACGGCTGCCAGAGGCAGGCTCCAGCAGCGCAGAGCCAGCTGTCGGCAGACGGACTCCTTTGGCAGACAAGTGACAAACGATAAGCATGCCTGATGGGGGAAGCTGCTGGAACCCCTCAGCATCTCCAACACTCGCATCGGAGTTCCACCAGCTTCGGGGACTACTGTCGGAGATATTGACCATGGGTACCCTCGGCGCCTACCCTTGGAATTTTAAGACAAATGACAGCCACTTGGTTAGCTGCGGCCGCCTGTTCCTCGAGCCGTCTCCTAGGGTAGCCTGCCCTAGGAGCCGGCTACTCTGCAGCACCTCGCCGCCCATGTCGCGGCGGGGGCAGACGACGCGGAGTTGGAGGCACTCTGCGTTTCGCTCCTCGACAGCGCCAACAAGTTGGCTGCTTCCCAACGTCTCACTGAAGCTTAACGCCGCGAAATGGACCGCGCCATTTGTGGCACGCCGGCTGCTGGCGAGCCTAGCCGAGCCGACGCTGTCCGCGATCACGGTGGGCTGCTAGCGGACATGCTGGGGACCCCGCGGCCTGTGTACCTCACTCCATCAGAAAACCTAAGGGCTGCTCAGGCGGCAGTCGATGATATGGGCCACTTGGAGGGAGACGAACTCCGTTGCGTGACCCAGCGTGCCTGACAGCTCCTCGACGCTACTGCTATGCAGCACGAGGCCCGTCGCTGGGCATCAGAGGTGGCTGCGCATGCTGATAACCGCCGTCTCCGGCGGGAGCAAGGAGCCACATCCCGCTCTCAGACAGTCGGCGTCACCAACCGGCGAGACTCAGAGCCCGCTGCCAGCAGCAGCCGACAGACGCGCTTCACCATCGAGCGCGACGAAGACGGCCACCCAAGGGCCGTAGAACGACGAGGGGAGCAGCCGCCTCCTCCCAGGTGGGAGAGGCGCGTGTCTCCTCCGCCTGTTGACCTCCCCTCTCTGGCAGGCCGCCTGGGCCGCCTCATGTCTACTACACGCTTCTATTCCTGTAGACAGTGTTGGGCCTCCAAGAGCAGAGGTTTGTAGGACAGCAGCAAATTTCCCTTAAGTGAGTAACCCAAGGTTTATCGAACTCAGGGAAGTGGAGGTTGAACGTACCCCTTTCAAGCAACCCTGCAATCAAGATACAAGAAGTCTCTTGTGTCCCCAACACACCTAATACACTTGTCAGATGTATAGGTGCACTAGTTCGGCGAAGAGATGTTAAATGGCAAGTGATATGGATGGCAAAAGATGTATTTGTAAATCTGAAATAAAAAGTGCAGCAAGCAAACAAGTGGTAAACGTGAGCACAAATGGTATTGCAATGGTGGAAACAAGGCCTAGGCTTCATACTTTCACTAGTGGCAACTCCCAACAACATTAACATAATCGAAGCACATGATATTTCCCATAAAACATGCAAGGTGGACGCACTCGGAGGTCATTCCTTTGTGGTCAAGAGAGGACGAGAATTATGTAGGGCTACAAAAGCACACCTCTAAGTTCGTAGTTCTCAATCTATGGATTTCCCAATGTCACCTCGGCCATCCAAAGAGAGTACCACAATCACCACAACATATCTCAAGGATAGTCAAAGACAAGCACCAAGAGACTCTCAATCTTCAATCCACACACAAAAGAGGAAATCACTCATGAAAATATTCTTCTAATCCATGTCCAATAGACCGCTGTCACCTTGGTCTCGGAGATTATACTAGATAAAGACAAGTGAGTACATCAATCCAATACATAGAGGAAGGGGAAATATCATGGGATCACCCTAGATTAACATAGCCTATGATCACAATGAAGATCACATCATGGGAGAGAGAATTGACCACATAGGTACTGGTAGAAACCTCAGCCCCGAGGAGGAACTACTCCCGCATCATGGAGGGAGGAAGCAACGTCGATGGAGATGAATCCGGGGGCACTTCCCCGTCCCGGCAGGGTGCCGGCACAGGAATTCTTGTCCCCCGAAACTTGGTGGCGATGGAGGCGGAGATCGGAATAGCTTCTGGAGAAAAGGGTTCTGGAATCGAGGGTTTCGGGACGCGATGTAAATATATGCCAAAGGGGGTCACCAGAGGAGGTAAGGGGGGCCCAGGCGCCCCCCGGCGCGGCCAGGAGGGGGGCCGCGTGGGCAGGCCGCCTGGGCTGCCCCTGGCTCCCCTCTGGCCGCACTTCTGGCGTGTGGAAGCTTCCGGAGCGCTGATTTTTTATATATTTTTCCCGGAATTTTTCTGGCAATTTAAGTAATGGGAAAACCTGAAATACAAAAACAACAGAAAACAGAAACTGGCACTGGGGTGCACTGAGTTAATAGGTTAGTCCAAATATGATCAAAAGTGTATGGAAGTGCATAAGTATTATAGCAATATCACACAAAAGAGGCATGGAGCAAGCATAAATTATAGATACGTTTTGGACGTATCAACATCCCCAAGCTTAATTCCTGCTCGTCCTCGAGTAGGTAAATGATAACAAGTATAATTTATGTGGTGACATGCTACCAAAAAATATTTCACAGTCACATGACAAATGCTTACTGAGATAATGAATCTTTAGTAATTAAGTTGCTTCATGAGAATATCACAAAGAACTAAAAGTTTTACAATATGATACTGAAACACCCAATAGATTTGTACAGAGCATGGTGTGCAAACATGACAAAGTGATACCTCGCTTGCCCCCTTTAGTGAAGCAAAACATAAATGTAGGAGCACCTCCGAAGTTTAAGCGACGACTAGATACAATGATTTCAGAATAAGCGCTATCACAATCATGCAGAAGATAATGGTACTTTGGGACAATGCACATGACAATCAGAATGACAATCATGCTCTCAATAGTTGATGCTTTGAAGAAAAAAGGTGGAGACTCAACATAAAAGTAAAAGAATGGTCCTTCGCAGAGGGAAGCAGGGATTACTCATTTGCTAGAGCTTTTTATTTTGAAAACATAGAAACAATTTTGTCAACGGTAGTAATACTTCATATGTGTTATGCATAAGACATCCTATAAGTTGCAAGCCTCATGCATCGAATACCAATAGTGCTCGCACCTTGTCCTAATTAGCTCGGATTTCCATGGATTATCATTGCATTACATATGTTTCAACCAAGTGTCACAAAGGGGTACCTCTATGTCACCTGTACAAAGGTCCAAGGAGATAGATCGCATTTGATTTCTCGTTTTTGATAGATCTCAACTTGAGGACATCCATACTGGGACAACATAGAAAATAGATAATAGACTCCTCTTTAATGCTTAAGCATTCAACAACAGATAATATTCTCATAAGAGATTGAGGATTAATGTCCAAGTTGAAACTTCCACCATGATACATGGCTTTGGTTGGCTGCCCAATGTTCTTCTCTAACAATATGCATACTCAAACCATTCAACTCATGGCAAATCACCCTTACTTCAGACAAGACGAACATGCATAGCAACTCACATGATATTCAACAAAAGTGTAACAGTTGATGGCGTCCCCAGAAACATGGATACCGCTCAACAAGCAACTTATAAGAAATAAGATACATAAGCGACATATTCTTTACCACAATAGTTTTTAAGCTACTTTCCCATGAGCTATGTATTGCAATAACAAGGAATTATTTTGAAGGTTTTAAAGGTAGCACATGTAAATTTACTTGGAGTGGCGGTGAAATACCACATATAGGTAGGTATGGTGGACTCATATGGCATAACTGGTTTCAAGGATTTTGGATGCACAAGCAGTCAGACCGCTTAGTACAGGTGAAGGCTAGCAAAAGACTGGGAGCGACCAACTAAGAGAGCAATGACGGCCATAATCATGCAGAGCGACAAAGCAACATTGAATCGGGCATGGAAGTTATATCACTACTCCGAAATTAAAGATCATCAAGGCTTGATAGACTTTCTTTACAGTCTTAAATATGCGTGAGCATATGCCAAGTCAATCAAAATAAATTCTTGGAGGAAGATATCACTAAACCATACCACATCATAGGCAAATAAATCATGCTGGTACTTCAATAACACATTAAGAACCCCTAGCTATTTGAGACTAACCATAAGAAAACATGAACTACTAAGCACCATTATGCACATAGCATTTTTATCATAGACATATCAAACAGTGCCACAGAAGCCAACTCTCTTAACAAGATAAGCATGATAACTCAAGAGAGTTCCAGAAGCAACAACCTAAACAAAATCTCTTAAAAAGATAAGCATGAAAACTAAGAGCTAAGCATGGCAGCAGCTATGAAAAGATAAAGAACACACACAAGAAGATACGCATGCAAGCCTATGTTGTGTTCTACAGTGGAAGTTGGGGAACGTAGTATTTTAAATTTTTCCTACGATCACGCAAGATCTATCTACCAGACGCATAGAAACGAGAGGGAAGAGTGTGTCTATGTACCCTCGTAGACCGGGAGCGGAAGCGTCAAGTGACGCGGTTGATGTAGTCGAACTTCTTCACGATTCAACCGATCAAGCACCGAACGTACGGCACCTCCGCGTTCAGCACACGTTCAGCTTGATGACGTCCCACGAGCTCTTGATCCAGTTGAGCTTCACGGGAGTGTTTCGTCAGCACGACGGCGTGGTGACGGATATGATGTATTCACTGGCCCAGGGCTTCGCCTAAGCACCGCGACGGTATGACCGAGGTGTGTTTCTGTGGAGGGGGGGCACCGCACACGGCTGGAACAATTCAACTTGTGTGTCTTTGGGTGCCCCCTGCCCCCGTATATAAAGGAGCAAGGGGGGAGGCCGGCCGGCCCTTGTTTGGTGCGGCTAGGGGTGCAATCCTACTAGGAATAGGATTGCAATCCTATTCCTAGTAGGAACCACCAAAGAAGGAAGAGAGGGAATAGGAAAAGAAGAAGAGGTGGCGCCCCCAAACTCCTAGTCCAACTAGGAACCCTAGGTGGGGCGCCGGCCAGAGCTATGGGCTGCCTCTCTCTTTTCCATAAGGCCCACTATGGACCATCCCCCTTCGTAGGGGGTTCCGGTAACCCCCTCCGGCAATCCCGTTAAATCCGAAACTTTTCCGGTATACTTCCGGTGTCCGAATATAGTCGTCCAATATATCAATCTTTATGTCTCGGACATTCCGAGACTCCTCGTCATGTCCGTGATCTCATCCGGGACTCCGAACTACCTTTGGTACATCAATACTCATAAACTCATAATACCGATCGTCATCAAACGTTAAGCGTGCGGACCCTACGGGTTCGAGAACTATGTAGACATGACCGAGACTCATCTCCGGTCAATAACCAATAGCGGAACCTGGATGTTCATATTGGCTTATACATATTCTACGAAGATCTTTTATCGGTCAGAACCGCATAACAACATACGTTGTTCCTTTTGTCAACGGTATGTTACTTGCCCGAGATTCGATCGTCGGTATCTCTATACCTAGTTCAATCTCGTTACCCGCAAGTCTCTTTACTCGTTCCATAACACATCATCTCGTGACTAACTCATTAGTCTTTTGCTTGCAAGGCTTATTGTGATGTGTGTTACCGAGAGGGCCCAGAGATACCTCTCCGACACTCGGAGTGACAAATCCTAATCTTGATCTATGCCAACACCACGAATACTTTCGGAGACACCTGTAGAGCATCTTTATGATCACCCAGTTACGTTGTGACGTTTGATAGCACACAAGGTGATCCTACGGTATTCGGGAGTTGCATAATCTCATAGTCATAGGAACATGTATAAGTCATGAAGAAAGCAATAGCAGTAAAACTAAACGATCATAGTAATATGCTAACGGATGGGTCTTGTCCATCACATCATTCTCCTAATGATGTGATCCCGTTGATCAAATGACAACTCATGTCTATGGTTAGGAAACATAACCATCTTTGATCAATGAGCTAGTCTAGTAGAGGCATACTAGGGACACTCTGTATTGTCTATGTATTCACACATGTACTAAGTTTCCGGTTAATACAATTCTAGCATGAATAATAAACATTTATCATGATATAAGGAAATATAAATAACAACTTTATTATTGCCTCTAGGGCATATTTCCTTCAGTCTCCCACTTGCACTAGAGTCAATAATCTAGCTCACATCGCCATGTGATTTAATACCGATAGTTCACATCGTTATGTGAATAACACCCATAGTTCACATCACCATGTGACCAACACCCAAAGGGTTTACTAGAGTCAATAATCTAGTTCACATCGCTATGTGATTAATACCCAAGAGTAATAAGGTGTGATCAAGTTTTGCTTGTGAGAGAAGTTTAGTCAACGGGTCTGTCACATTCAGATCCGTATGTATTTCGCAAATTTCTATGTCTACAATGCTCTGCATGGAGCTACTCTAGCTAATTGCTCCCACTTTCAATACGCATCCAGATTGATACTTAGAGTCATCTGGATTTAGTGTCAAAGCTTGCATCGGCGTAACCCTTTACGACGAACTCTTTATCACCTCCATAATCGAGAAATATTTCCTTAGTCATCCAATTACTAAGGATAATTTTGACCGCTGTATAGTGATCTACTCCTGGATCACTATTGTACCTCCTCGTCAAACTCATGGCAAGGTACACAACATGTTTTGTACACAGCATGGCATACTTTATAGAACCTATGGCTGAGGCATAGGGAATGACTTTCATTCTCTCTATATTTTTCTGCCGTGGTCTGGCTTTGAGTCTTACTCAACTTCACACCTTACAAGTCAGGCAAGAACTCCTTCTTTGACTGATCCATTTTGAACTACTTCAAAATCTTATCAAGGTATGTACTCATCGAAAGTCTTATCAAGCGTCTTGATCTATCTCTATAGATCTTGATGCCCAATATGTAAGCAGCTTCACCAAGGTCTTTCTTTTGAAAAACTCCTTTCAAACACTCCTTTATGCTTTCCAGAAAATTCTACATCATTTCCGATCGACAATATGTCATTCACATATACTTATCAGAAAGGTTGTAGTGCTCCCACTCACTTCTTGTAAATACAGGCTTCTCCAAAAGTCTATATAAAACCATATGCTTTGATCACCTCATCAAAGCGTATATTCCAACTCCGAGATGCTTGCACCAGTCCATAGATGGATCGCTGGAGCTTGCATACTTTGTTAGCACCTTTTGGATCGACAAAACCTTCTGGTTGCATCATATACAACTCTTCTTTGAGATATCCATTCAGGAATGCAGTTTTGACATCCATTTGCCAGATTTCATAATCATAAAATGCGGCAATTGCTAACATGATTCGGACAGACTTAAGCATCGCTACAGGTGAGAAAGTCTCATCGTAGTCAACTCCTTGAACTTGTTGAAACCCTTTCGCGACAAGTCGAGCTTTGTAAACAGTAACATTACCGTCTGCGTCGGTCTTCCTCTTGAAGATCCATTTATTTTCGATGGCCTGCCGATCATCGGGCAAGTCAACCGAAGTCCATACTTTGTTCTCATACATGGATCCCATCTCACATTTCATGGCTTCAAGCCATTTTGCGGAATCTGGGCTCATCATCGCTTCCTCATAGTTTGCAGGTTCATCATGGTCTAGTAACATGATTTCCAGAACTGGGTTGCCGTACCACTCTGGTGCGGAACGTACTCTGGTTGATCTACGACGTTCAGTAGAAACTTGATCCGAAGTTTCATGATCATCATCATTAACTTCCTCACTGATTGGTGTAGGAATCACTGGAACAATTTTCTGTGATGTACTACTATCCATTCCGGGAGAAGGTACAATTACCTCATCAAGTTCTACTTTCCTCCCACTCACTTCTTTCGAGAGAAACTCCTTCTCTAGAAAGGATCCATTCTTAGCAACGAATATCTTGCCTTCGGATCTGTGATAGAAGGTGTACCCAACAGTTTTTTTTTGGGTATCCTATGAAGATTTACTTCTCCGATTTGGGTTCGAGCTTATCATGTTGAAACTTTTTCACATAAGCATCGCAGTCCCAAACTTAAAGAAATGACAGCTTAGGTTTTTCGCCAAACCACAGTTCATACAGTGTCATCTCCACGGATTTAGATGGTGCCCTATTTAACGTGAATGTAGCTGTCTCTAATGCATAACCCCAAAAGCGATAGTGGTAGATCGGTAAGAGACATCATCGATCGCACCATATCTAATAAAGTTCGGTTATGACGTTCGGACACACCATTACACTGTGGTGTTCCAGGTGGCGTGAGTAGTGAAACTATTTCACATTGTTTTATTGAAGGCCAAACTCGCCAACTCAAATATTTTACCTCTACGATCATATTGTAGAAACTCTTATTTTCTTGATACGATGATTCTCCACTTCACTCTGAAATGTTTCAGACTTGTGCTTCATTAAGTAGATATACCCATATCTGCTCAAATCATCAGTGAAGGTCAGAAAATAACGATATCTGCCGCGAGCTTCAACACTCATTGGTCCGCATACATCAGTATGTATGATTTCCAACAAATCTGTTGCTCGCTCCATAGTTCCGGAGAACGGAGTTTTAGTCATCTTGCCCATGAGGCATGGTTCGCAAGCACCAAGTGATTCATAATCAAGTGATTCCAAAAGTCCATCACTATGGAGTTTCTTCATGCGCTTTACACCAATATGACCTAAACGGCAGTGCCACAAATAAGTTGCACTATCATTATTAACCTTGCATCTTTTGGCTTCAATATTATGAATATGTGTATCACACGATCGAGATCCAACAAACCATTTTCATTGGGTGTATGACCATAGAAGGTTTTATTCATGTAAAGAGAACAACAATTATTCTCTAACTTACATGAATAACCGTATTGCAATAAACATGATCAAATCATATTCATGCTCAACACAAACACCAAATAACACTTTATTTAGGTTCAACACTAATCCCGAAAGTATAGGGAGTGTGCGATGATGATTATATCAATCTTGGAACTACTTCCAATACTCATCGTCACTTCGTCCTTTAACTAGTTTCTGTTCATTATGCAACTCCCATTTCGAGTTACTACTCTTTAGCAACTGAACCAATATCAAATACCGAGGGGTTGCTATGAACACTAGTAAAATACACATCAATAATCTGTATATCAAATATACCTTTGTTCACTTTGCCATCCTTCTTATCCGCCAAATATCTAGGGCAGTTCCACTCCTAGTGACCATTTCCTTTGCAGTAGAAGCACTTGTTTCAGGCTTGAGTTTAGCTTTGGGTTTCTTCACGGGAGTGACAACTTGCTTGTCATTCTTCTTGAAGTTCCCCTTCTATCCCTTTGCCCTTTACTTGAAACAAGTGGTCTGGTTAACCATCAACACTTGATGCTCTTTCTTGATTTCTATCGTCGCCGATTTCAGCATCGTGAAGAGCTCGGGAATTACTTTCGTCATCCCTTGCATATTATAGTTCATCAAGAAGTTCTACTAACTTGGTGATAGTGTCTAGAGAACTTTGTCAATTACTATCTTATCAGGAAGATTAACTCCCACTTGATTCAAGCAATTGTACTACCCAGACAATCTGAGCACATGCTCACTGGTTGAGCTATTCTCCTCCATCTTGTAGGCAAAGTACTGTCAGAGGTCTTATACCTGTCAACACGGGCATGAGTATGAAATACTAATTTCAACTCTTGGAACATCTCATATGCTCCGTGGCGTTTCAAAACGTTTTTGAAGTCCCGGTTATAAGCCGTAAAGCATGGTGCACTAAACTATCAAGTAGTCATCATATCGAGCTTTTGTCAAAACGTTCATAACGTCTACATCTGCTCCTGCAATAGGTCTGTCACCTAGCGGTGCATCAAGGACATAATTCTTCTGTGCAGCAATGAGGATAATCCTCAGATCACGGAACAATTCCGCATCATTGCTACTAACATCTTTCAACTTGGTTTTCTCTAGGAACATATGAAAAATAAACGGGGAGCAACATCGCGTGCTATTGATCTACAACATTGATATGCTAATACTACCAGGACTAACTTCATGATAAATTAAAGTTCAATTTAATCATATTACTTAAGAACTCCCACTTAGATAGACATCCCTCCGGTCATCTAAATGATCACGTGATCCAAATCAACTAAACCATGTCCGATCATCACGTGAGATGGAGTAGTTTCAATGGTGAACATCTTATGTTGATCATATCTACTATATGATTCACGCTCGACCTTTCGGTCTCCAGTGTTCCGAGGCCATATCTGCATATGATAGGCTCGTCAAGTTTAACCCGAGTATTCTGCGGGTGCAAAACTGGCTTACACCCGTTGTATTTGAACGTAGAGCTTATCACACCCGATCATCACGTGGTGTCTCGGCACGACAAACTTTCGCAACGGTGCATACTCAGGGAGAACACTTATACCTTGAAATTTAGGAAGGGAACATCTTATAATGCTACCGTCGTACTAAGCAAAATAAGAAGCATAATAAGATAAACATCACATGCAATCAAAATATGTGACATGATATGGCCATCATCATCTTGTGCTTTTGATCTCCATCTCCAAAGCACCTTCATGATCACCTTCGTCACCGGCGCGACACCTTGATCTCCATCGTAGCATCGTTGTCGTTTCGCCAACTATTGCTTCTACGACTATCGCTACCGCTTAGTGATAAAGTAAAGCAATTACATGGCGATTGCATTTCATACAATAAAGCGACAACCATATGGCTCCTGCCAGTTGCCGATAACATTACAAAACATGATCATCTCATACAAAACCGTATAACTCATCATGTCTTGACCATATCACATCACAACATGCCCTGCAAAAACAAGTTAGACGTCCTCTACTTTGTTGTTGCAAGTTTTACGTGGCTGCTACGGGCTTTAGCAAGAACCGTTCTTACCTACGCATACAAAACCACAACGATGTTTCGTCAAGTATGTGCTGTTTTAACCTTCACAAGGACCGGGCGTAGCCACACTTGATTCAGCTAAAGTGAGAGAGACAGACACCCGCCAGTCACCTTTAAGTAACGAGTGCTCGTAACGGTGAAACCAGTCTCGCGTAAGCGTACGCATAATGTCGGTCCGGGCCGCTTCATCTCACAATACCGCCGAAGCAAAGTATGACATGCTGGTAAGCAGTATGACTAGTATCGCCCACAACTCATTGTGTTCTACTCGTGCATATCATCTACGCATAGACATGGCTCATGATGCCACTGTTGGGGAACGTAGTATTTTAAAATTTTCCGACAATCACGCAAGATCTATCTACCAGATGCATAGCAACGAGAGGGAAGAGTGTGTCTACATACCCTCGTAGACCGGGAGCGGAAGCGTCAAGTGACGCGGTTGATGTAGTCGAACTTCTTCACGATTCAACCGATAAAGCACCGAACGTACGGCACCTCCGTGTTCAGCACACGTTCAGCTTGATGACGTCCCACGAGCTCTTGATCCAGTTGAGCTTCACGGGAGTGTTTCGTCAGCACGACGGCGTGGTGACGGATATGATGTATTCACTGGCGCAGGGCTTCGCCTAAGCACCGCGACGGTATGATCGAGGTGTGTTTCTGTGGAGGGGGGGCACCGCACACGGCTGGAACAATTCAACTTGTGTGTCTTTGGGTGCCCCCCTGCCCCCGTATATAAAGGAGCAAGGGGGGAGGCCGGCCGGCCCTTGTTTGGTGCGGCTAGGGGTGCAATCCTACTAGGAATAGGATTGCAATCCTATTCCTAGTAGGAACCACCAAAGAAGGAAGAGAGGGAATAGGAAAAGAAGAAGAGGTGGCGCCCCCAAACTCCTAGTCCAACTAGGAACCCTAGGTGGGGCGCCGGCCAGCCCTATGGGCTGCCTCTCTCTTTTCCATAAGGCCCACTATGGACCATCCCCCTTCATAGGGGGTTCCGGTAACCCCCTCCGGCAATCCCGTTAAATCCGAAACTTTTCCGGTATACTTCCGGTGTCCGAATATAGTCGTCCAATATATCAATCTTTATGTCTCGGACATTCCGAGACTCCTCGTCATGTCCGTGATCTCATCCGGGACTCCGAACTACCTTCTATACATCAATACTCATAAACTCATAATACCGATCGTCATCAAACGTTAAGCGTGCGGACCCTACGGGTTCGAGAACTATGTAGACATGACCGAGACTCATCTCCGGTCAATAACCAATAGCGGAACCTGGATGTTCATATTGGCTCCTACATATTCTACGAAGATCTTTTATCGGTCAGAACCGCATAACAACATACATTGTTCCTTTTGTCAACGGTACGTTACTTGCCCGAGATTCGATCGTCGGTATCTCTATACCTAGTTCAATCTCGTTACCGGCAAGTCTCTTTACTCGTTCCATAACACATCATCTCGTGACTAACTCATTAGTCTTTTGCTTGCAAGGCTTATTGTGATGTGTGTTACCGAGAGGGCCCAGAGATACCTCTCCGACACTCGGAGTGACAAATCCTAATCTTGATCTATGCCAACACCACGAATACTTTCGGAGACACCTGTAGAGCATATTTATGATCACCCAGTTACGTTGTGACGTTTGATAGCACACAAGGTGATCCTACGGTATTCGGGAGTTGCATAATCTCATAGTCATAGGAACATGTATAAGTCATGAAGAAAGCAATAGCAGTAAAACTAAACGATCATAGTGCTATGCTAACGGATGGGTCTTGTCCACCACATCATTCTCCTAATGATGTGATCCCGTTGATCAAATGACAACTCATGTCTATGGTTAGGAAACATAACCATCTTTGATCAATGAGCTAGTCTAGTAGAGGCATACTAGGGACACTCTGTATTGTCTATGTATTCACACATGTACTAAGTTTCCGGTTAATACAATTCTAGCATGAATAATAAACATTTATCATGATATAAGGAAATATAAATAACAACTTTATTATTGCCTCTAGGGCATATTTCCTTCAGTGGAGTGGAGCTTATTTCTATCCCAAACAATGAAGGCTAGGATCCAACTTGTTATGAACAGAAAGCAAAGATAAAGAAAACTAAAAAGGAAACTAAGAGCAAGACGCTCCAAGCATAGCACATAACACATGAAGTGATTAAAATATAGTGGAACGAAAGACGAACTGATAATTGTTGATGGAGAAGGGGATGCATGGGGGCATCCCCAAGCTTAGATGATTGAGTCTTCTTGAATATTTCTTGGGGGTGCACGGGGGCATCCCCAAGCTTGAGCGTTTGACCCTCCTGGATCTTCTTTTATCATCTTCCCTCGCACACTTGAAAACTCCCTTCATACATAACTCATCATAATCTGATTAGCGAGGTTAGTACCCATAATAAAATAATTTTTCCCTACTGGAAATAAGGATAATCTTGAAGAGCTACTGTTTCTCAAGACTGCCAAAAGGTTTTTGCAAAGAAAAAGCAAGCTCAAGGTTTGCAAAACGAAGAAAAGACAAAACAGGACAGAATCTGTGAAAAACAGACCAGCAGGTAGTAAATAATTTTTTCGGGGCACTTCTGCAACTCAAATCAAAAAACTCAGAACAGACTCTCGAAAGCCAATTGTATAGAGCACGCTGTCAAAAAAATTCAGATCAAAAAGATGATCTGGTGATTTTATACGAATTTTTCTGTCCAAGGACAGAATCTGTTTTCTGGACTGCACGTCACAACTTTTGAACTTTCTTGCAATCGGAGGCTAAACTTGGCACAAAGCTGAAAAGAAAAGATACAATGATGATGCTACTGTAGTAACAAACATCAAGACCACTAAAAACTGAAAGAACAAACTGAAAGCAAAGATAACAAGGGTTGTTTCCCTAGAGCTCTTTCTTTATAGCCATAAAGATAGGCTTAAGACTTTAATGATGCTCTCGTAGGAATAAGAGTTGAAGAACAAAGGAGAGAATCAAGAAGCAAATACCAAACACATTTAAGCCTAACATGCTTCCTATGCATAGGAATATTGCAATAGAGTAATTCACTGAAGCACAAAGCAATAAGCATAGGAAGACAAAACAAGTGCAGCTTCAAAACCTTCAACATAAAGAGAGGGAAATTGATATTATTGAAATATCTATAAGCATATGTTCCCTTCTCATAATAATTTTCAGTGGGATCACGAATAAACTCAACAATATAAGCATCACATAAAGCATTGTTACCATGATCCACATGCAAAAAGGTACTCTTACTCTCCTCATAAGCATAATCTTTCTCATTGGTAATAGTGGGAGTAGGACTATCATAAACAACTTGAACACTATAGATTAATTGTGTATTAGGAAGATGGTGTTCAACAAGGGAGTAATTCCCTCCATGATTATGACAAGTTTCATAAGGATAATTTCTCCTTATGTCATAGGTACCTTTAGAATCACTATAGATTGGAGTTATAACATCATCATAGCAGAGAAGAGCATTATCATTGCTAGCAACTATATTTGTAAACATGTTGTCTTTATTCTTACTAGCAAAAGAATTATCAATTTTCACATCACTAGTGGGTAAAGGATTTGCAATCCTATCATCCCCAAGCTTAGAGCTTTCCATATCATCACTTTCAAAGTTGGTACCGAAAAGATTTTCAAGATCATAAGTAGCATTATCATCATTTTCCCAATCACAATAAGTAACATGCATATCATAATCAAAATCATCTTCAATAGTACCTACAGATGTATCATCAAGATGATAATTAAGGCAATAAACTTCACCTTCTTCTTTAAACTTACAACCGTTAGGATAAAAGTTGATGGGAGGAATATGCTCAGGCCAGGTTGATACCCATTCTTCTTCCTTCTTGCTCCTCTTCCTCCTCCTCTTCTTTTTCTTCTTCTTCACCTTAGGAGGGAGTGGTTGGAGATGAAGCTTCTCCACATATCCTGGTTTATCATTAGAAACAATAGGGGAAACTTGGGAGAAACTCTCCTTTTTATTAGCAGAAATATAAGAGACATTTTTATACTTTGGTAAAGTTCCCTCCTTTCTAATCTTACTTATGTAATCATTTTTATGGCAATTAACAACACAATAGAGATGGCAATTTTGCAAAGTGTTTTTTATTCCTATGGCATTAACATCTAGCCAAGAAGTCTTTTCTGATAACTCTTCACACATCAAAAATAACATAAGCTCATCATAAAGATCAGGGGTGATCATGTTATCACACAACTGGTTAACAGTTATGTTTTGAAAGTGCATGCATTGAAAATTAAAGTGACCCTCTATACAGCAAAGTTCACAAGTAAAAGGATAAAGGTCACACAATTCTCTAGCAATTTCATTTAAATCTTTGACCCAAGTGATTGTTCTTTCATGCTTATGTTGCTTACAATACTTCTCTTCTTCAATCATAGGCCTTTCACAAGGTCTATCTACTCCACAAAAATTAACATGCTCATATAAAACTTCATTTTTAGGAATTGGATCATGCATGTTGCAATCATCATGAACAATTTCATTTTCTTTGCAAATCTCTTTAAAAGGTTCATGATGCTTGATCCTATCCTCCTTAGGCATATTAAGATGTGAAGCAAAAGATTTGAGGAAATCAACAAGGAGTTGAGAATCAAGCCCAAACTTAGCACTAAACTTATTCAAACTTGTAGTTTCAACAAAGGACTTAATGCAATCATACTCATAAATTATACCTGACTCTTTACCTTTGTCGATCCCCCAATCTTCAGTGTTGCGTTGAATTCTTTCAAGGAGTTCCCATTTAGCATCAATCTTTTCGTTTGTGAAAGAACCCATAGAGGAAGCATCGAGCAAATCTTTATCCTGTCGAGAGAGCCTCGCATAGAAATTAGTAATAATCATATCTTTGGGGAGCCCATGGTTAGGACATTTTAGCATTAACGTTTTCAGTCTACCCCAAGCTTGAGCTATGCTCTCTCCGTCATGAAGATAGAAATTATAAACATAATTCCTATTCTCATGGACTTCATGAAGAGGATAAAACTTAGAGTAAAAGAGAGACTGGATCTCTTCCCAATCCAGCAGGTGAGAGTCATCTAGTAGCCTATACCATTCCAATGCTTTTCCTTTCAGTGACAAGGCTAATAATTTCCTCATGACTCCATCTCTTGTCAAACCTGAAATCTTAAACAACTCACAAAGTTCTGTAAGTTTCAACAAATGAATACTAGGATTGACTGTCCCATCATAACAATCATTCCTAATTATTTCAATTATCCCAAGTGGTATTTTGAACGGGATACATTCAGTAGGTGGAGGAGACTTCTCTACCACGGGTGTGGTAAAGCGGCCTTCCCCAAGCAGCGAACTAAGAGTGCGGTTTTCCATAAACATAACTAGTGAAACTAAAAACAAGAAACGAAAAGATTTAATTGCAAGATCTAAAGATATACCTTCAAACACTTACTTCCCCGGCAATGGCGCCAGAAATAGCTTGATGTCTACTACACGCTTCTATTCCTGTAGACAGTGTTGGGCATCCAAGAGCAGAGGTTAGTAGGACAGCAGCAAATTTCCCTTAAGTGAGTAACCCAAGGTTTATCAAACTCAGGGAAGTGGAGGTTGAACGTACCCCTGATACGTCCAAAACGTATCTATAATCTCTGCTTGCTCCATGCCTCTTTTGGGTGATATTGCTATGATATTTATACACTTCCATACACTTTTGATCATATTTGGACTAACCTATTAACTCAGTGCACCCCAGTGCCAGTTTCTGTTTTCGGTTGTTTTTGTATTTCAGGTTTTCCCATTACGAAAACTGCCAGAAAAATCCCGGAAAAATTATATAAAAAATCAGCGTTCCAGAAGCTTCCCGGCACCCGAAGTACAGCCGGAGGGGGGCGCCTGGGCCCCCCAGGCCTCCGCTGATGCCCCCCTTTGGCATATATTTATATCGTGTCCCGAAACCCTCGAGAGGGGGAACCCTTTTTCGCGATATCATCTCTGTTCCGCCGTCGCCGCGCTTCCAAGATCGGGAGCACCAGGAGAACTCTTCCCGGCACCCTGCCGGAGGGGAGGATCACCACCTGGAGCCTCTCCACCACCATGGTCGCCTCCCGGATGAGTTGTGAGTAGTCTCCCTTGGACCATGGGTCCATGACCAGTAGCTATGTGATGTTCTCCTCCCGTTCTTGTGCTTCACTAATTAGTCCTCGTGAGCTGCCCTACATGATCGAGGCACATATGTAATCCTTATGCTGTTGCTATGATGAGTTTGCTGGGATCCGATGGATTGTGAGATTATGTTCAGATTGTGTTTGAGTAATATATTTGATTTACCTCTTTTATATTTATGTTCGTAAGTAATTGTTGCATGTTCTCCGTTGCTATTTATTGCTTTGGCCAAGTAGTAGGTAGTGACTCCAAGAGGGAACGTTATGCTCGATTGTGGGTTCATGCCCCTCGATGACTAGCTTGAGTGACAGAAACATGAGTCTAGGGGATGTGCTGTTGCCACAAGGGGGAAAACAACGGTGCTTGTGCCCGCGGGTGCAAGGATTGTTTACTTTACGCATAGTTCTTTTAATGGAGTTGTCTGTTGCTTTGAGTTTACACTATGGGTGGGACTCGCAACTTAATACCAGCGAGATGTTCTGGATAGATATCTCAAGGTGGATGATTAGTAGTAGATGCAGATGGATTCCGGTCTACTTGCCTTGGCGTACCGCCCATGCTTTGAACCTCTACCTTTCTTGCAATATAGTCAGCATTGGTTTGCGCACATGGTCCTGTCAATTGCCCAGCTGTAATTCGTTTACCTCACATAGCTGTTTTATCGTCTTTTGGGAGAGAGACATCACTAGTGAACATCATGGGACCCCGGTCCATATTACCATCATTGATCACATCCGCTATTTACTTTCTGCTTTTACTTACTATTGCAATTATACCTATCACTATTATCACTTGCGTTTGATCCTTTGTAAACGACAAGGCCGGAGGGATTGACAACCTCTCTGTACTCGTTGGGAGCAAAGTTATTTGTATCTGTGTGCAGGTCCACGTTGATTGCTAATATCTGGCGCCTTAAGTAGTTAACACCTTCTTGTTGAAACTGGGAGCCTCAGGGGAAATCGATCCTTGGTATCTTTGTCAAGGGAAAACTTCCGCTACACTGCATCTCAAACCTTCCACTTGGGGTAACCAACGAGGGGCGAGAAGCCATCAAGCAAAGTTTTCTGGCGCCGTTGCCGAGGACTCCACTCTTCAGGATAGGGGAGTTGCACACTATCTTTTACCTTTGCTTTTTAGTCTTGTTAGTTTACCTTTCAGTTTTGCTTTAGTATCTTTTATCGAAAATCACAAAAATAGTTATCTTGCTTGCTTGCTACTATGGGTTCCACCGAGAACACCAAGTTGTGTGACTTCACTAGTCACAACAACGATGACTTTATCTGCACACCTATCCCTACACCTGCCACTTCAGCACCTTCGTTTGAAATTAAACTTGCTTTACTGAACTTAGTCATGAAAGATCAATTCTCCGGTGCTGGAGATGATGCTGCTTTACACTTAAACAATTTTATTGAACTTTGTGATATGCAAAAGTACCAAGAAATAGATGGTAATATTGTTAAGCTTAAGCTTTTTACTTTCTCCTTGAGAGGAGGAGCCAAAATTTGGTTTCAGTCTTTGCCTAGAAATAGCATAGATTCATGGGACAAGTGCAAAGATGCTTTTATTGGAAAATACTATCCACCTGCTAAAATTATCGAGATAAGAAGTAACATAATGAATTTTAAACAATTGGATAATGAACACGTTGCCCAAGCTTGGGAACGTATGAAATCTCTTATCAAGAACAGCCCTACTCATGGTTTGACTACTTGGATGGTTATCCAAACTTTTTATGCAGGCTTGAACTTTACCTCGCGGAACTTGTTAGATTCGGCCGCGGGAGGAACCTTTATGTCAACTACACTTGGTGCTGCCACGAAGCTTCTCGATGAGATGATGACCAACTATTCCCAATGGCACACCGAACGCGCTCCAACAGGTAGGAAGGTAAACTCTGTCGAGGAGATTTCCTCCCTAAATGAAAAAGTTGACTTGATCATGTCTCTACTTTCGAAGCAATCTTCTGTTGATCCTCGTGATGTTCCTTTAAATTCTTTGATTGCTCAAGAACAAGTAGATGTGAACTTTATCTCTAGAAACAATTTTAATGACAATGCTTATAGGAGTAATTTTGGTAGCAACCCTAGACCGTTCCCCTCTAATTCTTTTGGGAACAACAATTCTTATCCTAGCACCAAGAACTCCACTACTGAACTAGAGATTATGCTTAAAGATTTAATCACTACCCAAAAGGCCTTTAATAAGAATGTAGAAGAAAAACTAAACAAACTAGATGATCTTCGAAGGTAGACAATTTATCCCATGAGGTAGAATTGCTTAAAATTAGAACTTCTCCTCTTGAGGAGAGGAAGGTCACTCCTATGAATGCTATTCAAGTGCAAATTAATGAAAACATTAGGATGTTGGCTAAACTTAAAGAGAGATGGGCTAGAGAAAGGGAGGAAGAAGCTAGAATTAAGAACCTTCCTACCCATCACACTGTTGCTACTATCCAAGTTGTTGAGGATATTCAAACTCTTAGCACCCAATGCACTCCTGGTCTCGATGGACCTATTAATGGTGATGCTATGACTATAGAAACTACCAACCAAGTGAACCTAAAGGACACCACTACCACCTTACTTGATAGTAGTGACCTTGATTTTGATAATTGCACTCTTACCGAAGTTATTGATTTCCTTCACAAGATGTCTAGAGATCCCCGCACTAGCACGATTAACCTTGCCCTCACAGAGCATATCAGTAATGCTCTTATCAAAGCTAGGGAGGAGAAACTTAGAGTAGAAGCCTCCATACCTAGAAAGCTAGAAGATGGTTGGGATCCTATGATTAAAATTAAGATAAACAACTTCTCTTGCTATGCTTTATGTGATGTTGTAGCTAGTACCTCCATTATGCCCAAAAGACTATATGATATGCTTAAATTGAAACCTTTTGATTCTTGTTCTTTTGGTGTTCGTCTCGTTGATTCTTCCATAAAGAAACCTTTGGGGAGGATCGACGATGTCCTTATCATTGTCAATGACAACTATGTTACCGTTGATTTTACTATTATGGATATTGAATGTGAACCTTCGTGTCCAATTATTTTGGGACGTCCTTTTCTACGCACCGTTGGTGCTATCATTGACATGAAAGAGGGGAATATAAGATTCCAATTTCCTCTCAAGAAAGGGATGGAACACTTCCCTCGAAAGAAGATTAAGTTACCTTTTGAGTCCGTTATACGGGCTAGCTATTCTTTTACTCTTGATAAAACTTGATCTCTTTGCATTATGCCTAGCTTAAAGGCATAAAAGAAAGCGCTTTTGGGAGGCAGCCCAATGAATAAATTTTATTTTTCTTTTATTGTGTCTTGATGTTGTTACTACAGTAGCATCATCATTGTATCTTTGCTTTTCAACTTTGTGCCAAGTGTAGCCTCTGATTGCAAGAAAGTTCAAAAGTTGTGACGTGCTATCCAGGAAACAGATTCCGTCCTTGGATAGAAAAATTCGTATAAAATCACCAGATCATCTTTTTGGTCTGAATGTTTTCGACAGCGTGCTCTATACAATTGTCTTTCGTGCGTCTGTTCTGAGTTTTTTGATTAGAGTTGCAGAAGGGCCCCGAAAAAATCATTTACTACCTGCTGTTCTGTTTTTCACAGATTCTGTCCTGTTTTGCCTTTCCTTCATTTTGCAAACCTTGAGCTTGCTTTTTCTTTGCAAATTTTTTTTGGCAATCTTGAGAAACAGTAGACCTTCAAGAATATATTTATTTCCAACAAGGAACAATTATTTTATTATGGGTACTAACCTCGCTAATCAGATTATGATGAGTTATGTATGAAGGGAGTTTTCAAGTGTGCGAGGGAAGATGATAAAAAGATTCAGGAGTGTCAAACGCTCAAGCTTAGGGATTCCCCCATGCACCCCCAAGAAATATTCAAGGAGACTCAAGCGTCTAAGCTTGGGGATGCCCCCGTGCAGCCCCTTCTCCATCAACATTATCAGTTCGTCTTTCGTTCCACTATATTTTTATCACTTCATGTTTTATGTGCTATGCTTGGAGCGTCTTGCTTTTAGTTTCCTTTTAGTTTTCTTTAGCTTTTCATAACGAGTCGGAACTCAGCTTTCTTTATGTGGAGAGAAACACGCTCCACTTCTACCTAGAACATAACATAGAATTTTCATGTCTATCTTTGCTGTGTGTGTTCTTTGTCTTTCAATAGCTACTATCATGTTCAGCTCTTAGTATTCATGCTTATCTTTTTAAAGAGCTTTTGTTTAGTTGGTTGCTTGAACTCTCTTTAGTTATCATGCTTATCTTATTAAGAGAGTTTGCTTCTATTGCATTGGTTGATATGTCTATGATAGAAATGCTACGTGCATTATGGTGCTTAGTAGTTCATGTTTTCTTATGGTTAGTCTCAAATAGCTGGGGGGTTTCCAATGTGTTATTGGAGTACCAACATGATTTGTTTGCCTATGATGTGGTATGGTTTAGTAATATCTTCCTTCAAAGAATTTATTTTGATTGACTTGGCGTATGCTCATGCATATTTAAGACTGTAAAGAAAGTCTGTCAAGCCTTGATGATCTTTTGTTTCTGAGTAGCGATATAACTTCCATGCCTGATTCAATGTTGCTTTGTCGCTCTGCATGATTATGACCGTCATTGCTCTCTTAGTTGGTCGCTCCCAGTCTTTTGCTAACCTTCGCCTGTACTAAGCGGACTGACTGCTTGTGCATCCAAATTCTTTTAAACCAGTTATGCCATATGAGTCCACCATACCTTCCTACATGGTATTTACCTGCCATTCCTAACGGAGACTTGCATGTACCATCTCGAAATTATTGAAAAAATGCATTCCTATTTTGTGCCTCTGTTTTAAGTTCATGAGGAAGTAGTAGTTAATTCATGATCTTTTTAAGTTGGACAAGCATCACCCCGGGATTGCATGTATAATGTGCAAACCCATAATACGAGAAGGAACTGGCAAAGAGTGCGCCCGGCTCAAAAATAATATAACAAACAAACCCTCCTTCACGCTTTGTTCATGAGAAATCACAAAACTTTGGCAGTGATAAACAAAGGAGATTAAGAGGATGTGATCGTCCTCATTCGGGAGCCGTTCCTCGAAACTTGTCCATCTCAAGAAGTGATTGAGTTGTCTGCTAGCATTCGTTGACGGAACATGCATAATCTAAAAAATAATAATTATTACCTCTGTTTTTAAAACCAAGAGCTCTGGTACATGTTTTGTCTTTGTTTCCGACTACGAGTTTTCAACCTTGCCAACAAAAGCCACGGTTCGAGAGTCTCCACCTTCTTTTAAAACACCAACTACTGAGAGCATGATTGTCATTCTGAGTGTAATGTGCATTGTCCCAAAGTAGCATTGTCTTTTGCATGATTGTGATATTGTTTATTTTGAAATCATTGTATCTAGTCATCACTTAAACCTTGGAGGTGCCCCTGCATTTATGTTTTGCTTCACTAAAGGGGGCAAGCGAGATATCACTTTATCATATTTGCACACCATGCTCATTACAAATCTATTTGATGTTTCAATATCATATTGTAAAACTTTCTGTTCTTTGTGATTCTCTCATGAGGCAACTTAATTACTACAGATTCATTGTCTCAGTAAGCTTTTGTCATGTGACTATGAAAAATCCTTATATGGTTAATAGCATGTAACCACAGAAATTATTCTTGTTATCATTTACCTACTCGAGGACGAGCAGGAATTAAGCTTGGGGATGTTGATACGTCCAAAACGTATCTATAATTTCTACTTGCTCCATGCCTCTTTTGGGTGATATTGCTATGATATTTATACACTTCCATACACTTTTGATCATATTTGGACTAACCTATTAACTCAGTGCACCCCAGTGCCAGTTTCTGTTTTCGGCTGTTTTTGTATTTCAGGTTTTCCCATTACGAAAACTGCCAGAAAAATCCCGGAAAATTTATATAAAAAATCAGCGTTCCAGAAGCTTCCCGGCACCCGAAGTACAGCCGGAGGGGGGCCACCAGGGCTCCAGGCGCCCTGGTGGCGCGGCCCCCCTCCTGGCCGTGCCGGGGGGCGCCTGGGCCCCCCAGGCTTCCGCTGATGCCCCCCTTTGGCATATATTTATATCGTGTCCCGAAACCCTCGAGAGGGGGAACCCTTTTTCGCGATCTCATCTCTGTTCCGCCGCCGCCGCGCTTCCAAGATCGGGAGCACCAGGAGAACTCTTCCCGGCACCCTGTCGGAGGGGAGGATCACCACCGGGAGCCTCTCCACCACCATGGACGCCTCCCGGATGAGTTGTGAGTAGTCTCCCTTGGACCATGGGTCCATGACCAGTAGCTATGTGATGTTCTCCTCCCGTTCTTGTGCTTCACTAATTAGTCCTCGTGAGCTTCCCTACATGATCGAGGCACATATGTAATCCTTATGCTGTTGCTATGATGAGTTTGCTGGGATCCGATGGATTATGAGATTATGTTCAGATTGTGTTTGAGTAATATTTTGATTTACCTCTTTTATATTTATGTTTGTAAGTAATTCTTGCATGTTCTCCATTGTTATTTATTGCTTTGGCCAAGTAGTAGGTAGTGACTCCAAGAGGGAACGTTATGCTCGATTGTGGGTTCATGCCCCTCGATGACTAGCTTGAGTGACAGAAACATGAGTCTAGGGGATGTGCTGTTACCACAAGGGGGAAAACAACGGTGCTTGTGCCCGCGGGTGCAAGGATTGTTTACTTTACGCAAAGTTCTTTTAATGCAGTTGTCTGTTGCTTTGAGTTTACACTATGGGTGGGACTCGCAACTTAATACCAGCGAGATGTTCTGGATAGATATCTCGAGGTGGATGATTAGTAGTAGTTGCAGATGGATTTCGGTCTACTTGCCTTGGCGTACCGCCCATGCTTTGAACCTCTACCTTTCTTGCAATATAGTCAGCATTGGTTTGCGCACATGGTCCTGTCAATTGCCCAACTGTAATTCGTTTACCTCACATAGCTGTTTTATCGTCTTTTGGGAGAGAGACATCACTAGTGAACATCATGGGACCCCGGTCCATATTACCATCATTGATCACATCCGCTATTTAGTTTCCGCTTTTACTTACTATTGCAATTATACCTATCACTATTATCACTTGCGTTTGATCCTTTGTAAACGACAAGGCCGGAGGGATTGACAACCTCTCTGTACTCGTTGGGAGCAAAGTTATTTGTATCTGTGTGCAGGTCCACGTTGATTGCTAATATCTGGTGCCGTTAGCAGGTAACACCTTCTTGTTGAAACTGGGAGTCTCAGGGGAAATCGATCCTTGGTATCTTTTCCAAGGGATAACTTCCGCTACACTGCATCTCAAGCCTTCCACTTGGGGAAACCAACGAGGGGCGAGAAGCCATCAACCCCATTCAAGCAATCCTGCAATCAAGATACAAGAAGTCTCTTGTGTCCCCAACACACCTAATACACTTGTCAGATGTATAGGTGCACTAGTTCGGCGAAGAGATGTTAAATGGCAAGTGATATGGATGGCAAAAGATGTATTTGTAAATCTGAAATAAAAAGTGAAGCAAGCAAACAAGTGGTAAACGTGAGCACAAATGGTATTGCAATGGTGGAAACAAGGCCTAGGCTTCATACTTTCACTAGTGGCAACTCCCAACATCATTAACATAATCGAATCACATGATATTTCCCATAAAACATGCAAGGGGGACGCACTCGGAGGTCATTCCTTTGTGGTCAAGAGAGGACGAGAATTATGTAGGGCTACAAAAGCACACCTTTAAGTTCGTAGTTCTTAATCTATGGATTTCCCAATGTCACCTCGGCCATCCAAAGAGAGTACCACAATCACCACAACATATCTCAAGGATAGTCAAAGACAAGCACCAAGAGACTCTCAATCTTCAATCCACACACAAAAGAGGAAATCACTCATGAAAATATTCTTCTAATCCATGTCCAATAGACCGCTGTCACCTTGGTCTCGGAGATTATACTAGATAAAGACAAGTGAGTACATCAATTCAATACATAGAGGAAGGGGAAATATCATGGGATCACCCTAGATTAACATAGCCTATGATCACAACGAAGATCACATCATGGGAGAGAGAATTGACCACATAGCTACTGGTAGAAACCTCAGCCCCGAGGAGGAACTACTCCCGCATCATGGAGGGAGGAAGCAACGTCGATGGAGATGAATCCGGGGGCACTTCCCCGTCCCGGCAGGGTGCCGGCACAGGAATTCTGGTCCCCCGAAACTTGGTGGCGACGGCGGCGGAGATCGGAATAGCTTCTGGAGAAATGGGTTCTGGAATCGAGGGTTTCGGGACGCGATGTAAATATATGCCAAAGGGGGTCACCAGAGGAGGTAAGGGGGGCCCAGGCGCCCCCCCGGCGCGGCCAGGAGGGGGGCCGTGTGGGCAGGCCGCCTGGGCTGCCCCTGGCTCCCCTCTGGCCCCACTTATGGCGCGTGGAAGCTTCCGGAGCGCTGATTTTTTATATATTTTTCCCAGAATTTTTCTGGCAATTTAAGTAATGGGAAAACCTGAAATACAAAAACAGCAGAAAACAGAAACTGGCACTGGGGTGCACTGAGTTAATAGGTAAGTCCAAATATGATCAAAAGTGTATGGAAGTGCATAAGTATCATAGCAATATCACACAAAAGAGGCATCGAACAAGCAGAAATTTTAGATACGTTTTGGACGTATCACCGCCGCGAGGGGGTCGGGAAGAACGACGCCCACCATCGCCTGGACCGTCTGGCTCGCTCCCAGGCGGTTGAAGAAGAAGATGACCTCGGTCCGGCTTGCTTCGGCCCTCGCATCCGCAACGAGCCTTTTCCCAAGGGCTTCTCGCTCCCCAGAGACACCCCCAAGTACAACGGATCAGTGAAACCAGAGGACTGGTTGGTGGATTATTCCATGGCTGTCAGCATAGCCACCGGCAACAGGTGTGTCGCGGTGAAGTAGGTGCCTCTCATGCTCCAGGGCACGGCTCGGACATGGCTGAACAGCCTCAAGCCCAACAGCATCAACGGCTGGCTGGACTTCACCGACGCCTTCACTCGCAACTTCACCAGCACCTACAAGCGCCCTCCCAAGCCGCGTCCGCTCTCCCTGTGCGTCCAAGGCCCGGACGAGTCGGCCCGTGACTATCTGACGCATTGGGCAGAGCTGCGAAACTCCTGTGAGGGAGTGCACGAGGTACAAGCCATCGAGTATTTCATGGCCGGGTGCAGAGAAGGCACCATGCTCAAGAACCGGCTCCTGTGCGATGAGCCGGCCAGCTGGATGAACTGCTGAGCATAGAAGACAAGTACGCCAGTGCTGACTCCTCCATGAAGACCGAGCTGCAAGTGGATGCTTCTGGCAAGATGACCCCTCCAACTTCCAAGACGCTGGCAGGAGAATCCGGCCGGTGCTACGAGACCAATGACCAGAAGCGCAAGGCCCCGGCTGCCAACAGCCGGCTGGTGGCAGCGGTCGACGAACAGCAGCCAGAAGCTCAAGTAGGGCCCAAGCGCCAGAAGGGCAGCAAACCGGTGTGGCAGCCGACCTTCTCCTTTGATCAAGCCTTGGACGCCCCCTGCAAGTTCCACAGTGGCGCGAAGCCCTCAAACCACACCACACGAAAGTGTCACTGGCTCACAAGGATTGCGAGGGGAGAAGCTCTGCCTCCGCCGCCTGCTGAACAGCCGGCTCCGCCTCCTAATCCTCCAGCTGCTCGTCCTGGCGGCCAGATCCAGGATGAGTTCCCATAAGAGAATGGAGCCTATGTTGTCTTCACCAGCCAGACAGACGATAGGCACAGCCGGCGCCAGCAGCGCAGAGAAGTCAACGCTGTTGCCGTCAAGAACCCAGAATTCATGCACTGGTCGGAAAGGCCTGTCAGCTGGATCCGAGAGGATCACCCGGCTGTCATGCCATCTCCAGGGGCCTCTGCCTTGGTCCTGGACGCCACTCTCTCCACCGACAGGCGGGCCTGCCGTTTCTCCCGGGCCCTGGTGGACGGCGGCAGCAGCATCAACATCATGTACCGAGACACCATGGAGAAGTTGGGCATCAAAGAGAAGCAGCTTCAGCCTACCAGGACCGTGTTCCATGGCACTGTGCCAGGCCTCTCTTGTTCACCAATCGGCAAGGCCAGGGTTGATGTCCTGTTTGGTGACAAGACGCACTTCCGGAGGGAGCCGGTCTGGTTTGAATTTGTAAATCTGAAAAGTCCCTATCACGTGATCTTGGGCCGGCCCGCTCTTGCAAAGTTCATGGTAGTCCCCCATTATGCCTACCTCAAGATGAAGATGCCTGGTCCAAAGTGAATAATCACCATAACCGGGGACTACAAGAAGTCCATTGCATGCGCAACGGCCAGTAGTCGCCTGGCAGAAACCCTTGTTGTGGCTGAGGAAAAGCGCCGTCTGGAGCGGCAAGTGGCAATGGCTGGCGAGCAGCCGGCCATACCAGCCGATCCCAAGGAGGCGGAGCCGCAAGGCTCGTTCCAGCCCTCCAAGGACACAAAGAAGATTGCCTTGGACCCATCTCACCCAGAGCGATTTGCTGTCATAGGGTCAAGCCTAGACAACAAATAGGAAAGCGAGCTCGTCGATTTTCTCTGTGAGAATCAGGACATCTTTGCATGGTCCCCCAAGGACATGCCTGGTGTCCCGAGAGAATTCGCCGAGCACAAGCTACACGTGAGAGAAGACGCAAAGCCTGTCAGGCAGCCACTGCGCCGCCTATCAGAAGAGAAGAGAAGAGTCACCGGGTAGGAGGTCGCCTGCCTGCTAGCAACCGGCTTCATCATGGAAGTCTTTTATCCCGAATGGCTGGCGAATCCAGTCCTGGTGCTGAAGAAGAACAATAAATGGCGCATGTGCATTGATTACACCAGCCTGAACAAAGCTTTCCCTAAAGATCCGTTTGCTCTGCCACAAATAGATCAAGTGATTGACTCCACGTCCGGATGCGAGCTGCTGTCTTTCCTTGATGCCTATTCGGGGTACCATCAAATCAAGCTTGATCCAGCTGACCGTCTGAACACTGCCTTCCTCACGCCGTTTGGGGCCTTCTGCTACCTGACCATGACGTTCGGCTAGAGAAATGCCGCCGCCACCTTTCAGCGTTGCATGCAGAAGTGTCTCCTCAAGCAGCTTGGCAGGAACGCCCACGTTTACATGGACGACATTGTGGTGAAGAGGGGGAAGAGAGGAACCCTTTTGGAAGATCTCCAAGAAACATTCTAGAACCGCGCCGCTTTTGGGTTAAGCTAAACCCGGAGAAATGCGTCTTCGGGGTACCAGCAGGCCAGCTCCTTGGCTTCCTGGTATCCGAGCGCGGCATTGAGTGCAACCCCGCAAAGATCAAGGCCATTGAGAGGATGGAACGACCGACCCGTGTGCGAGATGTCCAGAGATTCACGGGGTGCCTGGCATCTCTCAGCCGCTTCATCAACTGGCTGGGAGAAAAGGCACTCCCCCTGTACCAACTGATGAAGAAGACCACTTGCTTCGAGTGGAATGACCAGGCGGACGAAGCCTTCCAGTAGCTCAAGCGACTGCTGTCCACCCCGCCTGTCCTGGCGGCGCCAGCAGACAAGGAACCCATGTTCCTTTACATAGCCGCCACCAGCCGGGTGTTCAGCACTGTCATTGTGGTCGAGCGCCCAGAAGACGGTAGAGCTTTGCCCGTCCACAGGCCCGTCTACTACTTGAGCGAAGTGCTATCAGCGTCCAAGCAGAACTACCCCCATTACCAGAAGATGTGCTACGGCGTGTACTTCACCGCCAAGAAACTCAAGCAGTACTTCCAAGAGCATTCTGTCATGGTCGTCTGCACGGCCCTGCTTGCTGAAATCATGGGGAACAGAGATGCCTCAGGAAGAGTGGCCAAGTGGGCCATTGAGCTGGCCCCCTTCACCATCTTCTACCAGCCGCGCACCACCATCAAATCGCAAGCGTTGGTCGACTTCCTCGTCGATTGGGCTGAAACCCAGTACCTGCCGCCCATACCAGACTCAACCCATTGGCCGATGCAATTTGACGGGTCAAAGATTCACACCGGCCTGGGAGCCGGCGTCGTCCTCACCTCCCCCAAAGGCGATAAGCTCAAGTACACGCTGCAGATCCACTTTGCCGCCTCCAACAACGTTGCTGAATATGAGGCACTTATCCACGGGCTCCGGATGGCCAAGGAGATTGGCATCCGCCGAGTGCTGTGCTACGGTGACTCAGACTTGGTTGTCCAGCAGTCGTCTAGGGACTGGGACGCCAAGGACGCAAACATGGCAAGCTATCGCTTCCTTGTCCAGCAGATCAGTGGACACTTTGATGGCTGCGAGTTCCTCCATGTGCCACGAGCTGATAACATGCAAGCAGACACCTTGGCGCGAATCGGTTCCACCCGCCAAGCAATACCAGCCGGTGTATCTCTCCAATGCCTATGCAAACCGTCTATCAAGCCTTCACAAGAGTCGGAGTCAATCTTCAAACCAGCCAACCCCGGGGTAGGCGGCCTCGCGGTTTTGGCTGCTGGCCCAGAGACTGCCCCAGCAGGCGGCCATGACACTCCAACTCCAACAGACGGACCACCAACAGCCGCGCCAGCTCCTGGCCCGGGGACCGCTCCAGCAGACGGCCAGGAGACGCCGGCTCCAGCATCACTACAAGAAATATGTCAACTTGTGACCACCACTATTGGTCACTGAATGGTCACAAATTTCTATTTGTGACCTTTTTGTGACCAAAAACATAAGGTCAAAAGCTGGCCGTCATAAACTGACTATAGCGACCTTTCTTCTGGAATGGTCGCAAACGTTTACGACCAAAACAAAAGGTCGTAGATTTAACGACCAACTGTTTTGGTCACTAGCAATCCGACCACACCACGTCAGATCCACCGTGGCAAGCTGACGTGGCAGACTTACGACCAAATGAAAAGGTCGTAAAATGGAATCAGCCCGGTCCATTTCAGCCGTCTTGATGGGCCAAGCCCAATAATTCAGCCCTTTTAATTTTAATTTTTTTCTCTTTATTTTGCTTATCTGCATGGGCCTGGCCCAATAATTTGGCCTTTTAATTTCTGGGAATGCAGCCTTTTTCTGATGAAATTGTTTTTTTTATTCCACTATTGTTTTGGGCCACAGCCTTTTTAGTCTAGTTCGAATTGGGCCTTGGCCTTTTTATTTTCTGTTATGAAGCCTTTTTATAATTTTTTTCTTACAGTCATTTCTTTTTTAGGCCCAAGCCTTTTTGGTCTAATTCTTGTTTGGGCCTTGGCCTTTTTAGAGCCCATTTCTCATTTTGCATAACTATAGACAGAAAGGGCACTAGTGATCCACAAGTGATCCACATGTGGTGCACAAGTGATCCACAAGCCCAGGTGCACTAGTGATCCACATAACTTCACAGAAAATAAACAAAATGATCCACAAGTGGTCCAGGTTCACAAGATCACATAACTTCACAAGTGGTCCAGGTTCACAAGATCACATAACTTCACAAGTGGTCCAGGTTCACAGGATCACATAACTTCACAGGTTCACAGGTTCAAAATGCTCTCAGCTCAGACTCCCAGGTTCACAGGTTCAAAATGCTCTTAGCTCTCAACAAAATGCAACAGCTCTCAACAAAATGCAACAGCTCCCGGCTCAAAGACAAAGAGGTTCACAGCACAGCTCAAACTACCTTAGCTCGAAAGAGAGCCATCAAGTGGGCTAACTGCTCTTCCTACTCTTGAGACTTCTTGCGCAGCAGCTCAAGTTCCTTGTCGCGTGCAGCTTCAGATTCTTCCGACTTCATCTTCATTGCCGCCAATTCTTCTTGCATCACTTCAGCTTGAAGCTCAGACCTCTCCAGCTTCTGCTCAAGCTCACGAACATGAACATCAACTTTAGTTGTTGCTTTGCTGGAGTAGTTCCTAGATGACTGGAGCCCAACATTCCGGAGGAATGTGCTTTGCTTGACTTCGGTCTTGAGGACTTGTTCGACAATTTGAACAGCAGACTTTGGCTCTTCACCTTCTGGTACCGGCGCATCCTTCATTTTTTCCATCTCAAGCTAGCATATGGAGGAAAATGATAGGCATTAGTGGGAGATCTATTTCACATTTTGCAAACCAAGCCAAGCAGGAGAAACCAAACCAGCACACAAATGGATTATTTGAAATAACCAAACCAACACACAAAATATATACAACAAGATGATGACTAGTGACCTGGAGACATGCAATTGGAACAATATGATCACTTCATTAAGCCTAGAATGGTGGTTCTATATAAGATGGCTTCCCGAGTGAGCCGATCATCAAACTAACATTCAGATCAAATTTCATCATATCATAAAAAATGCATCAAATAGCTACAGCAAGTTCTGATATATTTGTTGAAGTATCAAACAACATCAAAGCATGGAACATAGCGTGTGTTCTTGACTGGCTCCGAATCAAACAACATCAAATCATGAAAGCATCAAAGCTGGCTGTGAATCAAACAGGGCAAAGCATGGAGTGACTTACTATAGCAGTCTTGACTGGCTCCGAAAACCCGTGCTTCTTGCTGTTGTGGGTGGCCTTAAACAAGTCAATCGTAGACAGCTCCTCACCCTTACGCTCTTCTTTCTGAAATGTTTTTCAACAAAAATCAAAATGTTATTCAGCAAGAATCAGAAATGTTATTCAATGAGGATCAAACGGTAAGGTCTCTAGAGAAGAGTTCTCACAGTGGCAAAAATGTGTGATGTGTAGTGCCTGGAACCAGTTCTGTGATTGTACACGACTTTTTCTCGATTCATCTTGTTCGACACACAGGTTTCCTACAAAAAAGCACACTGTCAGCGATGGATGCCTCCACTAGAGTTGTACTGCAACTCTACGATGCTTCTCAACTGACCATAGAAGTCAATGATCTCACCATCATGTGACCCCTCAGTGACGATTCCACTATTCTGTGTCTTCCTTTTTTCCTCGCGGTCAACGGTGTGGTACCGGACACCGTCAGCAATGCATGCTGAATACACTCTCACTCGCTTATCCGGTAAGCATGCCAAAGCAAATAGATCATCACTGACCTTCTTCTCCTCATGCAAATTTCCAATCTGCACAAATAAACCATTTAGCAAACAATGGTATTTAACAATGGGTAAATAACACAGAAAACATAAAACATGTGGCTAAAGATCTCACATGATTCTTAAACCACTTAGCAAACACCTTGGCAACCCTTTTATCAACATTGATATTGCTTTCTTCCTGGTTTAACTCTTCCTTGCATTTCCTGCAATGCCAACAAAACATGTGAATTAAAACATTAGGCTGGTGCCAACCGAAGCAAAAAAAAAAATATTTAATGAGTGCAGAAGATATAACGTACTCGATATATGGTAGAACCTCGGCGCAATTGCTTAGCACAAACAAAACCATCTTGTCATACTCATCACCAGCCTCCAAGTATTGTGAGGCTCCAAGAAAGTTCACACCATGGTTGAAAACAGAGACATCACCACTTTGCGAATCAGACCGCTCTCTATTTCTGCCCGGCCGGTTCCATCTTGTTTCCACATCACCAAAGTATCTAGAGAAAAAAGTCAAGCACTCGTCAACGACATATGCTTCAGCAATAGAACCTTCAGGTCTTGCCGTGTTTCGCACATAACGCTTACAAGTAAGCAGCCTTCGTTCGATTGGGTACATCCAACCGTATTGCACAGGGCCTCTAAGCATTGCCTCTTTGGGTAAGTGCACCGCCAAATGGACCATCACGGTGAAGAAAGCTGGAGGGAAAATCTTCTCGAGCTTGCAAAGAATAGTTGGGATTTCTTTTTCAAGTCTTTCCAGGACAGTTAACTTCATGGTTTTGCAGCACAGTTCTCTAAAGAAATTTCCTAGCTCAGCAACCGCTTCATATATATCCTTGTCCATGATTCCTCGGAGGCCCGCCGGTAAAATCCTTTGGAGGAGGATGTGACAATCATGGGTTTTCAGTACTGAAAGCTTGAATCCATCAGAAGTAACACACTTTGCTAGGTTAGCAGCATAACCATCTGGAAATTTCACCGCTCTTAGGAATTCACAGAATGCAAGCTTTTGTTCTTTATTCATTGTATACCATGCTCGTGGAATTTCAAATGAATCTTCATCTTCATTGTGCTGTAGATGCAAATCTTCTCTTATGCCCATGTCCTCCAAATCAAGCCAAGAACTAACCGTGTCCTTTGTCTTCCCTTCAATGTTCAGAAACGTCCCTAGCAGATTCTCGCATATGTTTTTCTCAATGTGCATTACATCGAGATTATGCCTTAATTTCAGATCAGCCCAGTATGGCAGGTCCCACAAACAAGACCTCCGGTCCTAACATTGACCTTCCTCACGCTTTCTTTTCTTCGCCAGCTTTCCTGGTCTCACATCTTTCACCTTTTCAAGTTGCTGCTCCAGCTCTTCTTTAGTGAATTCAGCTGGCTTGTCACGGGTTTCATTCTCACCATTAAAATCTTTGCTTCTTCGCCAGCGATGGTTTGGGGGAAGAAAGCGGCGGTGCCCAATATAGCAGATCTTGTTCCTTATTCTCTTTGAGCAAGGGTCTTTGTCACAATGGACACAAGCCTGATAACCCGCTGTGATCCTCCCAGACAGAGTGTGCAGAGCCGGGAAATCATGGATGGACCATATGATCGCAGCACGTAGATTGAACTTTTCTTCCGGACTCAAGGCATCGTATGTAGGTACACCAGTCCAGAGCTGGAGCAGTTCTTCTACGAGGGGCTCCATAAAGACATCAAAATCCTTTCCTGGAGAATCTGGACCCGGGATAAGCAATGACATCATGAAGTTGGACTGATCCATGCATGCCCATGGTGGCAGGTTGTACGGCACCACAAAAACTGGCCACATGCTATAAGACGTGCTCATGTTCCCAAACGGATTAAACCCATCTGTGGCAATGCCAAGTTTTATGTTCCTTGGATCTGCAGCAAAATCTAAATGTATATTGTCAAACACTTTCCATGCCTCTCCATCCGCTGGATGGCTCAGCTCATTGTCCACCGGTTGCCGCTTCAGCTTGTGCCACTGTACTTCACGCGATGATTTCTTCGAGATGAACATCCGCTGCAGCCTTGGTATCAAGGGAAAGTGCCTCAGTACCTTCTCCGGTATTGACTTCTTCCCATCAGCATCTTTCCACCTAGATGCATTGCATTTTGGACACTTGTCATGCTTTGCTAAATCCTTCCGAAACAAGACACAATTATTTGGGCACACATGTATTGACACAAAACCTAACCCCAGCCTGCGGATTATGCTCAATGCTTCATCATAAGATCTGGGAACACAACTATCAGGGAATTGCAAGCTCAAAAGACGGAGTATTGCGTTGAATGCGGCATTGCTAATCCGGTAGAAAGACTTGATGTGGAGTAACTTCACGGTGAAGGTAAATCTTGAAAGTTTACCCCCTTCATGAGCTGCGCGCTTCGCCTCCTCTAACACCTCAGCAAACAACGATTTCTGTCCATCAGCACGAGCTTCAGCATCGTACAAATCCTTCAATAGGTCAGGAATCCTATCATCTTCATGGCCATCCTCTTCCTCCAAAATAGCATTATCTCGCAAAACCTTTTCCATGAAATCAATGCCAGCATCACCACCACCCATCATATGAGGGGCCTCTGTATCAGCTTCAAAATGTTGAGGTTGTCTGTCTAAAGGTTCTCCATGATATATCCATCTATCATATGTGCTGGACATCCCATTAAGAAGCAGATGATCTTCCACTCTTCCTTGAGCCATTCTTGGATGGTTGAGGCATTCACAACATGGGCAAAGAATGTGAGCATCGTTGGCAAAATTTGCCCGAACAAATGCCATGAAATCATCAACTCCTTTCATATGTTCTTTCGAAAACTTTCTAACTCCTTGTCTAATCCAACTTCTATCCATCTGCCAAAGACAACAAATTGTTGCAACTTAGCAAATCAATCTAAGTGCATCAACATTAATTAATGAAAATGGATGGAAGTAATGGAAGCTAAAATTCCAGAAAATTTTATATGCTAATTTTATATGCTAATTAATGAAAATTCTATATGCAAATCAATCAAAGTGCATCAACATTAATCTGGCCTGAAGAATTCTTAACAAACAAGCCGAACAATTCCTAACAGTACATCAAGAAAATTCATCTATGCAATATCTACCAAACAAGCAAGCCATCTCCTAACTACTAACAGTGCATCAACAAAATTCATCTATACTGAAGAACATCTGACTGAAATCCATCTCCCGCTGCATACTATGGGTGACGAGAGAGGACAGGGGGGAAGAGGTGAGGGGTGCATACCGGGAGGTGTGCTTGCGGCGGCGGCGAGTCCCCCATGCTCGGCGAGCCCCCACCACCGTCGGTCGCCTACGCCCCTGCTGGCCCCCGCCTCCACGCCCTGCCTCGCCTCCGCCCCCTGCCTGCCCCGCCTCCGCCTCCGCTGCCAGTCCCGCCCCCGCCTCCGCTGCCAGCCCCACCCCCGCCTCCACTCCCTGCTGGTTGCTTCTGCGGCGAGGCCGTGGGCGAGGTCACCTGGTTGCTTCCGCCGCCGCCCGCCGCCACCTGGTCAGAAGACCTAGAAAAATGCTCTGTTCGATGCCACACGCCGCCACCTGGTCGGAAGGTCCCACTTGTCACTGATACGTGAGAGCCGTGGTTTTATATACTATATGGAAAACTACCCACACATTAGCAATAATCTCTCTCTAGCCCAGCGGTAACGAACGAGTGAACCCAGCGCGAGGTCGTGGGTTCGAGTCCCCGCTAGCGCATATTTTTTAGGGAATTAAACGCTCACTCACCCATCTGTCGAATGGGTCCCTCCTGTCAGTGTTGCAAATCGTTGCTCTGTTCGATGCCACCTGGTCGGAAGATCCCACTTGTCAATGATACGAGAGAGCCGTAGTTCTATATAATGTATAGATAAACTCCCAGATGTGAGCAACTGTCCCTCTCTAGCCCAGCGGTAGCATGCGAGCAAACCAAGCACGAGGTCGTGGGTTCGAGTCCCGCCTCGTGCATCTTTTTTGGGCGAATTAAGCGCTCGGCCCCACCTGTCAAATGGGTCCCGCCTGTCAGTGTGTGCCCCGTCTGTCTGTTGAATAGTAAAACTCAAGCAAAAATGACACCTAGACAGTGACACATAAGCGAGGTTGCTGAGGTGGCTGCCTAATCATCCTAATTCATTCAAACTCAAGTGTAGTGACCATTTTATATTGGTCGTTATCAGGTAGGCATGAGGCAGTGGACAATGCTACTAGCTTTACGACCATTTCCTCTAATGAAATTATGACCTTTCTGACCAAAATGGTCGTTATGGTTTAGGGTTTAGAGCCCCCAGGCAGCTTTTGACCAATTGGTCTAAAATGGTCATAAATTTATGACCAATTCTTCCAGGGTCACTAACAAAAGGTCATAAGTTGACATATTTCTTGTAGTGCATACGGCTTGGGGACTTCGGAGACACAGCAGGCGGCCCAGCCCAGCCCTCCACCTCACAGCCCAACCACCCTGGTCTCTCTGGCCGAAGCAACTGGAGTCTCAGCGCCGTCTTGGGCACGACCAATCCTTACATTCCTGCTCAAAGGAGAGCTGCCAGCAGAAGAAACTTCAGCACGACAAGTTCAACGCCGAGCTTCAGCTTACACCATTGTCAACAAAGAGCTCGTCGGAAGGAGTGCGACAGGCGTTTTCCAACGCTGTGTAGAAGCAACCAAAGGGCTGGCCATCCTGAAGGACATCCACCATGGAGAGTGCGGCCACCACGCGGCCTCAAGATCTCTCGTAACCAAAGCTTTCCTCCACGGTTTCTTATGGCCGACTGCTTTGGACGACGCCAAAGATTTGGTGAGAAAGTGCAACGGCTGCCAACGCTTCAGCTCCAAGCAACATTTACCGGCTTCTGCACTCAAGACTATTCCGATCACTTGGCCATTTGCCTTCTGGGGTCTGGATATGGTAGGACCTTTCAAGACTGCCAGAGGAGGCCTGACACACTTGCTCATGGCAGTAGATAAATTCACCAAGTGGATCGAAGCCAAGCCAATCAAGAAACTCAATGGCCCAACTGCTGTGACATTCATTGTAGACATCACAGTCCGGTATGGTATACCGCACATCATCATCACCGACAACGGCACAAATTTTGCGAAAGGCGCACTTGCCCGTTTTTGTGCAACTCAGGGCATCCGGCTGGACCTAGCGTTCGTTGCCCACCCACAGTCTAACGGCCAAGTCGAGCGCGCCAATGGCCTCATCCTATCTGGCATCAAGCCCCGGCTGGTCGAACCTTTGGAGCGGTCGACTGGCTGCTGGATCGAAGAACTGCCGTCTGTCCTGTGGAGCCTCAGAACCACTCCGAACAAATCCACCGGCTTCACCCCTCTCTTCCTCGTCTGCGGGGCCGAGGCCGTCATCCCAACAGACGTTGAGTTTAACTCGCCTCGTGTCACCATGTATACGGAAGCTGAAGCCAAAGAAGCACGCGAAGACGGCGTGGACTTGCTGGAGGACGCCCGGCTGGTAGCACTCAGCCGCTCCGCCATCAACCAGCAGGGTCTCCGCCGCTATCACAGCTGGCGAGTGAAGCCACGCTCCTTCCGCGAGGGAGACCTTGTTCTCCGGCTGATCCAGCGAACAGCCGGCCAGCACAAGCTCTCGGCTACTTGGGACGGACCGTTCATCGTCGTCAAGGTGCTGGGCAACGATGCCTACTACCTCATCGACGCCCAAAAGCCAAGAGCGCGCAAGAGAGACGACTCAGGCAAGGAGTCGGAGCGCCCATGGAACGCAAACCTTCTTTGTCGCTTTTATAGCTGGAAGACAGTATGTGTCATGCTATCTAAGTTATTTTGAGAATCAGTGGGAACCCCTAGGAGTTCTCGGGGACTGACAACCCTTTATCTATATGATAAGAATTATGCCTCTGAATGATTGTTGTTCACTCCTTCGTCCAGCACCGGAGCCTACCAGACGGCCCAAGGACTGGCCGCCTGGCCCTATGTCTAGAGAATTCTCCTTAAAAAGTCAGAGAAGTAATGTGAGGGCACCCAAGACCTCTCCTACATCAAGTCACAGACTCGCAGAACGCGGCTGTTCGGCTGGCAGGAGCCAAAGGCAAGAAGTGGTGCCCACATGAAAAACGGCTAAGGAAAAAAGACATAGGGCCAGCCGGCCCTTAAGATTAATAGCCGGCTGCTGAGCAGCCGGCCAGCCAGTTCTAGGCTTGGCCAGACTGTCTTCCAGAAGGCGAGATACTTGCCCACCCCGAAAACAGCCAAGTCCCTGACCCAGCCACAGAACCACGGAGTGGCCGTCTGGCTGGCAGGGCGGCAGTACGAGGGGTTGGCAAGGAGAAAATCGCCACAAGGAACTAGGGCAAGGCTAATCCTAGGACTCGGCATAATTGCATAAAAACGATGCTGCATTAAAAAGAATATTTACATCCAAAAGGCCTTAAGAGCCGCCTTGCAGTAATAACTTACTAAATACACCCAGCGGGTGGAATTGTTCGGATTAACCTACGAGTCTTACAGAAAGGCAGAGGATACAAACAAAAATCCTAAGGAGCACCAGGCTGGGCAGGTGGCACGACAGAGCCGGCTTCCGGGGAGGCCGCCTGGCGGGTCTCGGTCTGGCCGTCTCCCGCAGCAGGCGGGGCCATCACTCCTGGCCTGCTTGTTGAGGACTGGTCAGGCTGGCGACTGCCTGCTGGTTCCGCTTCCTGAGAGCTGGTCTGCTCGTCGCTGCCTTCCTCGTCCCCATCGCCTTCGCTGGAGGCGATCTCCTCGTCCGGCTCTTCCGACGCCGCCAAGTCCAGCCCGAAGTTACCAGGCGGCACTACATGGCCCCTATCATCCAGCTTCGGGATGAAGAGGGAGGTGTCGGCGTATTCGGCGAGGGCGGCAGCACGTTGGATGAGCTCCCTCTGCTCCACAGCCAGCTCCGGCTGGGCCTCCGCGCGGAACGTCTCCAGCTGCTCAAGCCTTAGGCCAGGATACCAGCTCTTGGCGAACTCCAGGGAGGTCCGCGCGCTAGCCCTCGCCGCGGAGCCCTTCCAGGCCTCGAAGCGCTGGCCGGCCGCTTCCAGCCAAGCGGCCGTCCGACTAGGGGTGCGAACCATTGGCACACCTGTCCAGAGGGTGGCCAGGACTTGGGCGCCGGCACGCTGCAGCCGGCGGACTGGATGAAGACGCACCCATATGGCATGAAGCTCCTCGGCCGGGGTCCTGGGCACGTTGGGTGCGATTTCCCGGCCCGCCTGGCGCCTCGCAGCACGCTCGGCCACGATGACCTGGGTGGCGGCCACAGAGTAGCCCGGAAAGAACTCTCCCAAGACTAGAACAAGGATCAGAAGAAAAGCAAGATGGCTGCTGCAAACGATGAAAACAAGACGAGAGCGTAGACGTCTCACAGTCGACCATGTCTCCAATGGCTACATAGCCGTCTTGGAGAGCCGCCTCCCTCTCGGCCCAATTCGAGCGCTCAGTCTCGAATTCGGCCCGTAGAAGGGACTCGGCGTCAGACATTTTGCCAAGCTCTGCCTTGTGAGCCGCCGCCCGGTCCGCCAGCTCCTTGGCCAGGCGGTCGCAGTCTTGGGCAGCGAGACCACGCTCCCGCTCCTTTGCAGCCAGCTCCGTCTGGGCCTCGCCCAGCTGGCTGCGGAAGCTGGCTGCGACCGCTGGCAAGGGAGAAAGAAAAAGAACGAGGGTGAGCGGCAGAAGACATAACCTTGGAGTTCCAAGCCGCCTGCTCAGCAGCAGGCTCGGAACTCGGGGACTACACCCAGCGGGTGCGCTGACGCGCCCCCGCAAGGAGAAGAGGAGGCACTCACCTCGGTTGTCTGCCAGGGCAGTCTGCAGCTGCGCCAGCTCCTTGCGATGCGCGTTGTAGGAGGCCACGCGGAGGTTGTGGTACTCCTGCAACAAGAAGCAAGATCAGATCTGGATGTATACTTTGGAGTTCCAAGCCGCCTGCTCAGCAGCCGGCTCGGAACTCGAGGACTACACCCAGTGGGTGCACTGACGCGCCCCCACGGAAAAAAGTGAAGGAATAAAAACAGAGGAAAATGAAACACACTCACCCGAACGGAGGACCGCGTAGAGATGAACTCCTGCATCGCCGTCTGCACGACGTTGCCCAGGGAGTTCATGCGGTCCAAGACATCCCACGACGCGATGATCCACGCGCCGCCTCCTCCGGATCTCCAGCTCGATGGCGCCGCGTTGGTCGCCTCGTTCTCCGGCGCGGACGAGCTGGCCCCGCCGACCTCCACCTGTTGGGGCATAGAAGCCGCCCTCGCAAGACGCTGGCGGGCTGGGCCTCGGGGGGCTGATTGCGGGATGTCTTGGACCGGCGGCACCTCCGACCCCACTGGCCGGCTGCCCTGCTCCCCAGCAGGCGGCACTGGGGGTGGTGGCGGCGTCTCCAAGATGACTCATTCGTCACCCCCATCGCCTGGAGCCGGCTGCTCATCAGCAGCCGGCGCCTGGGCAGACGGCTCCTGAGACCCTGACGCCGGGCGGATGACGTGGCCCGCTGGCTGCTGGGGGCCCTTTCCCCGCTCTCGGACGCGGGCGGCGTCTGCCTCGGCCTTCTTGGCGGCTTGAGCCTCCCCCTGGGCGACGGCATCGGCCGCCGCTCGCTCACGCTCCGCGGCCTCGCGCTCCGCGCGTGGCTCGCAGGCGTTCCTCTCTTTCGCCTCCTGGAGCGCGGCAGCAGGATCCACGCGAGGGGGCACATGAGGGGCATCTGGGCCTCCTACCACAAAGCCCGCTGGCACCCGCGAGAGGGAAAGCGGCACGCTGCATGGACGTTCCAAAGAAATGAAGAATCAAGTAAGAAGGGATCAACTGGGGAAAGAGAATAAGACACAAAGAAGGAGTAAAGGGTACTTACCCAGAGACGAACGGCCGGGCCTTGGGCTTCTTCGGCAGGTTCGCCCTGGCGGCTGCTTCCTGACGCCTCATGGCGGCGGTTGACAGCCTAAGCTTCTTGGGTGGGGCACCAGTCGGCCCTGACGAGGACCGCCGTTTCCCGCCGCCGGTTGTGCCAGACGGCCCCGCCTGTTGGCTGGCACGGACGGGTGCCAACTCCATCCCCTCGTCGTCGTCCGACCAGCTCTTAAGGCCGCCTTCTGGCTGGGCACCCGATAGGTGGTCCCCGCCGCCCGTCACCTTTTCCTCCTCCATGGCGGTGGCGGCCCCAAGATCGGGGTCGCTCGTATCGCTCTAGGAGCGATCCGGCTCTAGGGGGCGGCCCTGTTGGTTGGAGCCCGGCGCCGGCTGGCCTGGGAAGATCTGAGCCGGGTGTTAACACCAGACGACTACAGCAACCGGACAAAGAAGAAAGAAAAAAGAAGGACGAGAAACATACTGCGGGCGGCTGGTTGTTGCGGCTGTACGGAGCCTTGCTAAAGGCCCAGCCGGAGTTAGAGACCTGGCAGCTGGAGATGTGGTTCACCAGCCGGGCCACCTCCCCGTAGGGCAGGGGCTTGGTGGAGGTCCGGCTGGGGTCCCGGCGCCCGCTCATGTCATAGATGAGGTGGGGCCGGCGCTGCAGCGGCAGCACCCGGCGCTCGGCGAACGTCAGCAGCAGATCTGCAAACTCCAGGCCCTCGTTGTCTCTCAGCTTCCGGAGACGGCGCAGGGCGACGGAGGCGCCTTTGGTCAGGGCGACGGGCCGGGTCCTCCAGGAGTCCCGAGGCTCAGCAGGCGGCCCGGCACCCACTCCGACAGGCAGATGAAATCTTCCTCGGGGTCGACATTGGAGACGTAAAAATACGTCTTCTGCCACAGCTTCACTGATCCAATGAGTTTTGGTGCCGGGAAGAAGTTTCTCGCCCCGGTGCGCTTCATGGCGATGCATCCCCTGCACCGAGCAGCCACGCTCTGGACGGCGATTCCAAGCTTTACATAGAAGAGCTCCGTCCAGAGCTCGATGGTGGGGAGGATGCCAAAATAAGCCTTGCAGAGGACGACGAAGGAAGAGATGGTCATCACCGTGTTTGGCGTGAGGTGATGAGGTTGGATGTGGAAGAAGTCGAGGAAGGAGCGGAAGAAGCCGCTCGCCGGCAGGCCGAACCCGCACTGGAAGTGCGAGCGAAAGATAACCCGCTCGCCTTGCTGCGGGGCCGGCCTGATCTCCGTCACCGGTGCCAGGCGCATGGCGACCCTGTCGGCCGGCGGCAGCTTCCGCGACCGGCGGAGGACGTCTATGTGCTCTTGCAAAACTTCGCTGCCGTACCATTGGCCGTGGCGTCGGGGAGGCGCTGGACCAGCCATGGCTCGTGCGGTGGCTCGCTGTAACTACGACGAGGAGGAGCGAGGAAGAAGATGAAGGACGGGGGAGAGAGAGCGCGAGAGCAGCGCCAACCCTCTCCCCGGCCTATATATAGGCCCAGGCAACGAAGGCGAAGGGGCGGGCGTGGGCTTAACCACCCCACGTCCCGCACGACCCCCGATTTTCTTGCGCCTAATCCGCGCGCATTAAATACGCGTGTGAGGGTAATCGATTACCCCTGCCACTGTGGATCCGCGCGGGGTACGAGGCCCTTAGTGGCGGGCCCCGGCCCACTGTTACGTCCTATCACGCGCGTGGGCTGGAAGGCCGATGCGACAGGACGGTGACGCGTGGGCGCTGCCAACGGTCCACGGGCCTGTTCGGCTGCCCGCTGACCAGGCGGTGCCTTCCCGTCGAAGATTCTGAGACGGCGATACGGCTGCCAGAGGCCGGCTCCAGCAGCGCAGAGCCGGCTGTCGGTAGACGGAGTCCTTTGACAGACAAGTGACAGACGATAAGCATGCGTGAGGGGGGAAGCTGCTGGAACCCCTCAGCATCTCCAACACTCGCATCGGAGTTCCACCAGCTTCGGGGACTACTGTCGGAGATATTGACCATGGGTACCCTCGGCGCCTACCCTTGGAATTTTAAGACAAATGACAGCCGCTTGGTCAGCTGCGGTCGCCTATTCCTCGAGCCGTCTCCTAGGGTAGCCTGCCCTAGGAGCCGGCTGCCAGCAGGCGGCAAGGACCCAGCAGGCGGCGACATCAACACCACCAGCCAGCAGACAGCCCCGCACCCCTTCCTCAAGGAACACGCTGAGGAGGGCCCCAGCGGGACGGGGGCGTGGCTACAGAAGAACATGTCCTTAGAACATCTGTAAGGGCGTGGCTATAGTGGCCGTGTACCTTATAAATATCCACTAAGCGGCGGGTCACTGTAGCCATGAAGCTCGTTACCAAGCAACAGTCAGAGGAGGCCATGATCCCACTACCCGCAAATGGCAGGGCCAGCAGGCGGCTGGCCCCATCGGTCAGTGGGCAAGCCCACGAACAAGCCACCCTTGGCAGGCGGCCAGGGGAGACGGTCGTCTGGTAGCAGACGGCGAACCCACCCTAGAAGTCTGGGCCTCATAAAGACGACGGGACGGGATGAGGCGGCAGTGTACGGCGAGGGACGATGGCACTATAGCCATCTCCTCCCCGACGAGGCTGTCGTCAGCAAAGGCATCCCCACAGCGAAAGGCAATCACGAGGGATCCGCAGGCGGCGGGCCCCAGCAGACAGGCGGCAAGGCCGGCGCCAGCAGACACTGACGGCCGGGGACCACACCGTCGACTTTACCATTGTACCCCTGGGGGTAGGCCTATATAAACCCCCGAGGGTCCTCCATGAAAGAAGGGGGCTAGAAGGTTGGCTATTAGAAGATCACAAGATAAAAACCCTAGAGAGAGAGAGGAGGTGAGCTAGCCTTGTTCATCTTCTTCCTTAGGACCTCACAGCTCAAGGATGAATCTTGTAGCCACTCTAGTGCTATTAGTCATGACGCGGAGCCCCCGCGGAGCAGGACTAGGGGTGTTATCTCCCCGGAGAGCCTCGAACATGGGTAAGATTCGTAGGCGTCCTAAGTATCGCTTTATCCCGCTTCCCGAGCCTGGCGACGTTCTTTTGACCCCATGCACGATAAGCCATCCGTTGGCATATGTCGTCCCAAAACCCCAACACTTGGCATGCTCTTTGTTTTGGAATGAACGTTTCAACCATGGTATTATAGTAGCATACCACATCACCTTGGCAGGAATCTTCTTCCTGGGGCGCTCACCCTCGACATCACCAGGGTCATCGTGGCTGATCTTATAGCGCAATGCACCGCATACCGGGCAAGCGTTCAAATCCTCGTACTCACCGCGGTATAGGATGCAATCACTAGGGCATGCATGTATCTTCTGCACCTCTAACCCTAGAGGGCAGACAGCCTTCTTTGCTTTGTACGTACTCTCGGGCAATTCGTTGTCCTTTGGAAGCATATCATTTATCATTACCAGCAACTTTCCAAATCCCTTATCAGATACACCATTCTCTGCCTTCCATTGCAGCAATTCCAGTGTGGTGCCCAGCTTTTTCTTGTCACCTACGCAATTCGGGTACAACAATTTTTTGTGATCCTCTAACATGCGCTGCAACTTCTTCTTCTCAAAATCACTTGCACAGTTTCTCTTTGCATCGGCAATGGCCCGACCTAGATCATCAATGGGCTCATTTGATGCCTCTTCTTCAGCTTCTTCCCGCATTGCCGGCTCAGCTTCTTCCCGCATTACCGGCTCAGCTTCTTCCCCCATTGTTGTATCATCGTATTCAGGGAACCCATGGCCAGGATAGTTGTCGTCGTCCTCTTCTTCTTCATTGTCTTCCATCATAACCCCTCTTTCTCCATGCTTGGTCCAAACATTATAGTGGGGCATGAAAAAGGACTTAAACAGGTGGACGTGAATGGTTCTTGACTCGGAGTAATTTTGACCATTCTTACAGACAGCACATGGACAAGGCATAAAACCATCCGCCCGCTTGTTTGCCTCGGCCGCAAGCAGAAAAGTTTGCATGCCATTAATGAACTCGGGAGAGCATCGGTCATCGTACATCCATTGTCGGCTCATCTTCAATACACAGCACCAAAAACACCAACTTAATACAAGTTCATACATAAAGTTCATACAACACTTAAATGCAACAAACAAATAACTCTCTAGCTAAAGCATTTAAATGCAACAACAAATGCGATCAAGATCGCAACTAATGTAACAATTGATCCAACGGCATAATGATACCAAGCCTCACTATCGATGGCATATTTTCTAATCTTTCTAATCTTCAAGCGCATTTTCTCCATCTTGATCTTGTGATCATTGACGACATCGGCAAGATGAAACTCCAATTCCATCTTCTCGTCCTCAATTCTTTTCAATTTTTCTTACAAGTACTCGTTTTCTCTTTCAACTAAATTTAACCTCTCCTAGATGTGCAAACTAAGTGTTATTTTGGACCTCAAATTGCATATAAATCAAATACTAGCACATATATTTCCTCCCAAATTACTAAACTCACAAATTAATCACTATATAAAGCATTGCAACAGCTAATCTAGCAATGAGAGATGAAAGGACAAAGTTGCTAACCTTTGTGATCATATGAATGGATGGGGGCCTTCAAATCTTCACAAATTTTGGGAAAAATGTGTGATGAACTCGAGAGGAAGAGGGGAAGAACAGAGAGGGAGAGGGGAAAGGGAAGAACAGAGCGAGCTAGGGGGAACGAAGGGTTTATGTACGACTACCTTTAGCACCGGTTCGTGGCAAGAACCGGTACTAAAGGTGCTGGAGGGGCCCCAAACTGACAACATCCTGTCACCACTCTCATTAGTACCGGCTCGTGCCATGAACCGGTGCTAAAGGTTCGCCACGAACCGGTACTAATGAGAGCGGCCCGACTAGCCGTTGGAACCGGCACTAGTGTACACATTAGTGCCGGCTCATATTCAAACCGGCACTAATGTGCTTCACGTTTGACCCTTTTTCTACTAGTGCTAGTTAATCTCGTTATCGGCAAGTTGATACGTCCAAAACGTATCTATAATTTCTGCTTGCTCCATGCCACTTTTGGGTGATATTGCTATGATATTTATACACTTCCATACACTTTTGATCATATTTGGACTAACCTACTAATCCAGTGCACCCCGGTGCCAGTTTCTGTTTTCGGCTGTTTTTGTATTTCAGGTTTTCACGTTACGAGAACTGCTAGGAAAAATCCAAAAAAATTATATAAAAAATCAGCGTTCCGGAACTTCCTTGCGCCCGAAGTATAGCCGGGGGGGCCACCAGGGCTCCAGGCGCCCTGGCGGCGCCCCCCTTGGGCCGCGCCGGGGGGGGCGCCTGGGCCCCCCGAGCCCCGTCTAGTGCCCCCCTTTGGCATATATTTAGAGCGTCCTTCGAAACCCTCGGGACGGGAACTCCTTTTCGCAATCTCATCTCTGTTCCGCCGCCGCCGCCGCTTCCAAGATCGGGAGCACCAGGAGAACTCTTCCCGGCACCCTGTCGGAGGGGACGATCACCATCGGGAGCCTCTCCACCACCATGGACGCCTCCCGGATGAGTTGTGAGTAGTCTCCCTTGGACCATGAGTCCATGACCAGTAGCTATGTGATGTTCTCCTCCCGTTCTTGTGCTTCACTGATTAGTCCTCGTGAACTGCCCTACATGATCGAGGCACATATGTAATCCTTATGCTGTTGTTATGTTGAGTTTGCTGGGATCCGATGGATTATGAGATTATGTTCAGATTGATCTTGAGTAATATATTTGATCTACCTCTTTTATATTTATGTTCATAAGTAATTCTTGCATGTTCTCCGTTGTTATTTATTGCTTTGGCCAAGTAATACGTAGTGACTCCAAGAGGGAACGTTATGCTCGATTGTGGGTTCATGCCCCTCGATGACTAGCTTGAGTGACAGAAACATGAGTCTAGGGGATGTGCTGTTGCCACAAGGGGGAAAACAACGGTGCTTGTGCCCTCGGGTGCAAGGATTGTCTACTTTACGCAAAGTTCTTTTAATGCAGTTGTCTGTTGCATTGAGTTTACACTATGGGTGGGACTCGCAACTTACTACCAGCGAGATGTTCTGGATAGATATCTCAAGGTGGATGATTAGTGGTAGATATTGATGGATTTCGGTCTACTTACTTTGGCGTACCGCCCATGCTTTGAACCTCAACCTTTCTTGCAATGTAGTCAGCATTGGTTTGCGTTCGTGGTCCTGTCAATTGCCCAGCTGTAATTCGTTTACCTCATATAGCTATTTTATCGTCTTTTGGGAGAGAGACATCACTAGTGAACATCATGAGACTCCGGTCCATATTACCATCATTGATCATATCCGCTATTTACTTTTTGCTTTTACTTACTATTGCAAAACATTATCTATCACTACTATCACTTGCGTTTAATCCTTTGTGAACTACAAGGCCGGAGGGATTGACAACCTCTCTGTACTCGTTGGGAGCAAATTTATTTGTATCTGTGTGCAGGTCCACGTTGATTGCTAATATCTGGCACCGTTAGGAGTTGACACCTACTTGTTGAACCTAGGAGTCTCTGGGGATTCGATCCTTGGCATCTTTGCTAAGGGAAAAACTTCCACAACACTGCATCTTACACCTTCCACTTGGGGTAACCAACGAGGGGTTAGAGGCCCATCAAGGAGTTTTTCTGGCGCCGTTGCCGAGGACTCCACTCTTCAGGATAGGGGAGTTGCATGCTATCTTTTACCTTTGCTTTTTAGTCTTGCTAGTTTACCTTTCAGTTTTGCTTTAGTACCTTTTTATCGAAAATCACAAAAATAGTTATCTTGCTTGCTTGCTACTATGGGTTCCACCGAGAACACCAAGTTGTGTGACTTCACTAGTCACAACAACGATGACTTTATCAGCACACCTATCACTACACCTGCCACTTCAGCACCTTCATATGAAATTAAACCTGCTTTACTGAACTTAGTCATGAAAGATCAATTCTCCGGTGCTGGAGATGGTGCTGCTTTACACTTGAACAACTTTGTTGAACTTTGTGATATGCAAAAGTACTAAGAAATAGATGGGAGTCTTTGCCTAGAAATAGTATAGATTCACGGGACAAGTGCAAAGATGCTTTTATTGGAAAATACTATCCACCTGCTAAAATTATCCAACTTAGAAGTAACATAATGAATTTTAAACAATTGGATAATGAACATGTTGCCCAAGCATGGGAACGTATGAAATCTCTTATCAAGAACTGCCCTACTCATGGTTTGACTACTTGGATGGTTATCCAAACTTTTTATGCAGGCTTGAACTTTACCTCGCGGAACTTGTCAGATTCGGCCGCGGGAGGAACTTTTATGCCAACTACACTTGGTGCTGCCACGAAGCTTCTCGATGAGATGATGACCAACTATTCCCAATGGCACACCGAACGCGCTCCAACAGGTAGAAAGGTAAACTCTGTCGAGGAGATTTCCTCCCTTAATGAAAAAGTTGACTTGATCATGTCTCTACTTTCGAAGCAATCTATTGTTGATCCTCGTGATGTTCCTTTAAATTCTTTGATTGCTCAAGAACAAGTAGATGTGAACTTTATCTCTAGAAACAATTTTAATAACAATGCTTATAGGAGTAACTTTGGTAACAATCCTAGACCATTCTCCTCTAATTCTTATGGGGACAACAATGCTTATCCTAGTACCAAGAACTCCACTACTGAACTAGAGACTATGCTTAAAGATTTCATCACTACCCAAAAAGCCTTTAATAAGAGTGTAGAAGAAAAACTACATAAACTAGATGATCTTTCTTTTAAGGTAGACCATTTAGCCAATGAGGTAAAATTGCTTAAAATTAAAACTTCTCCTCTTGAGGAGAGGGAAGTCACTCCTATAAATGCTATTCAAGTACAAATCAATGAAAATATTAGGATGATGGCTAAACTTAAAGAGAGATGGGCTAGAGAAAGGGAGGAAGAAGAGAGAATTAAGAGCCTTCCTACCCACCACACTGTTGCTACTATCCAAGTTGTTGAGGATGTTCAAACTCTTAGCACCCAATGTACTCCTGGTCCCATTGGACCTATTAATGGTGATGCTATGACTATAGAAACTACCAAACAAGTGAACCTAAAGGACACCACTACCACTTTACTTGATGCTAATGAACTTGATTTTGATAATTGCACTCTTACTGAAGTTATTGATTTCCTTCACAAGATGTCTAGAGATCCCCGCACTAGCACGCTTAACCTTGCCTTCATAGAGCATATCACTAATGCTCTCATCAAAGCTAGGGAGGAGAAACTTAGAGTAGAAGCCTCCATACCTAGAAAGCTAGAAGATGGTTGGGATCCTATGATAAAAATTAAATTGAATGACTTCTCTTGCTATGCATTATGTGATGTTGGAGCTAGTACCTCTGTTATGCCCAAAAGAATATATGATATGCTTAAATTGAAACCTTATGATTCTTGTTCTTTTGGTGTTCGTCTCGTTGATTCTTCCATAAAGAAACCTTTGGGGAGGATCGACAATGTTCTTATCGTTGTTAATGATAATTATGTTCCCGTTGATTTCACTATTATGGATATTGAATGTGATCCTTCATGTCCAATTATTTTGGGACGTCCATTTTTACGCACCGTTGGTGCTATCATTGACATGAAAGAGGGTAATATAAAATTTCAGTTTCCTCTCAAGAAAGGGATGGAACACTTCCCTCGAAAGAAGGTCAAGTTACCTTTTGAGTCCGTTGTACGGGCTAGCTATTCTTTTACTCTTGATAAAACTTGATCTATATGCATTATGCCTAGCTTAAAGGCATAAAAGAAAGCGCTTTTGGGAGGCAGCCCACATGAATAAAAATTTTGCTTTTGTTTTGTCTTTATGTTGTTTACTGCTGTAGCATCATCATTGTATCTTTGCTTTTCATATTTGTGCCAAGTATACCCTCTGATTGCTAGAAAGTTCAAAAGTTGTGAGGTGCTGTCCAGGAAATAGATTCTGTCCTTGGATAGAAAAATTCGTATAAAATCACCAGATCATCTTTTTGGTCTGAATTGTTTCGACAGCGTTCTCTATATAATTGTCTTTCGTGCGTCTGTTCTGAGTTTTTTGATTTGAGTTGCAGAACTATCCCGAACAGATCAATTACTACCTGCTGTTCTGTTTTTCACAGATTCTGTCCTGTTTTGCCTTTCCTTCATTTTGCAAACCAAGAGCTTGCTTTTTCTTTGCAAAAACCTTTTGGCAATCTTGAGAAACAGTAGAACTTCAAGAATATCTTTATTTCCAGCAAGGTGCAATTATTTTATTAAGGGTACTAACCTCGCTAATCAGATTATGATGAGTTATATATGAAGGGAGTTTTCAAGTGTGCGAGGGAAGATGATAAAAAGATTCAGGAGTGTCAAGCGCTCAAGCTTGGGGATGCCCCCGTGCACCCCCAATAAATATTCAAGGAGACTCAAGCGTCTAAGCTTGGGGATGCCCCCGTGCATCCCCTTCTCCATCAACATTATCAGTTCGTCTTTCGTTCCACTATATTTTTATCACTTCATGTGTTATGTGCTATGCTTGGAGCGTCTTGTTTTTAGTTTTCTTTTTAGTTTTTCATAACGAGTCGGAACTCAGCGTTCTTTATGTGGGAGAGAAACACGCTCGACTTCTACCTAGAACATAACATCGAATTTTCATGTCTATCTTTGTTGTGTGTGTTCTTTGTCTTTTAATAGCTACTATCATGCTCTGCTCTTAGTATTCATGCTTATCTTTTTAAAGAGCTTTTGTTTAGTTGGTTGCTTCAACTCTCTTTAATTACCATGCTCACCTTATTAAGAGAGTTTGCTTCCGTTGCATTGGTTAATATGTCTATGATAAAGATGCTACGTGCATAATGGTCCTTAGTAGTTCATGTTTTCTTATGGTTAGTCCCAAATAGCTGGGGGGTTCCCAATGTGTTATTGGAGTACCAACATGATTTGTTTGCCTGTGATGTGGTATGGTTTAGTAATATCTTCCTTCGAGAATTTATTTTGATTAACTTGGCGTATGCTCACGCATATTTAAGACTGTAAAGAAAGTCTGTCAAGCCTTGATGATCTTTTATTTCTGAGTAGCGATATAACTACCATGCCTGATTCAATATTGCTTTGTCGCTCTACATGATTATGACCGTCATTGCTCTCTTAGTTGGTCGCTCCCAGTCTTTTGCTAACCTCCACCTGTACTAAGCGAACTAACTTTGCAATACATAGCTCATGGGAAAGTAGCTTAAAAACTATTGTGATAAAGAATATGTTGTCTATGTATCTTATTTCTTATAAGTTGCTTGCTGAGCGGTAACCATGTTTCTGGGGACGCCATCAACTATTACACTTTTGTTGAATATCATGTGAGTTGCTATGCATGTTCGTCTTGTCTGAAGTAAGGGTGATTTGCCGTGGGTTGAATGAGTATGCATATTGTTAGAGAAGAACATTGGGCCGCCAACCAAAGCCATGTATCATGGTGGAAGTTTTAGCTTGGACATTAATCCTCAATCTCTTATGAGAATATGCTTATGCATTGAAGAGGAGTCCATCATCTATTTTCTATGTTGTCCCGGTATGGATGTCCTCAAGTTGAGATCTATCAAAAACGAGAAATCAAATGCGATTTATCTCCTTGGACCTTTGTACAGGTGGCATAGAGGTACCCCTTTGTGACACTTGGTTGAAACATATATAATGCAATGATAACCCATGGAAATCCGAGCTAATTAGGACAAGGTGCGAGCACTATTAGTATTCGTTGCATGAGGCTTGCAACTTATAGGATGTCTTATGCATGACACATATGAAGTACTACTACCGTTGACAAAATTGCTTCTATGTTTTCAAAATAAAAAAAAGCTCTAGCACATAACCATTCTTTTACTTTTTGAGTCTCCACCTTCTTTCTTCAAGCACCAACTACTGAGAGCATGATTGTCATTCTGAGTGTAATGTGCATTGTCCCAAAGTAGCATTGTCTTTTGCATGATTGTGATATCGTTTATTCTGAAATCATTGTATCTAGTCATCACTTAAACCTTGGAGGTGCCCCTGCATTTACGTTTTGCTTCACTAAAGGGGGCAAGCTAGATATCACTTTATCATATTTGCACATCATGTTCATTGCAAATTTATTTGATGTTTCAGTTTCATATTGTAAAACTTTCAGTCATTTCTGATTTTCTCATGATGCAACTTAATTACTATAGAATCATTATCTCAGTAAGCTTTTGTCATATGACTATAAAAAGTCCTATATGGTTAATAGCATGTCACCACAGAAATTATTCTTGTTATCATTTACCTACTCGAGGTCGAGCAGGAATTAAGCTTGGGGATGTTGATACGTCCAAAACGTATCTATAATTTCTGCTTGCTCCATGCCACTTTTGGGTGATATTGCTATGATATTTATACACTTCCATACACTTTTGATCATATTTGGACTAACCTACTAATCCAGTGCACCCCGGTGCCAGTTTCTGTTTTCGGCTGTTTTTGTATTTCAGGTTTTCACGTTACGAGAACTGCCAGGAAAAATCCAGAAAAATTATATAAAAAATCAGTGTTCCGGAAACTTCCTTGCGCCCGAAGTACAGCCGGGGGGGGGGGGCACCAGGGCTCCAGGCGCCCTGGCGGTGCCCCCCCTAGGCCGCGCCGGGGGGGTACCTGGGCCCCCCGAGCCCCGTCTGGTGCCCCCCTTTGGCATATATTTAGAGTGTCCTTCGAAACCCTCGGGACGGGAACTCCTTTTCGTGATCTCATCTCTGTTCCGCCGCCGCCGCCGCTTCCAAGATCGGGAGCACCAGGAGAACTCTTCCCGGCTCCCTGCCGGAGGGGAGGATCACCATCGGGAGCCTCTCCACCACCATGGTCGCCTCTCGGATGAGTTGTGAGTAGTCTCCCTTGGACCATGAGTCCATGACCAGTAGCTATGTGATGTTCTCCTCCCGTTCTTGTGCTTCACTGATTAGTCCTCGTGAGCTGCCCTACATGATTGAGGCACATATCTAACCCTTATGATGTTGCTATGTTGAGTTTGCTGGGATCCGATGGATTATGAGATTATGTTCAGATTGATCTTGAGTAATATATTTGATCTACCTCTTTTATATTTGTGTTCATAAGTAATTCTTGCATGTTCTCCGTTGTTATTTATTGCTTTGGCCAAGTAATATGTAGTGACTCCAAGAGGGAACGTTATGCTCGATTGTGGGTTCATGCCCCTCGATGACTAGCTTGAGTGACAGAAACATGAGTCTAGGGGATGTGTTGTTGCCACAAGGGGGAAACAACGGTGCTTGTGCCCGCGGGTGCAAGGATTGTTTACTTTACGCAAAGTTCTTTTAATGCAGTTTTCTGTTGCATTGAGTTTACACTATGGGTGGGACTCGCAACTTAATACCAGCGATATGTTCTGGATAGATATCTCAAGGTGGCTGATTAGTGGTAGATATTGATGGATTTCGGTCTACTTACTTTGGCGTACCGCCCATGCTTTGAACATCAACCTTTCTTGCAATGTAGTCAGCATTGGTTTGCGTTCATGGTCCTGTCAATTGCCCAGCTGTAATTCGTTTACCTCACATAGCTTTTTTATCGTCTTTTGGGAGAGAGACATCACTAGTGAACATCATGAGACTCCGGTCCATATTACCATCATTGATCATATCCGCTATTTACTTTTCGCTTTTACTTACTATTGCAAAACATTATCTATCACTACTATCACTTGCGTTTAATCCTTTGTGAACTACAAGGCCGGAGGGATTGACAACCTCTCTGTACTCGTTGGGAGCAAAGTTATTTGTATCTGTGTGCAGGTCCACGTTGATTGCTAATATCTGGCACCGTTAGCAGTTGACACCTACTTGTTGAACCTAGGAGTCTCTGGGGATTCGATCCTTGGCATCTTTGCTAAGGGAAAAACTTCCACAACACTGCATCTTACACCTTCCACTTGGGGTAACCAACGAGGGGTTAGAGGCCCATCACAAGTCTCCTTACTCGTTCCGTAATACATCATCTCATGACTAACTCATTAGTCATTTTCTTGCAAGGCTTATTATGATGTGTATTACCGAGAGGGCCCAGAGATACCTCCCCAACACTCGGGATGACAAATCCTATTCTTGATCTGTGCCAACACCACGAACACCTTCGGAAACACCTGTAGAGCATCTTTATAATCACCCAGTTACGTTGTGAAGTTTGATAGCACACAAGGTGTTCCTCCGGTATTCGGGAGTTGAATAATCTCATAGTCGTAGGAACATGTATAAGTCATGAAGAAAGCAATAGCAATAAAACTAAACGATCATAGTGCTAAGCTAACGGATGGGTCTAGTCCATCACATCATTCTCCCAATGATGTGATCCCATTGATCAAATGGCAACTCATATCTATGGTTAGGAAACATAACCATCTTTGATCAATGAGCTAGTCTAGTAGAGGCATACTAGGGACACTCTGTTTTGTCTATGTATTCACACATGTACTAAGTTTCGGTTAATACAATTCTAGCATGAATAATAAACATTTATCATGATATAAGGAAATAAATAATAACTTTATTATTGCCTCTAGGGTATATTTCCTTCAGTCTCCCACTTGCACTAGAGTCAATAATCTAGTTCACATCTCCATGTGATTTAATACCAATAGTTCACATCGTTATGTGAATAACACCCATAGTTCACATCGCCATGTGACCAACACCCAAAGGGTTTACTAGAGGAGTCAATAATCTAGTTCACATCGCTATGTGATTAACACCCAAGAGTAATAAGGTGTGATCATGTTTTGCTTGTGAGAGAAGTTTAGTCAACGGGTTTGACACATTCAGATCCGTATGTATTTCGCAAATTTCTATGTCTACAATGCTTTGCATGGCTACTCTAGCTAATTGCTCCCACTTTCAATATGCATCCAGATTGATACTTAGAGTCATTTCGATTAGTGTAAAGCTTGCATCGATGTAACTCTTTACGATGAACTCTTTATCACCTCCATAATCGAGAAAACATTTCCTTAGTCATCCAGTAACTAAGGATAATTTTGACCGATGTCCAGTGATCTACTCATGGATCACTTTTGTACCTCCTTGCCAAACTCATGGTAAGGTACACAACAGGTTTGGTACACAGCATGGCATACTTTATAGAACCTATGGCTGAGGCATAGGGAATGACTTTCATTCTTTCTCTATCTTTTGCCGAGGTCGGGCTTTGAGTCTTACTCAACTTCATACCTTACAACTCAGGCAAGAACTCCTTCTCTGACTGATCCATTTTGAACTACTTCAAAAACTTGTCAAGGTATGTAACCATTGAAAAAACTTATCAAGCGTCTCGATCTATCTCTATAGATCTTGAGGCTCAATATGTAAGCAGCTTTACCAAGGTTTTTCTTTGAAAAACTCCTTTCAAACACTCCTTTATGCTTTCTAGAAAATTATCATTTCTGATCGAAAATATGGCATTCACATATACTTATCAGAAAGATTGTAGTGCTCCAGCTCACTTTCTTGTAAATACACACTTCACCGCAAGTCTGTATAAAACTATATGCTTTGATCAACTAATCAAAGCGTATATTCCAACTCTGAGATGCTTGCACCAGTCCATAGATGGATCGCTGGAGCTTGCACACTTTGTTAGAACCTTTAGGATCGACAAAACCTTCTGGTTGCATCATATACAACTCTTCTTTAAGATATCCAATTCAGGAGTGCATTTTTTACATCCATTTGCCAGATTTCATAATCATAAAATGCGGCAATTGCTAACATGATCCAGACAGACTTAAGCATCACTACGGGTGAGAAAGTCTCATCATAGTCAACTCCTTGAACTTGTCGAAAACCTTTCGCAACAAGTCGAGCTTTGTAAACAGTAAAATTACCGTGAGCGTCGGTCTTCCTCTTGAAAATCCATTTATTTTCGATGGCTTGCCGATCATCGGGCAAGTCAACCAAAGTCCACACTTTGTTCTCATACATGGATCCCATCTCAGATTTCACGTCCTCAAGCCATTTTTTGGAATCTGGGCTCATCATCGCTTCCTCATAGTTCGTAGGTTCATCATGGTCTAGTAACATGACTTCTAGAACCGGGTTGCCGTACCACTTTGGCACGGAACGTACTCTGGTTGATCTACGAAGTTCAGTAGTAACTTGATCCGAAGTTTCATGATTATCAGCATTAGCTTCCTCACTAATTGGTGTAGGAATCATTGGAACTAGTTTCTGTGATGTATTGCTTTCCAATTCGGGAGAAGGTACAATTACCTCATCAAGTTCCACTTTCCTCCCACTCACTTCTTTCCAGAGAAACTCCTTCTCTAGAAAGGATCCATTCTTAGCAATGAATATCTTGCCTTCGGATCTGTGATAGAAGGTTTACCCAACAGTCTCCTTTGGGTATCCTATGAAGACACATTTCTTCGACTTGGGTTCGAGTTTATCAGGTTGAAGCTTTTTCACATAAGCATTGCAGCCCCAAACTTTAAGAAACGACAACTTTGGTTTCTGGCCAAACCACAGTTCATAAGGCGTCGTCTCAACGGATTTAGATGGTACCCTTATTAAACGTTAATGCAGCTGTCTCTAATGCATAACCCATAATGATAGTGGTAAATTGGTAAGAGAAATCATATATCGCACCATATCTGATAAAGTACGGTTACGACGTTCGGACACACCATTACGTTGTGGTGTTCCATGTGGCGTGAGCTGTGAAACTATTCCACATTGTTTTAAATGAAGACCAAACTCGTAACTCAAATATTCACCTCCACGATCAGGTCGTAGAAACTTTATTTTCGTGTTACGATGATTCTCTACTTCACTCTGAAATTCTATGAACTTCTCAAATGTTTCAGACTTGTGCTTCATCAAATAGATATACCCATATCTGCTCAAATCATCAGTGAAGGTCAGAAAATAACGATACCCGCCGTGAGTTTCAACACTAATCGGTCCATATACATCAGTATGTATGATTTCCAACAAATCTTTTGCTCGCTCCATTGTTCCAGAGAACGGAGTTTTAGTCATCTTGCCCATGAGGCATGGTTCGCAAGCACCAAGTGATTCATAATCAAGTGATTCCAAAAGTCCATCACTATGGAGTTTCTTCATGCGTTTTACACCAATATGACCTAAACGGCAGTGCCACAAATAAGTTGCACTATCATTATTAACCTCACATCTTTTGGCTTCAATATTATGAATATGTGTATCACTACGATCGAGATTCAACAAACTATTTTCATTGGGTAATTGACCATCGAAGGCTTTATTCATGTAAACAGAATAACAATTATTCTATGACTTTAAATGAATAACCGTATTGCAACAAACATGATCAAATCATATTTATGCTCAACGCAAATGCCAAATAACATTTATTTAGGTTCTACACTAATCCCGAAAGTATAGGGAGTGTGCGATGATGATCATATCAATCTGGAACCACTTCCAACACACATCATCACTTCTGCTTTAACTAGTCTCTGTTCGTTCTGCAACTCTCGTTTCAAGTTACTAATTTTAGCAATTGAACTTGGTATCAAATACCCAGGGGTTGCTATGAACACTAGTAAAAGACACATCAATAATATGTATATCAAATATACCTTTGTTCACTTTGCCATCCTTCTTATCCGCCAAGTATATAGGGCAGTTCCACTTCCAGTGACCATTTCCTTTGTAGTAGAAGCACTTAGTTTCAGGCTTGAGTTTAGCTTTGGGTTTCCTCACGGGAGTGACAACTTGGTTGCCATTCTTTTTGAAGTTCCTCTTCTATCCATTTGCCCTTTACTTGAAACAAGTGGTCTTGTTAACCATCAACACTTGATGCTCTTTCTTGATTTCTACCTTCGCCGATTTCAGCATCACGAAGAGCTCGGCAATTACTTTCGTCATCCCTTGCATATTATAGTTTATCACGAAGTTCTACTAACTTGGTGATAGTGACTAGAGAACTTTGTCAATTACTATCTTATCTGGAAGATTAACTCCCAGTTGATTCAAGTAATTGTAGTACCCAGACAATCTGAGCACATGCTCACTGGTTGAGCTATTCTCCTCCAACTTGTAGGCAAAGTACTGTCAGAGGTCTTATACCTCTCGACACGGGCATGAGTATGAAATACTAATTTCAACTCCTGGAACATCTCATATGCTCCGTGGCGTTCGAAAACATTTTTAAGTCCCGGTTATAAGCCGTAAAGCATGGCGCACTAAACTATCAAGTAGTCATCATACTGAGCTTGTCAAACGTTCATAACGTCTACATTTGCTCCTGCAATAGGTCTGTCACCTAACGGTGCGTCAAGGACATAATTTTTCTGTGCAGCAATGAGGAAAATCCTCAGATCACGGAACAAGTCCCCATCATTTCTACTAACATCTTTCAACTTAGTTTTCTCTAGGAACATATAAAAACAAACGGGGAGCTACATCGCGAGCTATTGATCTACAACAAAGATATGCTAATACTACCAGGACTAAGTTCATGATAAATTAAAGTTCAATTAATCATATTACTAAAGAACTCCCACTTTGATAGACATCCCTCTAGTCATCTAAATGATCACGTGATCCAAATCAACTAAACCATGTCCGATCATCATGTGAGATGGAGTAGTTTTAAATGGTGAACATCTTATGTTGATCATTGATGTCTACACACGCTTCTACTCTTGTAGACTATGTTGGGCCTCCAAGCGCAGAGGTTTGTAGGACAGCAGCAATTTCCCTCGAGTGGATGACCTAAGGTTTATCGAACTCAGGGAAGTAGAGGTTGAAGATGGTCTCTCTCAAGCAACCCTGCAACTAAGATACAACAAGTCTCTTGTGTCCCCAACACACCTAATACAACTAGGAGTTGTATAGGTGCACTAGTTCGGCGAAGAGATGGTAAAATATGGATGATAGGAGTGACACAGCAAAGTAATATAAATCTGTAATAAAAAGTGCAGCAAGCAAACAAGTGGTAAACGTGAGCACAAGGCCTAGGGATCATACTTTCACTAGAGGCAACACCCAACAACATTAACATAATCGAATCACATGATATTTCCCACAAAACATTCAATGGAGACGCACCCGGAGGTCATTCCTTCATGGTCAAGAGAGGTCGAGAATTATGTAGGGCTACAAAAGCACACCTCAAAGTTCGTAGTTCTCAATCTAAGGATTTCCCAATGTCACCGTGACCATCCAAAGAGAGTCCCACAATCACCACAACATATCTAAAGGATAGTCAAAGACAAGCACCAAAAGACTCTCAATCTTCAATCAACACACAAGAGAGGAAATCACTCATGAAAATATTTTTCTAATCCATGTCCAATAGACCGCTGTCACCTTGGTCTCGAGGATTATACTAGATAAAGACAAGTGAGTACATCAATCCAATACATAGAGGAAGGGGAAATATCATGGGATCACCCTAGATTAACATAGCCTATGATCACAACAAAGATCACATCATGGGAGAGAGAGATAACCACATAGCTACACGTACGAGCCCTCGGCCCCGGAGAAGACTACTCACACATGGACATGGTGAGGAGGAGGTTGATGATGGTGTTGATGGAGAGGTGCAGCCCCGCGAGGAGGAGACGGCCGGCGGCAGCCACGGAGGCAGCGGCGGCGGCCCTAGGGGGCGGTGGCGGCCCTCGGGGCGGCGGCGGCCCTAGGGGGCAGCGGCTCCTTGGCCCCCCTTCTTCCTTGTAGATCGTGCTGCAATGGTTCTGGTCCTCCCCTCCAAGACGGCGGCTCGGGAGGAGGAAAATTCGTGGCTCTTGGTGACCTAGGTTTCCTCTCTTTATATAGACTATCGGATTCCCGTCATCAGATTTTGGGCTTCAGTAAAACGGGCTTTACTCGGCCGTCCGGACTCCGATTTGGACGAATTTTATATCCAGGAGCATCGCCTCAAAATTCCCCACAACTTTCGCAACTATAATTTTTCCGTTTGACGTCTTCTTCGGGCCGGAACGTGACCATATTTAAAATACGTTCTCAAATAGATTTCAGGAAAGTCAGAGTCCTACTCCAATACGACTCCTTTTGCGTTTTTGTCAATTTCCAAGTAATTTCTACACAATAAAGTGTAAAACAAGAACGTTGTGCACTTTTGCAACCATTAGTAGGTTAGTCCAAATATGATCAAAAGTGTATGGAAGTGCATAAATATCATAGCAATATCACACAAAAAGGGCATGGAGCAAGCAGAAATTATAGATACGTTTTGGACGTATCAACATCCCCAAGCTTAATTCCTGCTCGTCCTCGAGTAGGTAAATGATAACAAGCATAATTTCTGTGGTGACATGCTATTAACCATATAAGAACCTTTCATAGTCACATGACAAGTGCTTACTGAGACAATGAATCTGTAGTAATTAAGTTGCCTCATGAGAAAATCACAAAGAACTGAAAGTTTTACAATATGATACTGAAACACTCAATAGATTTGTAGTGAGCATGGTGTGCAAATATGACAAAGTGATATCTCGCTTGCCCCCTTTAGTGAAGCAAAACAAAAATGCAGGGGCACCTCCAAGGTTTAAGTGACGACTAGATACAATGATTTTAGAATAAACGATATCATAATCATGCAAAAGACAATGGTACTTTGGGACAATGCACATTACACTCAGAATGACAATCATGCTCTAAATAGTTGGTGCTTTAAAGAAGGTGGAGACTCTCGAACCGTGGCTTTTGTTGGCAAGGTTGAAAACCCGTGGTTGGAAACAAAGACAAAACATGTACCAGAGCTCTTGGTTTTAACAACAGAGGTAATAATTATTTTTTTAGATTATGCATATTTCGTCAACGAATGCTAGCAGATAACTCAATTACTTCTCGAGCTGGACAAGTTTTGAGGAACGGCTCCCGAATAAGGACGATCACATCAGCTTAATCTCCGTTGTTTATCACTGCCAAAGTTTTCTGATTTCTCATGAACAAAGCGTGAAGGAGGGTTTGTTTGTTGTATAATTTTTTTAATGAGCCGGGCGCACTCTATGCCAGTTCCTTCTCGTATTATGGGTTTGCACATTAGACATGCAATCCTGGGGTGAAGTTTGTCCAAATTAAAAAGATCATGAATTAACTACTACTTCCTCATGAGCTAAAACAGAGGCACAAAAGAGAAATACTTTTTTTGAATAATTTCGAGATGGTACATGAAAGTCTTCGTTAGGAATGGCAGGTAAATACCATGTATAGGAAGGTATGGTGGACTCATATGGCATAACTGGTTTAAAGGATTTTGGATGCACAAGCAGTCAGTCCGCTTAGTACAGGCGAAGGTTAGCAAAAGACTGGGAGGGACCAACTAAGAGAGCAATGACGGTCATAATCATGCAGAGCGACAAAGCAACATTGAATCAGGCATGGAAGTTATATCGCTACTCAGAAATTAAAGATCATAAAGGCTTGATAGACTTTCTTTATAGTCTTAAATATGCGTGAGCACACGCCAAGTCAATCAAAATAAATTCTTGGGGGAAGATACCACTAAACCATACCACATCATAGGCAAACAAATCATGTTGGTACTCCAATAACACATTGAGAATCCACCAGCTATTTGAGACTAACCATAAGAAAACATAAACTACTAAGCATCATTATGCACATAGCATTTTTGTCATGGACATATCAACCAATGCAACAGAAGCCAACTCTCTTAACAAGATAAGCATGATAACTAAAGAGAGTTCCAGCGACCAACTAAACAAAAGCTCTTCAAAAAGTAAAGCATGAAAACTAAGAGCTAAACATGATAGTAGCTATTGAAAGACAAAGAACACACACAGCAAAGATAGACATGAAAATTCTATGTTGTGTTCTAGGTTGAAGTGGAGCGTGTTTCTCTCCCACACAAAGAAGGATGAGTTCCAACTCGTTATGAACAGCAAGCAAAGCTAAAGAAAACTAAAAAGGAAACTAAAAGCAAGACGCTCCAAGCATAGCACATAACACATGAAGTGATAAAAATATAGTGGAACGAAAGACGAACTGATAATGTTGATGGAGAAGGGGATGCACGGGAGCATCCCCAAGCTTAGACGCTTGAGTCTTCTTGAATATTTCTTGGGGGTGCATGGGGGCATCCCCAAGCTTGAGCGTTTGACACTCCTGAATCTTTTTATCATCTTCCCTCGCACACTTGAAAACTCCCTTCATACATAACTCATAATAATCTGATTAGCGAGGTTAGTACCCTTAATAAAATAATTTTTCCTTGCTGGAAATAAGGATATTCTTGAAGGTCTACTGTTTCTCAAGATTGCCAAAATGTTTTTGCAAAGAAAAAGCAAGCTCAAGGTTTGCAAAACGAAGGAAAGGCAAAACAAGACAGAATCTGTGAAAAACAGACCAGCAGGTAGTAAATAATTTTTTCGGGGCACTTCTGCAACTCAAATCAAAAAACTCAGAACAGACGCCCGAAAGCCAATTGTATAGAGCACACTGTCGAAACAATTCAGACCAAAAAGATGATCTGGTGATTTTATACAAATTTTTCTGTCCAAGGACAGAATCTGTTTCTTGGACAGCACGTCACAACTTTTGAACTTTCTTGCAATCAGAGGCTACACTTGGCACAAAGCTGAAAAATAAAGATACAATGATGTTGCTACAGTAGTAAAAAACATCAAGACCACTAAAAACTGAAAGAACAAACTGAAAGCAAAGATAACAAGGGTTGTCTCCCTAGAGCTCTTTCTTTATAGCCATAAAGATGGGCTTAAGACTTTAATGATGCTCTCGTAGGAATAAGAGTTGAAGAACAAAAGAGAGCATCAAGAAGCAAATACCAAACACATTTAAGCCTAACATGCTTCCTATGCATAGGAATATTGCAATAGAATAATTCATTGAAGCACAAAGCAATAAGCATAGGAAGACAAAACAAGTGCAGCTTCAAAACCTTCAACATAAAGAGAGGGAACTTAATATTATTGAAATATCTATAAGCATATGTTCCCTTCTCATAATAATTTTCAGTGGGATCACGAATAAACTCAACAATATAAGCATCACATAAAGCATTGTTACCATGATCCACATGCAAAAAGGTACTCTTCCTCTCCACATAAGCATCTTTGGGGAGCCCATGGTTAGGACTTTTTAGCATTAACGTTTTCAGTCTCCCCCAAGCTTGAGCAATGCTTTCTCCGTCACGAGACCTAAAGTTATAGATATAGTTCCTGTCTCGATGAATTTCATGAAGAGGATAAAACTTAGTATAAAAGAGAGACATAAGCTCTTGCCAATCAAGCAAGTGCGAGTTATCGAGAAGCTTATACCAATCTGAAGCTTTATCTATAAGTGATACGGCGAACAATTTCCTCATGACAAACTCCCTTGATACACGTGCAAGCTTAAATAATGAACATAATTGTGACAGATATAGCAAGTGTTCACCGGGATGTCTGTCTCCTGCATAACGATTAGCCAAAACATAATCGATAATACCAGCTGGTATTTTATAGGGCACAATTTCAGTAGGGGGAGGAGCAACCACCACAGGTGTGGGGCGTCTTCCCACAAGCAACGAACTAAGATTGCGGTTTTCCATAAACATAACTAGTGAAATAAAAACAAGAAACAAAAAGATTTAATTGCAAGATCTAAAGATATACCTTCAAGCACTCACCTCCCCGGCAACGGCGCCAGAAATAGCTTGATGTCTACACACGCTTCTACTCTTGTAGACTATGTTGGGCCTCCAAGCGCAGAGGTTTGTAGGACAGCAGCAATTTCCCTCAAGTGGATGACCTAAGGTTTATCGAACTCAGGGAAGTAGAGGTTGAAGATGGTCTCTCTCAAGCAACCCTGCAACTAAGATACAGGAAGTCTCTTGTGTCCCCAACACACCTAATACAACTAGGAGTTGTATAGGTGCACTAGTTCGGCGAAGAGATGGTAAAATATGGATGATAGGAGTGGCAAAGCAAAGTAATATAAATCTATAATAAAAAGTGCAGCAAGCAAACAAATGATAAACGTGAGCACAAATGGTATTGCAATGACGGAAACAAGGCCTAGGGATCATACTTTCACTAGAGGCAACTCCCAACAACATTAACATAATCGAATCACATGATATTTCCCATAAAACATGCAATGGAGACGCACCCGGAGGTCATTCCTTCGTGGTCAAGAGAGGACGAGAATTATGTAGGGCTACAAAAGCACACCTCAAAGTTCGTAGTTCTCAATCTAAGGATTTACCAATGTCACCGCGGCCATCCAAAGAGAGTCCCACAATCACCACAACATATCTAAAGGATAGTCAAAGACAAGCACCAAGAGACTCTCAATCTTCAATCAACACACAAGAGAGGAAATCACTCATGAAAATATTTTTCTAATCCATGTCCAATAGACCGCTGTCACCTTGGTCTCGGTGATTATACTAGATAAAGACAAGTGAGTACATCAATCCAATACATAGAGGAAGGGGAAATATCATGGGATCACCCTAGATTAACATAGCCTATGATCACAACGAAGATCACATCATAGGAGAGAGAGATAACCACATAGCTACACGTACGAGCACTCGGCCCCGGAGAAGACTAGTCACACATGGACATGGTGAGGAGGAGGTTGATGATGGTGTTGATGGAGAGGTGCAGCCCCGCGAGGAGGAGACGGCAGGCAGCAGCCACGGAGGCGGCGGCGGCGGCCCTTGTGGGCGCGGCGGCGGCGGCGGCGGCCCTCGGGGCGGCGGCGGCCCTAGGCGGCAGCGGCTCCTTGGCCCCCCTTCTTCCTTGTAGATGGTGCTGCAATGGTGCTGGTCCTCCCCTCCAAGACGGCGGCTCGGGAGGAGGAAAATTCGTGGCCCTTGGTGACCTAGGTTTCCTCTCTTTATATAGACTCTCGGATTCCCGTCATCAGATTTTGGGCCTCAGTAAAATGGGCTTTACTCGGCCGTCCGGACTCCGATTTGGACGAATTATATATCCAGAAGCATCGCCTCGAAATTCCCCACAACTTTCGCAACTAGACTTTTTCCGTTTGATGCCGCCTTTGGGCCGGAACGTGACCATCTTTAAAAAACATTCTCAGACAGATTTCAGGAAAGTCAGAGTCCTACTCCAATACGACTCCTTTTTCGTTTTTGTCAATTTCCAAGTAATTCCTACACAATAAAGTGTAAAATAAGAACATTGTGCACTTTTGCAACCATTAGTAGGTTAGTCCAAATATGATCAAAAGTGTATGGAAGTGCATAAATATCATAGCAATATCACACAAAAAGGGCATGGAGCAAGCAGAAATTATAGATACGTTTTGGACGTATCAATCATATCTACTATATGATTCACGCTCGACCTTTCAGTCTCCAGCGTTCAGAGGCCATGTCTGTACATGCTAGGCTCATCAAGTTTAACCCGAGTATTCTGCGTGTGCAAAACTGGCTTACACCCATTGTATGTGAACGTAGAGCTTATCACACCCGATCATCACGTGGTGTCTCTGCACGATGAACTTTCGCAACGGTGCATACTCAGGGAGAACACTTGTACCTTGAAATTTTTGTAAGGGATCATCTTATAATGCTACCGTCGTACTAAGCAAAATAAGAAGCATAACAAGATAAACATCACATGCAATCAAATATGTGACATGATATGGCCATCGTCATCATGTGCTTTTGATCTCCATCTCCAAGGCACCGTCATGATCACCATCGTCACCGGCGCGACACCTTGATCTCCATCGTAGCATCGTTGTCGTCTCGCCAACTATTGCTTCTACGACTATCGCTACCGCTTAGTGATAAAGTAAAGCAATTACATGGCGATTGTATTTCATACAATAAAGCGACAACCATATGGCTCCTGCTAGTTGCAGATAAGACCACAACGATATTTCGTCAAGTATGTGCTGTTTTAACCTTCACAAGGACCGGGCGTAGCCACACTCGATTCAACTAAAGTTGGAGAAACTGACACCCGCCGGCCACCTGTGTGCGAAGCACGTCGGTAGAACCAGTCTCACATAAGCGTACGCGTAATGTCGGACCGGACCGCTTCATCCAACAATACCGCCGAATCAAAGTATGACATGCTGGTTAGCAGTATGACTAGCATCGTCCACAACTCACTTGTGTTCTACTCATGCATATCATCAACGCATAGGCCTGGCTCATGATGCCACTGTTGGGGAACATAGTATTTCAAAAAAAAGTTCCTACGATCACGCAAGATCCATCTACTAGATACATAGCAACGAGAGGGGAGAGTGTGTCTATGTACCCTCGTAGACCGAAAGTGGAAGCGTCTAGTGACGCGGTTGATGTAGTTGAACTTTCTTCGCGATCCAACCGATCAAGCACCAAACGTACGGAGCCTCCACGTTCAGCACGCGTTCAGTTTGATGATGTCCCACGAGCTCTTGATCCAGTAGAACTTCGTAGGAGAGTTTCGTCAGTACGACAGCATGGTGACGGAAATGATGAAGCTACCGGCGCAGGGCATCGCCTAAGCACTGCAACGGTATGACCGAGGTGTGATTTTGTGGAGAGCGGCACCGCACACGGTTGGGAGAGATCAATAGATCAACTTGTGTGTCCATGGGGTGCCTCTACCCCCGTATATAAAGGAGTGGAGGAGGGGGAGGGCCGGCCCTCTCTATGGCGCACCCTAGGGGAGTCCTACTCCCACCGGGAGTAGGATTCCCCCTTTCCTAGTAGAACTAGGAGCCCTTCCAAGTAGTAGGAGTAGGAGAGAAGGAAGGGAAAAGAGAAGAGAAGGAAGGAGGGATCGCAGCCCCTCCCCCTAGTCCAATTCGGACTAAGCCTTGGGGGTGCAGCCTCTCTCTCTCTCTTTCCCCTAAAGCCCAATAAGGCCCATATACTCCCCGGCGAATTCCCGTAACTCTTCGGTACTTCGAAAAATACCTGAATCACTCGGAACCTTTCCGATGTCCGAATATAGTCATCCAATATATCGATATTTACGTCTCAACCATTTCGAGACTCCTCGTCATGTACCCGATCTCATTTGGGACTCTGAACTACCTTCGGTACATCAAAACACATAACTCATAGTACCGATCGTCATCAAACGTTAAGCATGCGGACCCTACGGGTTCGAGAACTATGAAGACATGACCGAGACTCATCTCCGGTTAATAACCAATAGTGGAACCTGGATGCTTATATTGGCTCCTACATATTCTACGAAGATCTTTATCGGTCAAACCGCATAACAACATACGTTGTTCCCTTTGTCATCGGTATGTTACTTGCCCGAGATTCGATCGTCGGTATCGCCATACCTAGTTAATCTCGTTACCGGCAAGTCTCTTTACTCGTTCCGTAATACATCATCTCATGACTAACTCATTAGTCATTTGCTTGTAGGGCTTATTATGATGTGTATTACCGAGAAGGCCCAGAGATACCTCCCCAACACTCGGAGTGACAAATCCTATTCTTGATCTATGCCAACGCCACGAACACCTTCGGAAACACCTGTAGAGCATTTTTATAATCACCCAGTTAAGTTGTGACGTTTGATAGCACACAAGGTGTTCCTCCGGTATTCGGGAGTTGCATAATCTCATAGTCATAGGAACATGTATAAGTCATGAAGAAAGCAATAGCAGTAAAACTAAACAATCATAGTGCTAAGCTAACGGATTGGTCTAGTCCATCACATCATTCTCCTAATGATGTGATCCCGTTGATCAAATGACAACTCATGTCTATGGTTAGGAAACATAACCATCTTTGATCAATGAGCTAGTCTAGTAGAGGCATACTAGGGACACTCTGTTTTGTCTATGTATTCACACATGTACTATGTTTCGGTTAATACAATTCTAGCATGAATAATAAACATTTTTCATGATATAAGGAAATAAATAATAACTTTATTATTTCCTCTAGGGCATATTTCCTTCACATGGTTCTTAAAGAAAAAAAGAAAAGCACAAGGGACACAAATTATGTGAACAAAACAGAAACCGAGGTATACCAATAATTGTTGAAGACGAAAGATGGGGTGCCAACCGGGGCATCCCCAAGCTTAGATGCTTGAGTATACTTGAAATATTTACTTGGGGTGCCTTGGGCATCCCCAAGGTTGAACTCTCGCCTCTCTTTATTCTTCTAATTTACATGAGGATTTTTCCGCGGAAGAACAACTCATATTCGCCTTGTCACAGGGCGCCAAGCACAACTTGATGACCTATGAGGCATACGATATCCACGGCTACACATTCTACAACGAGGACAAGGACATGAAGAGCGATGGTTATCAGAACTCCGGGTAACGATGGAATCCTACACCGGTAACGACAAGGACAGATACTACGGAAAGATCGAGGAGATCTGGGAGCTGAGCTATGCTGGAGAGAAGGTCCCGATGTTCCGTGTCAGATGGGCCAAGAGCGTCTTAAAAGAAGACCGGTATTTCACCACCATGGTTATACCCGAAGCCAAATCCAAGACCGCAGGATCAAACGTCACCGCGAAAAATGAGCCATGGGTACTGATACGTCCAAAACGTATCTATAATTTCTGCTTGCTCCATGTCTCTTTTGGGTGATATTGCTATGATATTTATACACTTCCATACACTTTTGATCATATTTGGACTAACCTATTAAATCAGTGCACCCCAGTGCCAGTTTCTGTTTTCTGCTGTTTTTGTATTTCAGGTTTTCCCATTACGAAAACTGCCAGAAAAATCCCGGAAAAATTATATAAAAAAATCAGCGTTCCAGAAGCTTCCCGGCAGCCGAAGTAGGGCCGGAGGGGGGCCACCAGGGCTCCAGGCGCCCTGGTGGCGCGGCCCCCCTCCTGGCCGCGCCGGGGGGGCACCTGGGCCCCCCAGGCCTCCGCTGATGCCCCCCTTTGGCATATATTTAACACGCGTCCCGAAACCCTCGAGACGGGAACCCTTTTTCGCGATCTCATCTCTATTCCGCCGCCGCCGTGCTTCCAAGATCGGGAGCACCAGGAGAACTCTTCCCGGCACACTGCCGGAGGGGAGGATCACCACCGGGAGCCTCTCCACCACCATGGACGCCTCCCGGATGAGTTGTGAGTAGTCTCCCTTGGACCATGGGTCCATGACCAGTAGCTATGTGATGTTCTCCTCCCCTTCTTGTGCTTCACTAATTAGACCTCGTGAGCTGCCCTACATGATCGAGGCACATATGTAATCCTTATGCTGTTGTTATGATGAGTTTGCTGGGATCCGATGGATTGTGAGATTATGTTCAGATTGTGTTTGAATAATATATTTGATTTACCTCTTTTATATTTATGTTCGTAAGTAATTCTTGCATGTTCTCCGTTGCTATTTATTGCTTTGGCCGAGTAGTAGGTAGTGACTCCAAGAGGGAACGTTATGCTCGATTGTGGGTTCATGCCCCTCGATGACTAGCTTGAGTGACAAAAACATGAGTCTAGGGGATGTGCTGTTGCGACAAGGGGGAAAACAACGGTGCTTCTGCCCGCGGGTGCAAGGATTGTTTACTTTACGCAAAGTTCTTTTAATGCAGTTGTCTGTTGCTTTGAGTTTACACTATGGGTGGGACTCGCAACTTAATACCAGCGAGATGTTCTCGATAGATATCGCAAGGTGGATGATTAGTAGTAGATGCAGATGGATTTCGGTCTACTTGCCATGGCGTACCGCCCATGCTTTGAACCTCTACCTTTCTTGCAACATAGTTAGCATTGGTTTGCGCACATAATTCTGTCAATTGCCCAGCTGTAATTCGTTTACCTCACATAGCTGTTTTATCGTCTTTTGGGAGAGAGACATCACTAGTGAACATCATGGGACCCCGGTCCATATTACCATCATTGATCACATCCGCTATTTACTTCCCGCTTTTACTTACTATTTGCAGCAATACCTATCACTATTATCACTTGCATTTGATCCTTTGTAAACGACAAGGCCGGAGGGATTGACAACCTCTCTGTACTCGTTGGGAGGAAAGTTATTTGTATCTATGTGCAGGTCCACGTTGATTGCTAATATCTGGCGCCGTTAGCAGTTGACACCTTCTTGGTGAAACTAGGAGTCTCAGGGGAAATCGATCCTTGGTATCTTTGCATAGGGAAAACTTCCGCTACACTGCATCTCAAACCTTCCACTTGGGGTAACCAACGAGGGGCGAGAAGCCATCAAGCAAAGTTTTCTGGCGCCGTTGCCGAGGACTCCACTCTTCAAGAAAGGGGAGTTGCACGCTATCTTTTACCTTTGCTTTTTAGTCTTGCTAGTTTACCTTTCAGTTTTCTTTATGTCTTTTCACTAGTTTTGCTTAATGGAAAACAACAAAAATATGAGAGAGCTTTATAAGCTCTACCTTGCTTTGGGACATGATGTGTTTGAAGAGAAAATTAAAAAACCTATGGAGCTTTATTATTTGCATAACAATCATGATGGTGGTGATGTTATTAGTATGCTTTCTTTGAATATCAATATTGCTAATGACATGGAAAGCTCTAAGCTTGGGGATGACACGTTTGATGAACATGATATTTTTAGTCCCCCAACTTTTGAAGAGAAAATTTACTTTGATGATACTTTGCTTCCTATACATGATGATTACAGTGATGAATATGATGTTTTCAGTCCACCTACTATTGAGGATAATATTTATTATGATTATGATATGCCTCCTAAATACAATGATTACCATGATGGTTATGATTGCTTTAGTCTCACTATTCCTAATAAGAAAGATTTTGCTTATATGAAGAGTAATGATACCTTTTTGCATGTGGATCATGGTAACAATGCTTTATGTGATGCTTATATTGTTGAGTTTATTCGTGATCCCACTGAAAATTATTATGAGAAGGGAACATATGCTTATAGATATTTCAATAATATCAAGTTCCCTCTCTTTATGTTGAAGGTTTTGAAGCTGCACTTGTTTTGTCTTCCTATGCTTATTGCTTTGTGCTTCAATGAATTATTGTATTGCAATATTCCTATGCATAGGAAGCATGTTAGGCTTAAATGTGTTTGGTATTTGCTTCTTGATGCTCTCTTTTGTTCTTCAACTCTTATTCCTACGAGAGCATCATTAAAGTCTTAAGCCTATCTTTATGGCTATAAAGAAAGAGCTTTTGGGAGGCAGCCCACAATGAATAAAATTTTATTTTGCTTTTGTTGTGTCTTGATGTTGTTACTACAGTAGCATCATCATTGTATCTTTGCTTTTCAACTTTGTGCCAAGTGTAGCCTCTGATTGCAAGAAAGTTCAAAAGTTGTGACGTCCTGTCCAGGAAACAGATTCTGTCCTTGGATAGAAAAATTCGTATAAAATCACCAGATCACCTTTTTGGTCTGAATTTTTTCGACAGCGTGCTCTATACAATTGTCTTTCGTGCATCTGTTCTGAGTTTTCTGATTAGAGTTGCAGAAGTGCCCCGAAAAAATCATTTACTACCTGCTGTTCTGTTTTTCACAGATTCTGTCTTGTTTTGCCTTTCCTTCATTTTGCAAACCTTGAGCTTGCTTTTTCTTTGCAAAAACCTTTTGGCAATCTTGATAAACAGTAGACCTTCAAGAATATCCTATTTCCAGCAAGGAACAATTATTTTATTATGGGTACTAACCTCGCTAATCAGACTATGATGAGTTATGTATGAAGGGAGTTTTGAAGTGTGCGAGGGAAGATGATAAAAAGATTCAGGAGTGTCAAACGCTCAAGCTTGGGGATGCCCCCATGCACCCCCAAGAAATATTCAAGGAGACTCAAGCGTCTAAGCTTGGGGATGCCCCCGTGCATCCCCTTCTCCATCAACATTATCAGTTCGTCTTTCGTTCCACTATATTTTTATCACTTCATGTGTTATGTGCTATGCTTGGAGCGTCTTGCTTTTAGTTTCCTTTTTAGTTTTCTTTAACTTTTCATAACGAGTTGGAACTCAGCTTTCTTTGTGTGGGAGAGAAACACGCTCCACTTCAACCTAGAACATAACATAGAATTTTCATGTCTATCTTTGATGTGTGTGTTCTTTGTCTTTCAATAGCTACTATCATGCTTAGCTCTTAGTTTTCATGCTTATCTTTTTTTAAAGAGCTTTTGTTTAGTTGGTTGCTTGATGTCTCTTTAGTTATCATGCTTATCTTATTAAGAGAGTTTGCTTCTGTTGCATTGGTTGATATGTCTATGATAAAAATGCTACGTGCATAATGGTGCTTAGTAATTCATGTTTTCTTATGGTTAGTCTCAAATAGCTGGGGGGTTCCCAATGTGTTATTGGAGTACCAACATGATTTGTTTGCCTATGATGTGGTATGGTTTAGTAATATCTTCCTTCAAGAATTTATTTCGATTGACTTGGCATATGCTCACGCATATTTAAGACTGTAAAGAAAGTCTGTCAAGCCTTGATGATCTTTTGTTTCTGAGTAGCGATATAACTTCTATGCCTGATTCAATGTTGCTTTGTCGCTCTGCATGATTATGACCGTCATTGCTCTCTTAGTTGGTCGCTCCCAGTCTTTTGCTAACCTCCACCTGTACTAAGCGGACTGACTGCTTGTGCATCCAAAATCCTTTAAACCAGTTATGCCATATGAGTCCACCATACCTTCCTATACATGGTATTTACCTGCCATTCCTAACGGAGACTTTCATGTACCATCTCGAAATTATTCAAAAAAATGCATTTCTGTTTTGTGCCTCTGTTTTAGTTCATGAGGAAGTAGTAGTTAATTCATGATCTTTTTAAGTTGGACAAGCTTCACCCCGGGATTGCATGTCTAATGTGCAAACCCATAATACGAGAAGGAACTGGCAAAGAGTGCGCACGGCTCAAAAATAATATAACAAACAAACCCTCCTTCACGCATTGTTCATGAGAAATCAGAAAACTTTGGCAGTGAAAAGGAGATTAAGAGGAAGTGATCGTCCTCATTCGGGAGCCGTTCCTCGAAACTTGTCCATCTCAAGAAGTGATTGAGTTGTTTGCTAGCATTCGTTGGCGGAACATGCATAATCTAAAAAAAAAATATTACCTCTGTTTTTAAAACCAAGAACTCTGGTACATGCTTTGTCTTTGTTTCCGACTACGGGTTTTCAACCTTGCCAACAAAAGCCACGGTTCGAGAGTCTCCACCTTCTTTTAAAGCACCAACTACTCAGAGCATGATTGTCATTCTGAGTGTAATGTGCATTGTCCCAAAGTAGCATTGTCTTTTGCATGATTGTGATATCGTTTATTTTGAAATCATTGTATCTAGTCATCACTTAAACCTTGGAGGTGCCCCTGCATTTATGTTTTGCTTCACTAAAGGGGGCAAGCGATATATCACTTTATCATATTTGCACACCATGCTCATTACAAATCTATTTGATGTTTCAGTATCATATTGTAAAACTTTCAGTTCTTTGTGATTTTCTCATGAGCCAACTTAATTACTACAGATTCATTGTCTCAGTAAGCTTTTGTCATGTTACTATGAAAAATCCTTATATGGTTAATAGCATGTCACCACAGAAATTATTCTTGTTATCATTTACCTACTCGAGGACGATCAGGAATTAAGCTTGGGGATGTTGATACGTCCAAAACGTATCTATAATTTCTGCTTGCTCCATGCCTCTTTTGGGTGATATTGCTATTATATTTATACACTTCCATACACTTTTGATCATATTTGGACTAACCTATTAACTCAGTGCACCCCAGTGCCAGTTTCTGTTTTCTGCTGTTTTTGTATTTCAGGTTTTCCCATTACGAAAACTGCCAGAAAATCCCGGAAAAATTATATAAAAAATCAGCATTCCAGAAGCTTCCCGGCAGCCGAAGTAGGGCCGGAGGGGGCCACCAGGGCTCCAGGCGCCCTGGTGGCACGGCCCCCCTCCTGGCCGCGTCGGGGGGGGCGCCTGGGCCCCCCAGGCCTCCGCTGATGCCCCCCTTTGGCATATATTTAACACGCGTCCCGAAATCCTCGAGACAAGAACCCTTTTTCGCGATCTCATCTCTGTTCCACCGCCGCCGCGCTTCCAAGATCGGGAGCACCAGGAGAACTCTTCCCGGCACCCTGCCGGAGGGGAGGATCACCACCGGGAGCCTCTCCACCACCATGGACGCCTCCCGGATGAGTTGTGAGTAGTCTCCCTTGGACCATGGGTCCATGACCAGTAGCTATGTGATGTTCTCCTCCCCTTCTTGTGCTTCACTAATTAGACCTCGTGAGCTGCCCTATATGATCGAGGCACATATGTAATCCTTATGCTGTTGCTATGATGAGTTTGCTGGGATCCGATGGATTGTGAGATTATGTTCAGATTGTGTTTGAGTAATATATTTGATTTACCTCTTTTATATTTATGTTTGTAAGTAATTCTTGCATGTTCTCCGTTGCTATTTATTGCTTTGGCCGAGTAGTAGGTAGTGACTCCAAGAGGGAACGTTATGCTCGATTGTGGGTTCATGCCCCTCGATGACTAGCTTGAGTGACATAAACATGAGTCTAGGGGATGTGCTGTTGCCACAAGGGGGAAAACAACGGTGCTTGTGCCCGCGGGTGCAAGGATTGTTTACTTTATGCAAAGATCTTTTAATGCAGTTGTCTGTTGCTTTGAGTTTATACTATGGGTGGGACTCGCAACTTAATACCAGCGAGATGTTCTGGATAGATATCTCAAGGTGGATGATTAGTAGTAGATGCAGATGGATTTCGGTCTACTTGCCTTGGCGTACCGCCCATGCTTTGAACCTCTACCTTTCTTGCAACATAGTTAGCATTGGTTTGCGCACATAATTATGTCAACTGCCCAGCTGTAATTCATTTACCTCACATATCTGTTTTATCGTCTTTTGGGAGAGAGACATCACTAGTGAACATCATGGGACCCCAGTCCATATTACCATCATTGATCACATCCGCTATTTACTTCCCGCTTTTACTTACTATTTGCAGCAATACCTATCACTATTATCACTTGCGTTTGATCCTTTGTAAACGACAAGGCCGGAGGGATTGACAACCTCTATGTACTCGTTGGGAGCAAAGTTATTTGTATCTGTGTGCAGGTCCACGTTGATTGCTAATATCTGGCGCCGTTAGCAGTTGACACCTTCTTGTTGAAACTAGGAGTCTCAGGGGAAATCGATCCTTGGTATCTTTGCCAAGGGAAAACTTCCGCTACACTGCATCTCAAACCTTCCACTTGGGGTAACCAACGAGGGGCGAGAAGTCATCAGGTACTGGCTTCCCAAGTTGACCAATGCTTCTTCATTACCGACCCGTCAAAGCACAGTCGTGTTGTCGCGAGGAGAGGCAAAAGGAAGATCATCGGAATGGATGGAGTAGCCAATGTGCAAGACTTCGACAAGTACGGCGACCCGAAGATCGAACATGACGACGATGATGAAGTAGCAGCATACACCACAAGAAGAAGCAGGACCACCCTACCTAAAGGATGTCCGTTCCACAGAAGAACTCCATTTGCAAAAAAGAAGGGCAAGAAGATTGTGAACAGATAGCTAGCTAAGATCGATTGTATTCAAATCGTAGCCTTCATTTCTCGATTGTATTTCATGGGCACTTTTTGAACTCTTGAATGTTTTTAAATTTCATGGACACTCGATCTCGATCCCCCTCCATCTCGATCGCTATCCCACCTCGTCAGATCCGGTCCCCCTTGCCGCCGAGCACCCCCCCCCCCCCCCCCCCCCCCCCCCCCCCCCCCCCCCCCCCCCCCCCCCCCCCCCCCCCCCCC
>LR738715.1:836025437-836055422 GCA_902687465.1 Secale cereale | reverse complement strand
GACGCCGCCGCCCACCAAGCACCCCAGATCTACGGAGTCGGCGTCGCCACCGGCGAACCCTGACCGCAGCGGGGTGCCGCTCCTCCTCTCTCCGTCGTGTGGCTCGGCCTCCCCCTCGCCAACAGAGATCACTTCTTTGTCTTCCACTCCGGCCTAGGCAAGCCCCTTCCCCCCACTCTGCTTCCTCTCGTCTGTTGTCTTCTTCTTCCACTCCGGCCTAGGTTCGTAAGTGGCGAATTGAGGCCTGTTGTGAGATTATGGGTCCTGATGAACTGGTTCTGATTTCTGACGTGAGGTGTGAGATTACGAGTTCTGTCGCCTTTACTAATCTCTTTTGCACGAGTCAAATGCGTGGCCCTAGGGTTGGCTACGTTGTCGCAAAGATCTTTCCCCCTTTTAAAATTGGATTCGGGGGACAAGTTGTTGCAGCCTGCAGTATTTTTATCTGGCATACTAACAAAAGCACTCCGACATAATGGTTCTAAATGCACATCCTGCACCACTTAACACAGCAGCCACGTAGCAAAATAGGGGTTTTCACACAGGCTCGATAGCCTATTAGCAACTGCACTCTGTTTCTTATCACGCCTTAACGTCTTAGAAGAATCATAGTGCATCTGGTGGATAATTGGTAGTTGCTTCGACAGGCATACCATAGGCAGTGTAATGGACAAATATTGCTAAACTTTGGTCTAGTAGGATAATTGGTTCATGAGCCTTATTCTTAGTAATCATGTAAGTGGATCGTTCGCTAAGAAATTTGTAGTGTGTTTGTTCGTTCTTTTCAGCCTGTATGTAGTCCATATTGAATGTCCAAAAAGTCGTACAATTCGAAACAGAGGTGATACTTTGTTTATTCAGAGTACACCATTATGTAGCATGCTCACAGGCAACCATATCAAATTTGGATAGCATACATAACCAATCGTAAGTGGTGAGTTTTCCATGTACTAGTACCCTGGGGGTTAGGGTTTATCCCTGAAACAAATCTAAGATGCTAATTCAATTCAGCGTAGGGAAAGCAGCAATAAGCACTGCCTGCATTCTTCCAAAGCAATGGGATTAGTTCTAGTGAGAAGTGTGAGCTATTTCCTTCCAGTCCATTGGAAAAACAAACTGCACAATAGCCCTCAAATGTTAACCGTAATGAAATGCGGAGACAAGCAAGCATTTCAGATTACAACCAATTTCACTATATGATGAATGAATCGATGAATTGCCCTAGTCTGTTTAGTTCACTATATACTTATTACAGCATGTCTTGAAAAAATTGATGAAAAAATTGACTTGCTGCAGTCTGTCTTGAAAATAGTGGGTACATGCATTTGTAAAAATGCCAAGTGTTGGATAGTGAAGTGAGTAAGCAACATATGCATTTAGCTGGATAATTTGCATGTGTAGAAACTGCATTTAGGTATGGCAGTGTTATATGATCTGAATATATGGATAATTAAAAATGATATGGCACTGCTAGATAATTTAAATAGATAGATAATTTGTAACATATGCATTTAGTTGAAGTAGTTTCATGATCTGGTTTTGTATGTTCAATATATCATATAGGATCACTACAAGTCACCTAAGAGAGTGGTCTTACGTGGTAGTGTCGAAATGCTAACTTGTTTGTAGAAGTCTCGATAGTCTTGTTGTTATTTCAATTTTTATTAACTGATCCATCCAGTGTTGGTGCTTATATTTTCTCTTATAGGATCATTGTTATTCCAATATTTCGGCTTTTATTTTCTCTTATATAATGTTGGTGCTTATCTTTATGAAGCTTCAGTACCAGACAATATATGCTTTTGCAATCTATACACAGCTATTTGAAATGATATGCTCAAGCCTATGCAAACTGGAATTTGAATAGTCTAAAGTGGAGTTGAAAGCCGGATGTACTCCATCCAGATTTTTGCTGGGTTTTGTCTCCGACCATCGTGTCGTGATGATTTTGCAGGTACCCCGAGAGGCCCTTGAGTTTGCTGGAATGTCGATTAACTTCTGTTCCGGCAAATTCGGGTACTCCATATGTCGTATTTACAGCAAAGGTCATGCTCAAATTTTCCGTGAATTTTAGCATGACTTTGCTAAAAATAGGACATATGGGGTACTTGTGACTAATGCATGGGCCGGGGTATCTTAGTACTTAATTAAGTAGGATCAACTGCCCCTTTATTCTTGCTGCATTAAACCATAGGCGGCAATAGAGCCAAGTGATTAGGCCCAACTTAGAATTCTCCTTCCCAGCTTAGCTTTTAGCATGCCTCGGTGTCGACAAACCATAAATTATAAAACCTTGGCTTTTAGGGTGCCTCGGTGTCGATAAAAACCTAAATGATGAAAGCTTAGGCTTTTAGGGTGCCTCGGCGTCGAAAAACCCTAAATGATAAAAGCTTAGCTTTTAGGATGCCTCGGTGTCGACAAACCCTAAATGATGAGACCATGATCTTGTTCCTTGACAATAACCAACTTTTTGACCAAACTTTTTTCCTATTTAGAGAGAAACATGGCCCACAACGATGAGGCCCGCGGTTTGAGCGGCTAGGCATTCTGGGAGCTGTCCCAGGAGATGGAGGAACAACCTCACTTGTATGAGGACACCGCGAAAGACACTGATCCTGACACCACTGATGGTGCCGCCGAGGATGACCCCACTGATGGTGCCGTCGGGGATGACACCACTGATGGTGCCGCCGAGGATGCCACCATTGATGATGGCGGCGCACGCACAGATGGCAGCCAACCGAAGAGGCAACGGAAGGATCGGCGCCCGACCGTGCTCCGCACCGCCAAGGAGGAATTTACTGAAGTGGACTCCGACGGGAATCCAACGGCGCCCGGAAAAATAGTCAAGGGGTACTCGCTTCAGCTCGGGTGCATTCTCCGGAGCACCGTCTCGATCAACACCGAGAACCTAAGGCATAAGGACCAAGGGAATTTGCGCAACATCCTCTTCACGAAGCTGCACGAACGATACAAGTTCCCCGCTGAATTTGAAAACACAAGCCTCACAGGGAATAAAGTGAACAATGCCGCCCTCACGAGGATGAGCACGGCCCTGTCTACTTGGACAAGCTCGGTGAAGAGAATGATTGACAAAGGTTTTAGTTATGAGAAGATCAAGGAGAAAAATCCTTCGATCACCGAAGATGACTACAACGACTTCAAGATCAAGTGCGAGAGCACCGCAACCTCCGAATCAAGTCAGTGGGGGAAAGAAATGCGGGAGTTGAACTTAGGGGAACACACACTCGGTCCCGGCGGTTACAAAGTGGCGGAGCCTATATGGGACAAGGAGGAGGCGGAGCATGCCGAGCAAGGCCTACCACCCCTCTTCGATAAATACGGTGGCAAGCAGACCAGGAACTTTGTCAGGGCCCGGTACAAGAAGGACCCGAAAACAAAGGAGCTTACCACGGATCCGAAGACCAGGGCGCTTGAGCTTGTTCTGGTAAGGAATACACCCCCGCGTAATTAGCTCCATATGGTTGCATTCTAATTAATGAAGCCAAATTTCTAAATGGTTCACATTCCTTCCGCGGGCGACTAAAAGCACTAGCGCGGGGTCGACTCAGAGCGCTCCTTGGGACACCACTCTAAATAGGGCGTTGATTGTAATGAAAAAAAGGATAAGCTCAGTAAGCCGTCGTCAGCTGGTCGTGTGGCCGGAAAAGGCTTGTCCACAAAATGGTCGTCATACTATAACGCTGGTGGGCGAAAGGAGAAAAAGACCAGCTCGGAAAGCCAGTCGTGCGAGGTTCAAGAACTCAAGGCACAAGTGGCGCGGATTCCGGAGATTGTCCAAGAGCAAGTGCAACAACAACTGGGATCGACGCTCACCGGCATTATGCCTACCTTGATTCAGGGGCTGACGATGTGGATTGCGGGCAGCTAACAGGGGCCTCCCCCGATTCCCAGCTTCACGGCCAGCAACTCGCAGAATGTGCAAGCGGTGCCATTGGTGTCTCTGGCAGAGGAGGCATTGGTGTCTCCGACGCCGGCACGGGCATTGGAGCTTAATACACCCGGGTGTACGCCGGCCGGGACCTCTGCAGCAAGCGGCCCCTCCTTCAATTGCACGCCCGCCGTTGGCGGTGCCTCGACATTAGCCGAGCTCAACGCCATCATCACGGTAACTAATTAAGCCTCTCACGGCCGAGGACTTCATCTCCTTGCCTTTGACTGGGCATCCCTGACGCCCTACATGTTTTTGCAGGGCGCCGCCGATGTTCCGTGCACTCTCCTGCACTTCGTGAACAACGAGTTGGTCGATGTCGCCAAGGGCAAAATCGTTCAACAGGGCAACCCCGTGTTCCACGGTACTCCGATGCCACCCACCTTGTATATGGTTCAATTGGTTCGGGTGCTGCCAGGCTGCGACGAGTTGTTACCTCCGATTCGACCCGTCGGGGCCGACGAAGATGATGTGATGACCCTCAGCGCCTGCCTAAGCTGGCCCCTGCTTTAGCCGAAGAGCCAGGTTCGTTTGGGGGCGGGGGACACCACCCCAAAGACAACACCGCCAGTCGTGCCGGCGCCAAGCCATGGCAAGACCGCCGCAACGGAGCCGGACATCCCTATGGCACTGGATCCGAACATGCATATGGCACACGATCCGAACGACGACGACGACAACGACCACAATACATTTGCCAACGTCGATGAGTACTTTGCCGATCATGTGTACGATGGCGAATTCATGGGGCCTCCTTCTCAAGAACCCAACCCTACAAAAGACGTGCGCGATCTAGCTGGTACTGCGGAGAAACCAAGTTGCAACAGGCGTCGTCTGCCATTCAGTTCTCAGGAGACGCCTCCAGCTGCCGACTTCACCGAGCCTCAGATAGCCGAGGTGCGAAATATTATCAGCCCGAACACACTCAAGAAGGCGATCTGTGAGCAGAACTCAGTCCCATTACAGGAGAAGAAGAAGGCACGGAAAAGAAAGAGTAACAAGGGTGCGAGCCAGCCGACACCGAGTATGATCCGTGCTCAGGACGGGCCACCTTCACCTGAGGATATAATGAGGAGGGTGCATGTGGCGGGTAGGCCGATGCTACCGACTAATATGCTCAATGCTGCAACCGGTGCTATGCGGAGTCTGCATGACAGTGTTCTTTCTTTGGAGAAGCAGCGTCTCAGAGAGAAGGATGTGGCATACCCGGTTTTCGCAGCCAATGTGCCAGAGGGCAAGGGCTTTGTGGATGACATCTTCGCTATGTTTAACCTTCATCCGCTGCACTACACCTTCGTTCGGCTATTTTCGCTGAGTATGGAGATGCGGGTCATTAGAGACAAGACCCCGGACATCGTGATAGTCGACCCCTTCTACATGTGTGCCAAGATCTTGGGCAGCGCTGGGGACTGGCAAGTTGCGAGTTCTTACCTCGAAGGCGTCATTCTGGCAAACCGAGATAAGGATAACTTCCTTGTGCCTTAATTTCCCGAGTAAGTCGTCCCCTCAACCGCCCCGTAACCTATGAATTCTTAGATTTCAATCGTTTTTCTTTTAACATTCGTGTTTTGTGCAGTGACACACATTGCACACTCATCCTCCTAAGCCCAAAATATTCCATGGCCACGTATTTCGACTCGGACCGTCAGTCGAAGGTAGACTACACAAATGTCAAGAAAGTTCTTGATGATGTTCTCCCCGGCTACGCCAAATCTGGAGGCACCTTCACCAGGCCTCTTCGTAAGTACGGCAAGCACGTGTTCGCCCACAATACGATGTTCTGCTGTGTCAAGCAGCCACTTGGCGGTCAGAAGGGTGCCTACTACGCCATCCATCACATGCGGGCGATCGTACGGGACCATCATCACCTTCTGCTACCAAGTAAACTCAAAGATTGGGTCGCGAGCGTGTCGGCAATCCAGGACGCGGACATCAGACAAGAATTCTTTCGCATCCAGTCGGAGTTTGCGGAAATCATTCATCAAGATGTCCTTCGTACCTCGGGGCAGTTCTACCTCAGAAATCAACCGTCCAACAGCGACATAGACACAATGCTACAAATGCAGGCTGACAACGCCCGCGATTTCATGACTCCCATGATAGACGGCGGCTTCATCCACGCTCCGGTTCCTTGAGTCGAGTCGGAAGTAGTGATGTTGTGTCTAGTTCTGAAACATCGATTGGCTCATCTTGTAATTAAACTTTAATGAACTTGTAGTATGTCTCTTTGGTTTCGACAGTCGTTCAACTTAGATGTAATCGATGCTATTAATGTCTTGCTTTTCTCTTCCGATCATTCTATTACATACTTATATATTGCTTATGTATTGTCTGTGAATTGGTACTAACGTTTCGTTTGGCTAGTGCATAGCGATGCCGTCATATGTCGTGTACAAGGGTAAGGTTCCCGGAGTCTACGACGACTGGGAGGAGTGTCGGAGACAGGTTCACCGTTTCAGCGGTAACATTTACAAAGGGTACATCACTAGGGTGGAGGCGGAATCTAGATACGCCCGCTATCTAACGGGAGAGGGGAGGGAGCGTTGGAGGAACCGGATGAAGACGAGTTTCATCGTGATGACTACAGCTCTCTTCTATGTGATGGTAGTTTAGATGATCGATATCGACTTGTAATGTGAAGACAAACTCGCTACTCGCGGTCTCGAGACTTGTAATATAATGTTCTATCTTTGTTCGGTCTTTTGAATTCGGAGACTAATATGATGAATTGTATTCGGAGACTAATATGATGAATTGTATTCGGAGACTAATATGATGAATTGTATTCAGAGACTAATCTTCTATTGTATTCGATGAATCTGTTGTTGTTGTGTGCTGCTGTCTATATTCTGTCCAATAATACATTTTGTAACCTGTGCAAAAAACAGAAAAGTAAAAAAAAAACCTAATATTCATACTAATGGCGCATCACATCACAGTGCGCCATTAGTATGCCAAAGGATACTAATGGCGCATCATCCAACAGTGCGCCATTAGTATGCCAAAGTTACTAATGGCGCATCACACAAGAGTGCGCCATTAGTATGCCAAAGCACATGGGTATATATGGCCCCCTGGGAGGCATACTAATGGCGCACCGTGGTCTATACTAATGGCGCACCTGTGGTGCGCCATTACTATGCCAGATACTAATGGTGCACCAGTGGTGCACCAGTAGTAAAAAAATACTAATGGCGTGGCACTAATGGCGCACCAGTAGTGCACCATTAATGGCCAAAATAGGTGCGCCATTTGTGGGCCTTTTTCTAGTAGTGGTGCTGTTTAAACGCTAGATACATGATTAGTTGAGCGCCGGTAGTCTGTCTAGTTGGATATTGGTTTACATCTACTTGTAATATTTTATGCTAACCCAATAATGATTTTGAGTGTAGATTGCTTCGGTGCCGTATTCGTGCCAGTTGCAGCTGATGCCGTACACGTCACCGCACCTCCTTCGCAACATGTGGCGTCGGCTGTACCCCCATGGACACGACCCAGTTTATCATGTGTACCGGGAGCGTCTAGCTGACTCAATATATGAATATCAGGCAGTGGTGACTCTGCGCGTCCGTTCTGACTCTTGCTCCTATACTCGTACCTCTCGAAGTGGTCACGCTTCTATTGCTTCGCTAGCCGTCCAATTTGCTGCATTCGAGATCCTTGTTGAGCCCCGTCACAACGAGGTCCACATCCAGGACCACCCAGGTTTCCAATACTACCCTTCTTTGCACGACAACGGTCGTATTCATTTCCCTGAAATTGATCCGGAGTCTGATAGCGTTCCTAGCCATCTTTCCCGTTATATCAGGCAGTGGTGACTCTGCGCGTCCGTTCTGACTCCTGATCTTATACTCGTACCTCTCGAAGTGGTCACGCTTCTACCGCTTCGCTAGCCGTCCAATTTGCTGCATTCGAGATCCTTGTTGAGCCCCGTCACAACGAGGTCCGCATGCAGGACCACCCAGGTTTCCAATACTACCCTTCTTTGCACGACAACGGTCGTATTCATTTCCCTGAAATTGATCCGGAGTCTCATAGCGTTGCTAGCCATCTTTCCCGTTATATCACTGCTAGTTATCTCATGATCCACGAGCTAGCACGCGAGTTGACTCACGCTCGTATTGCTTTAGCCACTACCAGGTCTGTCACCATTCCCGCTTCCTTGGGATTCACCCCTTACGTCCCCAGTTCCGTTTCCCCTACTTCACCAGTAACCCCTCCTAGTAGCTCGAGCACCTCGACCATAACTCCTCTTAGTGCCCCTGCCGGGTGGATCTCACTCCTCACTACCCCTGTAGCTCCTATGATCCACCCTACTTCCATCCCGGAAGGAGAGCCTCCAAGGCAGCGTCGCCGTGTTACCTTTAACCCTGAGGTTTCCGTTAATCTCGTCAGTTCTGGATCCGAATCAACTTCAGGAGAAAACCCCGCAGCACCCGCACAGCAGTAGAGCTCCAGAGTATTAGCAGTTGTCAGACTGATGTACGATGTACGAGTCGTGATGTTTTATGTATGAGAGTAGTGTAATCGGGCATGTTGATTTTCTTTTCATGTATGCGTACTTGTATAATTATGCTAAAGTTGTGTATCTTCTACTCTCTGTTTTCTTCGCAATTCTGTTTTTCCTCGAATTTTGTTGCTGGCTTTCCCACCTATTTTGGCTTTTGAATGATTCTCATCTCGATTGCATTGTTTTGAGAAAAATCCATAATAGGATGACGCGGAGAGGCAACAGTAACAGCGCTCATGAGGATGTTCCTGTTCGTCGCTCCGCCCGACAGGCAGGACAATCCCCCGAGCCATTCATACCACCGCCTCCACCACCACATCCGCCTACCACTGAACAAATCCCGCGTATGTTTGAGGAAAGAAGAAATAATGATCTGCTGGAGGTATTAAAAAGTGTTCAAGCTATGTTTGGCCAGAATGGAGAGCAGAATGGTCATTACTCCAAGCTATCAGATTTTCAGCGAACTCAACCACCCAGTTTCAGTCAGGCAGTTGACCCGCTGGATGCCGATGATTGGTTGCGAACCATTGAGAGGAAGCTTGAGATTGCCCGTACAACCGAAGATGACAAAGTTCCATATGCAACCCACTATCTTTAAGGCGCTGCTGCAGTATGGTGGGAAAATACAAAAGCCATGTGGCCTGCTGATGATGCACTCACCTGGACCAAATTCAAGGATCAGTTCTGAAAATATTACATCCCTACTGGAGTGATGAAGACCAAGCAGCGTGAGTTTCTTGCCCTCGCCCAAGGAAATCTATCTGTGGGAGAATATTTGCAACAATTCAACCATCTGGCCCGTTATTCCTTGTATGACGTGGCCACGTAAGAGATAAAGATTGACAGGTTTCTTGGAGGATTAAACTCGTAACTCAGGTGCACTCTTAGCATGCTTGATTTTCCAGATTTCCAAACTTTGGTAAATAAAGCTTTCATTACGGAAAGAGAACACAAGCTCGTACTGGACAACCGGTCCACTAATAACGAGCACAAACGCAAGTTTGAACCAAGAAAAGAAGGACCACCGGTGCAGAAGGCTCGAACCTGGCAGCAAACTCGGGTAGACTACAAGCCCAATTGGCAACAAAATGTTAACAAGACTACTACCCAAGTCAAGAATGTTGTCACCAACCCAGTGCATGAGGAGCATCAGCACAATAATTCTTGCTTCAGTTGCGGGCAAAGTGGACATTATGCCCGTCAGTGTCCCAAGAACAGCAAGGCGAACGCCTTATACCGGCCACAAGTCAACTTTATGGGGTCATACCCAGAGCAGCAAAACATCACCGGGCACGTCAATCACCTCTCCGCAGATGAAGACCAGGAAAACCCCGAAGTATTCATCGGTATGTTTTCTATTAATAGCATACCTGCAGTAATTTTATTTGACTCAGGGGCTTCCCACTCTTTTATTTCCCGGAGTTTTGTTGCCCAAAACATTTTTTCTTGTTTTCTCTTGGAAAAAAATATGCTGGTACAAACCCCGTGATCTTTAATCAAGAGCAGTCTGGTCTGCCGTAACTTGGAAATCAATATCAACGGAATAAGCTTTCCAACGTCCTTGATACTCATCGAGTCAGCACAGTTGGATGTTATTTTGGGCATGAATTGGCTGACTCAATACCAAGTATGCATAAACTGTGCAACCCGAGAAGTCACTTTGATAAGTCAAGAAGGGCAAGTTACAAAGTTCTACTCGTGCAAAAGCATATCAACGAAGGGGATGATATTCACCGTCGTGGCTGAGTTGGAATTAATTCCTGTGGTTAGTGAGTTTCCTGATGTATTTCCGGAAGAACTACCAGGCATGCCGCCAGACCGAGAACTTGAGTTTGCAATAGATCTGGCACCCGGAACCGCACCGTCTTTCAAGAAATATTACAGGATGCCCTCATCAGAGCTAGTGGAATTAAAGAAGCAGCTCGATGAGATGCTCCAGAAAGGGTATATCCATCCCAGTTCCTCACCATGGGGATCGCCTGCACCCCTTGTAAGCAAAAAGGATGGCAGCCTCCGCATGTGTGTAGATTATCGGCAGCTGAATGATGTCACCATCAAAAATAAATACCGGCTGCCAAGGATTGATGATTTGTTCGATCAGCTCAGCGGTGCCAAGGTATTCTGCAAAATTGACTTACGGACCGGATATCATCGGCTCAAGATTAAAAAGAAAGATATTCCTAAGACAGCATTCACCACTCGATACGGTCTTTACGAATATACAGTCATGTCGTTTGGTCTCACCAATGCCCCCGCCTTGTTCATGCCCATGATGAATAAAGTGTTCATGGACTTCCTCGATAAGTTCGTGGTGGTCTTTATTGATGACATACTTATATACTCAAAAAGTGAAGAAGATCACAAGGGACATCTCCGAGCAGTGTTGCAGCGACTCCGAGACCATCAGCTTTACGCCAAGTTCAGCAAATGTGAGTTTTGGCTTAAACAAGTCGGATTTCTTGGACACGTGCTATCCGCCGAAGGTATAGCCGTAAACCCCAGCAAGGTAAAAGATGTGCTCAATTGGTTGCCACCCACAACCGTATCTCAGATCCGAAGCTTCCTTGGACTGGCAGGATATTACCGTCGTTTCATTGAAGGATTATCCAAGCTTGCCAAACCCATGACTGAGATACTCAAAAAGGACAAGAAGTTTGAATGGACACAAGACTGTGATCAAAGTTTCAGTGAGCTAAAGAAACGTCTGACCACCGCACCCGTATTAACTCTTCCAGACATCTATCGCAGTTTTGATGTCTACTGTGATGCATCCAGACAAGGAATTGGCTGCGTACTCATGCAAGATGGCAAGGTGGTGGCATATGCATCACGACAGTTGCGACCGCACAAAGGAAATTACACTACGCATGATCTGGAATTGGCCACGGTAGTGCATGCTCTCAAAATATGGAGGCATACCTCATCGGGAAAAAGTGCCAAATTTCTACAGATCACAAAAGTCACAAGTATATCTTCACTCAGCCTGATTTGAATCTCCGTCAGCGAAGGTGGCTTGAGCTGGTTAAAGATTATGATTTGGGAATAAACTACCACCCGGGTAAAGCCAACGTGGTAGCTGAAACACTCAGTCGAAAGCCGGTCAGTTTAACTGCCATATTAAATTCTTTGGCCGTTGAACTTCAAGAAGAGATTGCTCAACTCCACCTGAACATCGTCGAGGCTGGTCGCGCTAACACCATGGAAGTTACCTCCACACTTGAAGAAGAAATCCGCAAGGCCCAGCCAGATGATCCTGTCCAACAAAAGCATGCCTAGAATATGCAGGAAGAGCGTGCACCGGACTTCTCAAGAGATCACCTTGGGACTCTCCGATTCCGCGAAAGGATTTGTGTACCAAATCAGTCAGACCTAAAAAGGAAAATCTTGTCAGAAGCCCATGAGTCCTCATACTCTATTCACCCTGGGGGAACAAAAATGTATGAAGACCTTCGTCAATTATTCTGGTGGGATGGAATGAAGAAGGATATTGCCTATTTTGTGGCTTGTTGCGACATATGCAACAAGGTAAAGGCAGAACATCAGAAGCCAGCCGAACTTCTTCAACCGCTGCCAGTTTCACAGTGGAAGTGGGATGATGTTTGCATGGATTTCATCACGGGATTACCCAAGACTCGGCGAGGCAATAATGCAATATGGGTCATCGTGGACACCCTGATCAAGGTAGCCCATTTTATTCCGGTCAGGACCACCTATCGAGCAGACCAACTTGCACAACTATATGTGTCCAGAATAGTCAGTCTGCATGGAGTACCTCGAACCATCACTTCTGACCGAGGTTCACTCTTTACCTCCGCTTTCTGGACACGTCTCCATCAAGCTTTGGGGACAGACCTAAAATATAGTACAGCATATCACCCTCAAACAGATGGGCAGACAGAGCGGGTGAACCAAATACTAGAAGATATGCTGCGAGCTTGCATCTTGGCCCAAGGATCTAAATGGGAAGATTGTCTACCTTACGCCGAGTTTTCTTACAACAACAGCTTGCAAACCAGCCTAAAGATGTCACCATACGAGGCTTTATATGGCCGCAAATGCCGTACCCCGCTAAACTGGTCTCAGACAGGAGATAGCCGTATGTTTGGAACGGACCTCATGATGGAAGCTGAGAAACAAGTCAAGGAAATCAGAGACAGATTACAATTGGCCAAGTCTCGACAAAAGAGTTATTACGATGCGAAGCACCGACAGATCCATTTTGAACCTGGAGAGCACGTATACCTCCGAGTCACCCCTATGAAAGGAGTCAAGAGATTCCAAACTCGTGAGAAGTTGGCACCCAGATTTATTGGCCCCTTTCCAATTATTTCTCGAGTAGGCACTGTTGCTTATCAGTTGGAATTACCCCCGGAATTTTCTGATGTGCACAACGTGTTCCACGTCTCACAGTTGAGGCGATGCATATCCCCGCCTGAGAAAAAGACTGTTGTAACCGACATAGAATTGGCAGAGGATCTAACGTACGAAGAAAGGCCGTTCAAAATTATAGATCAGATGGAAATAGTCACCCGCAGTAAAGTACGGAAGTTTTATAAAGTCCAGTGGGAGCATCACACCGAGTCAGAATCAACCTGGGAACAAGAAGAGTTCCTACAGACATATTATCCGGAATGGTTTTCCCAAGCAACCAAATCTCGAGGACGAGATTCATTCTAAGTGGGGGAGGTTTGTGACAGCCTCATTTTTGCCCTCTTTTATTTGCCAAAGATTTATTTGAATTTATTTCAAACTTTGGGATTTTTGAATCATTTCATATGGACTTAAAACACTTGGGTACCCTTGACTTTCACCCAAGTGCCTCCTATCCATCTCAAACTATCTTATCCCTCTGGACCACTCCAATATAATTCGTGGAATAGTTTTCTTATTTGAAAAATATTCATTTTACTCCCCAAAACCCTAGCTAAATTCTTTGTGCTCCAAAGCAACCCCTAGTTTTCTGGCTCACAAAATTCTGAGGAAAATCCCAAATATTCTTTGGACCCTAAGACACATTCCTGAGCAAAAATATTGCACTACTTTTTGGAATATTTTTGCTACAGAAAATCTTTTCTATTCTGGACAGAAATGGTAGTTTCTACAGCAACTACCATTTTACTTGCTCCACTTCTTTAGAAACTCCTTGTGCATCTTCACCTTAGTAACTCTTGACGAGCCTCCAAAGCACAACCTCCAACTATTCACCATTTTAGCTCAGTAAGCTCCCAAAGTTTCTGTCCAGAAACTTACCAGGCATGTTACTTTCTTTCTACTGCGCCTGGGAATAAACCAACCACGGGTAACTCTCCTATCTACCACGAACAACACGCCAGACACGATTTTTGGCACCAAGTCAGCCAGTGGGCAGAGTCCGCGTGGTGACCACGCGTGTACACCATGCCATGCCAGTCAGTTGGCGCGCTCTGGATGCCGCCGAGCGCTCTGTAGAGCGCGTGCTCGCTTCCGCGCCAGCCCAAGCGCGCCAAACCTCGCCACCATCATCGTCTTCATCTCCACAGTCCACCTCTGGCGCTCGCCGACGCCGGAGCTCGCCGCAGCGAGCATGGGCACGGTCCGGCCAAGGCACAGTGCGGTGCACTGTGCTCGTCGCCACCCCCAGCGCCCATGTGCTCCTCCCCGTTCGGCCACAGCTCCCGCGTGACTCCGTCTTCTTCTCCCCCCTCTCACTGACGCCAATTCGTCGTCGGGCGCAGCCAGGTGTCGCCGGCGGAGCCCCGTTCCCCCCCCCCTCTCGCTCGCCTATATATAGGCCTTCTCCCGGCCACTCCGAGCACCCGGCTCCACTCCCACACGACCACAGATCGAGTAGAGCCCCGTGGCCCGGCCGGGCAGGCCTCAGGCCACCATTCCCGAGCTCGAGCTCACCGGCGATCCCCCTCGGGTCGTCGAGGTAGCTCCATGCCCTCTCCATCCCAGGCGACCTCACCAGAGCCTCCGCCACTCTCTGGTGGAGCCTCTTCACCTAGCTGGAGCAGCTGAAGGCTCTTCTTCAACTCCGGCGAACCCTCTGTTCTGCCTCCGCCTCCGAGCTCCTTTCCGACGCCGTCCGTCCACCTCTAGCTACCCTATGGGTACGGGCAGGTGCGCCTCGACCCCCTCCGTCGAGCTATCCTTTTCGTTTGAGCCAAGGGGCAGCATCGCCGGCGTGCGCTCCGGTGAAGCAGCGGCCGCCTCTGCTCATTCACCTCTCTCCCTCTCACCTGACTAGCGGTGCCCGCTAGTTAGCCTCTCCATGCCCGCGTGAAGCGGTATGAGTGGTGGCGCTCTGGGCTTTTACGCCTTCGACGTCACCCCCCTATTCTATTTATTTAAATTTCTGAATTTAAATAAATTCCAGAGAACTTCAAACTGCAATAACTTTTTAACCATAAGTCCAAATGAATTGATTCTTTTTGCATTGTGTTCTTTGTAAAGAAATCTTGCAGCACACCAAAAATGAGACTATTTGTGCTGGGTAGATTTTCTGGTGAATTTTCAAATGATTTTTGATAGTTTCTTTTTGAACTTTTATTTATTTTCAGAAGAAGAAACTTGTCTTGAGGATCACCAGGAGGCTTGTGAGCCTCATTTGAACTAAGGCAAGCCACAACAACATTTTCATAGTGCCATTTCAATATTAGTGATTTTTTTCCAACTTGAACAAATGATATATATTATGCATGTTAATTATTTTGTTAAATAATTTCTTTTGGTTGCTGTAGCTATTGGTTTCGTTTCACTTTACAGAAAGTTGGTGTTTGGTTTAAGTTATTAAGATAGTTAAAATAGAGTTGGATATTGAGAGTGATTATGGACATGCATATGTGAAGCTACTTTCTTTTACAGAAGTAATTATGATAGAAAAATTCTAAGATAAAATTTTGGTTTTGAATTGAAAGTAAAGCATAACCAGAATAATATTGAATGTTAGAATGATAAAAGTAAATTTGACCCAGTTATACTTTTGTATGGCATTGTATTTGTTTATGTGTTGCATTTTGGTTATTTGCATGGCAATGTATGACACCGGTTATTTATTCTTCTTTAAGTTGAAACTGTTAATAACTTAACTTGAATAAATTGTGGACCGGGTCATGGTGCCACTGAATCGAGTCTTTCCCAGTGCAACCACATTTACCTTTATGGGAAGGTCTTTATTCTGTCCATTGACATGCCTCCTGTCGGTACCTCCAGATAGGGAAGGTTATGGGCATGCAGTACCCTGGCCCGGTAAGCAGACATAACCTTGTGTGCCCGTTGTTAATTTTATGGTACCGAGTTCCCGCTTGGGACAATTTTTGTTTGGCCACGACGGTGGTAGGTGTGCCTTTGGTAGGCACAGGGCCACCCATGACTGTTCCAGTGGGGAATGAGTCGGAGTGGCCGGAGGAGTGTCATGGCAATGGACGGGTTTCGTCGGAACGCCGTTGGTCCACCCGAATGGGAGAACGAGGCCATGTGTTCCATGGTGTGGGTACATTGCACTATCTCTGCAGAGTGTAATTAATCTATCGATAGTCGAGTCCACGGTCACGGACACGCTCGAAAGTAGGTCACACCATGGGTCAACAGATAATAAAATTTCGCTCACTAAGTTCTAAAATTTTGGTACTATAATAAATTGGTGGAAGAGCCACCGAGATGCTTTGAGACCAAGTATGGACAGGTTTGTGATCACCGGAAAGGTCACGATTTATATCTTGTTGAAATGAATAAGTTTGTAATTATAATGAGTTATCATGAGTAAGATAGACCGAGATTTTATTTATGCAAAGACATGAGCATAGCATGTTAGTGAGTATCCATCTAAGTTTGTTGCTGCATATTTAATATTGAGTAATTATCATGATATTGTTTGTCATTATGATTTTGTTTGATGTAAGATTGCAAGTACATTCAAACTACTGACCTGACGTGTCATGCTAGATTTCAGGAAAGTTTCGCTGGAAAGGAGTGCCGTCTGAGTCTGTCCGTATCCACATCAGTGTCCCTATGAGATGGAGTCCCGCTACAACGTCGTTCCGCTGCTGCGTAGTTTATGCCCGAGGCCTTTTATGTTTATTAAATAATGTACATATTATCCAGCTGCACCGTGTGTGCTGCTTGGCCTCACAACCTGTTGTAATATAAACTATGGTCCCCTAGTATCAATAAAGCGGTTGTTTTCTGTACCAAGATGTTGTGTGTTGGCATAAGACAAGGAACTGTGGAACGGGGCCATTCTAGGGCGGTGAAGACTGTTTAATTATGTTTTTTTTTTTGCGTTTATTTGAAAAAACAATCAGCATTTCTTTGAGTTTCTACGCTTTTTTATATGACGTCCACCCCGGACATAATATGGGGTGTGGCCGCGCGTTGGACGCACTGACACCGCAACGGCACCAAACGGACATGTGCAACCCCATTGTCGCCCTAAACGGGCGAAAGCAGGGCAAAACGGACGTCCGGATAAGGTTGTGCGCTGGAGTTGGCCTGACTAACGCCCATGCCTCTATGAGCACCTATGAGCACCTTCGAGAGATTGAGCCGACATATCATCTTGAGATTTACGAAGGCACATAGACGTCTCGTCGTCCACGGAAACATCTTCTCTCATTGAAAACACGTGCAGCTTACGGAAGGGTGCACCTTTTTACTCACCGACACCTTGAGGATTTGTGAGTATGTCCCATGTCCCCTTTCTTTCTTTCTTTCTGATCGATACTTTCTTTATGTGTGGCTGACATTTTCGGCGAAAGTCCGTGCTGGCATGTGGCTGAACGCCGGGTTCTCACTGCCCTTGACATGGCGAGAGCTGTAAGGATAAGATAAGAAGAATCTCATCAACCTCCGTAACGCAAAGCAGCACCGGATACAACTAGAGCAGTGGAGAATCGATTACCATATCCTGATTCACCGTATCCATCCAGTGCAGTATGTATTAGGATTCAGCCATTCAGGTTCGGATAGACGAGAGGCAGGCTGGCCGCGCCATGTGCAAACAGGGCCGGCCCACACATATAAGGGGCCCTAGGGCAAGACAGCAACAAGGGGCCCTTGTTGACTCGAAAGCACAAAATATTTTCTGTTTCAAAAGCAAAGTAAATATCTTGCACATAGCATAGATTTTAAAACTGACAGTACACTTCATTTATCAATCAAGTGAACTGCACGATGATAGAATTGAATCAATGTAATTTCACATAAACTCGCTTTCCTATGTTAGAACAATGGGGACCCTGTTGAACTGGATGCTAGTTGAAAATATCGTATTACCATTAGATAAGAAGTTAGCACCTGTACATACATTTGTTTCTGGATCCTTCCCAATCCGCTATTATTGTCTTCACTCCAAAATTCTTCACCCCGATAATAACTTAGTTCTGCCCAACTTTTTGTTGTGGGATTTGAAAAGCTTGTAACAATAGCAGTACACTTTGCTAACATGTTTATATCAAGCCAACCATTTCTTGTAATGTACCTCTCTCTATTGTTCAATTTTCTGGAATAATTTGTGAAAAATATCTAGGATTACTATCTAGAGGGAACGCAATATCATTACTTATTATAGGACCCTTCTCAACTAAAATAGCCTATCATTCAGATTGTCCTAGTTTCGTGGATCCTTCTGAATTTGGTGATAAATTAGGTTTTCATGCTGGCTGGGCTATCACCCTCGTTCATCATACCATCATTAGCAGCATCTGTATTCACAGCCTGCTGCTCTTCAACACTTGCTATGGCCAGTTCTAGGGGATCTCTAGAAGAACTACTAGTTCTGAAAATTTTGTCATTTTATCCTTTTTAGGATTCTACCAGTTCATCTTTCCGCCCCTTTCTGTTCCTTCTATTACTGCAAGATGAATATTTTCTAGATTATATGTCACTAAACAAGAATATGCAATATACAATGACTAATACAAAGGGAAAAAGCACCTGAATATGGATGTAGGTGGCCAGATCCACAGGTTGCAGTAGTCACCGCGAACAAGAAGACAACACCATGAACTGAATAATTTCCCCCCATTCTCCTATTATGTCTCTCTCACACTTAGATCTATTGAAAGCAGAAGAACGCCTATGCAGGTAGATGTGGAATTGTCAGAGCCCGAGTAAAAGAGGAGGAATGGGAGTATGGAAACGAGCAGAACATTGATAAAGGAAGGGGCGCCGATTGGGGAATGAATTTTCGCCCTTAGTCTCCATTAATGGCTGGCGGCGACCTTGGATTTAATTAGTTTGATTCACAGCAGAGAGCACAGCTGTGCCGGTACGCGCCTAGGCGCGTGTAGTGCGCGTGTAGTGCTGGATTTAATTAGTTTGATTCACTCGCTTTCGGTTGGGCTTCAGGACAAGCTTTGCTCTGCCTCTGCGTCTAAACAAGGCAACGACATGTGTACGTACTGTACGGGGCCCTAAATGATTTAGATTAACGGCCAAATGATTTATAACTGTACGGGGCCCTAAATGATTTAGATTAACGGCGAAATGATTTATAAGGCGCATCATACTCCCTCCGTCTAGGTGAGTAAGTCACTTTACGAAAATCAGGTATTCCCAAATCACCTAGGCGCGTAACATTAATTGTTTTCTTGTTTTCTTCTCACCTCATTTAACCACCCACGCTTTCTCTTCTCTGGCTATTAACTAGGGATTAATTGCTAAATAAACGACCTATGCATGCATAGAAAGAAGGCGCTGGTTAGTCAAGGGAATCAAGCCGGCTTGCATGCGAGGGATTTAATTCTTGCATGGGCTAACCAAACAGTCATACCTATCAATTAAGAATTAATTGTGGAATTTTTGGCTGGTCATGGGGTACAGCTATTGGATGGCTTTCATGTTGATTTTTTTGCCTCTCCCAATCCTTAGCCACCTAGGTTGTGGAGCTCCTCCTAATATGACTTACACACCTAGACGGAGGGAGTATGATGCGCTTGGTTGACTCGGCCATGCTGGCTGGCAAGCTGCATCCTACGTGTACCAGGTGTGCTCGGCGTTCCCATGGAGCCGGAGGCTACAACAAGAGAATGATGCTGCCAATCAGTTTGGACTCTGGAATGGTCTATCTTAAAAAATTGCCGTGTCGCAATCCAAAGATCCGGAGTTTTTGAGGAATCTTTGTTTCCCAAATTGAATCCAACATCCTTCTATCCCATTGCCATCGTTACTGGATTGCCCAACTTCATCCTTCTGCTTCTTGATGCTAGAAGCAAAATTATACACACTTTTAACTGAAAACAATCTATTTTTTTCGAAATGTGCCAGGAATAAAATCTCCTTCTCCTGATTTCTGGATACGTATTTCCTCTGCATCATGGGGTAGAAGAGGTGCCCGATCAAAGTTTCGTCCCATCTTCTCGTACCATTCAGAAATAAATCGGACACCCCTTTGAGCCTAGTTCTATTCTCCTTGGATGTAAATTTGGGTCCAGGAATCTGGGCAGCCAATTGTCCCTCCACATATTTATACTTGACACATCTACGACCCTCCAAATAACATCCTTTTTCAGCAACTCCAGCCCATGCATAATACATGTTCATTTGAATTAATTAATAGTTTAGCGATACAAGTGAACAGAGTCAGACATCATCAAGCAACATTGGGTATGTGTGATATCTATGGAGTGGAAGAGGAAAGTTCATTCCATGCCTTAGTGTCTTGCACAAAAGCTAGGGCGTTGCGGCTAGCCTTGAGGAATGTTTGGGATATTCCGGGAGAAGAGTTGTTCGCTTGCACTGGCCCGGACTGGTTACTAGTTCTGTTGGATCAACTCACTTCCATGCAGCGTGAGCAAATATCGTTCTTGTTCTAGGGAGCGTGCCATTTAAGAAATAATATCATCTTTGAGAATGGTAAGGATTTTGTCTCTGGATTAGCTAGCTTCGTGGTCAACTTCTGGACATCTTTCTCCTCCTGCTGCAGTGCAAAAGAGGTGGTGCCCATAAAAGGTAAAGGGGTGATAGAGAAGCCTGGGAAGGAGCCAAAGGCTGCTAAATGTTCGGTGGTATGGTGACCGCGGCCAGATGACTGGATTACAATTAATGTTTATGCTAGTTATGTGGAGAGTCCGAAGACAACCAGTTTGGTAATCGTGGCTAGGAATTCTGAAGGGAATGTCATCCTATCATCGTGGGATTACATTGGTCATTGTACTAATGTTGATGAAGCTGAGCTGAAGGTGTGCCTTGCTGGTCTCACTATATTGGTATGACCCTTCACTCACATATTATTAAGGAGACATATTGTGCGTTCGTGGTGTCTTTCCTTTCAAATGGAATTCTTGGCAGGTCACTGTTTGTAAATCTGAAAAAGGAACAGCTCGGCGTTTCCAAACTGTTGCCGAGGGTCAAGTTAGTTAAGATTGATCGTCAGGTCAATGCGGTGGCGCACGAGATTACTAAGTTCAGTTTACTTAATAAGTCAGATGGTATTTGGTTTAATAGTCTTCTGCCGAGTGTGACGCCTGCTGTAATGAATAAGTGTAAGAACATTTTAATTAATTAATTAATACTCCCTCCGTTCCTAAATATTTGTCTTTCTAGAGATATTAACAAGTGACTACATACAAAGCAAAATGAGTGAATCTACACTCTAAAATATGTCTACGTACATTCATATGTTGTAGTCTATTTGAATGTCTAGAAAGACAAATATTTGAAAACGAAGGGAGTATATTTGAGTGCTTTTAAAAAAAAAATATGCCGTGTCATCAGCCCACCCCGATTTCTGCCCACTCGGACGTGACCGACTGATTGACCGCCGATCCCAACGAAGAAGCTTGCAATGCAATGCGTACGGATTGACGTACGTATTGTGTACGCGTGCTCTAGGAGCTCTTGCTTGTCTCCGTCACAGCCAGCTCACTGATGGTGGTCGGCGACGATGTCGGTCGATAGGTCCAAGGCACACGTACGACCGGTCCTAGGCAGCTGCTTAATTAGGCTGATGAGAAAGAAGAAGTTGAGAGTGGATATATTCTGGAACCTGACAAGACCGATGCACGCATGTGTGTCCACTGATCAGTACAAGTAACCCATATAGCTACTGAGTAATTTACGTCAAAGTCTAAGAGTGTCCTTTTATGTGGCCGCGGAGATGATTTCAACTTTGAACAAAGCTAGACGGAGCTAAGGTGACAGTGGGTTGTCATAATACAGAGAGAGATTGTCCGAGACAGATCGGACTGAATTCTTAACTGTATGTTGGCAACAAAAATCCACTTCCATGTGAATGCTACGTACACCACTATGCAGTGTTGTCATCTCTAAGACTAAAATTATATAACCTCCGTCCAAGATTGTTCAAGATAGATCGGACTGAATTCTTAACTACATGTTGGCTACAAAAATCCACTTCCATGTGAATGGTAAGTACAATACTAATATAATATGCACGTTCCAACAAAGTTAATCACATAGTAACATATCATTGTTGAGCAAGGCATCATTGTACGGACCAGTGGTGGCAATGTACGACGATGGCGCTTCCACACTTAACATATATTTAGGGCTTTGTCCAGGAGTGGTTAGTTTAACATGAACGATCACGTAGCCTCCGAAGGCAAGTGGTGGTAGAGACACACATCAAGCAAAGTACTACCAAAACACAAACAATGACAAGAAAAAGATGAGGGAGGCTAAAATATGGGGCCAAAATCACTGTTCTAACCTTGTTAGATGGCACCAAATGATCTCGACATAAACCTATTTTATGATTTGACCCTTTTATCAACACCACAGTCCGTGACGCTGCTGCTCCACATAGAAACGCCAAGCTAGCTCGTGTTGCTGCCCTGGCCCTACTCGCCTCATCCTGGACAGCATTATAGGCGAACAGAACAGGGTCCACTGAAACGGAAAATTAAAGCAGGATTCCCATTCATACAGAAATGCCCGTGATGGGCTGTACGGGATGGGGCACCACGGGGAGACGGGGCAGTTTCGGCATAAACTAGTCAGATGCCTGTACGTGCCGTAGCTGGCTGAGCTGCCAGCATCTCTGCATTGCTCTTGCGCGACCTTGTTTCATTTAGTGGATTTTCGACTAGACTACTGACTACAGTCCACAGGAGAGGGGAGTCGAGCTGACCTCCTATGTGATCCAGCATCATGCGTGCATGCATGGTGCCGAGCGACTGACTCGGTCGTGCCAAAATATAACTTCAACCAACATACAAAACGCGGCATCACACCGCCTAGCTAGCTGGCTGGCTCTTGTGATGCAAATTTCATTTGTTTATGGAGAGTAATAGATTAGTGGTACGGATGCACAACTTCACATTAGCATTGCTAGTAATGGCTCAGAATATCGTTGCCAGCAATGCTGCGTACTACTACGCGCATTGCGCAATATACATACAACTTGGACGAGTACGCATACTTTAAAGACACGCAGCAGCTGCACCATCGGACATGAGATATAAAATGAGGACGAAATAATGCCCCAGAGAGGCCGGGAGAGAAAGGGTCAATTAATTGAGTGTATATGTGGGAAGTCGTTTTCCGAAGACACGAGCGAGTTGCCACCGGTGGAAATGGAAGTTGGAAGCAACAGCCACTGCTATAGTACAGTTGGGAAGTGGTACCGTACGTGATGGTCATGCATGCATGCGGCGGAGAGGAACTCGATGGATCGGCCGGTCTGACCAGATCAACCAATAAGTGGCCGCTCTGGTCAGTTGAGCGATAGAGCACGGCGGTGCCGGCGTGCGGGGTGCATGGCATTGATCTGGGCCTACCAAAGCCCGGTGCAAAAGACCCAGGCCCGAGCCCGGCCTGTCCTAACCGTCGGGCCTGGATTTTGGGCCCAAGCCTGGCCTGAATGTCTAAAAGCCCGACGGGCCTTGGGCCATGGGCCGGGCCCCTTCAAAAAAGGGCAAAATCGACGGGCCCGAACCCGCCCCAACCTGGCCGTCGGGTTGAATATCTAGACCCGAGCCCGGCCCGGGAGCAGCATCGGGCCGGGTCGGACCAGGCTGCCCATAGCCAGGTCTAGGTGCATGGCATTGATCTGTACGCGCGCACGCGAACGATGCACGGACTTGTAAAATGTGTCACGCGCGGCGGTGCTCCGTTGGCCGGTAATGTCTATACCGTCCGCAACTCACCACAAGACGGACAGACGGTGCCGGCCTAAGCTAATCCAGGGAGCACAAAGATCGACAGACGTGCGGCTGACAGGCTCATTTTTTGGAGGGAGTACCTAGAACTCATCTAGATGAGATATTGTTTGGTCTCATTCATCTGGAAAACAAGAACAGATACTACCCACGTCAGCACACACGCATCTTATAGCATCACATTCAATGGCTATAAGAGATGAATGAGATCAAATTATATCTCATCTAGATGAGTTCTAGCCAAACTGTTTTTTGAGTGTAGTCTATTTTAAACCTTGAAATTGTAGAGCATGTCATAAATGAACTCTAACCTCTAAATACCTGAAGTTTGTACCCTGTATTCATCAATCCCAGTCTATCTCGACCCTGAACCCATTTGGCGCATAGGGAAAAAGATTATCCCGATGGGATCACAGATTACTCTCCCTGACTGATGCGACCCACATGTCATATTTATCTTCCCCTGTATGTCATTCTCTCTTTCCCGAGCAAAGCGAGTGCTAGCACAAACACATCACGACCAAGAGCAGCAAGTAGCACATGACATTGACGACCAGCAGAAGCTAGCTAATGCATGTGGGTTCAGTGTAGGCATGTAGCGACGAGCCGCCGACGACGAAGAAGCGCAACCTTGGGGAGGTAGGTAGCAGCCGCACATGGAGGTGGGCCGTGGGCAAGCACGCCGACCGGCGGGGACGTGCTCGCAGCGGGAGGTTGCTGGTGGCCGTGTCCTGTTGCATCTTGCATGGCGAGCGAGCTCCGAGCGCGCAGCCTCCTCATGTCACTGACGCGCAAACCTGGCTGAGGATCGAGATGTGCAGCCATAGGGGAGGCGAGCCGAGCAGCAACCGAACGAGGAGGACGGCGAGCGCACCGGCCTGTGCGGACGGAGGCACAACGTGAGGTCGTTGATGGTCATGCCGTACTGCGTAGCCGGAGGGAGATCATAGCGTGTGGCCTCCTCCAGTACCCAGCGCGGAGCTCGAAGCGGACGTGAGGACTCACTCATAGACGATGACGCGCAGCCGCGTGGGGGAGGTGGGCAACCGCCGCCTAAAGGAGCTCGGGGCGCGCGACCTCCTCCTGGCGTGACGCCTGTGCCGGGGACGGCAGCTGATGGAGTAGGTGAAGCGGGTCGATGCGACGGAGCGGGGACCAATGCCGACGAATTGGAGTTGCTGAGGATGAGACGACGCAGGCCGCATCATCCAGACGAGGCAGCGCACGGCACCACACCGTGGTCCATGGGGAATCATCGAAGGAGCTCTATGGCAAGGGAGGCGGAACGGCGGCGAAGGGGAGGATGTGCCAGAAGGATGGATCTACAGAAAGGAATCACAGAGGAAAGGGATCGGGTGAAAATATTGGGCAGGGGAAGACATATTTCGGCATCCACTCGGTCGTCGCGGCGGCGAGGGAAGACCAAGGAAGAGAAGAGATAGATGAAGAAGATGGAAATGCCATGTAGGTCCGGGTTGTCGGTGAGAGAAGCGAGTGATCCCGGCCGGGATTGTGCTTACAAACAGGTCTAGGGTTGATTCCCGGTTGAAAACGACCAGGATTAATGAGGAGAGGGTACATATTTCAGGGATTTAGAGGTGAGGATTCATTTGCGACGAGATGTACAACCTTAAGGTTTAAATCAGACTTCACTCCTGTTTTTTAATGACGTTCCTGTATCAGCATACAAAAGTTTTGCTTGCCGTACGCGCTCGGATTAGGTGCTATGGGCGGGTGCCTGCGGGCCAACACGTACGTGCCGTGCCGTGCCTGACCCGGAGCCATGCATTGGAAGGCCCGAGGGGGCTCTGGCCGGCCGGGCCATCGTGAGGCTCGTCGCACATGGACCTGCATGGCTCAACAGCTGGACGAACACGCACCCCGTTCACTCCTGTCGGGTTCCCAAGCCACCTTTCTCGTCATCTCCGGCTAGCCTTGCTTGCTCTAAGGGTATGTACAATGGTTCTATCTTAAGGATGCCACGTAAGATAAATGATGAGGTGGAGGAAAGAGAAATCATAAGAGAAGACTTGTCTTATCTTATTTAAGAGAAGACAAGAGATGATAGCTTAGCACAATTTGTCTCATGATGTTTTTAGAAATAACTAATTATTGAAGATAAGGTTAAAAGATGACCCATTGTAGACTTGTTTTTTTGTCATCTCTAATTTATATGCAAAACATAAGATAAGACTATCTTATCAACCATTGTATATGTCCTAATCCCTTTGTAACCGATCCCTTTCTAACCGACGCTATCCGCTTCCTGCATGCATGCACATGCAAGATGGGTGCACTAGGTACATATAACACGGTAGTACTCCGTATGCGTACCTGCTACGGCAAGGATCGAGCACTGCTGTGCTGTATCACTTTGATCCATTCTAGCACCGTATCTGACTCTCCATCGAGGAGATCTTGCGCACATGACCGCCTTGGAACCCGCGCATCTCGGTCGGTAGGAGTAGGCTGTTGTAGGTCGGTACACTACAGGAAAATCCTGTTTTCTCGTGTGTTAGGCTATAAGCCGAGAGCTATTTTTCGGGTACTCGGCTTATATGCCTCTATGCCGTGTCTAGGGAAAAAAAACACCCGGCAAATACGAAGGAGTGTAGCAAAAAAGCCCTCGGCTTATAGGGAACACACGGTATCTACAGGAAAAGACACTCGGCTTCCAGTAGGCACTCGGCAAAGACATCTGTCACGTGTCCACAATGAAAGTGGTTGACGGCGCCGTCACGAAGCATCCTATAAGCCGTGTACCGCAGGATAGCACTCGGCTTACACAGTATATAAGCCGTGTGCCCTGAAATAGCACTCGGCTTACACAGTATATAAGTCGTGTGCTCTGAGAATAGAACTCAGCTTATATGCTTGCAACCCATGAAATTTATGTAAAATTGGTTTAAAATGATTTTCATTGCATTTATCTTAACTATTTATTATTATTTCTTTCTTACCCAATTTCTCCTGACTAGTTTTATGGGTCTTATGTTCGGGTGTCCCAATTTAACACCACTTTATGATAACATGCAAAAGTCACTAGTGTATTCTTCCGACCCCTGCGTACCCATATTATGATCACATGGAAAAGCCTCCTTTGAGAGCATACGAAGTTTCTAGGTCAATACCTTCACAAACCCGACACATTCGCTCTCGGTACACAGATACTACCTCGAAGCTGATGTAGTTCATAAGTGTCCTCAAACAAGTCATATTCGAAATGTGCCGAAACTTCTGCCACACCCTATGGGGGCTATGTGATGACACCATGCCAGCCCCCGAGGATTTCCGGTATCGTACGATTTTTCGACGTTTTAAACGGCTGGATCAGGCATGCCACCGAGGTAATTTCGCCCCCGGTGTAAGGGCATACCCCTCCCTCGTCCTCACAAGGCCTATGCATTTCGCAAAGACATCACATAGGATTTTCCATGCCGTTTCTGGGCATGCTTTCATGTGGCGCCTTGCAGATCTGCAATTTCCGGCGTAGGAACCCTAGCAGTGCAATAAATTTCTCAAATACTACATGCGGGTCCAAAAAATGTGGGGGCCTAGCACGTGTCATTCGAAGGCCTCCTTTGAGAGCACAAGAAGTTTCAAGGTCAACGGAACAACATCAGCATCACTTCCTTCACAAATCCGACATGTTCCCTCTCGGTACGTACCGAGAGACTACCTTGGAGGTGGTGTAGTTTACAAGCGGCCTCATATACGGCATATTCAAAACGCGCCCAAACTTCTACCACATCCTATAGGGGCCGTGTGATGACACCGTGCCAGCTCCCGAGGATTTCCAGCATCGTATGGTTTTCTGGGGATTTAAACAGTTGGATCAGGCGAGCCGCCGAGGTAATTTCGGTGTCCGGGCATACCCCTCTCTCACCCGCACAAGGCCTACACATGTCGCAAAGACATCACATATGATTTCCCATGATGCTTCTGGGGATGATTTCATGTGGCGCCTTACATATATGCAATTTGCAGTGGTGAAACCCTAGCAGTGTAATAAATGTATCAAATATTGCAGGAGGGTTCGAAAAATGAGGGGGCCTGGCACATGTCTTTTCATGGCCTACTTTGAGAGCACGAGCAGTTTCGAAGCCAACTGAGCAACATGACCTGCACTTCTTTCACAAACTAGACATGTTCCCTCTCGGTACCCAGAGACAACCTCGAAGATGGTGTGGTTTACAAGCATCCTAAGTGAAGCCTATTCGAAACGCGCCCAAACTTTCACCACACCCTATAGGGGCCATGTGATGATGCCATACCAGCTCTTGACGATTTCCGGCAAAGTACGATTTTACGAGGATTTAAACGGTTGGATCAGGCATGCCGTCGAGGTAACTTCGCCCGCCCGGTGGCTGGGCCTGCCCCTCCCTCGTCCGCACAAGGCCTACGCATGTCGGAAAGAAATCACATAGGATTTTCCATGCCGCTTCTGGGCTTGGTTTCATGTTCCACCTTGTAGAGCTGCAATTTCCGACGCTAAAACCCTAGTAGTGCAATAAATATCTCAAGTATTGTAGGCGGGTCCGAAAAATGCGGGGGCGTGTCATGTGTCATTCGATGGCCTGCTTTGAGAGCATGAGAAGTTTCGAAGCCAACTGAGTAATATGACCTGCACTTCTTTCACAAACTAGACATGTTCCCTCTCGGTACCAGAGAGAACCTCGAAGATGGTGTAGTTTACAAGCATCCTCATGTCAGGCCTATTCGAAACGCGCCCAAACTTTCACCACACCCTATAGGGGCCATGTGATGACGCCATACCAGCTCCCGAGGATTTCCAGCAAAGTACGATTTTACGAGGATTTAAACAGTTGGATCAGGCATGCCGTCGAGGTAACTTCGCCCGCCCGGTGGCTGGGCGTGCCCCTCCCTCGTCCGCGCAAGGCCTACGCATGTCGCAAAGACATCACATAGGATATTCCATGCCGCTTATGGGCTTGGTTTCATGTTCCACCTTGTAGAGCTGCAATTTCCGGCGCTAAAACCCTAGTACTACAATAAATGTCTCGAGTATTGCAGGCGGGTCCGAAAAATGCGAGGGCGTGCCACGTGTCATTCGATGGCCTGCTTTGAGGGCACGAGAAGTTTCGAAGCCAATTGAGCAACATGACCTGCACTTCTTTCACAAACTAGACACGTTCCCTCTCGATACCAGATAGAACCTCGAAGATGGTGTAGTTTACAAGCATCCTCAGGTGATGCCTATTCGAAACGCACCCAAACTTTCACCACACCCTATAGGGGCCATGTGATGACGCCATACCAGCTCCCGAGGATTTTCGGCAAAGTACGATTTTACGAGGATTTAAACGGTTGGATCAGGCATGCCGTCGAGGTAACTTCGCCCGCCCGGTGGCTGGGCGTGCCCCTCCCTCGCCCGCACAAGGCCTACGCATGTCGCAAAGACATCACATAGGATTTTCCATGCCGCTTCTGGGCTTGGTTTCATGTTCCACCTTGTAGAGCTGCAATTTCTAGCGCTAAAACCCTAGTACTGCAATAAATGTCTCAAGTATTGCAGGCGGGTCCGAAAAATGCGGGGGCGTGTCACGTGTCATTCGATGGCCTCCTATTAGAGCACGAGAAGTTTCGTGGCCATGGAGCAATAGGACTCGTACTTCCTCCACAAACCCGACACGTTCTCTCTCGGTGCCGAGAGACTACCTCGGAGATGTTGTAGTTTCCAAGCGTCCTCAGGGTGAGGCCTATTAGAGACGCGCTCAGACTTGTACCACACCATACATGAGCCATGTGATGATGTTGTGCCAGCTCCCGTGGATTTTGGGTGTCGTATGTTTTTCGGGGAATTGAACGATGCGAGAGAGGGTAGGAAGACCGCTCGCACCTGCGTGCGGACCAATGTTGGTTTGACATGTAACAGTGACCTACTATATGTATGAAATAATAAATGATGCGGATATCGTGACATCGTAAGAAATAATCAATATTTATAAAAACAATGATATTAAAATACAATAAAAAGAAAATACAATAAGAAGAAAATAAAATATGTGTAGTAAAGATACAATAAAATAAAATACATAAATTATTAGAAGTAAAAATAATAAACATTTTCTATTGAAATAAAAGAAAAAGAAAAAAAATTAAAATTATAAACCGTGTGTTTATATAAGACACTCGGCTTACCGGGCTACTCTAGGCTTAGCAAGCGCGGGACTTGGCGAAAATAGACGCGCGAAGAGGCCATTTTGGCCCAAATCCACCGCGCTCACTCAGCCCCAAGGCCCCAACCCCCCACTGCCCCCGCGCGGCGCCCCCTGTTTCTGCCCCGTGCCGCCGTCCTGTTTCTCCCCCTCCCACCCCGCGCCACCACTCACCTCCGGTGCCACGGCTCACCTCCGGCGGCCGCCCCTCAACTCCGGCGCCGCCCCCCGTCTGCCCCCATC
>LR738715.1:836001647-836015356 GCA_902687465.1 Secale cereale | reverse complement strand
GTGGCATGTCCGAAGAGGAGGCACGCGTCTCCGGGACGTGGCCCCCCACACGTACAGCGTCACCGCCGGCATCTGGATGGGGGGAACGGACGCGTCGGGTCTACACGGAGGGGATGTAGATGTGGGTTTGGCCCGGATGTTGCTACCAGGTGTCCCTCTGTGCTCACCTGACACAACCGGGTGGAGAGGTCCACTGTTGAAAGCCCGTCTGTGGGAAGTCAAAGGGCTAGATCTCGTGGTCAACCGCTCCAGGGTTAGGCGGGATGGGGGCCCTGGGGGTAGCAATGCCACCGGAGCCTCGCACAGGCCCCTCATACATGTTGGGTGGTGTTGTGGCATGTCCGTAGAGGCGGACGCGTCTCCGCGGCGTGGCCCCTCTCACGGACGGCGCCGCCACCGTCACCTGGAGGGGGAAACGGACGCGTCAGGTATAAATGGAGGGGATGTAGCGCGCTGTACAATATAAAAAAGACTACATAATATTTTAGAAAAATGTTGTACAATAAAAAAATGATGTAATGAAAAACGTATGTATACCATGTATCATTTTTAAAATAATTATATACCATGTATCATTAAAAAAATTCAAGAAAGTGTATTTGAAAATATTTAATATGTACGTATAGATATTTTATATGTATACGAAAATTTTCAATGCGTATGAAAATAATATACACTAAAAATATATTTGAAGATAGTTAATAATACATTAGAAAAATGTTAAAAATATATATGCATACAGCTAAGCCGTCGGCATAGGTGCCACGTGGCGCCTTCCCCTATGCGGACGGCTTAGCCGTCGGCATAGCTAGCCTTATCCTCCCGTTCTTGTGCTTCACTAATTAGTCCTTGTGAGCTGCCCTACATGATCGAGGCACCTATGTAATCCTTGTGCTGTTGCTATGTTGAGTTTGCTGGGATCCGATGGATTATGAGATTATGTTCAGATTGATCTTGAGTAATATATTTGATTCACCTCTTTTATATTTTAGTTCATAAGTAATTCTTGCATGTTCTCTGTTGTTATTTATTGCTTTGGCCGAGTAATAGGTAGTGACTCCAAGAGGGAACGTTATGCTCGATTGTGGGTTCATGCCCCTCGATAACTAGCTTGAGTGACAGAAACATGAGTCTAGGGGATGTGCTGTTGCCACAAGGGGGAAAACAACGGTGCTTGTGCCCGCGGGTGCAAGGATTGTTTACTTTACGCAAAGTTTTTTTAATGCAGTTGTCTGTTGCATTGAGTTTACACTATGGGTGGGACTCGCAACTTAATACCAGCGAGATGTTCTGGATAGATATCTCAAGGTGGATGATTAGTAGTAGATATTGATGGATTTCGGTCTACTTACTTTAGCGTACCGCCCATGCTTTGAACCTCAACCTTTCTTGCAATGTAGTCAGCATTGGTTTGCGTTCGTGGTCCTGTCAATTTGTAATGCCCCGGATGTAATATTTTCCCTTTTGGGTATATAATATATCTCCGGCTTCATCTGTTTCCATTCCGGGTTCTTTGTCTTTCGGGTTTTCGTCGTTTTGTTGTGCGAGTGTGTGGCATTCATTCATATCATGTAGACATGTGCATGGCATTGCATTTGTGTTGTGGGTTGCATCCGGTTCGTCGTGTTTCTTCCCGTTGTCCGTTTCGCGTTCCGGAGCTCCCTCACGTGTCCGTGACGTCCCATAGGCCTACTTTGTTGTTCGGGCGTTTTACGTTACCGGTGTGCCGCGAGGTTGTTGTCTGTGTTGTTGTTTTGTTGTGTGCAACCCGCCTCTCAAATCTCGTCTCGTTTGGACTCCGTTGACTTTTCCATCCGTTGTTCGTGTGGGCCCGAAGTGCCTTTACTTCGTGTCCCGGAAACACCCCTACTGCATTCTTTTATCTCCGTCTAGGCCCTTTAAAACTATCCCCGCGATCGGATCCGTCGGATCGCGATCGGAGGGCTCCTAGCGCCCCTAAATCTCCCCCTAACCCTAAAAACTGCTATATAATAGACCCTAATCTATTTTGGCATGTCCCCTTCTTCTTCCCCCTTCCCCTCTATTTTTTTCCCTTCTTTCAGATCAGATCATCCAATTTCTCCCCGGATCCCGAGGGAAACCAGATCCGATCGAAGCAGCAGTCAGCCGCGCCGCCGCTGGGATCCAGTCCCCTCGAGCCGGGGGTCAACGCTCTCGGGTCGCTCGATCCGCTTCGGTCGTTTTCCCCGCGCCGGAACGACCGAGCCGGGCCACCCTTCGATCGCTCGGGCCGATTCCCTTGTCGCTGGCTCCGCCGGCCCGTACGCACAGACGCGCGGGACCACTTCCTCGCCGGGAGGGCCTTCGCTAGCCAGCTCCCGCGCCGGCCCGTACCAGATCCGCGCGCGACCGGGCCGCCGCCCCGCGACCGCCTCGCCGGGCCGCACCGCCTCGCGGGCCGCCAGCCGCAAGCCGCCGGGCCGCCTTCGCACCGCCTCCACCGCACGCCGCGGGCCTCCAGCACCGGGCCTCCGCAAGCCAGCCTCCGCGGGCCGCCGCATCCCGCCTCCGCGCCGGCCCACCCGCCGGATCCCGAGCCGCCGGCCCTCTTCCTCCGAGTGGGCCAGATCCGCACCGAACCGGCCCGTTCCTCCGTTTTTTCCAGATCTGGATCTGAGTGAGGTTGAACCCTAAATCCTTCTAAGTCCAGTTTTTCATCTGTCTGATGCAAAGTTTGACCTGCTGTATCTTTTACTGTGGTGCTCCGTTTTGCGCGTGTAATATGTCCAGACGTTCGTGGAGATGTGCTCTACATTTTACCTGTTGTTGTCATGCATGTTAGAGGTCATCTAGGTGCTTGTTTTGCTGTTGCAAGAGTGCATCATGATATAAACTGCTGTTATGTGTTATTTTCATGCCACATTTGCCATGTGATAACTTTTAGCTCGTTTGTCCAAACGATGCAAATGACATGTCCACGTGTTCGTCTTGTCACGAACTACGTGTTGCTTGTGATAGGTTGCATGGTAGATTTATTATTGCCTTGTTATCATCGTTGCAAAGTGCCATGTTCATATGATGTGTTTTCACTTGTTATGAAATGCCATCTTGTTGAGCTCGTTGCAATCGTTGTGTTCACCTCTATGAAGCATGCTTGTGTGTTTCGGGGTCACCTTCATGTGCACTTTGATGAGGTGCTTACCCTTTGCCATGTTTAGTTTCGAGGTGACTTAAACTTGCTCTTTTATATGCCATGATGATATTGCTGTTTAGGACTTAGTGATTTTTCACAAAGTCTGAAATCTGTAACGTTCCGATGCCATGTTCGTGTGATGTTCTAGGACAAAGCATGTTAGTTTTGGAGTGGTTTTTGTTTGTTCCTTGTAGTATATATTGTTGTCTTTCCATCCATGTCCTCACATGTCTATTTGAGTGGCTGTAGCATGCTTATCTTTTGCTCTAAAGTTTCAATAAAATTCTGCTGCCAGAATTTTATTGTAAAGTTCAATATGTCCAAGATCATTGCTATTGATCCGTGACTCCGTTGGGGGTGCACTTTGGACCTAGTTGCTGTACTATATGTCTAGTTTGTGTTCAAGTCCTTTGCCATGCTTTTTGGGTGCTGTAGCTTAATTATTTTGAGCTCCAAAGATGCTATGTTGCTGTAATTTTCAGCTTTCGCTCAAATCTTGTTTCGGGCATAACTTTTAGCCCGTAACTCCGATTTCAGCGAATCTTATATCAAACTTGATTGTTTTTCCGTGTAGATTAATAATATCAGCTTGTTATCTTGTTTTGAGGTGTTTTGCTTGAGTGATGTTTTACGTGCTCCGTGTGCATCCTTAGTGCATCCATCATGCATTCATGTTTTTCGAGTGCGCATTGCATCTTGTTGATTGGTGCTTGGTGTGATTGTTTTGTTTAGAGCCGGAAGCGGAGACCGGGTACGAAGTTGAGCACGAGGTTTCCAACGAGGTTGAGCACGAGGACCCTTCTTACGATCCGAACGACTTCTCTTCAGGCAAGATGACCGAACCCCGATAACATTACTATCTTTGCCTATTGCTAGTAGTCTCGATCTATAGTTTTGCCTCGATGCCCATGTTCTTCTTGTCAGCCTCCTACTTGTAACCAATTGCCATGTTTAACCACCCTACCTATGCAAACCGTTGCTTGGCTAAGTACGCTTCGCTCAGCCCTTCTTATAGCGTTGCTAGTTGCAGGTGAAGATCGAAGATGCTTGCTTCATGTTGAAGTTTGGTTGGGTTATATCACACTATATAAATGCTTAAAATGAAATCATCTATATATTGGCAAGGGTGGAAGGCTAAGCCTTTTGCTTGGTGATTTGTTCCACTCATGCCGTTAGGATCCGTATAAGCCGATATTATGTTCCTTGATTATGCGTTCCTAACACGGTTGGGGTGTATGGGACCCCCTCGATAAACCGCTAAGTGCTAAGTCTTTTCCAGCAAATCCCAACATTGGTACTATTTGCCTAATAACAAACTAAACATGCATAGGGAGTAATTAACCCTCTTTCTTAATCAACAACCCCGGGCCAGTGCTCCACATGAGTGTTGGTCCGAAACGGGGAGTCTGCGGGGCCGCCTTGGGGCAACCCGAGGTATCTGGTATACACCCGTAGAATCGCCCATCCGGTCGTGTCCTGAGACTTAGATACGCGCGGCTACTATCAGGGTGTCGACACGCCGGGAGGATTTGCTGGATTAGCCTTACCTTAGCTCGGTATATCTTGAGCACGGGATTCCGAGGATACTCGGGTCTTCCCACTTTGGAGTTGCGACTCCGCGGATCGTGGGCTTGTAATGGGTCAAGTTGGAACACCCCTGCAGGGTTTGAACTTTCGAAAGCCGTGCCCGCGGTTATGTGGCAGATGGGAGCTTGTTAATTCCGGTTGTAGATAACTTGACACAATGTTACTAATACACTACCAGCGTGTGTTTCGTGACTGTCAATTTCCGAATCGGGATTCAGGAGTTGAACACAGAGGGGTTATGATTGTGGAGCTGTAGCTAGGATCACTTCGTGATCACTTCTCGCCGTTGCCTTCTCTTCTCGCTCTCACTTGCGTAAGCTAGATGCTAGTTGCTGCTGCAGACTTGTTCTTTTCTTCAGCCTTTTCCTCACCCAAAGGCTTTGATAGTCTTGTTACCCGGAGACGGGATTGCTGAGTCCTCTGTGGCTCACAGTTACTTCACACACCAGATGCAGGTCCAGCTGTGAGCTATCCAGGTGATGGCACCGAGCTGGATTGGGAGTACGACGAGGAGCGTAGTCGGTACTATGTGCGCTACCCGGACGATCAGTAGTGGAGTCTCTTACTAGGATTCGATCCGCCTGTGGTTTATTTATCTGAGTTTTGGTACTTTGACATTTGGCTTTTGCCCTTAGAGGGTTGTAGTGCTCTTAATGTATGATGTTTGAGACTTGTACTGTAATTCTGTGACGTGGCGAGTGTAAGCCAACTATTTTCAGTTTACTATCCCTCTTTTACATGAGTTGTGCAAAGATTACCAAACTTGAGATCATTCTAGGATGGACTTATGCCTTTAAGTCGTGCCTCGACACGTAGGAGGTATAACTCCATCCTGGGCATTACACAATTGCCCAGCGTAATTTGTTACCTCGCATAGCTGTTTTATCGTCTTTTGGGAGAGAGACATCACTAGTGAACATCATGTGACTCCGGTCCATATTACCATCATTGATCACATACAATGTTCACTTTCCGCTATTTTACTTACTATTGCAAAACACTATCTATCACTACTATCATATTGCTTTTAACCCTTTGTGAACTACAAGGCCGGAGAGATTGACAACCTCTCTGTACTCGTTGGGAGCAAAGTTATTTGTATCTGTGTGCAGGTCCACGTTGATTGCTGATTGCGCCGTTAGCAGTTGACACCTACCTGTTGAACCTGGGAGTCTCTGGGGATTCGATCCTTGGTATCTTTGCTAAGGGAAAACACTTCTACTTATTGCATCTTACACCTTCCACTTGGGGTAACCAACGAGGGGTTCGAGGCCTATCACTACACACGCTTCTATTCTTGTAGACTATGTTGGGCCTCCAAGCGCAGAGGTTTGTAGGACATCAGCAATTTCCCTCAAGTGGATGACCTAAGGTTTATCAAACTCAGGGAAGTAGAGGTTGAAGATGGTCTCTCTCAAGGAACCCTGCAATTAAGATACAAGAAGTCTCTTGTGTCCCCAACACACCTAATACAACTAGGAGTTGTATAGGTGCACTAGTTCGGCGAAGAGATGGTAAAATATGGATGATAGGAGTGGCAAAGCAAAGTAATATAAATTTGTAATAAAAAGTGCAGCAAGCAAACAAGTGGTAAACGTGAGCACAAATGGTATTGCAATGGTGGAAACAAGGCCTAGGCTTCATACTTTCACTAGTGGCAACTCCCAACAACATTAACATAGTCTAATCACATGATATTTCCCATAAAACATGCAATGGAGACGCACCCGGAGGTCATACCTTTGTGGTCAAGAGAGGACGAGAATTATGTAGGGCTACAAAAGCACACCTCAAAGTTCGTAGTTCTCAATCTATGGATTTCCCAATGTCACCGCGGCCATCCAAAGAGAGTACCACAATCACCACAACATATCTCAAGGATAGTCAAAGACAAGCACCAAGAGACTCTCAATCTTCAATCAACACACAAAAGAGGAAATCACTCATGAAAATATTCTTCTAATCCATGTCCAATAGACCGCTGCCACCTTGGTCTCGGGGATTATACTAGATAAAGACAAGTGAGTACATCAATCCAATACATAGAGAAAGGGGAAATATCATGGGATCACCCTAGATTAACATAGCCTATGATCACAACGAAGATCACATCATGGGAGAGAGAATTGACCACATAGCTACTGGTAGAAACCTCAGCCCCGAGGAGGAACTACTCCCGCATCATGGGGGGAGGAAGCAACGTCGATGGAGATGAATCCGGGGGCACTTCCCCATCCCGGCAGGATGCCGGCACAGGAATTCTGGTCCCCCGAAACTTGGTGGCGATGGCGGCGGAGATCGGAATTGCTTCTGGAGAAAAGGGTTCCGGAATCAGGGTTTTCGCGACGGGAGAATAAATAGGAGGCCAAGTTGGGCACCAGAGGAGGTGGGAGCACCCCAGGCGGCCCCCCGGCGCGGCCAGGGGTGGGGCCGCGCCATCAGGGCGCCTGGGGCCCCTCTGGCCCCCTCTGGCCCCACTTCTGGCGCATGGAAGCTTCTGGAGCGCTGATTTTTTATATATTTTTCCCGGAATTTTTCTGGCAATTTAAGTAATGGGAAAACCTGAAATACAAAAACAACAGAAAACAGAAACTGGCACTGGGGTGCACTGAGTTAATAGGTTAGTCCAAATATGATCAAAAGTGTATGAAAGTGTATCAAAAGCATAGCAATATCACCCAAAACATGCATGGAGCAAGCAGAAATTATAGATACGTTTGGGACGTATCAACATCCCCAAGCTTAATTCATGCTCGTCCTCGAGTAGGTAAATGATAACAAGCACAATTTCTGTGGTGACATGCTACCAAAGAGTCTTTCACAATCATATGACAAATGCTTATTGAGATAATGAATCTTTAGTAATTAAGTTACCTCATGAGAATATCACAAAGAACTGAAAGTTTACAATATGATACTGAAACACCCAATAGATTTGTAGTGAGCATGGTGTGCAAACATGACAAAGTGATACCTCGCTTGCCCCCTTTAGTGAAGCAAAACATAAATGCAGGAGCACCTCCGAAGTTTAAGTGACGACTAGATACAATGATTTCAGAATAACCGATATCACAATCATGCAGAAGACAATGGTACTTTGGGACATGTCTTGCACTACTTTTATGTTCATTGGGACATACCTTTCATGTTCCTACTTTTATGATGTTCCATGTCTTGCACTACTTTTATGTTCATGAACTTTCGTCAGTGATCTTTAGATGATGAACTTGACTATGTTTAGATGATGATGATGAACTTTAGTATGTTTAGATGATGAATTGTCATATTTCTGCACATGGCCATATTATTCTACTTTGAAATGCTGTCAAATGAATTGAAAAAGAAAAAAATGGAAAAATAAAAAAAAATAAAAAAAAACTATGCCTAGAGCAAAGCTGTCGGCATAGATGAGCCCAGGACTTCTCAGGGCGCGCCACGTGGCAGGCTATGCCTACGGCAAAGCCGTCGGCATAGATTTCAATTTATGTTGACGGCTTGGCCATAGGCATAGCCTTGCCGCTAGAAAGAACCAGATGATGCCACGTGGCAGGCTATGCCTACGACAAAGCCGTCGGCGTAGTTGTTATCTATGCCTACGGCAAAGCCGTCGGCATAGTTTTCATCTATGCCTACGGCTTTGCCGTCGGCATAGCTGCGCCACCAGGAGGCACCACGGGACGACACGTGGCAGGGATAAGCAAAGCTGTCGGCATATCTCTGCCACGTGTCGTCCCGTGTTTCGTCACCGCTTTTGACGGCGCCGTCCGTTGCCGTCAGGCGAAATACAATGCCGACGGCTAAACTATGAAGACGTTCGACTAGCGGCCGTCGGCATAGGCTCCTATGCCTACGGCTAAACTACGCCGACGGTCTGACAAGACTACGCTGACGTGATCTATGCCGATGGCTCTATGCCGACGGCAGCCGTCGGCATAGATCTATGCCGACGGCAAATGCCCTATGCCGACGGCCCATGGCTGTAGGCATAGCCCGCGAGTCCCGTAGTGGCAGTACGAAACCGAGAGTGCGTATAAGACGAAATCGATAGCGTAATATACTGGTACTGGTGTACACCACAAAGCACAAACGTCGTCATTGCATGCATCCATGTCGGCACAACCGTACAAGAGATGAAACTGAAAGTCCAGTCGTCGCAGTGTGTGCGGTTACTCGATCGCCCTTAATTAGTTCTTTGGTTCGCCTATAAGTTCACCAGCTAAACTTGCAAGTGTTTGGAGCTACAGACAAACCCTTCTTCTTCTTGTCCGCGGTCCTTGCGTGCATGTGAACGGGGAGAACATGGACAAAACCGCCGGAAAGCAACGGCAAAACCATAGTTTAGTTCCGCCGCATTGGCTAATTGGGGCGAAAATATCTGGGATTTTTAGACGGCGCTGATCCAATCATGCAACCCAACTCCAACCCGTGACTTCAGTTTCTTGCCTTGACTGCAACTTGATTAATTTAATTTGCTTAGGTCATCATGTCGGATTGGATTACAGTGTTACGTTTTGTAAGAAGATTGTCTTGATGACATTATCGTCAAGGCCAATAATTGCGCCCTAATTGCGTGGCGTGACTGGAGTTTGAATTTCGGTGAGGAACTTCAGCAGAACCTCCGAGAAGCAGGTAAGAACATGCCCATCTCAATCGACCGATGCACGCTTGCATGGCCACCGACGAGTGGCCGAGCTAACAACCGAACAATTTTCGTCAAAGTCTTAGAGTGTCCGTGTACTTTGATGTGGACGCGGAGATAAATTCAACTTTGAACTTGCCATCACTACAACTTATTATACCTAGAGAGAGAGAGAGAGAGTGATTGTGAAGACAGATTGTGAGTACTACGTACATAGACCACTATGCGTGTGCCAACACAAGTTAATAACATCATTTTTATGTTATAAGCGATCATTATTTGTATGGACAAGTAGTCATGTTGTACGATGGTTGTAGCACAGCCATACTTAACATCTACTTATGGTTTGTCCAGGAGCGGTTAGTTTAACAGGAACGATCACGTAACATCCAAAATGCAAAGGAAAGTGGGGCATTGAGACTGGCATCTAGCAGGGCAATACCAAAACACTCATAAGCAAAAACAATGACAAAGCAGGCTTAAAATATGGTGGCGTGGACACCATTATTGAACGACAGAACGGAGTCCACTATAACGGAAAATTAAAACAGGACTCCCTCCCCTGGAGCGCTGCCCGTGATTCCAGACTGTATGGCACCGGTCACACGAGAGATGTGATAGTTTTGGCATAAACTAGGCGATACGACTCTAGGCCGGGCAAAGCCTTTGGTAGAAGTATGTACATGAGTACCGTACCATATCGTAGCTGGCATCTCTGCCATAGAGGCGTTGCAGCAACCGAGCTCTACTGCTCTTCATATTTGAACATTTTGAAATTCGGGTTTTTGAAGTTTTGAAATTCAGCTGCTAAACTTGCAAGTGATTGGAGCTACTCCTTCCGTCCCAAAATAAATGACTTAACTTTGTACTATCCTTCCTTGGGCTATCTACGTCAGAACTAGGCAAATCTCCACGCGGACACATGCCGCTCCAAAACATTCGCTGTCGTCCGGCCGAGCCGCGCTCATCTTCTTCTTGTCCGCGGTCCTTGCGTGCATGTGAACGGGAGAACATGGACAAAACCGCCGGAAAGCAACGGCAAAGCCATTGATTAGTTCCACCGCATTGGCTAAATGGGGCAAAAATATTTGGGATTTTTAGATGGCGCTGATCTAATTATACAATCCAACTCCAACCCGTAAACTTTAGTTTATTACCTTGACGGCAACTTGATTAATTTAATTTGCTTAGGTCATCAAGTCGGGCTGGATTATGGTGTTGCGTTTTGCTAGTACATTGTCTTGATGACATTATTGTTGTGGCAAATAATTGCCCCCTAATTGCGTGGCGTGACTGGAGTTTGAATTTCGGTCAGGATCTTTAGTAGAACTTTCGAGAACCAGATAAGAACATGTCCATCTCAATCGACGGATGCACACTTGGTCGAACCAATGGTACCTTCCGCGACCCATGCATGTACATCCACGCGACGGTGCCGCCCAGCTAGCCAGGGAGCACAAAGGTCGATCCACGTGCAGCTCAGAGCATCTCCAGCCGCGCCCCCAACAGGCCTTCCAAGGCCACTTTTCAGGCGCCTGCGCCGAAAAAATGGCCCAGTCGCGCCTCCAGGACTCCGAAAATCGCCGGATTGGACCGAAACTGGCGCCGGCGGACCCAACCCGAATCCGGGGCGCTGGGGGTCGCCTGGCGGCGCCTGGCGAGGCGTTTTTTTGGCGCGAATGGGATGGGCCCGCCCTGTCAGTGACGTGCTGCGTCGTCGTCCTCATCGCCTCGGTTCGCGCGGGAATCAATGCCAAAGCTGCCGCGCTGCCGAGCCGTCGCCTGCCATTGATGCCGCCCCCAGCGACCCGTCGCGTCGCCCGGCACCACGGGCGACCGCCACGTGTCGCCTGGCATGCGCCTCTCGCCGCGCGAGCTCCGACTATAAAAGCATCCTACCTCGCCGGTGAACGCCCACACCACAGCCACATCGCCCACCGCACTCTCCTCCGCACTGCCACGCACGCGCCCCTCCGGCCGCTGGCTGCTTCGTCGCCGACACGCACTGCGCCCCCATGCCGCCTATCGCGAGGACAAGCGAGCGCGGAGGGCGGTCGCTAAGTCCAACGTCGAGCAAGAAGATGCGTCCTCCTGGGACTTCACCGACGAGCGGTTCCTTGACGCCTACGCTGAACGTCGGAGGAGGACATCACCGAGGAAGAGTCCGAGTCGGAGAATGACTAGTAGTAGGTCGTAGGAGAAGACTATGTGAACTATCTATCTATCGTATGAAATATCTATCTATCTATATATGCGAACTATCTATTAACTATCTACGAGAACGTCGAGCCTGGACTGTTTTGCGCCGGAAATGGGCTGAAAAGCGCCGAAAATGGACTGAAAGCATCGAAAATGGGCCGATATCGACGACCTGGGGGGCCGGCGACTGGGAACGAACTGGCACCCAAGCCGAAACTAGAGCCGGCTCGCCCCCAGGCGACGGTTTTCGGCGCGTCCTGGGGGGCCGAACGGCTGGAGATGCCCTCACTGCCTCATTTTTATGCCCACCACTACATGCATGCTGATGTACATTTTGCTTTGCTTTTCGGGGACTTGCTCGCTCCCACCACTCAGCTGATCATGATCAGCAACGTCTTGGCTAATTCTAGTGTTAGTTGTATCCGCACAGCAATCGGAATTGCAGAGCTCAAGCCTAGTTTTGACGAAGGAATTGAAGTTCCTTCTTGAAGCCGTTGTTTTTGAAACGTTGCGCCCTTATGAGTAAGGCTGGGCATAAAAGCGGAAGACCGAACATGTAAAGACTGAACTAAAACTAAAACTGGTCGTCAAAATTGGAAGGCCGAATTAAACTCGGCCGATCTTCCCATCTGGATGACAGAAATTGGCACAATTCTCTAAGTGTTTTTGGCACAATTAGCACAATCCCGTGTCTTCTCTAGATGTTTATCACACTAGTTGAATACACGACATACACAAGTTGTCAGAACATCTAACTTTTGGTTGCATACACATGTTACACATACCTATTGTCCAAAAGATTTCCGGAATCGAGAGTTGTCAAAAAATTCCAACCAAAAATTTGACGCGTACATCTCGACTTTGTACATGCTCGCAAAATCGTTTCACGAAAAACCGACAAGTTACGTGTCGCGTGTAAAAAAGATAAAATCAGGTGTTAAAAAGTGTTTTTCACAAGACATCTTTTTGTCTTTTTACACAAGCAACAAAAAATGTCGATTTTCTCCGAAACTTGACGTGCACACATAAAATACCGAGATGTATTCGCCGATTTTTTTTTTGAAATTTTTCACACTTTGAAATATATTTTCCGGTGGCAGGAGCGCGCGCTCCGAGGAGCACCAACGGATTTCCGGAATCCCGCTTGCATACATTAGTATTGTAATATGAGTACATGAATTTGAGTTGTACCTTGAATTTTGGTCTGTTTGGCCGAACAGGTGTCCCTGGTGTTCGCCCTCACCGAACACGAACACCATCCTTTAAAGACCAAAGACAAAATAGTCGAGAACCGAGAAATACAAAAACAATTTTAGTCATAAATTATGGGCGACCAAATTCTTGGAAGACTGAAAAAACCTGACCGAGACAACCGAAAAGATTAAGCGCCTTGGCTTATTTCTGAGATTCGAACAAGTGTCCATGGTAATGGGCCAAGGTGCAAAAGCGCCTAAATCGGACCCAATAACCAACTGAGATATGCTTGGTTGGCGTACAAATAAAAAAAATCTTCCTACTTGTCATTTATTCTATACACAAATTATATCTACCAACCTGGAGTTGAACAGGACGAACCGGGCTGCATTTCCAATTCATCCGGTTCAACTCCATATGAACAAATGAACCGGTTAAGGTTTTAGAACTACGGTCTTATTGGGACGGCCGCAATACCTTTTTATTTCATCTATTTACAAGCCGATTTATTTTGCATTATTAAAAAACAACAATATTTGCTTGTGTGCATCAATCGATACATAGGCCAAAGGTCTTCCCTCTTAAAATAAAATCTCTAGTAGACACATCGTATACTCTAGATTTTTTTAAATATTTTCTCAACCACTAGTGCAGAACCGGGCAATAGCACCGGTTCGTAAGGCCCTTTAGTGCCGGTTCCATAACCGACACTAAAGTGTGGGCACTAAATCCCCCCCACCTTTAGTACCGGTTCAGCATGAACCGGTGCTAAAGGGCAACCATGTGGCACGAGCCAGCTCCGGGGACGAGACCCCTTTAGTACCGGTTGGTAAAACCAACCGGTACTACAAGGTTTGGGGGGTTTTCGGTTTTATGATTACTTTTTAATTTAATTTTGTGTTTTCCATTTAATTCTTTTTCGTTTGCTGGTATTTT
>LR738715.1:835962589-836001307 GCA_902687465.1 Secale cereale | reverse complement strand
ATATATATATATATATATATATATATATATATATATATATATATATATATATATATATATATATATATATATATATATATATATGAAGGAAATATGCCCTAGAGGCAATAATAAAGATGTTATTTGTATTTCCTTATATCATGATAAATGTCTTTTATTCATGCTAGAATTGTATTAACTGGAAACTTAGTACATGTGTGGATACATAGACAAAACGGTATGTCCCTAGTATGCCTCTACTAGACTAGCTCATTGATCAAAGATGGTTATGTTTCCTAGCCATAGACATGAGTTGTCATTTGATCAACGAGATCATATCATTAGGAGAATGATGTGATGGACAAGACCCATCCGTTAGCATAGCACTATGATCGTTTAGTTTTACTGCTATTGCTTTCTTCATGACTTATACATGTTCCTATGACTATGAGATTATGCAACTCCCGAATACCGTAAGAACACCTTGTGTGCTATCAAACGTCACAACGTAACTGGGTGATCATAAAGATGCTCTACAGGTGTCTCCGAAAGTATTCGTGGTGTTGACGTAGATCAAGATTAGGATTTGTCACTCCGAGTGTCGGAGAGGTATCTCTGGGCCCTCTTGGTAACACACATCACAATAAGCCTTGCAAGCAAAAGACTAATGAGTTAGTCACGAGATGATGTGTTACGGAACGAGTAAAGAGACTTGCCAGTAACGAGATTGAACTAGGTATAGAGATACCGACGATCAAATCTCGGGCAAGTAACATACCGATGACAAAAGGAACAACGTATGTTATTATGCGGTTATGACCGATAAAAGATCTTCGTAGAATATGTAGGAGCCAATATGAACATCCAGGTTCCGCTATTGGTTATTGACCAGAGATGAGTCTCGGTCATGTCTACATAGTTCTCGAACCCGTAGGGTCCGCACGCTTAACGTTTGATGACGATCGGTATTATGAGTTTATGAGTTTTGATGTACCGAAGGTAGTTCGGAGTCCCGGATGAGATCACGGACATGGCGAGGAGTCTCGGAATGTCCGAGACATAAAGATTGATATATTGGATGACTATATTCGGACACCGGAAGTGTTCCGGAAAAGTTTCGGATTTAACGGGATTGCCGGAGGGGGTTACCGGAACCCCCTACGAAGGGGGATGGTCCATAGTGGGCCTTAAGGGAAATTGAGAGGCAGCCCATAGGGCTGGCCGGCGCCCCACCTAGGGTTCCTAGTTGGACTAGGATTGGGGGGCGCCACCTCTCCCTCTTTTTCTTTCCCTCTCTTCCTTCTTTGGTGATTCCTACTAGGAATAGGATTGCAATCCTATTCCTCGTAGGATTGCATCCCTAGCCGCACCAAACAAGGGCCGGCCGGCCTCCCCCCTTGCTCCTATATATACGGGGGTAGGGGGGCACCCAAAGACACACAAGTTGAATTGTTTTAGCCGTGTGCGGTGCCCCCCTCCACAGAAACACACCCCGGTCATACCGTTGCAGTGCTTAGGCGAAGCCCTGCGCCGGTGAATACATCATATCCGTCACCACACCGTCGTGCTGACGAAACTCTCCCGTGAAGCTCAACTGGATCAAGAGCTCGTGGGATGTCATCAAGCTGAACGTGTGCTGAACGCGGAGGTGCCGTACGTTCGGTGCTTGATCGGTTGGATCGCGAAGAAGTTCGACAACATCAACCGCGTCACTTGACGCTTCCGCTCCCGGTCTACGAGGGTACGTAGACATACACTCCCCTCTCGTTGCTATGCATCTAGTAGATAGATCTTGCGTGATCGTAGGAAAATTTTAGAATACTACGTTCCCCAACAGTGGCATCATGAGCCAGGTCTATGCGTAGATGATATGCACGAGTAGAACACAATGAGTTGTGGGCGATACTAGTCATACTGCTTACCAGCATGTCATACTTTGCTTCGGCGGTATTGTGAGATGAAGCGGCCCGGACCGACATTACGCGTACGCTTACGCGAGACTGGTTTCACCGTTACGAGCACTCGTTGCTTAAAGGTGACTGGCGGGTGTCTGTCTATCTCACTTTAGCTGAATCATGTGTGGCTACGCCCGGTCCTTGTGAAGGTTAAAAAAGCACATACTTGACGAAACATCGTTGTGGTTTTGTATGCGTAGGTAAGAACGGTTCTTGCTAAGCCCGTAGCAGCCACGTAAAACATGCAACAACAAAGTAGAGGACGTCTAACTTGTTTTTGCAGGGCATGTTGTGATGTGATATGGTCAAGACATGATGAGTTATACGGTTTTGTATGAGATGATCATGTTTTGTAAAGTTATCGGCAACTGGCAGGAGCCATATGGTTGTCGCTTTATTGTATGAAATGCAATCGCCATGTAATTGCTTTACTTTATCACTAAGTGGTAGCGATAGTCGTAGAAGCAATAGTTGGCGAGACGACAACGATACTACGATGGAGATCAAGGTGTCACGCCGGTGACGAAGGTGATCATGAAGGTGCTTTGGAGATGGAGATCAAAAGCACAAGATGATGATGGCCATATCATGTCACATATTTTGATTGCATGTGATGTTTATCTTATTATGCTTCTTATTTTGCTTAGTTCGACGGTAGCATTATAAGATGATCCCTTACTAAATTTCAAGATATAAGTGTTCTCCCTGAGTATGCACCGTTGCGAAAGTTCGTCGTGCCGAGACACCACGTGATGATCGGGTGTGATAAGCTCTACGTTCAAATACAACGGGTGTAAGCCAGTTTTGCACACGCGGAATACTCGGGTTAAACTTGACGAGCCTAGCATATGCAGATATGGCCTCGGAACACTGGAGACCGAAAGGTCGAGCGTGAATCATATAGTAGATATGATCAACATAAGATGTTCACCATTGAAACTACTCCATCTCACGTGATGATCGGACATGGTTTAGTTGATTTGGATCACGTGATCATTTAGATGACCGGAGGGATGTCTATCTAAGTGGGAGTTCTTTAATTAATATGATTAATTAAACTTTAACTTATCATGAACTTAGTCCTGATAGTTTTTGCATATCTATGTTGTTGTAGATCAATGGCCCGTGCTACCGTTCCTTTGAATTTTAATGCATTCCTAGAGAAAGCTAAGTTGAAAGATGATGGTAGGAATTACACGGACTGGGTCCGTAACCTGAGGATTATCCTCATTGCTGCACAGAAGAATTATGTCCTTGAAGCACCGCTAGGTGACAAGCCCCCTCCCGCTAATGTGGACGCTTTGAACGTCTGGCAATCGCGGTCTGATGACTACACGATAGTTCAGTGTGCCATGCTTTACGGCTTAGAACCGGGACTTCAACGACGTTTTGAACGTCATGGACCATATGAGATGTTCCAGGAGTTGAAGTTAATATTTCAAGCAAATGCCCGGATTGAGAAATATGAGATTTCCAATAAGTTCTACAGCTGCAAGATGGAGGAGAATAGTTCTATCAGTGAACACTTGCTCAGAATGTCTGGGTACTATAATCATATGACTCAACTTGGTTGCAAAGTTGACGAGGATAGTGTTATTGATAGAGTTCTTCAATCACTGCCACCAAGCTATAAAGGCTTTGTGATGAACTATAATATGCAAGGGTGCGAAAGACAATTCCCGAGCTCTTCGCTATGCTCAAAGCTGCGGAGGTAGAAATCAAAAAGGAGCATCAAGTGTTGATGGTTAACAAGACCACTAGTTTCAAGAAAAAGGGCAAGGGAAAGAAGGGGAACTTCAAGAAGAATAGCAAGACAGTTGCTACTTCCACGAAGAAACCCAAGTCTGGAGCCAAGCCTGATACTGAGTGCTTCTACTGCAAGGGGACTGGACACTGGAAGCGGAACTGCCCCAAGTATTTGGCGGATAAGAAGGATGGCAAGGTGAACAAAGGTATATGTGATATACATGTTATTGATGTGTACCTTACTAATGCTCGTAGTAGTACCTGGGTATTTGATACCGGTTCGGTTGCTAATGTTTGTAACTCGAAACAGGGACTACGGATTAAACGAAGATTGGCTAAGGACGAGGTGACGATGCGCGTGGGAAACGGTTCCAAAGTCGATGTGATCGCCGTCGGCACGCTACCTCTACATCTACCTTCGGGATTAGTTTTAGACCTAAATAATTGTTATTTGGTGCCAGCGTTGAGCATGAACATTATATCTGGATCTTGTTTGTTGCGAGACGGTTATTCATTTAAATCAGAGAATAATGGTTGTTCTATATTTATGAATAATATCTTTTATGGTCATGCACCCTCAAAGAGTGGTCTATTCTTATTGGATCTCAATTGTAGTGATACACATATTCATAATATTGAAACCAAAAGATGCAAGGTTAATAATGATAGTGCAACTTATTTGTGGCACTGCCGTTTAGGTCATATTGGTGTAAAACGCATGAAGAAACTCCATAGTGATGAACTTTTGGAATCACTTGATTATGAATCACTTGGTGCTTGCGAACCATGCCTCATGGGCAAGATGACTAAAACTCCGTTCTCCGGAACTATGGAGCGAGCAACAGATTTGTTGGAAATCATACATACTGATGTATGTGGGCCAATGAGTATTGAAGCTCGCGGCGGGTATCGTTATTTTCTGACCTTCACTGATGAGTTGAGCAGATATGGGTATATCTACTTAATGAAGCACAAGTCTGAAACATTTGAAAAGTTGAAAGAATTTCAGAGTGAAGTAGAGAATCATCGTAACAAGAAAATAAAGTTTCTACGATCTGATCGTGGAGGAGAATATTTGAGTTACGAGTTTGGTCTTCATTTGAAACAATGTGGAATAGTTTCACAACTCACGCCACCCGGAACACCAGAGCGTAATGGTGCGTCCGAACGTCGTAACCGTACTTTATTGGATATGGTACGATCTATGATGTCTCTTACCGATTTACCACTATCGTTTTGGGGTTATGCTTTAGAGACAGCTGCATTCACGTTAAATAGGGCACCATCTAAATCCGTTGATACGACACCTTATGAACTATGGTTTGGCAAGAAACCAAAGTTGTCGTTTCTTAAAGTTTGGGGCTGCGATGCTTATGTGAAAAAACTTCAACCTGATAAGTTCGAACCCAAGTCGGAGAAATGTGTCTTCATAGGATACCCAAAAGAGACTGTTGGGTACACCTTCTATCACAGATCCGAAGGCAAGATATTCGTTGCTAAGAATGGATCCTTTCTAGAGAAGGACTTGCTCTCGAAAGAAGTGAGTGGGAGGAAAGTAGAACTTGATGAGGTAATTGTACCTTCTCCCGGATTGGAAAGTAGTACATCACAGAAAATTGTTCCAGTGATTCCTACACCAATCAGTGAGGAAGTTAATGATGATGATCATGAAACTTCGGATCAAGTTTCTGCTGAACGTCGTAGATCAACCAGAGTACGTTCCGCACCAGAGTGGTACGGCAACCCAGTTCTGGAAATCATGTTACTAGACCATGATGAACCTACGAACTATGAGGAAGCGATGATGAGCCCAGATTCCGCAAAATGGCTTGAAGCCATGAAATCTGAGATGGGATCCATGTATGAGAACAAAGTGTGGACTTTGGTTGACTTGCCCGATGATCGGCAGGCCATCGAAAATAAATGGATCTTCAAGAGGAAGACCGACGCAGACGGTAATGTTACTGTTTACAAAGCTCGACTTGTTGCGAAAGGTTTTCGACAAGTTCAAGGAGTTGACTACGATGAGACTTTCTCACCTGTAGCGATGCTTAAGTCTGTCCGAATCATGTTAGCAATTGCCGCATTTTGCGATTATGAAATCTGGCAAATGGATGTCAAAACTGCATTCCTGAATGGATATCTCAAAGAAGAGTTGTATATGATGCAACCAGAAGGTTTTGTCGATCCAAAAGGTGCTAACAAAGTATGCAAGCTCCAGCGATCCATCTATGGACTAGTGCAAGCATCTCGGAGTTGGAATATACGCTTTGATGAGGTGATCAAAGCATATGGTTTTATACAGACTTTTGGAGAAGCCTGTATTTACAAGAAAGTGAGTGGGAGCTCTGTAGCATTTCTAATATTATATGTGGATGACATATTGTTGATTGGAAATGATATAGAATTTCTGGACAGCATAAAAGGATACTTGAATAAGAGTTTTTCAATGAAAGACCTCGGTGAAGCTGCTTATATATTAGGCATCAAGATCTATAGAGATAGATCAAGACGCTTAATTGGGCTTTCACAATGCACATACCTTGATAAGATTTTGAAGAAGTTCAAAATGGATCAGTCAGAGAAAGGGTTCTTGCCTGTATTACAAGGTATGAAGTTGAGTAAGACTCAATGCCCGACCACTTCAGAAGATAGAGAGAAAATGAAAGTCATTCCCTATGCCTCAGCCATAGGATCTATCATGTATGCAATGCTGTGTACCAGACCTGATGTGTGCCTTGCTATAAGTTTAGCAGGGAGGTACCAAAGTAATCCAGGAGTGGATCACTGGACAGCGGTCATGAACATCATAAAGTATCTGAAAAGGACAAAGCATATGTTTCTCGTGTATGGAGGTGACAAAGAGCTCGTCGTAAACGGTTACGTCGATTCTAGCTTTGACACTGATCCGGATGACTCTAAGTCACAAACCGGATATGTATTTTTATTGAACGGTGGAGCTGTCAGTTGGTGCAGTTCCAAGCAGAGCGTCGTGGCCGGATCTACGTGTGAAGCGGAATACATAGCTGCTTCAGAAGCAGCAAATGAAGGAGTCTGGATGAAGGAGTTCATATCCGATCTAGGTGTAATACCTAGTGCATCGGGTCCAATGAAAATCTTTTGTGGCAACACTGGAGCAATAGCCTTGGCGAAGGAATCCAGGTTTCACAAGAGAACAAAGCACATCAAAAGACGCTTCAATTCCATCCGCGATCTAGTCAAGGAGGGAGACATAGAGATTTGCAAAATACATACGGATCTGAATGTTGCAGACCCGTTGACTAAGCCTCTTCCACGGGCAAAACATGATCAGCACCAGGACTCCATGGGTGTGAGGATCATCACTTTGTAATCTAGATTATTGACTCTAGTTCAAGTGGGAGACTGAAGGAAATATGCCCTAGAGGCAATAATAAAGATGTTATTTGTATTTCCTTATATCATGATAAATGTCTTTTATTCATGCTAGAATTGTATTAACCGGAAACTTAGTACATGTGTGGATACATAGACAAAACAGTATGTCCCTAGTATGCCTCTACTAGACTAGCTCATTGACCAAAGATGGTTATGTTTCCTAGCCATAGACATGAGTTGTCATTTGATCAACGGGATCACATCATTAGGAGAATGATGTGATGGACAATACCCATCCGTTAGCATAGCACTATGATCGTTTAGTTTTACTGCTATTGCTTTCTTCATGACTTATACATGTTCCTATGACTATGAGATTATGCAACTCCCGAATACCGTAAGAACACCTTGTGTGCTATCAAACGTCACAACGTAACTGGGTGATAATAAAGATGCTCTACAGGTGTCTCCGAAAGTATTCGTGGTGTTGGCATAGATTAAGATTAGGATTTGTCACTCCGAGTGTCGGAGAGGTATCTCTGGGCCTTCTCGGTAACACACATCACAATAAGCTTTGCAAGCAAAAGACTAATGAGTTAGTCACGAGATGATGTGTTACGGAACGAGTAAAGAGACTTGCCAGTAACGAGATTGAACTAGGTATAGAGATACCGACGATCGAATCTCGGGCAAGTAACATACCGATGACAAAAGGAACAACGTATGTTGTTATGCGGTTATGATCGATAAAAGATCTTCGTAGAATATGTAGGAGCCAATATGAACATCCAGGTTCCGCTATTGGTTATTGACCGGAGATGAGTCTCGGTCATGTCTACATAGTTCTCGAACCCGTAGGGTCTGCACGCTTAACGTTTGATGACGATCGGTATTATGAGTTTATGAGTTTTGATGTACCGAAGGTAGTTCGGAGTCCCGGATGAGATCACGGACATGACGAGGAGTCTCGGAATGTCCGAGACATAAAGATTGATATATTGGACGACTATATTCGGACACCGGAAGTGTTCCGGAAAAGTTTCGGATTTAACGGGATTGCTGGAGGGGGTTACCGGAACCCCCTACGAAGGGGTATGGTCCATAGTGGGCCTTAAGGGAAAGTGAGAGGCAGCCCATAGGGCTGGCCGGCGCCCCACCTAGGGTTCCTAGTTGGACTAGGATTGGGGGCGCCACCTCTCCCTCTTTTCCTTTCCCTCTCTTCCTTCTTTGGTGATTCCTACTAGGAATAGGATTGCAATTCTATTCCTAGTAGGATTGCATCCCTAGCCGCACCAAACAAGGGCCGGCCGGCCTCCTCCCTTGCTCCTTTATATACGGGGGCAGGGGGCACCCAAAGACACACAAGTTGAATTGTTTTAGCCGTGTGCGGTGCCCCCCTCCACAGAAACACACCCCGGTCATACCGTTGCAGTGCTTAGGCGAAGCCCTGCGCCGGTTAATACATCATATCCGTCACCACACCGTCGTGCTGACGAAACTCTCCCGTGAAGCTCAACTGGATCAAGAGCTCGTGGGACGTCATCAAGCTGAACGTGTGCTGAACGCGGAGGTGCCGTACGTTCGGTGCTTGATCGGTTGGATCGCGAAGAAGTTCGACAACATCAACCGCGTCACTTGACGCTTCCGCTCCCGGTCTACGAGGATACGTAGACACACTCTCCCCTCTCGTTGCTATGCATCTAGTAGATAGATCTTGCGTGATCATAGGAAAATTTTAAAATACTACGTTCCCCAACAATATATATATATATATATATATATATATATATATATATATATATATATATATATATATATATATATATATATATATATAGGACTCCTCTTCTGTACTCCTGGGAGTATGTACTCCCATCATCAATATACCTCATATACGCATTAATTATACCTCTTTATCATTCTCAATATAATTCATTAAATATTCTAAGATACCGCAATACGATTTTTGTTGAAAAAATATCATTTGCGACGTACTTTTTGTAATATACATTTTTCACGTACAAACACATCAGTATATACGTAAACATTTAAAAATATGTAGAGTCACATGAATTTTTTCATGAAACTCATTTTGGGGTATCTAATCATTAGTAATGAAGTATATTAAAAATAATAAAGAGGTATAAAAGATTCATCTATGTGGTATATGAGGAGCAGGAGTACGTACTCCCAGGAGTACACAATATATATATATATATATATATATATATATATATATATATATATATATATATATATATATATATATATATATATATATATATATATAGACATTGTTTAATCATCATAGTCATTACCGCTATCTAATCACCACCAACACTAGCTTAAAGAAAAATCATTCACTTGTACCAGAAGCATGGATATCATTGAGTTCAACATGGTCATGATATTACAAGCATTCATAACACCACAAAAACAAATCATCATTTGAGATTAAGTTCAGGACGAAGAACACGAACATGAGAGGACAAGTACTAAGAGCATGAACTAGCTAAATCACTCCTGTATAACTCTCCTGATTCATCATACTGGAGCATGCAGATGAATCTGTCTCCTAATCGTGGGTTGCGCTTCTCCTTGCTGCCCCCTAGTACTTCTCTGGGATCGTTAACAATTTTGCTCCAATCTTTCACTATTAAGCATTCATCGTTTTTAGAAATCCTGAATGCACTCATGTGCAATGTAGGATATCTTGGCCATAAGCTAACCATTGACATGTGACCTTTAGTCTCGATCCACTAAGACACAACTGTCATCGGGAGTCCCTCTTAAAGAAAATCGTATAGTAATTAATATACTTAGCAATGAAATTTAAGAAAAAAAAATGTATGCAAAAGATGCACTAAGGATAAATAGTAAAAATCTTACCATCACTCGTAAATAGATGTGACCGTAGTTCAATACGATCACTATTGGTCGCACGTTTTGAGTACTAACATTTCTAAGTGCAGGAAGATAATTTGTCTTGACAGTATGAAGATCCTCAAGCCATGAAATATAATGACTTATCTACTCGCAGTTTAGTTCAGCTCCGGGACAGAAGTAAGTCCTGTCTACCAAGCGCCGAACATGTTTTTTGCTTGAATGGAAATAAGCTGTCAATAGAAATTAGTTGTCAACTACTTTTGAAAAAACAATATCAAAGACATAAATATGGTTGAGAAACTCACATAATGATAGAACTGGAGGCGTCTGCACATCGACCCAGATGTCTGTATTGCCTTCAATATCATCTTCCGGACGAATATCAAAGGTGATAACCATATCAGGCTCAAATGCATAAGCCTTACATAGTGCTTGCCAAGTTTTGCATTCAAAATAGGTGTACGTGTCTGCATTGTATAATTTGACGTTGAAAGTATAACCATGCTCGGTCTTCAGGTAAACTCTCTTTACCTCCATAGTTTCCATAGAACTGAAACCTATCTTATCCAAGACAAAAATTCTTGCATGGCAGGGGATGCGCTAGTAGAATAGTGAAAATTTAAATTATAAGTTAAAGCAAATGAAGCATATATAAGTCATGCTTAATTACGAAAAGAGACTTGTAGTTGTGATTTACTGTATCCACTTCGAAGGTCTCATCCAGCTTGATGCTGAAGCGCCTATCATCAACAAGGAAATTTCTGTTGCACAGGCCGCGCTGGTCTTCACAGTATTCGCATGTAATGAAATCATTTTCGTCGTAAGACGACATTTCCTATTAATTAGATCATCAAATCTCAGATATCTAAATTTTATTACTAAAAATAAACTAGTTCTATTAATTCAACTAATTCAACTAAGAATTTACTAAAAATAACTAGTTCTATTAATTTTCTTACTAAAATATATAAAGTAGCTATATATAGTAATATTTTAATTAGGTCATCAAATCTCATATACCTAAAAATAAACTAGTTGTACTAATTCAACTAGTTCAACTCCGCATTCACTAAAAATAAACTAGTTATATTAATTCAACTAGTTCAAATAATCTCATATACCTAAATTTCCACACTAAAAATAAACTTGTTCTATTAATTTTCATACTAAAAATAAACTAGTTATATTAATTCAACTAGTTCAAATCTCATATATATATATATATATATATATATATATATAGGGTGGGTCTATTCTCATAACACGCCTTAAGACCTTATTCTCCTAACACAAAGCTTATTCTCCTAACAACCCTCCCCCACCCCTACAGAGCTTCTAGCGCGGGAGCGCCCCCCGACGCCGGCGTCCTCCCCGACCCCTCCCAGCCTTCTAGCGCGGGAGTGCCCCCGACGCCAGCGTCCTCCCCGACCGATCCCTGCCTCCTAGCGCGGGAGCGCCCCGGCGGCGGGCCTCCTCCCCCATCCCTCCACGCCTCCTAGCGCGCCAACTCCCCAGCGGCCGGCGGCGACACCCACCCTTCCCCGCCTTCTTTCGCGCCACCGCCCCGGCGGCCGGCGGCCACCCCCCACCCCTCCCCGCCTTCTTCCGCGCCAAGCACCACGGAGAGCGAGCCAAACGGCCGACAATGCAGTCCGCCGGCGACGATATTTCCGCGGCGGCGTTTAGGAAGCGACGGCGCACCTCACCTTCGCCCCAAGACCACCGGGGGGATCCGCCCCTGAAGCATCCTGCCTCAGTCATGCATGACAGGCGGAAGTGAACTGCAAAGATGACTACTCCATCACATTCGTCGTGGATGCGAACTGCAGTACACAATCTGAGAAGAAGCACTAGGAAAAGGGCGTAGATCAACACATATGCAGTTTTACATTTTAAAAAACATATTAACTTGTAATATGTTTGATAAAATGCAGTTCTCTTCTATACGAAAAAGAAAATAAGATCTCAGAATGCGGTTCTCTTCTGTATACGAACTCTGAGATCGGAATGTCATTTGGAGAATGCAGTTGTCTTCGTCGTACAGAACCTGACATGACCATGAATCAATACAGAATGCAGTTAGAAGACAAAAAAAATGTAGAGTCAGACTAGGATTCGCGTACACTGCAGTGCGTGCGTCACGTTTAAAAGCCTGCACTGCAGTACGCTTCGAGTACACAGTGCAGTGCGCTTAGTGCATAAAAAATGTGAAAAACAAAAACTTGGCTGCAGTGCGGATGAATTTTGAAACTCGACGACAAACACGTTGAATTCGTCTTTTGCAGTCCCATGTGATAAGGTCAGATGCAGTGCGGATGCATATATTTTAAAAAACTTGGCTGCTAATCATATGAGATAACGCAGTGCGCTGCGAACATGTTACAACTCACAAGGAGAAGTTGGCTGAAAGCTCCATTATGCACATATTTGACATTGTCACCATCTGCCACAAAAAAAAACACACAAAAACTAACTAGACCGATATATACAAAAGCACACAGCATGGTGTTTACAGCTTTGGACATCGAGAACTACACACAGCGACCATACATTACTGTTTACATAAAGTTCTGGAGCACACACGAAAAAGACATCAACACACATAGAAAAAAGATCTGCTATCATTTATGCCTCATCCTGCTCCTTCGAATCCAGTCTTGGAGAGAAGCCAAGAGAAATGCAGAGATTTCTTAGATCCTCCGGGAACTCGGTGACAACGACCATGTTTTCTGGGTGGAACAGAATCTGGAACAAAAACTCAGCCTTCCAATCCTGAATAACAGCTTCCTGCGATGAAGAAAAAAATAAAATAAACAAATAAACAACATCATATACGAAAAAAGAAACTGACGAAAAAAATATCAAGGAATGAGGAGATATTGCTGAGTTAAAAAGAAGATACTTACACTACGCTTTCCGAATTTCACAACAAAGGTTTTGCCGTCGTAATACTGAGCCATTTTCAGAACATAAAAACCGCACTCGTTCGGGCCCTGCTCAGGGGTGCCCAAATAGCTAGCTTTTTTTGAAACACCCACCCAGTCTACCGACTCCTTTCTCTTGTACTCTTTTTCTCCATAAACCCTCTTCAACAATGCAGTCATCCTGATCATCTGGTGGAAAATAAAATAAAAAAATACACATCACAACAAAAATTGTTCAACACACCCACGCATGAAAAAAATCAAGAAAGGTGAAAAAAGGAAAATTTTTACCATTTCAGTGCGGTCGCTGTGGTATTCAGACTTATGCCACCGCGTCGTTTGATCAACCGGTCCGCTGTACCTCCTAGTGTCATGAATGTCAAGGGTCTCGCAGTGCCTATTCATCGTGTATAGCGAATAATGCTCGTCTTTCAACCGTGGTAACAGAATTTGATTTTGTTTCGTCAAATTTGTTATGGAATCGATCAGTGAAAAGGGATTACTGGAAAAAATCGGGAGAGAAAATAAATACAAAAAGGCTGAACAAAAGCAAATCTGATAACTTACTAATTTGCAATCAAGAAGGTTCTCGTCATCACGGACATAAAGTTCGAACTGCTGTGCTGCATCTTCAACGTTAAACTTGCTGTGGACAAAAGGCAACACAACATTTCCATCTGCATCTCTATCCGCGTGATCATTCATTTGAAGCACATACTGCGTGTGGGTAATTCACAAAAGAAAAGTTAATGCAGTTCACCTTAAAAATATGTTCGCTCCGACGCTTAATAAAAAAACGGATCACGCTTCGCTGAAAAACAGTATGCAGTTCACAAATTCTCACCATAATTTGTTTCGTTTTAAGATGCATCGGTTAAGACACACAAAAAAAATGTATGCAGTTCAGTACATTCTAAAAACAAATTATTATACACTATTTACTGCAGTTCACTAGAGCAGAAAAAAAAAGAAGAAAAAAAAAGATAAATACCGTGATAAACAAAGGGGACAGCAGAACGCGTTCGCCAGATCGATAATCCACATTCATACTCTCGTCATTCTTCCAGAACCTGATGATATGATCCATCAATTCCGAGTCCATAAAACCACCTTTGGTGAAAGTTAAGAACATGTAGTCCACAGACATGGCGTAGAGTTCGATAGGATTCCTGTGCAGGAAAAGCGCGGACCTGCACAAAAGAAACGGCAAAAGGTGGGGGGGTTAGTAGCACAAAAGCAAAAACACAAAAAAGAACATTACACACATTAAAAATAAAAAACAATATAAAAAACTAACGAAAAAAGAACTGACTCGCTGTATTTCTGCCTGAATTGTGTGCTCGTGATGAGTTGCAAGACTTTCCTCATCTCCACAAGATGGCTGAATCTCGCAGGATTCAACTTCTCTACAGGAGATCGAAACTTTGATGGCTTGTGCACAGGCCTCCTGTTTCATAGAATTAGTGCATCGCTATCCGTCGGGCGTTCCACAGCTGCGCTCCTGGTCCTCCTAGGCACTGGTGATTGCCTCTCAAAATCATCATCGCTATCTTCAGCATTCGGAGGGCTCGCAGCTTTCTTCCCATGCTTGACATTGACAGGAGATTTCTCAAGAGCTTTCTCATTCGAAGTGCCGGCGTCACTCCTCAACATCTTACACACAGGTTCTTTCACGACCTTGACGGGAGGTTCATCAAGGACAACTTTCTAAATAGTTGGAGTATGAACCTGAGTTTCAAACAAGGAAATACCACCTTGGTGTGCGCCTTCATCAAAGCCTGCACAAAAACAAAAAAAATTGGATAATGAGCAAAAGTAGTGAAAAAGAATCATCAAGTTCCCTAAGGAAAAGTCATTTTTAAACACACAAATGGGGTTCTACTAAAAAAGCTTAACAAAAGTAGTCGACCTACCCTCTCTGTACCAATGAAGTTCACTTAATAAAAAAAGGTGTGTGACTAAAAAAAATGTAATAACCTTCTTTAAAAATTAAAAGTGATGTCAGGTCCAGACAGCAATGCGACGAGGTCAGCCAACTATAGAGCATCGCCTTCCTGATGTAGCCAATGTGCTCCTTCCCAAACTTGGCAATCGTTTCACCATCCCAGGTCTGCATGAACTGGAACATGTAAAATCCACAATCATGCGTGCAAAGAAAAACCAACACAAAACACATTAACAATGCAGTTCACTCAGTAATAAAAGTGCTACTGATGTTAGTAAAACAATGCAGCTCCATACACACAAAGATTACCGAGGGAGAACAACAAATAACACATTAGTAATGCAGTTCGCTCAAAGGGAAAAGGTGCTTCTAATTTAGTAAAAACAATGCAGCTCACTTACACAAGAAAAAAATGAAGGAGGAAAAAGAAAAAAGGAGAACAGGTACAAACCCGTTTCCCTGTTGCGGGACGTTAATATGAGTCAGCGCATAGCCGTCCAGGGTGGGAGGGTTCAACGGCTCGTCGCAGCTTGCGCTGCCATCTTTCCAGACTTTTTTGATGTTCCTGACCATTTTCCTGAAGACAACACTTGCAGCAGCGCTGTCTCCTTCGTTCAATGAGTCGAGAAGCTCAAAACGCTTCTCTCGCGGGTTCAAAGTGACCAAGCAGTAGTGGCCTATCGCGTCCTTCACTGTTGCGGGAGGAGGGTCAAATGTTGCAAACATAATCTGAAATAAAAAAAAGAATAAAACAAAACAGATGAGAAAAAATAGAAAAAACAGAAAACTTATTTTCAAGATGACGAAAAATGGTCAAGATGCGTTACCAAGTTTTTCTTGTCCGCACGTTCCTCTGCGCCTTAAGAAAACATCTTTTTCAAATCCCTATTTGTGGCACCGCCGTTCCAAATGGAATTCTGCAAAAAAGACAAAACCAGAGAGTTAATGAAAAATGGTTATAGCACAAATAAAAATTGGATGAGGGGGATAAAATATAAATTAATGAAAATGCTTACGCATAGGTTGTACGGGACAATCATAGTTTGAGATCCTTTGAACCTTTCAGCTAGCATAGACACGCCAATGTTTGCGAGGCGCGTGCTCAGCGTTCCATACGACCAAAAAGACTCACCGACATGGCCGATAGTAATATCACCAACTCTCCCTTGAACGCAACTAGATGCCTTCAGACAAGAAGAAAAAAGCACAACAAAAATTGATAAGATGGGAGCGTCCCTGAAAATATAACATATTAATTAACCGGGGCGTAAGACAGAAAATGTCATACTGCTTCTTCTTGTCCCTCCTAGCCCTCGTAACAGCGTCATACAACTCATTGTATCTCCTTATAAGAGCTGGATCAATCCTTGAAGGAGTAACAACAGGTAATTCCTCATCTGCATACAGGGTGGGGACGATATCAGACTATAAACACACACACGGTCCATTTCGACACCGGGAAAAAGAACAAAAAATAATGCAGTTCGCTTACCTTCGGTTTCAGAATAAAGTTCCTGCGGCTGCTCGTATACATCTTCGCTGAGCGTCAAGTGCTCCAGCCCGGTAATATCATCGTCAAGCGGCGCTTGATTACTCATGTCCTGAGAAAGTCTTGGCTGTTCCTCTTCGGAATCAATCGAAACTGTCTCGGCTGGGGCTTTGGTTGTATCGGCTGGGAAAGCCAGATTGCCGACAGATTGCTCGGGGGCGCGAGGGACCACACAAAATTTATCAGGCACCTCGTCGCCAACCAACAAAACAGTAGGCCCAACAACACCATCGATGCCAGCGGATGTCCCGGCATCATCAAATCCGACTCTACGAGTTCCTTCTGTCTCTTCTACAACTTCAACTGTAACACCAGGAGCTCCTTCTTTCTCTTCATCCTTATCACAATCCACGATGTCATCCCTTCCTTCTCTCTCTTGTGCCTTATCAGCCTCAACAGGACACTCCCCTCCTTCTCTACCTTCTGCCTTATCAACCTCCGCATCAGGCTCCTGCCCTCCTCTCCCTTCCACGTTATCATCCCCAATGTTCCGCTCCGCTTGGATTTCAACATTTAATCCGCAGTTCTGATGAGTTAACAAAATAAAACACATTACACAAAAAAGCTAGAATGCAGTTCACTAATAAAAACGGACCATGAAGCTACCACGAAAAATAAAAAATAAAACACAAAAATGCAAAAATTCTCTATACTCACCAGGGAAGCGTCGTCGCCTTCCATCTCTTCACACTTGTCAGCCTCCTCGTCCTTGCCAGCGTCGTCACCATCTGCCTCCTTCCCATGTATCTCCACATTTGATTCGGCAACCTAAAAAACATTAAAACATAAATAAAACTATTATCCAAATCTGCAGTTCTACAACTAAAAAACAAACACCAGATCATGCAGTTCACTGCTACAAAAAAAAGATGATGCTTCTTCTCTAAACAACAACTGCAGTGCACTACCACTTCTGGTGCGCAAAAATACAAAGAAAAAGTTAAAAAATGCAGTTCGCTGCCACTGCTGGTGCAAAAAAAAATATGATTGTTTGTTTTGGACACTACAAGAAAATCAAACAATGAACACTGTAACAAAAAAAATGATAGGAAGAAATCAAACCTTGTCGATGACCACTTCGTCAATAGGATTGTCTTTGGCAGCTTCGTCAACGGGCGATAATGGCCTGTCAAACAAGTGATCAGAATCAACACCGTCGTGGTCCTGGTGCTCATCAACACGACCAGCGTTAGCCTTGGAAGATTCTCCGACACACTGGGAAAAGAACAAAACGATAGAAAAAACAAATAGTCAATGCAACAAACGCACAGAAAAAATAGATAACAAAATATGGGTAAAAAAACTGTTCACATATGGAAAAAAGACATACATCCACATCTGCGGGGTCGGGCAGAGAAGGCCGGACAACATATTCCTGCCTGTTCATTTCCTTCACGATTGCATCCGCTTCCTGCTCATACGTAGCACACCTGTCATCCTGAGACTGCTTAAGCTGAACGAATGAAGATCTGATATTCGTTACAACCTGCTTAAGGAATTCAAGCTGCCCACGGTCAAAGTTATGAGCGGCCTCGATTTTTGCTTCAGAAGGGCCTTTGCCTTCAGGAAACAAACTGGCAATATTCCTCATCCTGGAACCGGATGTTGGGAAATCACTAGTTATATTGATGACCCTATCGAGAAGCTCATCGACCTGCACAAATCTATTGCGATCACCAGAAGCCTGTCCAGAAAAACCTCCAGCAGCCGCCCTAGCAAAACCATGACCCCGTCGAATTGGAGCCGCCCTAGCAAGAGGCTCACAAAACATTTCAGGGGCTTCCGCAACTGCAGTCCGCTTATACACAATGTCCGCTTCCGCCTTCCACTGAAAAAATTAACAAAAAAAAGAGATGCGATTCACAAAGAAAAGTACATAAGAGGTTGACATTTTAGCATGCGCGAAAAAAAGGAATAAAAACAAAAGCAAAGGATGGCTATGCACTCACCGGCAGCTTGCCAAACTTGTAAGAGTCCAGGTGAATCTTTCCCCTGAAAACGATGTCGGCGTTGTGAATCTTCTTCAACTGCACATGGGACAGTATTGTGGCGCGCGGAGTGCGTTTATCCATCACCGATACTTTTCGAAGGTTCAAGGAATCCAGGTACATGAACAGGGGAACGATGGTGCAACCCTCAGCGCAGTTCTGCTTGCTCCCTGTAGAATTCCACTTGTACACAGCGGCCTGCAGCTCGTCGACAACAAGCTGACAAAAATCCATGCTAGCCATAGATGCAATATCCAAGTTTTCAACCATAGCAGCTACCCTGGACAACCGAGTTGCGGGGCTAGGACAAAGCAAGCACTGGAAGACAATGAGAAAAAAAACCTTCACCGTCTTATCAACCTTCGCAGGGTCCGCAGCCAGCGTGCGAAGTAAGGTAAGTAGGTCCTTCGCATCTATGCTCCGAGAACGGTTGAACCCGAGTTCATCCTTCAGGTTAGTAAGCGAATCATCATGGCCACTGGCAGCAGGCCTGGGAGCAGTGTGAGAACCCATAGGGAAGTCGAAAATGTGATGGACAGCCTCGCGATTGATTTCCAGAACCTTGTTTGGCCCACAGTCCAGTCTCATCGTGTCGGGGTCGATCTTTCCCATCAGCTTGCACATCAAAACACGAGAAACATTCTTCTCTAATTTCAGGTCAAAGACAATGCCAAAACCAGCTTGCCGCACCAAAGTTCTGTGCACCTGACCCAGCAAAGCGACAACTTTGATTACATTTGGAATGGACAGCCGAACAGTCTTGTTGAAACGCCATTCGTGCGGAGCATCGTCTTCAGACCTCTTCCTCTTCGTACTCTTAGCAGCCTACAAAAAAAAACAAAAGAATAAAAAATGCAGTTCACATCAGCAAAACTCATGCAAAAACAACTTAAAAAAACAGGAGAAAAAGTAAATAAACAGCCTATACCTTACTAACATCAACATCCTCCTCATCAGAATCACTGCCTATAACTTCTTCAGCTGTAGTTTCCCGCGCAAGCTTAGATCGACGCTCACAATCAACACCAGAGTGATCGTCCGCGCGTCTCCGCTTTCCATGAATCCCACCCACATCAACCTCGGCGTAATTAGGTGTCTTTGAGTAATCAACACGCGGGCTCCGGCGTGGAGAACTTAAACCTTGCTCTGCGACAGTGTTGAGTTTCCTCTTCACAGGATTCTTTGCGGGGGCAAATTTAGCACACTTCTTTGAATCTGCAATCCTCCTTCCTATCTCCTTACCCTCCCCTAACTTTACTTGCTTCGCCCTATGAGCCTTCACGAAAGTGTTACCGAGCGCAATAGCTTTCTGCCTTCTCCTCTCAACATCGGCTGCAATCTGATCAGGGACCATCCAATCCTGTGTAACTGGCTCTGTGCCATCAACAGATTGCGACTGGGTTTCACTCAACTCAGGTGGAATGTTGACCTGATCGGACGTACCGCCACCGACAACATCGGCTGTGAAATAATGTGTAATCAGATAGTTAACACAACCACCCCCTGACCCACCAGGAGATAAAACTGTGGGTGAGAAAAAACATAAAAAAAGATGTGTGTGTGTGAGATGAAGACCTAAACTTAATGCAGCTCATATCAACTTGGAAAAAACAAAAAAAATGTAGAAATGCAGTGCACTTTTCCAGCAGTTTATGTTTAACAATTAAAAAACATAACAGTAAACCTAAAAAATGCAGTTCATGTCGCTTGAATATCATATTCACGCGTGTCTGAAAAGTGCACATTGGCACAGGGTTATATGATGCAGTGCACTAATTCGTTCAAGTGACCAATTGACCGCATATAAAAAAAAGAAGTGCGCTTAGATATGCAAAACAAAACAAATTCATGCAGTTCTGTGAGAGGCAAAAACTAAAACTTAATGCAGCTCGTATCGATTTCACAAAACCTCATAGTGGATAGCCAAAAAAAATACAAAGCAGTGTCCAAAATGCAGTGCTCTTTTAGCAGTTTATGTTTAACAAAAAAACATAACAACTAACTTAATGTCCTTCCAAAAAAGTAAAAAACAATTAACTTGACACAGTTCATATAAGTTTGCCACGCGTGTCTTAAAAAAAGGCCTTACTAAAAAGGGATCTAAGATGCAGTGCACTATTTCATTCGACAAAAAGGAAGTAAATTGACCCTGAATGAAAACTGCAGTTCAGTTTAATGTAGTTACCAGATGGAGAAGCCGTTCTAACCGGTGACGCATCAATTGGTGAGGAAGAAGCCATACTGTGCCTCCAATCAGCAAGGGATGATAATTAAAACCTAAACCTAGACAGCAAACACCAAATTCAGGCAGAGAAAAACTTTCAGTCCATAGGGAGTTGCAATTTCAAGCATACAAAAACAACCTTAAGAAGAGAATGCTGGCACGAAAAATAACCCTAGCACAAGATCTGGACCGGATTAGGGGCGATTTGGGGCTCACCGTGGGTCGAAGTGACGGCTGGACGAGGCGGGTGCGGACGGCAACGGCGGAGGAAGCGCCCTACGGACGGCGGCGGCTGCGGGCGTCGTCGCCCTCCACCACGAGTGAGCCCCTACGGACGGCGGCGGCTGCGGGCGTCGTCGCTCTCCACCACGGGAGCACGAGGGCGGGGGGGATTTCTGTGCGGGCACGGGGGAGAGGGAAGTGGAGGCGGGCAAGGGGGCTGCAAGAGAGACTTAATGAATAAAAGCCCGTCCGACAGGCCCACAGGTCATAGACAAAAAATAAAAAAACGTCTCGGTGTTGTAACACGATGCAGTTCGCTTACGGAAAACCGCCTCGGCTTCTGAAGCGTTGCAGTTCGCTTACGGCGGACGATTCGGCTTCTGAAGCGATGCAGTTTGCTTACGGCTGACGATTCGGTTCGCCTGCCCTAAAATAAATACGCCCACTATCGCCCGAAGCGCCCGCGCCCCCCACCCCTCCTCTATCCCGGCGGTTGCACGCCGCACGAACTGCAACGATCACCACGAACCCACGATCGCCAACGCGGTTGGGAGACGAGATCGTGGCCTCGGCAGAAGTTGCTGCCGCTCCCATTTAAATCCCGCGCTCCATCGAACAGGTCGTCCGCACAAAAACACACGACGTTGCCCCTTCCTCCTCCTCTTCCTCCTCTTTGCAGCAATGGGGTTCAGCAGGACCTACGACGTCGTGCATGCGCACGGGAACACGAAGCTGAAGGTGATCTACACCACCGACGTCGCCGCCATGGCGACGTACATCGAAGAGTTCAAGACAGTTCTCCGGCGGCGCCGCCAGAAGATCGTCGGCATCGACGTGGAGTACACACCCGACCACGAGAGGGCGGCCCTGGTTCAAGTATCCATCGGCAAGTACCACCCAGTGCTTCTTTTCCAGGTATGTGGTACATTGGGCCAGAGATGCATCCCCTTCGACAGGTTCCTCGGCGACCCAAGGTAAGCAATTCTCTCTGCCTAGTACGCGTTGCAGTTCTATATGCCCATGTATGCAGTTCCACAAGGTATAACTTGCGGTTCACTTTCCTTAGGTTCGAGTTCACTGGCTTCGCCATCGAGCACGACAAGCAGAAGCTCGTAGCCTGCAACCTCCACGTCATCAACTTCGTCGACATCCAGACGAACTGGAGGGTGCCTGATGGAACGAAGCCACTGGACTCGCTTGGCGATGTAGCTGCTGCGATCATCGACGACGAGTACGCAGACATGAAGATGAAGATGACAGACCACGACCACAGCCTGTGGACTTCCATTCTCAGCACCAAGCACGTCGAGTATGCTGCCAAGGACGCCTATGCTGCGTTCGAGATATGGAACAGAATCAGCACCATGAAGAAAGGCCTCGCGCGCGCTGAAACAGAGAAGACCAGGAAGCGCCCGAGGTCATCCTGGAAGCCGTGGGGCAAGGGGGCATCAACTTCCACCTCCAACTCCAACGGGTGGAACTAGTGAAGCAGGACAGATGCTGAAAAGCCAAGGATTCCTGTCGGAAGTGCTCGATTAGTTTCCTTCTGCATATGTAGATTAGTTTGCTTTCGTTCTACTTTGCTTTGGGACAATGTTTGCTTATGTTGCGTTAGTTTGCTTGATGATGTAGTATGTTAATTATGACCGCAGAACCGTAGTTTCTATCTATCAAATATATGCAGTTCTCAGTAGTCTGTTTTCAGTATGTACATTGCTTCAAAACTGCTGCTGTAGCTAGGATACACATAAAAAACAAAACTATCAGAACAGTTCACATAGAGAATTCTTTCACAAAATTGCTCCTATTAAGAAGGTTGATGCAATGCTCTTTTATTAAAAAAACTCTAGTTCCGTATGTGGGTTAAAAAAAAGGAAAAGCTCGGTGGGGGTTTCCAGAATGCATGTTCTTCAACTGCTGCTGCACATGAAAAACTATATATAAAAAGAGCAGTTCACTTATACTCAGAATTCTCATAAAGAAAATACACTAGAAGCAACGCAAAAAAGCAGTCCGCCGCGCTTGACCAATCAAAAAAACTAATCAAACTAGTCCCCCGACACCCCCGTGGTTGTAATGCAGTTCATACAGGCTCGCATTGCATGTTAATGCAGTTCGCCGCGCTACAAAAATTCAACGCGCATTGCATATTACTGCAGTCCACCCCTCTAGACCACGATTCACAGACGAAAACACACAGCCTGCAATGCAGTCCTAACAACTATATAATGCAAAAAAACTCAAACAACATCTTTGAGAAACGACCAGAGCCAGTCGCGGCGCAAAAAAACACGGACAAAAAACTTAAAATTCTTCCAAATTAACAACTTAATCCGCTCCAATTCATACGGATAGATCAAAAGCTGCCCGTAATTGCCGAAAACAACAGAATATTACATACAAAACGCAGCAATTTCGATCTGCACGGGGAAGAACAGAGAACAGAGAACAGAGAAAAAGCGGACGAACGGACGCAGATCCGCCAAATCCAAGGATTTCCGTCGTTTTCTCGTAGAATTCAGTGCTTAACCACATATTAAATCAGCGCACGCACGAATAAACCAGTAGAAATCAGTCAACCTAGCCAGAAACGATGCTAAATGAATGTTTCCTGCTGCACCTCTATGTGGTGCACAGCAGAAGAAGGAAGCAGTGCGCATAGCTCTACAATGCAATTTTGTAATGCAGTTCGGAAGTGTTATGAGAATATTATTCTCATAATGTTATGAGAATAGACCGGCTAATTCATCTAAAATTGACATTAATATTTAACAGCTTTTCCATATAATTCATCTAACATTAACATTCTAACACATTCGTATATCTCTACGTGATTCATCTAACATTAATCTAAACAACAGAAAATAGAAAATAAGTAAAAAATAATGTGTGTGTGTGTGTGTGTGTGTGTGTGTACGAGCGGGGGGCGGCGGCGTACGGGCGGCGGCGCGAGACGGCGACGACGGGGGCGGCGAGGGCGGACGGGGACGGCGGGGACGGCGATGACGGGGACGGCAACGTGAGACGGCGACGAAGGGGACGGCGATGACGAGGGCGGCGGCGCGAGACGGCGACGACGGGCAACGGGGGCAATGGTGCGCGGCGGGGGCGGCGAGGGCGGCGCGCGATGGGCGACGGCGCGGCGGCAGCGGCGGCGATGTCGCGCGACTGTTGAAGAAGAAGTGGTGGTCGATGGAACTAAATTTTTTGTAAGTGCCATATATATAGGAGGGGTCTTTAGTACCGGTTGGTGGCTCCAACCGGTACTAAAGGCCAATTTGCGCCAGGTGAAGCGGCGGGAAACAGCCCCCCTTTAGTACCGGTTGGAGCCACCAACCGATACTAAAGGCCCACACATTAATACCGGTTAGAGCCACCAACCGGTACTAATGATTCTGCGCTGTCAGGCGATGGGCGCATATGTTTAGTCCCACCTCGCTAGTCGAAGAGCGCCAAGACCAGTTTATAAGCCCCGACGCGGGCACTGCATTGAGCTCCTCTCAAATGCAGGCCTTCTCGGCCTATCTCTGGTACTCAGCCATGTGGGGCCTATTGGGCTTGCGGGCCTGCATCCTGGCCCAACAACATGTTGGGTTTCTAGTCGTATGCAGGCCGCTGTGGCCTAGTAGGCTGGCTTTTTTTCCTTTTTTCTTTTCTGCATTATTAATTTTGTTTTATTTATTTTTTAGTTGTTTATTTTTGCTGTATTTAGTGTTTCTTTGTGAATATTTTTGCTTTACGTACAAAAAATATTAACTTTCTGTTAGTGCCGGTAGTTTTCAAATTTTAATAGTTTAAATTTTGAATTATTTGAAATTTGTGTGAATTACTAGTTTGTGAATAACTTAACTTTGAAAATTCATTTTTCAGTGATTCTTTTTTATTATGTTTAATATTAGTGTGTTTTATCATTATATTCAATTTGGTAATGCTTAGGTTATTTAAAAAATGAAATGCCTTTGTAACAGATGAGTTTTCGTCCGTTACAGTGAAATTATGATACCATGCCAACTTTCAACCTTTTCGGTGTTCATTTGGAGTGTATTTCAATTTAGCTGAAAAAATCGGTAAATGCATGAAACAATTTGTTTGCACATAAAATTTCTTCGCATTTCAAATGCCAAAACACATAACTACCCTAACTATTACAGAGATTCCCTTCTGGGTGTGAAACAAAGAAGAAAGTGATGATAGTGAAGCCGATCACATTCCAGATATTTGGGTGTGAAACTTTTTCTTCGCGTGTGTTCCTTTGCGCCGTAACCATGGAAAGTCTTCATCATTTAACGGGATGCTCGGGTCAATATTCACTGTGAATGGAGCAATTTCATCAAACTTTTCATAATCTTCTGACTTGTCTGTCTTGTCATCCACTCCCACGATGTTTCTCTTCCCAGAAAGAACTATGTGCCGCTTTGGCTCATCGTACGATGCATTCGCTTCCTTATCTTTTCTTTTTCTTGGCTTGGTAGACATGTCCTTCACATAGAAAACCTGTGCCACATCATTGGCTAGGACGAATGGTTCGTCTGCATATGCAAGATTGTTGAGATCCACTGTTATCATTCCGTACTGCGGGTCTTCCGTTACCCCGCCTCGTGTCATATTGACCCATTTGCACCGAAACAAATGGACCTTCAAACTATGTCGATAGTCAAGTTCCCATATGTCATGTATATAACCATAATATGTTTCCTTTCCCGTCTTGGTTTCTGCATCAAAGCGGACACCACTGTTTTGGTTGGTGCTCTTCTTATCTTGGGCGATCGTGTAAAATGTATTACCATTTATCTCGTACCCTTTGAAAGTCATTATATTCGAAGATGGTAACTGGGACAGCAAGTACAAGTCATCTTCAATAGATGTGTCATGCATGGTACGTGTCTGCAACCAGCTAGCGAAACTCCTGGTCTGTTCACGTGTAATCCAGTCATCAGACTGCTCCGGATGTTTGTAGCGTAGCAAATTCTTGTGTTCATTCATATACGGAGCCACCAAGGCGGAATTCTGTAGAACTGTGTAGTGTGCTTCAGTGAGAGAATGTCCGTCCATACAAATTATTTGTTTCCCTCCTAGCGTGCCTTTTCCATCCAGTCTGCCCTTATGCCGCGATTCAGGAGCACCAATCGGCTTAAGGTCAGGAATAAAGTCAATACAAAACTCAATGACCTCCTCATTGTGATGGCCCTTGAAGATGCTTCCTTCTGGCCTAGCACGGTTATGAACATATTTCTTTAAGACTTCCATGAACCTCTCAAAGGGGAACATATTGTGTAGAAATACAGGACCCAAAACGTTAATCTCTTCGCTTAGGTGAACTAGGACATGCGTCATGATGTTGAAGAAGGATGGTGGGAACTCCAACTCAAAACTGACAAGAAATTGCACCAAATCATTCTCTAACCTTGGTATGATTTCTGGATCGATTACCTTCTGAGACATTGCATTGAGAAATGCACATAGCTTCACAATGGCTAATCGAACGTTTTCCGGTAGAAGCCCCCTCAATGCAACCGGAAGCAGTTGCGTCATAATCACGTGGCAGTCATGAGACTTTAGGTTCTGGAACCTTTTCTCTGCCATGTTTATTATTCCCTTTATATTCGACGAGAAGCTAGACGGTACCTTAATACTGAGTAGGCATTCAAAGAAGATTTCTTTCTCTTCTTTGGTAAGAGCGTAGCTTGCATGACCCTGATGTATGCCTTCTTTTCCGTGCATACGTTGCTGGTCCTCCCGTGCCTCAGGTGTATCTTTGGTCTTCCCATACACGCCCAAGAAGCCAAGCAGGTGATACGTCCCAAACGTATCCATAATTTTTGCTTGTGACATGCTTGTTTTGCATCATTGTCTCATGTTTATATCAAAGTTTTCTATCTATTTAGGCATTTATTGGACTAACCTACTAATGGTTGCAAAAGTGCACAATGTTCTTGTTTTACACTTTATTGTGTAGGAATTACTTGGAAATTGACAAAAACGCAAAAGGAGTCGTATTGGAGTAGGATTCTGACTTTCCTGAAATATGTCTGAGAATGTTTTTAGAAGATGGTCACGTTCCGGCCAGAAGACGAAGTCAAACGGAAAAAGCCTAGTTGCGAAAGTTGTGGGGAATTTCGAGAGGATGCTTCTGGATATAAAATTCATCCAAATCGGAGTCCGAACGGCCGAGAAAAGCCCGTTTTACTGAAGCCCAAAATCTGATGACGGGAATCCGAGAGTCTATATAAAGAGAGGAAACCTAGGTCACCGAGGACCACGAATTTTCCTCCTCCCAAGCCGCCGTCTTGGAGGGGAGGACCAGCACCATTGCAGCACCATCCACAAGGAAGAAGGGGGGCCAAGGAGCCGCTGCCCCCTAGGGCCGCCGTCGCCTCGGAGGACTGCCGCCGCCGCCACGGCTGCCGCCGGCCGCCTCCTCCTTCTCCGGGCTGCACCTCTCCATCAACACCACCATCAATATCTTGCTCACCATGGTCATGTGTGAGTAGTCTTCTTCGTGGCTATGTGGTCAATTCTCTCTCCCATGATGTGATCTTCGTTGTGATCATAGGCTATGTTAATCTAGGGTGATCCCATTATATTTCCCCTTCCTCTATGTATTGGGTTGATGTACTCACTTGTCTTTATCTAATATAATCCCTGAGACCAAGGTGACAGCGGTCTATTGGACATGGATTAGAAGAATATTTTCATGAGTGATTTCCTCTTTTGTGTGTTGATTGAAGATTGAGAGTCTCTTGGTGCTTGTCTTTGATTATCCTGGAGATATGTTGTGGTGATTGTGGTACTCTCTTTGGATGGCCACGGTGACATTGAGAAATCCATAGATTGAGAACTACGAACTTTGAGGTGTGCTTTTGTAGCCCTACATAATTCTCGTCCTCTCTTGACCACAAAGGAATGACCTCCGGGTGCGTCTCCATTGCATGTTATATGGGAAATATCATGTGATTAGACTATGTAAATGTTGTTGGGAGTTGCCACTAGTGAAAGTATGAAGCCTAGGCCTTGTTTCCACCATTGCAATACCATTTGTGCTCACGTTTACCACGTGTTTGCTTGCTGCACTTTTTATTACAGATTTATATTACTTTGCTTTGCCACTCCTATCATCCATATTTTACCATCTCTTCGCCGAACTAGTGCACCTATACATCTGACAAGTGTATTAGGTGTGTTGGGGACACAAGAGACTTCTTGTATCTCGATTGCAGGGTTGCTTGAAAGGGGTACGTTCAACCTCCACTTCCCTGAGTTCGATAAACCTTGGGTTACTCACTTAAGGGAAATTTGCTGCTGTCCTACAAACCTCTGCTCTTGGAGGCCCAACACTGTCTACAGGAATAGAAGCATGTAGTAGACATCAGCAGGGTCACACAAAGATTCTTCGTCACGTGCATCACGTCGATTGCGGAGCGGATCTCTAGGTCTTTCCAGTAGGGCAGGTCCCAAAATATAGATTTCTTCTTCCACAACGGTGCGCGTCCGTCAGTGTCATTCGGAACAGGTTGTCCACCAGGACCCTTTCCAAAGACCACCTTCAAATCCTTGACCATATCATGTACATCAGCACCAGTAGGGTGGCGAGGCTTCGTCCGGTGATCCGTCTCACCTTTGAAATGCTTGCCTTTCTTTCTTACGGGATGCCTGCTCGGAAGAAATCGACGATGTCCCGGGTACATATTCTTCTTACAATTAGCCAAATATATACTGTCGGTATCGTCCAAACAATGCGTGCATGCGCGGTATCCCTTGTTTGTCTGTCCTGAAAGGTTACTGAGAGCAGGCCAATCATTGATGGTCACGAACAACAACGCCTTTAGGTCAAATTCTTCCCCCATGTGCTCATCCCACGCACGTACACCTGTTCCATTCCACAGTTGTAAGAGTTCTTCAACTAATGGCCTTAGGTACACATCAATGTCGTTGCCGGGTTGCTTAGGGCCTTGGATGAGCACTGGCATCATACTGAATTTCCACTTCATGCACAACCAAGGAGGAAGGTTATACAAACAAAGAGTCACAGGCCAGGTGCTATGGTTGCTGCTCTGCTCCCCAAAAGGATTAATGCCATCTGCGCTTAGACCAAACCATACGCTCCTTGCGTCATCTGCAAACTCCTTCCCGTACTTTCTTTCGATTTTTCTCCACTGCGACCCGCCAGCGGGTACTCTCAACTTTCCGTCTTTCTTACGGTCTTCTCTGTGCCATCGCATCGCCTTGGCATGCTCTTTGTTTTGGAACAAACGTTTCAACCGTGGTATTATAGGAGCATACCACATCACCTTGGCAGGAATCTTCTTCCTGGGGCGCTCGCCCTCGACATCACCAGGGTCATAGCGGCTGATCTTATAGCGCAATGCACCGCATACCGGGCAAGCGTTCAAATCCTCGTACTCACCGCGGTAGAGGATGCAATCATTAGGGCATGCATGTATCTTCTGCACCTCTAACCCTAGAGGGCAGACAGCCTTCTTTGCTTCGTACGTACTCTCGGGCAATTCGTTGTCCTTTGAAAGCATATCCTTTATCATTACCAGCAACTTTCCAAATCCCTTGTCAGATACACCATTCTCTGCCTTCCATTGCAGCAATTCCAGTGTGGTGCCCAACTTTTTCTTGTCACCTACGCAATTCGGGTACAACAATTTTTTGTGATCCTCTAACATGCGCTGAAACTTCTTCTTCTCCAAATCACTTGCGCAGTTTCTCTTTGCATCGGCAATGGCCCGACCTAGATCATCAACGGGCTCATTTGATGCCTCTTCTTTAGCTTCTTCCCGCATTGCCGGCTCAGCTTCTTCCCGCATTACCGGCTCAGCTTCTTCCCCCATTGTTGTATCATCGTATTCAGGTAACCCATGGCCAAGATATCTGTCGTCGTCCTCTTCTTCTTCATTGTCTTCCATCATAACCCCTCTTTCTCCGTGCTTGGTCCAAACATTATAGTGGAGCACGAAACCGGACTTAAACAGGTGGACGTGAATGGTTCTTGACTTTGAGTAATTTGACCATTCTTACAGACAGCACATGGACAAGGCATAAAACAATCCGCCCGCTTGTTTGCCTCGGCCGCAAGCAGAAAAGTTTGCACGCCATTAATGAATTCGGGAGAGCATCGATCATCGTACATCCATTGTCGGCTCATCTTCAATACACAGCACCAAAAACACCAACTTAATACAAGTTCATCCAACATTTAAATGCAACAAACAATAACTCTCTAGCTAAAGCATTTAAATGCAACAACAAATGCGATCAAGATCGCAACTAAGGTAACAATTGATCCAACAGCATAATGATACCAAGCCTCACTATCGATGGCATATTTTCTAATCTTTCTAATCTTCAAGCGCATTTTCTCCATCTTGATCTTGTGATCATCGACGACATCGGCAAGATGCAACTCCAATTCCATCTTCTCGTCCAATTCTTTTCAGTTTTTCTATCAAGTACTCGTTTTCTCTTTCAACCAAATTTAACCTGTCCTAGATATGCAAACTAAGTGTTATTTTGGACCTCAAATTGCATATAAATCAAATACTAGCACATATATTTCCTCCCAAATTACTAAACTCACAAATCAATCACTATATAAAGCATTGCAAGAGCTAATCTAGCAATGAGAGATGAAAGGACAAAGTTGCTAACCTTTGTGATCATTTGAATGGATGGGGGCCTTCAAATCTTGACAAATTTTGCCAATATGTGTGATGAGCTTGAGAGGAAGAGGAGAAGAACAGAGAGGAGAGGGGAAAGGGGAAGAACAGAGCGAGCTCGGGTGGACGAAGGGTTTATGTACGACCACCTTTAGCACCGGTTCGTGCCAAGAACCGGTACTAAAGGTGATGGAGGGGCCCCAGACTGACAACATCCTGCCACCACTCTCATTAGTACCGGTTCGTGGCACGAACCGGTGCTAAAGGTTCGCCACGAACCGGTACTAATGAGAGCGACCCGGCTAGCCGTTGGAACCGTCACTAGTGTACACATTAGTGCTGGCTCAAATTCAAACCGGCACTAATGTGCTTCACGTTTGACCCTTTTCCTACTAGTGAACTAAGATAGGTAATCATGCACTAGATATTTACGAGATACAAAAAATAGATATTTATGATTCAACAAAATAGGCAAGAACACACATACATAAACACATGATTTATTGCAAAAGGATTTAGTTTAAATTAAAAAATAGAATTGTAATTTTGATTATGACTCTCTTTTTAACATTGTTTAAATTTAAGGTAATTCTTTAAATAGGTCATAAAAATGCAATATGTTATTAACTATGATAAGTGTAGCGGAAAATGTATTTTTTAAATTGTTTGTTGGCAAAACTATGTAAAAACTAAGTAGAAAAAGTTAGTATAAATAAGTTAATGCTAGTGTTGTGTTGTTAATCTTTGTACATTCACTAATCGTGTCACCAATCATGGCTGAGTACAATGGCTTTAGAGACTTCGTGAAAAGTTTGAATCCCTTGTTGAACATGGTTCCTAGTTTTACCATTAAAGAGAATTGCATGAAACTGTATAATATTGAGAGGTCAGTGTTCTCTAAACATATGAAGAAATATAGTGGTAGAGTTCCTTTATAAGTATACATGTGCACATCTAATCGGACTTTGTCATACCATGTATCACTTGCCATTTCATGAAAGACATGTGGATTTTGTAAAGGAGGATCTTTAGGTTTTTTATGTGGAGACTCCACATAACAGAGTAACAATGTAACATGTCTTATTAAAGAGTTTGCAAGATTGTCATACTGAGGAGAAACTATTTATTATAACAATAGATAATGCATCTGCTAATGGTAAAATGGTCAATCATCTAATAAAAAATATGAACAGTAAGCATATGTTGTCTAATAAATGTCAATTGCTTGGTAGACTTTGTGCATGCTATGTGTTTTGATTGTCCAAGATGTGTTGACAATGATGAAAGGTGTGATAGATAGTATAAGAGAGAGTATGAGGTACACTAAGAGTTCCCCTGCTTTGTTGGACAAGTTCAAAGAAGTAGTAATGGAAGTTGGGATCTCTTGCAAACTCACCTCGGTTAATGTGCCATCATGTTGGAACTCCGCCTATATTATTTTGGATTTAGCGCTCCCACTTCCAAAAGACTTTTGTGCATTAGTGCAAAATGACACAAATTATGCATTTTCCATCGTCGGGAGAGTGGAAAAGAGCAAAAACATTTTGTGATATGTTAAAAGTTTGTCACACAGCCATAGAAGTCCTCCTGGTTCAAGTTATACTATCTCAATCTATACTTTTATCAATCTGGAATGTGAGGTTATTGTTGGAGAAGGAATTGAAGCATCAACAAAGGATGAAGTTACTCGAGCAATGGTTGAAGAGATGCAAAACAAGTTTGATAAGTATTGGATCGAGTCATATTTGCCAAACTGTTTTATCCAGGAGTGGTTAGTTTAACATGAAAGATCACGTAGGCTCCAAAGGCAAGTGCGGGGTCAAGACTGACATCAAGCTTTTCAGTGCTTGTAGTTGTCACTAGGTGGTCTACGGATGTGGATGTAATTTTTATTATTTCTAGTGTTCGTTGTACTACCATGATTGAAGATGAATAGATCGAAAGTTTATCCTGAAAAAAAAAAGACTACATCAAGCTGAGTAGTACCAAAACACACAAAATGTCAAGGGGGGGGGGGTGTAAATATGGTGAGCCGGACAGTATTATTGGCAAACTGGAGCAAAAATAAAAGAACATTATTGGCGAACAGAACGGAGTCCACTATAACGGAAAATCAGGATTTTTCCATTCATGCAGAGATGCTCGTGATTTCGGACAGTACGGCATGGGGCATCACGGGGAGACGGGGCAGTTTTGGCATAAAGTTGGCAGATGCCGTTGGTACCGTAGCTGGCTGAGCTGCCTTGCGCGACCTTGTTTCATTTTGTGGATTTTCGACTAGACTACTGGCTACAGTCTACAGGAGAGAGGAGTCGAGCAGAGTTCCCATGTGATCCAGCATCATGCGTGCATGCATGGTGTAGAGCGACGGACTCGGTCGTGCCAAAATATAACTCCAACCAACAGACGAACGCGGCATCACACCGCCCTAGCTAGCTGGCTGGCTCATGTGATGCAAATTTCATTTGTTTATGGAGAGTAGTAAACTAGTGGTACGGATGCTCAACTTCACATTAGCATTGCTACTAATGGCTCAGAATATCGTTGCCAGCAATGCTGCGTACTACTACGCGCATTGCTGCGCAATATACATACAACTTGGACGAGTACGCATACTTTAAAGACACGCAGCTGCGCCATCGGAGAAAACCCTATATACAGTACGATTGGTAAGTACTCCCTCCGTTCCTAAATATTTGTCTTTCTAGACATTTCAAATGGTTATAACATACGGATGTATGTAGACATATTTTTGAGTGTAGATTCACTCATTTTGCTTTGTATGTAGTCACTTGTTGAAATCCCTATAAAGACAAATATTTAGGAACGGAGGGAATAGTACGTACGTGATGATCATGCATGCATGCGGCGGAGAGGAACTCCATGGATCGGTCGGTCTGACCAGATCAACTAGTAAGTGGCCGCTCTGGTCAGTTGAGAGATAGAGTACGGCGGTGCCGGCGTGCGGGGTGCATGGCATTGATCTGTACGCGCACGCGTACGATGCACGGACTTGTAAAATGTGTCACGCGCGGCGGTGCTCGGTTGGCCGGTAATGTCTGTATACCTGTTGGAGAAGGACACGGCGATAGCCCAGCCGACTTGGAGTATACGTCAAGCAATGGATATTGAGTCTTAGTTGTATACGTATTGTACCCTAATTATAACTCATGTGCTGTACGTATATATATGGAGGCTGGGGCGTGCGGTCTAGCATCCCAGATCATTATTTACAAGGTATCAGCCACCGGGCCACGATCTTCCTAAACCTTAGCCTCCCCGATCCAACTCCTGATGTCTCCCTATGGCTACGGCCGCCGAGCTCCAGAAGCTCGAAGCCGAGCTCAAGGAACGCGAGTCCCTTCTCAGAACTCGCCAAGAAGAGCTTGACCGGCGTCTCGCCGAGTCAGGCAAAGCCCCAGCCATCACCCAAAACCCCTCCTCATATGTAGCTTCCCTGAAACCTAATGTCGCCATAACCCTAGACCTCCATGACTCCAACTACATCAAGTGGCGCAAGCTGGTTCTCGTTGCCCTTGGTTGCTATGGCCTCACCCACCATGTCCCCGGCGACGGCGCGGCCACACCATCCGATACTTCGCCCACCTTTGACTGGGCACGTGACGACTTCACTGTCTTCTCATGGATCTACGGCTCTATCTCCCCCGAGCTCTTCGGCATCATCATGGCACCCGGGTATACGGCGCGGCAGACTGGGACTCCATCGCCAACCTCTTCCACGACAACAAGAAAAGCCGCGCCCTTGCTCTAGATGCGGAATTCCGCAACACACCTCAAGGCGACATGTCAGTCCATGATTACTGCGCCAAGCTCAAGTCTCTCGCCGATGCTCTGGGCGACGTTGGTGAGAAGGTTTCCGACGAGACGCTCGTCCTGACGGTGCTTCGCGGCCTCAACGAGCAGTACAGCCATCTTCGCTCCTTCCTGCCATATCAGGTCCCGTTCCCTTCCTTCCTGCAGACTCGCTCTGCACTCGTCCTCGAGGAAACCCAGAAGAAGACCGACGCGAAGCATGCATCCGCCACGGCGCTCTGGGCAGGTGGCAACAACATCCTCCCTCAAGGCGGAGCATCGGCACCACCACCTCTGCCTCCCGCTGGCCGTGGCTCCAACTCCAACACAGCCACCATGCCCTACTTCAACACTGGCCGTGGCGGTGGCTACGGAGGCCGACGTGGACGCGGCGGTGGCCGTGGCCGAGGACGCGACAACAACAACCCCTGGATGTTCAATCCTTGGACTGGTCTCGCAACTCGTGCCGGCCAACAGCAGCAGCAGTCCTCACCACCACCATGGCAGTAGCCTCCCACCGCACCATCGCAGCCACGTTGGCGTGCTCCTGGTGTCCTGGGTCCCCGTCCTGGCGCTACCCCCTTCCAAGCATACACGGCATATGGGCATCCGCAGCTTCATCATGGCGCGTCCTCTAGCTCCACCGGCATGCCTCACATGAATCTGGACCCTGCTCTGCTAACTGCTCTCCAGAACATGCAGCTCCACGGAAATCAAGAATGGGTCATGGACACTGGCGCCTCATGTCATATGGCATCCGACTATGGTACACTCTCCTCTATTACTCCCACTTCCTCACATAAAATAACAGTCGGCAACGGCGCATCTCTCCCTGCTACGCACACCGGTTCATCCACCCTTTTCTCCTCCTCCTCTAAACCCTTTTATCTTCATAATATTCTCGTTGTTCCCCATATTATCAAAAATCTTATATCAGTTAGACAATTTACCATGGATAACCTTTGTTCTATCGAGTTTGATCCGTTTGGTTTTTCTGTGAAGGATCTTCTCACCAAGACCGTGATTCTTCGATGCAATAGCTCCGGCTCTCTATACACACTCTGCAGTCCAACCCAAGCTCAAGCCCTACTCGCCGCCACCCTCACCGACCTTTGGCATCGCCGTCTTGGACATCCTGGCCATCATACCATGTCCCGCCTTCAGCAACGTCAACACATACCACCCAATAAATCATTGTCAACACTTTGTCATGCTTGTCAATTAGGCCGCCTTGTTAGATTACCGTTTTACTCTTCGATGTCATCTAGTATTAAACCGTTTCAACTATTACACTGTGATCTATGGATATCTCCAATTCCCAGTCCTTCGGGTTTTTGCTACTATCTTATTATTGTTGACGATTATATGCATTACTTTTGGAGCTTTCCTTTACGCAAAAAATCCGATGTCCATGCTACCTTCCTCGCCTTCCACGCCTATGCACAAACTCAGTTCAATCTTAGTATCCTTTCTATCCAATGTGACAATGGCCGAGAATTTAACAACACCAAACTTGATCTCTTCTGCTCCACCAATGGCATCCTCCTCCGTTTTTCTTGCCCATATACCTCCCAACAAAATGGCAAAGCCGAGCGTGCAATCCGTACCACCAATAATGTTATTCGCACACTTCTCTTTCAAGCCTCCATGCCACCATCGTTCTGGGCTGAAGCTCTTTCCACTGCAATTTTTCTTCTCAACATCCGACCTACCTCAGCCACCTCATTCTCTACACCTTTCGAAAACCTATATGGCACAACTCCTCCCTATGACACTCTTCGAGTTTTCGGCTGCCTATGCTACCCCAACACCATTGCCACCTCACCCAGCAAACTATCTCCTTGCTCCACCAAATGTGTCTTCCTTGGTTACCCTCCTTGCCACAAAGGATATAGATGTCTTGACCTCACTACACGACGTGTTATTATCTCTAGACATGTCATCTTTGACGAGAACACCTTCCCTTATGCCTCGACCCCTCCTACAACTCCACCTACACCCCCTGAACCTGACTTGTTTGAACCTGTCCTTCCTGCCCCTCTACACCACACATCCCAATCTGCCCCTACAGATCATCACCACCAAGCTAGCCCGCCACCCTCCCCTGCACCCTCCCCTGCACCGGCAGACCCACACCACCAACCCAGTCCGCAACCCTCCCCTGAACCAGCCGACCAACACCACCACCCAAGCCCGCCACCCTTCCCTGAACCGGCCGACCAACACCACCACCGAAGCCCGCCACCCTCCCCTGAATCACATCCAACACCACCACCTCCTCCCCCACACCAAACTCGGTCAGTAACCGGTCGTCTTCCCAGCCGTCCCAACAAACTTAACCTCTCAGCAATAGCCTCCTCCCCCCTTCCTCACAATTATCTTACCGCTCTTCATGATCCTAATTGGTGCCATGCCATGCAGGAAGAATTTGATGCTCTCACTCTCAACCAGACCTGGACTCTTGTCCCGCCCCCTCCTGGTACCAACATAGTTAGTGGAAAATGGATTTTCCGTCACAAATTCAATTCTGATGGCTCTCTCTCTCGCCACAAAGCTCGTTGGGTTGTCCGCGGTTTCTCACAACAACCTGGCATAGACTTTGATGAAACCTTCAGCCCTGTTGTGAAACCTGCCACCATCCGTATCGTTCTCTCTCTATCCCTAACTAACAACTGGCCTATTCATCAACTCGATGTCAAAAATGCTTTCCTTCATGGTAACCTAGATGAGGTGGTCTACAGCCAACAACCTTTTGGGTTCATTGATCCTCAACGACCTACTCATGTTTCCCGTCTCCTTAAATCTCTATATGGTCTTAAACAAGCCCCTCGAGCTTGGTTCCAACGTTTTTCTTCGCATGCACGTTCTCTTGGCTTTGTCGAATCTAAGTCTGATGCTTCCCTCTTTATTCTTCATCGTGGTTCAGATATGGCCTACCTTCTTCTCTACGTCGATGATATTATCCTCATAGCCTCCTCTACCACCTTCCTTACCACTATCACTAATGCTCTTAGTCATGAATTTGCCATGAAGGATCTCGGTCCTCTTCATCATTTCCTTGGCATCTCTGTTACCCGCACACCCACTAGTCTTCATCTCTCTCAAAAACAATATATCTTGGATGTTCTTTCCCGAGCCGACATGCGTGACTGTCATCCTGTTTCCACTCCAATTGACACACAGTCCAAGCTTTCTGCCACTGCAGGCTCTCCTTTTTCCGACCCTTCCTTATATCGCAGCCTTGCAGGTGCCCTTCAGTATGTCACCTTAACTAGACTTGAGATCGCCTATGCGGTTCAATAGATTTGCCTTCATATGCATGACCCCCGTGACACTCACTTCTCTCTTATAAAACGTGTACTCCGTTACCTTAAAGGTACTCTTGATCACGGTCTTGTTATCCACCGGTCCTCTACACATTCCTAAGTGGCCTATTCGGATGCCGATTGGGCTGGTTGCCCAGACACCAGACGTTCTACTTCCGGGTTTTGTGTGTATCTTGGAGACAACCTCATCAGCTGGTCCTCTCGTCGTCAAACAACTGTGTCCCGATCTAGTGCTGAAGCTGAATACCGTGCTGTGGCTACATGTGTTGCTGAAACTTGTTGGGTTCAACAACTACTGCAGGAACTCCATCACCCTATTCATACAGCCACTATTGTCTATTGTGACAATGTCAACGCTGTTTACATGACCGCCAACCCAGTGCATCACCGTCGTAGAAAACATATAGAGCTGGATATTCATTTTGTCCGTGAGAAAGTTGCCCTTGGTGATGTGCGAGTCCTCCATGTTCCTTCATCATCGCAGTTTGCTGATATATTCACCAAGGGGCTGCCGACTCTAGTGTTCAGAGAATTCAGGTCCAGTCTTCACATCGCTCCTCTCCCTGGTTCAGACTGCGGGGGCGTGTTGGAGAAGGACACGGCGGTAGCCCAGCCGACTTGGAGTATACGTCAAGCAATGGATATTGCGTCCTAGTTGTATACGTATTGTACCCTAATTGTAACTCATGTGCTGTACATATATATATGGAGGCTGGGGCGTGCGGTCTAGCACCCCAGATCATTATTTACAGTACCGTACGCGGCCCATGGATGCATATGCATCCACCACGAGACGAGTTATTTACCCCAAAACAGCATGGGGCTAGGATAACAAATTGGTATCATATTTTAGTCATGGCACAAAAAATCATCAAAATTCGGCCTAATCTGTAACGGAGAGCACTGGTTATCTAATTTGCTGAGCAAAATAGCAAAACTGATAGGTTGGGCCCACCTGTTGAGCTGGCGTGGCAAAGACTCATCCAAGTCAATATTTGACAAACTGAGGTGGACGGAGGACCCACTAGTCAGTCACTCATTGTCTTTTGCCTTCTATCTTCTTCTTCCTCGTCTTCTCCATGCGGTTGATGATCCGGAGAAAAGGCAAGCGCGCGGGCGTGTTTACCGGAGATGGCCTTCGG
>LR738715.1:835914005-835960338 GCA_902687465.1 Secale cereale | reverse complement strand
CCAACACCCCTACGGCCGCCGACGCGCGCGACCGGTATTACATCAGCGCAGATGTTTGCCGTCGTTATTGGGAGACCAGAACGTCGCTCCTCTAGAGCGACACTCACCTGCCGAATAACTAGCATCAGTCCGCGGATCGGGTTCCTATCCCGCCGGTCCCAATGAGCGTCCGTGCTCGCCACGAGGAGATCGAACGCCGCCGCCTCCTCCTGCCAGATGGCCTGTTCTACAACCCCAGGTACGTCGTCGACTCCGCTCTCTGGGACACCTAGTTTCGGGACGAGCATGGCACCAAGCGCGCGTCCTACTTTGCTGGTAGCTCTCAGGCCCGTGGCAGACACATACAAAGCGCCGAGCGCGTGCTCCGAGCCCTCCCCGGGTGCGCGAGCATACGTGGGTGCGCGGGATCACGCTAACGCCATCGCCTTCGCCTTCGCCCTCGCCCTCTCCGTCGCCACCACTACCTCCTCGCATGACAGAGGAGGAGGAGGCCCAACTCATCCAACGTGTCATGGAAGACTCCATGAACACGCACGATGAGCGGCAATGGGAGGGCCTGGACACCATGATGGCCCTCTCTGTGGCCGGCGACGTGGCCGTACCGGAGCTGGAGATGCCGGACGTGAAGTAGGAGGTGAGGGAGGAGGTGCTGGAGGAGCCGTCGCCGCGTTCCACCCGCACCTGGTGGGCCAGAGGTGGGGCTGGTCATGCACGGCCACAGACAGGGCCGACGCCGTGGGGGCCGTGAATTGGTGCCCCATGCCGCCGCGGTCACCGGAGCGCGAGACGTCGCCACGGGGGGAGGTGATGCAGGCAGCTCCCACCTTCCAGGCACCACCGTCCCTGCTCTGGATGCCGCCGCCCTACATCGAAATCATCAACGACGAGGACGACAAGGACAACGCGTGAGAATACGGTTACGGGCACGGCAGCAGCGCGCGAACGACCCTTTTATTTTGTTTTATTTTATGTTAATCTTTACCTAATAATAAAGAAAGTTGGGTTTCAGCTCGTCCGTCATAAGAATTACCCCCGTAGTTGCTAATAATTACCCCCCTGCCACCGCTAAGTGAAAAAACGGTTCGTTTTTTCACTTCTCAAGTCGCCGCTGGCGTTTGTTTATTACGCGTGAAAGTCCTATGTGTGCCAAGAGAATTCGTGTAGCACAATGGCTTGTCCCTTGCGGCTGCAAGCGGGAGGTCCAGGTTCGATCCCTGGTTTCTACAAATATTTTTTTTGTTTTTATTTCTTTTATCCTTTGCTTATTTTGGGAGTCAACCTGCAGCTAAGAAAAAGAGAGCCTAGAAAATTAGTTGCAACACGCTAGATGTTTGCAAATGCATAAATTGGCATCATTTTGTTAGCCATTTTGATTGATCTCACATTTAAATAGCTAAAGTTTAGTTTATACACAACTGTTAAAAAATACAGTGCATGATGAACACAAAAGGTGGTATCATGCATTAAGATTCACTTACTTTCTCAAGTGAAATCGAAATACTGGCCCTGTAGTTAATCTATCAAGCAAGCAGTAGCAGTATCATGCTACAAGAATAATATAAGTCAGCTAGCACCGTTATGGAATTGTGTTTTTAGTACTTATCTTCAATGTATATATTGTAATTTACGTTCTTTTGCATATTTTGGTTCTAACATTAGCATATTTCTGATCTAGATTATCAGATTAGCACATGTACTCTTAAAAAGGTGTTAAGGCAATCATGCAGTGCTGCATATAACATGGAATTCAAGTTCTGACCAAATCACTAGAAACATATAGCAGTCTTTCTTCCAGATGATCGACGGAAAAGTAAAATTAGGAGGAAATACTCAAATCACATAGCAATCGCATTTCAACCCTAATAACAGTTCGTCAATTATCATTCATTTGCAGAATTTTTGTTTTGCCACGTTGAGTAAAAATCGAGCACAATACCATATATGTGTGTGTGTTAATTGATGGTAGTCTGATCTACTTTATTGACGTTCGTATCAGATCCTGGTAAAATATCCTTCGTTTTTATTTCAGTTGTTTTACTGAGATTATTTTCCTAGGAAACTACCATTGCATGTGTAGAGAACATAACATCATAAAATACAACATCTCGTCTTTATCTTGACGAGTCCGATTATGATATATTATTTTGAGATTATACGACGAGCAATGGTCAGCGTGAACAACTTTATTCGACCATGATCTTACTTCTTACATAAGATATATAGATGAAAAATATAATGTACAATACTCCTAAGGCGGATATGATATTAGGCAATGGTATGTACACTTTCATGTCATTGTACACAATAGTAAAAAAAGGCATCAATCCAGATATGACGAGGAGGTAAAAACACATACTCCATCCGTCCCAAAATAAGTTTCTCAACCTTAGTACAACTTTGTATTAAATTTAGTATAAAATTGAGACACTTATTTTGGAACGTAGGGAGTATAATCCTTTCATTTTTTTCATGCCTGTTTTCACACCCATGATAATGTTTTAATAACATGTTCCCCGTTGCAACGCACGGGCAATTTTCCTAGTTATGTTTATGTTAAGAGCTGTGGAACGGGGCGTTATAGAGCCGTGAAGACTGTTTAATTATGTTTTTATGCTTTTATGTTTGTGTTTATTTGATTTTTTCGCCATTTCTTTGAGTTTTGCGCTTTATTTTATATCACGTCCATCCTAGACATGATATGGGGTGCAGCCGCGCGTTCGGCGCACCGACACGGCGACGGCCCCAAACGGACATGGGCAACCCATTGCCGTCCTAAACAGATAAAAGCAGAGCAAAACGGACGTCTGGATAAGGTCGTGCGCTGGAGTTGGCCTCAGGTACTCCAAACAAGCACACCATGTGTACCGCATCATGGAAAGAACACCATCGTCCATCGATCCAACTCACCGTTTCGGACGCCTTCTATGCGCCCGTGACTGACGCCCGGCCAAGCCCCCACAAAATGCGATAGACGGAGGTATCTTCCGGTGAGAAAGCGACACAGCTAGCGACCTACAGCAGCCTACTTGTATAGCGGTGTCTCTCATATTATTATTTTAGATAACAAAGCCTGTCAATTTTGTTCACTCAAAGTGGAGCTAGTGTTGCTATCCCTAGAAGTCATGTATGCATACATCCGTTAAGTTGAGCCAGCATGCCACGCGCTGCACAGTTATTTCGTGCATGCACTGTTGTGATAATCGGACGTTTAATTTGTCCTCGCTCGCTCGACTGATCGACGTCCTCCGCGTACGTTCTCAGACGTGATCCGAGGCATGCCATGTGCGCCTGCATGGAAAAGGAGGCCTCAACATGCCATGTCCAGCAAGCTACTGGCGATCAAGCAAGCTCCGCCAGAGGCTCCGGCCGACCCTAACATGCATCACCGAATCAGCCATAACTATAGCACGGCAAGAAGAAACGTGCCGATAAAATGAGCCGTACGTACCGGTCGTACTGCTGCCAAATGAGAAATGAGTGTCTCCCCTCGCTCCATTTTTCATCAGACCTGCATTGATGAAGCTTTGGTACGTGGCCATCAATGTTCACATGCATGGCTCTATATGTCAACCTCCACATTGATAGTTGTTTTAAAATGAAAGCGAGGGATCGACAGTGAATGAAATGTACTCCAGTTTAGACTCCTTGTAACCTGTGAATCCATATGGCGCCCACGAAAATTGAAGCTGATCAATACGCATGTGCTAAGAGTACGTTGAACGGCCAGTGGCACCACTGTCATCTCCTTCAGCTTTCCTTTCCTTCCGAGATCGAGTCGTTGGCCTTTTGTGATGTGCGCCAACTTTTCACCAATGTGATGAACGGATATGTCTCCCACGCGGCCCATATCCAACACCACGTACAGAGCACGACCATATATGTCTAGACAGGAGCGGCACCGACACCAAACCGTGACTTGTACTGTCAAACAACCGACACAAAAAGACGGGGCAACGATTGGTCGAATCTCCCGGCGCCCTAAGGCCATGCCGCTCCGCTTCTGAAAATGCTGGGGACACTGTTGATGTGTATGTTTGCAGCTCCACGGCCGGGACGCGTACGTATCTGCGTGCTCCGCCACTCGCCGGTATCACGCACAGTGCAGTGCATTTCTGGATCGACCGATGCTGAAGATAGGAGGATATCTGTGCTGGTCTCCGACTCCACGTGAAAATGTTTTGCCTAGCTTTGATAGCTGAATAGCGTCCGGTACCGGTATAGTGTGCGCGTGCATATGCTGCTACACCCTAGTCTAGTGATGCACCATACCTAACATGCTAGCAATATGGTCCTTTTTTTCAATCATGTACCTCCTCCTCCTCCAAGAAAGAAAATTAGGGTTCGTGCCTCTTGTCGGCACCGGTGCAGGTCCGTCTCGTCTCCGGTGGCCTAGGGTCATGCAGGCGCGGTGGATCCTGGCAAGGGCCGGCGGGAGGGCTTCGTTTTTAGTCGTTTTTTTCAATCTTGTTAGGGATTGTGTCCAACTCAGGAAGGCGAGACGGCGGCGGCTCCCTGAAGATGGAATAAAGGTTTCCCCGACTAGCTCCCGTTCCGGCGGTGCGTCTAGCATGGTTGGTGGGCGTATGGAGGTGTGTCTCCGGCAGATCTATCTTTGGTGGATTTGCTCGGATCTCGTCGTTGTTCGTCTACGTTCGTGTGTCTTCGATTTGGATCCTTTCGATCTACATTATTTTTCATAGGCGGCGGTTGCTGTTCTGGGGTGCTGGTCCTATGGGGCCTCCTCCACGGCAGCTTCTGCATCGACCTCGTCGTTCTTGTAGAAGATTATGGTGGAAGCGTACTACCCTCTCGAGAGAGGGCCGCGGGTATTTATTGATAAAGATGGGGCTTATCCCATGAGCGCATACATAACTTGGAGTACAAGAGATAGTAGATAGAGATGAGGAGATTTAAACTAGATACAAGTATATCTCTAACTAACTAACTCTATACCAGACTATATGCGCCAGCCAATAGGCCTACATGAGATATTTCAACACACCCCCTTAATCACAACTTGATTAAGTTGAGATTACGTCTAAATTTCTCAAAGCTCTTTGTTGGTAATGCCTTGGTGAAACCATCTGCAATCTGATCTCCAGAATGGATAAACCGAACGTCCAACTCTTTGTTGGGAACACGTTCTCTGACAAAGTGAAAATCTATCTCAATATGCTTTGTTCTGGCATGAAACACTGGATTGGCAGAAAGATAAGTGGTGCCAAGATTATCACACCATAAACAAGGAGCTTGCATTTGTATTACTCCAAGTTCCTTCAGTAAAGACTGAAGCCAGATAATTTCTGTAGTGGCATTAGCCAGTGCTTTATACTCAGCCTCTGTACTAGACCTTGAGACAGTAGCCTGATTCTTTGCACACCATGATATCAAATTTGGACAAAGAAATACTGCAAAGCCACCTGTGGACCGTCTGTCATCAACACTGCCAGCCCAGTCAGCATCAGTAAACGCACTGACAATTGTGGATTGAGACTTACTGAACATTAGTCCAACATTTACTGTATACTTCACATATCTTAAAATGCGTTTAGCCGCAGTCCAGTGCGAGGTGGTAGGTGCATGCAGAAACTGACATACCTTGTTTACAACAAAGGATAAATCTGGTCTAGTAAGGGTTAAGTATTGAAGTGCACCAATCATACTTCTGTAATAATGGAGTTGGCGAAGGCTTACAATCCTGCATTCCAACCCTTTTCAAAAGATCATTAGCATATTTTTCTTGAGACAAGACAATACCATCTTTGTTCCTTTTAACTTCAATACCGAGAAAGAAATTCAGATCTCCCAAGTCCTTCAGAGCAAACTCAGAGCCTAGGTCCTTTAGGAGTGTTGTCACTGCTTCATCAGATGAGCTTGCAATGATGATATCATCAACATATATGAGCATGTACATTGTTATTTTGAACTTGTTGAAAATAAATAATGAAATACCAGACTTGGAAGGAACAAAACCAATAGCTTGCAACTTCATACTCAAGCGATGATACCATGCTCTCGGGGCCTGTTTCAGACCATAAAGGGCCTTATCAAGTTTACACACATGAAAAGGTGCATTCTTGTTTTCAAACCCAGGTGATTGTTTCATGTAAACCTCCTCTTCCAGAACACCATGCAAAAACGCATTCTGCACGTCCAATTGTCGTAGGCTCCATCCCCTAGACACAGCAATAGATAAAACCAACCTGATAGTGGCAGCTTTAACAACTGGACTAAAAGTGTCCTCATAATCTATTCCATATCTCTGTTTAAAACCTTTTGCCACTAGCTGGCCTTGTATCTATCAACCGTGCCATCCGCTTTCCTTTTGATTTTGTACACCCATTTACAGTCTATTAAATTCTTACCTTGACCACGTGGAACCAAGTGCCACGTCTCATTTTTCCTCAAGGCCATATATTCTTCTTCCATGGCCTTCTTCCATTTGGGATCTGTCAAAGCTTCATCAACAGAACGTGGCTCTCCTATTGTACAGAGTAAACCAAATTTCAGAATGTTTTTGTAATTGACAGGCTGAAGTTTTCCTGTTTGAAGTCGCGTGCTGGCGCGTGTAGCACCCCCTGATCCGGGTGCAGAAGATCCCAAACCCGACCGTGTAGGCCTGCGTGGTGGCGATCCCGGTGGAGATCCTTCGTCGGATGAAGCAGGACCCGAGGGAGATCCCCGACCGGACTGGACGGGCGAGTCAGCGACCGTGTCGCCACCTGACGAACTGTCGATCGCGTCGCCATCACACGCAGCCTCGTCTGCATGCATGGCGGGACCCACCACAGGCGTGCAAGCGGGAGACAGCCTTGGACCCGCATCACGCGTGGTAGAAGGAGAGAGGCCCGCTCCAGCCCCGCGTGGGCCGTTGCCGCCTGTGCGTCCCTGTTGGGGAACGTTGCATGGGAAACAAAAAATTTTCCTACGCTCACCAAGATCAATCTAGGAGATGCATCTACGAGGGGAGAGTTGGATCCACATACCCTTGTAGATCGCTAAGCGGAAGCGTTCAAGAACGCGGTTGATGGAGTCGTACTCGCCGCGATTCAGATCGCCGAAGATCCTAGCACCGAACCGACGGTGCCTCCGCGTTCTTCACACGTACAGCTCGGGGACGTCTCCTCCTTCTTGATCCAGCAAGGGGGAAGGAGAAGTTGACGGAGAAACCCAGCAGCACGACGGCGTGGTGGAGATGGTGGTGGAGGAATTCCAGCAGGGCTTCGCCAAGCACTGCGGAATAGACGAAGATCTCTACGGTGGAGGGAGGGCAGCGCCGAGGCACGAACGTGTGTTGGCTGCCCTCCCTCTGCCTCTCTTTATATAGGGGGGGAGAGAGGGGAGGGGCGCCCTAGGGTTACCCCTAGGGGCGGCGGCCAAGGGGAGATGGGGCCGGCCAAGGGGGGGGGGGCGGCGTTCAGGGCCTAGGGTTCCCCCCCCCTAGGCGCCTTGCCCCCCAAGCCTAGGGGGTGCGGCAGCCCTAGGGGGGCCCAGCCCCCTTGGCGCATGTGGAGAGAGCCCAAGGGGGGGCGCACAGCCCCATGAGGGCTGTTGCGTCTCCCACTTATGGCCCATGAGGCCCGCAACACTTGCCGGGACCCCCGAAAACCCCTTTCGGTCATCCGACGACTCCCCGCTGCTCCCCGGAACACTTCCGGACTCCGATCACTCTCATCCTATATATCAATCTTCGTCCCCGGACCATTCCAGAGACCCTCGTCATGTCCGGGATCTCATCCGGGACTCCGAACAACCTTCGGTTACCATGCACTGTTCTCACTAACAACCCTAGCGTCACCGAACCTTAAGTGTGTAGACCCTGCGGGTTCGGAAACTATGCAGACATGACCGAGACACTCCCAGGTCAATAACCAATAGCGGGATCTGGATACCCATATTGGTTCCCACACGTTCCTCGATGATCTCATCGGATGAACCACGATGTCAAGGATTCAGGCAATCCCGTATACAGTTCCCTTTGTCTCGTCGGTATGTTACTTGCCCGAGATTCGATCGTCGGTATCTCTATACCTAGTTCAATCTCGTTACCGGCAAGTCTCTTTACTCGTTCCGTAATACATAATCCCGTGACTAACTACTTAGTCACTTTGAGCTCATTGAGATGACGTATTACCGAGTGGGCCCGGAGATACCTCTCCGTCACATGGAGTGACAAATCCCAGTCTCGATCTATGTCAACTCAACAGACACCTTCGGAGATACCTGTAGAGTACCTTTATAGTCACCCAGTTACGTTCCGACGTTTGGCACACACAAAGCACTCCTACGGTGTCAGTGAGTTACATGATCTCATGGTCATAGGAACTTATACTTGACATGCAGAAAACTATAGCGATAACTGATACGATCAAAAGCTATGTTTAACGTTTGGGTCCCGTCCATCACATCATTCTCCTAATGATGTGATCCCGTTATCAAATGACAACTCATGTCTATGACCTGGAAACCGCGGTCATCTTTGATCAACGAGCTAGTCCTGAAGAGGCTTACTAGGGACACAAAGTTTGTCTATTTATCCACACATGTATTTAAGTTTCCAATCAATACAATTATAGCATGGATAATAAACGATTATCATGAACAAGGAAATATAATAATAACTCTTTTATTATTGCCTCTAGGGCATATTTCCAACAGTCTCCCACTTGCACTAGAGTCAATAATCTAGCATTACAAGGTAATGAATCTAACACCCACAGAGTCTTGGTGTTGATCATGCTTAGCCCGTGGAAGAGGCTTAGTCAACGGATCTGCAACATTCAAATCCGTGTGTACTTTGCAAATGCTTATGTCCTCCTCCTTGACTGAATCGCGGATGGAATTGAAGCGTCGCTTTATGTGTCTGGTCCTCTTGTGAAACCTTGGTTCCTTGGCTAGAGCAATGGCACCAGTGTTGTCACAAAACAGAGTCATTGGGTTCAATGCACTAGGCACAACTCCAAGATCTGTTATGAACTCCTTCATCCAGACACCTTCCTTTGCCGCCTCCGAGGCAGCTATGTACTCCGCTTCGCATGTAGAATCGGCTACCACGCTTTGCTTGGAACTGCACCAGCTTACCGCTCCCCCGTTGAGAATATACACGTACCCGGTTTGAGACTTAGAGTCATCCGGATCAGTGTCAAAGCTTGCATCGACGTAACCCTTTACGACGAGCTCTTGATCACCTCCATAAACGAGAAACATTTCCTTAGTCCTTTTCAGGTACTTCAGGATATTCTTGACCGCTGTCCAGTGATCCATACCAGGATTACTTTGAAACCTTCCGGCCATACTTATGGCAAGGCTGACATCTGGTCTTGTGCACAGCATTGCATACATGATAGAGCCTATGGCTGAAGCATAGGGAATGACACTCATCTTTTCTCTATCTTCCGCAGTTACTGGGCATTGAGTCTTACTCAACTTTGTACCTTGCAATACCGGCAAGAACCCCTTCTTGGATTGATCCATTTTGAACTTCTTCAAAACTTTATCAAGGTATGTACTTTGTGAAAGTCCTATCAGGCGTCTCGATCTATCTCTATAGATCTTGATGCCCAATATGAAAGCAGCTTCACCGAGGTCCTTCATCGAAAAACTCTTGTTCAAATACCCCTTCACGCTATCCAAAAGTTCTATATTGTTTCCAATCAGCAATATGTCATCCACATATAATATTAGAAACGCTATAGAGCTCCCACTCACTTTCTTGTAAATACAAGCTTCTCCGTAAGCTTGTACAAACCCAAACGCTTTGATCACCTCATCAAAGCGAAGATTCCAACTCCGAGATGCTTGCACCAGCCCATAAATGGAACGCTGGAGTTTGCAAACTTTGTCAGCATTCTCTGGATCGACAAAACCTTCCGGTTGTATCATATACAACTCTTCCTTAAGAAAACCGTTAAGGAACGCTGTTTTGACATCCATCTGCCAAATTTCATAATCGAAATATGCAGCTATTGCTAACATGATTCGGACGGATTTAAGCATCGCTACGGGTGAGAAAGTCTCATCGTAGTCAACTCCTTGAACTTGTGAAAAACCCTTTGCCACAAGTTGAGCTTTATACACGGTGACATTGCCGTCAGCGTCCGTCTTCCTCTTAAAAATCCATTTATTCTGAATGGCCTTCCGCCCTTCAGGTAATACTTCCAAAGTCCATACTTTGTTTTCATACATGGATCCCATCTCGGATTTCATGGCCTCTAACCATTTGTCGGAATCCGGGCCCACCATCGCTTCTCCATAGCTCGCAGGTTCACTGTTGTCCAACAACATGACCTCCAAGACAGGGTTACCATACCACTCAGGTGCAGTGCGTACCCTTGTCGACCTACGAGGTTCGGTAGTAACTTGATCAGAAGCTTCTTGATCATCATCATTGGCTTCCTCTTCAACCGTTGCAGGCTCCACAAAAACATCTTTCTGTGCTGCGCTACTCTCTGGTTGAAGCAGAGGTTCAATAACCTCATCAAGTTCTACCTTCCTCCCACTCAATTCTTTCGAGAGAAACTCTTTCTCGAGAAAGGACCCGTTCTTAGCGACAAACACTTTGCCCTCGGATCTGAGATATAAGGTGTACCCAACGGTCTCTTTTGGGTATCCTATGAAGACACATTTGTCCGCTTTGGGTTCGAGCTTTTCTGGCTGAAGCCTTTTGACATAAGCATCGCAACCCCAAACTTTGAGAAAAGACAACTTAGGTTTCTTACCAAACCACAGTTCATACGGTGTTGTCTCAACGGACTTGGATGGAGCCCTATTTAAAGTGAATGCAGCCGTCTCTAACGCATATCCCCAAAATGATAGTGGCAAATCGGCAAGAGACATCATAGAACGCACCATATCCAATAGGGTTCGATTACGACGTTCGGACACACCATTACGCTGTGGTGTTCCAGGTGGCGTCAACTGTGAAACAATTCCACATTGTCTTAAGTGATTGCCAAACTCATAACTCAGATACTCTCCCCCTCGATCAGATCGTAGGAACTTGATCTTCTTGTTACGATGATTCTCAACTTCACTCTGAAATTGCTTGAACTTTTCAAACGTTTCAGACTTATGCTTCATCAAGTAAATATACCCATATCTACTTAAGTCGTCAGTGAAGGTGAGAAAATAACGATATCCACCGCGCGCCGTGACACTCATCGGGCCACACACATCAGTATGTATGATTTCCAATAAGTCACTTGCCCGTTCCATTGTTCCTGAAAACGGGGTCTTAGTCATCTTGCCCATGAGGCACGGCTCGCATGTGTCAAGTGATTCAAAATCAAGAGACTCCAAAAGTCCATCAGCATGGAGCTTCCTCATGCGTTTCACGCCGATATGACCCAGACGGCAGTGCCACAAGAAAGTGGTACTATCGTTATCAACTCTACATCTTTTGGCATCAATGTTATGAACATGTGTATCATCACTATCGAGATTCAATAAGAATAAACCCCATACTTCGGGTGCATGACCATAAAAGATATTACCCATATAAATAGAACAACCTTTATTCTCTGATTTAAATGAGTAACCGTCTCGCATTAAACAAGATCCAGATATAATGTTCATGCTCAACGCAGGCACTAAATAACAATTATTCAGGTTCATAACTAATCCCGATGGTAATCGAAGAGCGAGCGTGCCGACGGCGATCACATCAACCTTGGAACCATTCCCCACGCGCATCGTCACTTCGTCCTTCGCCAGCCTCCGTTTATTCCGTAGTTCCTGTTTAGAGTTGCAAATGTGAGCAACCGAACCGGTATCAAATACCCAGGCACTACAACGAGAGTTGGTAAGGTACACATCAATAACATGTATATCACATATACCTTGCTTGTTGTTGTTGTTGGCCCCCTTCTTGTCTGCCAGATACTTGGGGCAGTTCCGCTTCCAGTGGCTGTTCCCCTTGCAATAGAAACACTCAGTCTCTGGCTTGGGCCCAGCCTTGGGTTTCTTCACTGGATGAGCAACTGCCTTGCCACCCTTCTTAGAGTTACCCTTCTTGCCCTTGCCATTTTTCTTGAAACTGGTAGTTTTATTGACCATCAACACTTGATACTCCTTCTGGATGTCTGCCTCAGTGACTTTCAGCATTGAAAACAGCTCGGCGATGGATTTGTTCATCCCTTGCATGTTATACTGCTGCACGAAGCTCTTGTAGCTAGGTGGGAGTGACTGGAAAATTCTGTCAATGATAGCCTCCTCCGGGAACACAAGTCCCAGATCAGCTATGCGGGTATAGTACCCAGACATCTTCAGTAAGTGCTCACTGACAGACGAATTCTCCTCCATCTTGCAAGCAAAGAATTTATCGGTGGTCTCATACCTCTCGATCTTGGCATTCTTTTCAAAGATGAACTTCAACTCCTGGAACATCTCATATGCTCCATGACGTTCAAAACGCCTTTGAAGTCCTCCTTCCAAGCTATACAACATGGCACACTGCACTACTGAGTAGTCATCCGAACGCGTCTGCCAGGCGTTCATAACGTCCACACAGGCCGGAGCGGGGGGTTCACCTAGCGGTGCACTTAGGACATAAACCTTTTGGGCAGCTGTGAGGATGATCCTCAGATTGCGGAGCCAGTCCACAAAGTTGCTCCCATCATCTTTCAGCTTAGTTTTCTCTAGGAACGCATTAAAATTCAGGGGAGCTACTGCGCGAGCCATCTACAACAAAAGATTTGCAAAGACATCTTAGACTATTGTTCATGATAAGTGAGTTTTTAACTAATCAAATTACTTATAACTCCCACTCAAATTGACATCCCTCTGGTCATCCGAGCGTGACATGATCCAAATCCACCAACCCAAGTCCGATCATCACGTGAGATGAGGTGGTGTCAATGGTGAACATCTTCATGTTGATCATATCTACTATATGACTCATGCTCGACCTTTCGGTCTTCCGTGTTCCGAGGCCATGTCTGTACATGCTAGGCTCGTCAAGTCTAACCCGAGTGTTCTGCATGTGCAAAACTGGCTTGCACCCGTTGTATGCGAACGTAGAGTCTATCACACCCGATCATCACGTGGTGCTTCGAAACGACGAACCTTCGCAACGGCGCACACTCGGGGGAACACAATTTTATCTTGAAATTTTAGTGAGGGATCATCTTATAATGCTACCGTCGTCCTAAGCAAAATAAGATGCATAAAAGGATAAACATCACATGCAAATCATAAGTGACATGATATGGCCATCAACTCGTGCTTTTGATCTCCATCTCCAAAGCACCGGCATGATCTCCATCGTCACCGGCGTAACACCATGATCCCCATCATCATGATCTCCATCATCGTGTCGCCATCGGGGTTGTCGCGCGCCCACCATGCTCTTACTACTATTGCTACCGTTTAGCGATAAAGTAAAGCATTACATAGCGCTTAATGATTGACACGTAGGTCATACAAAAATTAAAGACAACCCTATGGCTCCTGCCGGTTGCCGTATACATCGACATGCAAGTCGATATTAACTATTACAACATGATCATCTCATACATCAAATATATCTCATCATGTCATTGGCCATATCATATCACATACATACCCTGCAAAAACAAGTTAGACGTCCTCTAATTTGTTGTTGCATGTTTTTACGTGGCTGCTATGGGTATCTAGCAAGAACGCTTCTTACCTACGCAAAGCCACAACGGTGATATTTAAGTTGCTATTTAACCTTCTACAAGGACCGCCTTTGTCTATTCCGATTCAACTAAGATAGGAGAGACAGACACCCGCCAGCCATCTTATGCAACAAAAGTCGCATGTCTGTCGATGGAACCGGTCTCATGTACGTGGACATGTAAAGTTGGTCCGGGCCGCTTCATCCCATAATACCGCTGAATCAAGAAAGACCAAGGAGGGAAGCAATCTAAACATCAACGCCCACAAAACCCCTTTGTGTACTACTCGTGAAAGCATCTACGCAAGAACCTAGCTCTGATACCACTGTTGGGGAACGTTGCATGGGAAACAAAAAATTTTCCTACGCTCACCAAGATCAATCTAGGAGATGCATCTACGAGGGGAGAGTTGGATCCACATACCCTTGTAGATCGCTAAGCGGAAGCGTTCAAGAACGCGGTTGATGGAGTCGTACTCGCCGCGATTCAGATCGCCGAAGATCCTAGCACCAAACCGACGGTGCCTCCGCGTTCTTCACACGTACAGCTCGGGGACGTCTCCTCCTTCTTGATCCAGCAAGGGGGAAGGAGAAGTTGACGGAGAAACCCAGCAGCACGACGGCGTGGTGGAGATGGTGGTGGAGGAATTCCAGCAGGGCTTCGCCAAGCACTGCGGAATAGACGAAGATCTCTACGGTGGAGGGAGGGCAGCGTCGAGGCACGAACGTGTGTTGGCTGCCCTCCCTCTGCCTCTCTTTATATAGGGGGGGAGAGAGGGGAGGGGCGCCCTAGGGTTACCCCTAGGGGCGGCGGCCAAGGGGAGATGGGGCCGGCCAAGGGGGGGGCGGCGGCCAGGGCCTAGGGTTTCCCCCCCTAGGCGCCTTGCCCCCAAGCCTAGGGGGTGCGGCAGCCCTAGGGGGGCCCAGCCCCCTTGGCGCATGTGGAGAGAGCCCAAGGGGGGGCGCACAGCCCCATGAGGGCTGTTGCGTCTCCCACTTATGGCCCATGAGGCCCGCAACACTTGCCGGGACCCCCGAAAACCCCTTTCGGTCATCCGACGACTCCCCGGTGCTCCCCGGAACACTTCCGGACTCCGATCACTCTCATCCTATATATCAATCTTCGTCCCCGGACCATTCCAGAGACCCTCGTCATGTCCGGGATCTCATCCGGGACTCCGAACAACCTTCGGTTACCATGCACTGTTCTCACTAACAACCCTAGCGTCACCGAACCTTAAGTGTGTAGACCCTGCGGGTTCGGAAACTATGCAGACATGACCGAGACACTCCCAGGTCAATAACCAATAGCGGGATCTGGATACCCATATTGGTTCCCACACGTTCCTCGATGATCTCATCGGATGAACCACGATGTCAAGGATTCAGGCAATCCCGTATACAATTCCCTTTGTCTCGTCGGTATGTTACTTGCCCGAGATTCGATCGTCGGTATCTTTATACCTAGTTCAATCTCGTTACCGGCAAGTCTCTTTACTCGTTCCGTAATACATAATCCCGTGACTAACTACTTAGTCACTTTGAGCTCATTGAGATTACGTATTACCGAGTGGGCCCGGAGATACCTCTCCGTCACATGGAGTGACAAATCCCAGTCTCGATCTATGTCAACTCAACAGACACCTTCGGAGATACCTGTAGAGTACCTTTATAGTCACCCAGTTACGTTGCGACGTTTGGCACACACAAAGCACTCCTACGGTGTCAGTGAGTTACATGATCTCATGGTCATAGGAACTTATACTTGACATGCAGAAAACTATAGCGATAACTGATACGATCAAAAGCTATGTTTAACGTTTGGGTCCCGTCCATCACATCATTCTCCTAATGATGTGATCCCGTTATCAAATGACAACTCATGTCTATGACCTGGAAACCGCGGTCATCTTTGATCAACGAGCTAGTCCTGAAGAGGCTTACTAGGGACACAAAGTTTGTCTATTTATCCACACATGTATTTAAGTTTCCAATCAATACAATTATAGCATGGATAATAAACGATTATCATGAACAAGGAAATATAATAATAACTCTTTTATTATTGCTTCTAGGGCATATTTCCAACAGTCCCGAGGCAGAGTCCTGCCGCGCTGGTGGCGGCGTATCTGCATGCGATCGCTCGCCTGCGGATCCCGATGCATGCACAGGCGAATCGACCTCGTGTCCCATGATTTCGTCTTCTTCTGGAGCATAAAATATGGGCTGATGTACACTGTTTCCAGCACCATTTTCTGCACCGAAAATCATTCCTGTACTTGCTGCATCATCAACAGGATTAGTAGCATGAGAGGTATTCATGTGATCAGTAGTATTGTCGCCCCCTTGGTCTAAGCCGGAAAGATGAGCAGGAAGAAGGAGAATCTCTTTTTGCAAGAGAGCGCCGGCGTTTGGATGTAGATCTTTGAAAGGAAAAACTGTCTCATCAAAAACGACATCACGGGAGATATACACCCGACCAGTGGAAACATCTAGGCACTTGACACCTTTATGTTGGGGGCTATACCCTATGAACACACATTGTTTGGATCGAAAAGATAGTTTTCTCGAATTGTATGGCCGTAAGTTTGGCCAACACGCACACCCAAACACACGGAGGGAAGCATAGTTTGGTGTAGTGTGTAAGAGACGTTCGGTTGGTGTTTCAAAGTTGATAAATCGACTAGGCAGAATGTTTATAAGATGAGTGGCAGTGAGAAACGCTTCATCCCAAAACTTAAGCGGCATAGATGCGTTTGCAAGAAGAGACAAACCGATCTCAACGATATGCCTATGCTTGCGTTCTGCCGAGCCGTTCTGTTGATGCGCATGAGGGCAAGAAACATGGTGAGATATCCCTGATCTTTGGAAGAAAGGGTTCAATTTTTCATACTCACCACCCCAGTCTGACTGAACTGAGATAATTTTACTATTGAATTTTCGTTCAACTAGTGCTTGGAAATTTTGGAAGACTTGAAACACATCAGATTTATTCTTGATGAGATAGATCCAAGTATACTTGCTATAATCATCAATAAAGCTTATATAATACTTGTGTCTGCCAACAGAAAGAGGTGCTTGCCCCCATACATCAGAAAATATAAGTTCTAATGGTTTGGAAGAAACACTAGTTGACACGGGGTAAGGAAGCTGATGACTTTTTCCTCTCTGACAAGAGTCACAAACTGTTTCATTGCTCGGCTCACCAACAAAAGGGAGCTTATTTTTCCTAAGCACACGATGAACTAAAGTAAAAGATGGATGCCCTAGACGATCATGCCACCTTGCTGAAGATAATGTGGTGACACCAAGACCTTGTTTATTGGAACTCCTGACACTGGGAATCAACGGATAGAGCCCACCAACGCATCTACCTCTGTAGAGGATTCTCCTCGTTGCTTGGTACTTAATTAAGAAGAAAAAAGGATGAAACTCGAGAAAGGCATGATTGTCCAAAGCAATACGATGAACTGAGAGGAGATTTGTTCTAGCATGAGGTGAATAAAGGATTTTTTTAAGATGAATGGGTCGGCTAGAGGTATGTAATACTGACTGACCAACATGATCTATTCTCATACCTGTCCCGTTTGCGCCATGGATCTGATCTTGCCCGCGATACTTGTCACGGACAGTTAGCTTCACCAGCTCCCCTGTGAGGTGGTCGGTCGCCCCACTGTCGACGTACCAGTTTGTATCCACCCCATATTGGGCAGCAGCAGCAACTTTTTCTTCTAGTGCATCATCATCGAACCTGTACCAGAAATCTTTGGCACTATGGCCAAACTTACCACAGATCTGGCACTGGATGGGATCATTCCCCCTTGCATTGTTGTTGCCAGGTGCAGGGCCACCGGAGCCTCCTGGACCTCCGGGACCGCCTGGTGCACCACCTGATCGGGTGCCCTTGTTGTTGTTGTAGAAGGGACGCCCGCCTCTGCCTTGCTTCTTCTTGTAGCCACCGTAGCCGCCACCGTTTGGCTTCTGCTGCTGCTTGCCGCGAGGAGGCAGCGGACCACCACGGCGTGCGGCGGTGTTAGCAGAGGACTTGAACCCTCCGCCACCAGCGCCACCCGTGAAGAGCTCCACTCGCTGATCAAAGTTGCAAATCTGGGAGTAGAGGAGGTCGACGGTGACTGGTTCAGTGCGGGCGTCCAGGGCTGAGACCACATAGTTGTAGTTGAGGTCCAGCCCCGCGACAATGAAGGAGACGAGTTCGTCTTCCTCCAGTGGTTTCCCGGCCGCAGCAAGTTCATCTGCGAAGCCTCGCATCCGGGAGAAGTACGCCGTAGCAGATTGGGTACCTTTCTGAGCATTGGCGAGGGAGATGCGAAGATTATTGATGCGTGAGCGGGATTGTGAAGCAAACTTGTTACCGAGGCTTGTCCAGAGTGCATGAGCAGTCCGGATGGAGGCGACGGAGACGAGCACGTCTCTTGTAAGATTGTTCAAGATGTGCCCGAGGACCTGCTGGTCCTGCCTGACCCATGCATCATATGCTGGATCTTGGATCGTCTGTTCCTTGCCATCTTTGTCCTTGACGACGGAGAGCTTCTGTGGTGCGGTGATGGAGCCGTCGAGGTAGCCATAGAGCCCCGTGCCGAGGAAGTGGGGGAGGATCTGCGCCCTCCACAGGAGATAGTTCTCCCTGGTCAGCTTCTCCGAAACCTGAGAGCCAAGGCCGGAACCAGCTGGGGTTGATGATGAGGACGCCATCGGGTTTTGGTGTAGATGAGATTTTTTTTCTCTAGGGTTCAGAACGTGGAGGAAGAGGAAACTCTGATTACCATGTAGAAGATTATGGTGGAAGCGTACTACCCTCTCGAGAGAGGGCCGCGGGTATTTATTGATAACGATGGGGCTTATCCCATGAGCGCATACATAACTTGGAGTACAAGAGATAGTAGATAGAGATGAGGAGATTTAAACTAGATACAAGTATATCTCTAACTAACTAACTCTATACCAGACTATATGCGCCAGCCAATAGGCCTACATGAGATATTTCAACAGTTCTTCGACGCGCGGAGGCTCGGCCGCGACGCGCAGGTGCCGGAGGGGCATGTGCCGGTGTGCGTCGGCGAGGAGGGCGGGCCCATGGAGCGCTTCGCCGTGCGGGCCGAGCTCCTGGGCCAGCCGGCGTTCAAGGCCCTGCTCCGGCCCGCCGAGCAGGAGTACGGCTACGGCCACCCGGGCGCACTCCGCATCCCCTGCGCCGTGGCCAACTTCCGCCGCCTCCTCCTCGGCCTCTCCGACCCCGGCTGCCAGGCCACCGACGACGACGACTCGGCGCTCTACTACTAGCCTTCTAGCACTTTTCCCCCATTTCACCCTCATCGTCCGGCTGCCATGGAGGGCGTGATGGAAAATTTGCCCCCTGGCCTGGCAAAGGCAAATCGGTGAACCAGCAGAGCAAATTGCCAGTCGCTGCGTTCTAACCGAGCTGCCCCTGCGTGGATGTTGTACAGAGGAAGGTTGGTAGAGGGTAGAACGGGGATTCCGCCGCATTTTCTACTGCAGCTCAACAATTGTAGGACCTGCTGTCTTGTGGGAACTCTTCTTCTTCTTCTCAGTGTTCTTCTCTGGTAGCTGCAATGGAGCTTCTTCTTCCTCTTCTTTTGCTAGGGATTTTGAGGTCATGACAAACACATCATGTAAGCCGCAAGGCTCGCCTCATGTGAGTGAAATAATGGATGATTTTGCTACTTCAAAAGTTTGCTCCAAGATCTGGTGCTGTGTAGAATGCATTGCACTTCCATGGATCTCCAGCTAGCTCTAGCACTTCAGGCAGCCTGCCATGGAAAGCAATGATGTACTGCTATGATTATTTATTTATTTTTGCATGGATGTACTGCTATGATTGACCATTTTGTGGTAGTACTAAACTAGTTGGGCCTGTGCATGTTTTTCCTTTGAACCTGAAAATCTAGGTTTTATGGACACGTTCAAAATAGCTGACTGCATATAGAGCCATACAGTGCGTGTGCATAGGATTTTCCAGATTTTTTTTCTTTCAAAACGGAGTCAAAAAATGTGCCTCATCCACTAAGTAAAACAGAATTGTCATTACTTAATCCCCAAGCAGGTGTCATCACCATCATTTGTCCTCGAGCAAGGGACTGCGACTTCGCTGCAATGTTCCAGAACTTTGAAGAAAATGTGCTTCAGAACTATAGTCATCACATTCTCTAAAAAACGATTAGTGCAGCTCGGCCAAACACAACTGTACGTATGCATGTACGTACATTGGCGCCGAGTCGTGCTTGTTAGTTTATTACCAGTTTAGTTTAGTTGGTTTGAATCACTCGCTTTCAGTGGGGCTTGAAGCAGGAGAAGCATGGGGGCGACGTACGTATTGTATACGGGCTAATGATTGTATACGGGCTAATGATTGGGATTAATGATTGGGATTAACGGGCTTTCAGGTACGCGCTTGGTTGACTCAGTCGCGGTGGCTATCTTAGCTGCGTTCTGCGTATACAGGTGTGCTCGGCGTTCCCATGGACCGGAAGGCCAGAGGAACAAATTTTTCTTTTTTAGAGAGAGCGCCAGAAGAACATTCTGTCTGGTCTCTGCACTCTGTTTGGACACGAACTTAACTAAGTGCCGTGTCATTAGGAATGAAAAGAATGCAATGCGTACGGATCAGCATACATACGTAAGTACGTTGTGTGTACGCGTGCTCTAGGAGCTCTTGCTTGTCTCCGTCACAGCCAGCTCGGTGACGGTGGCCGGCGACGACGTCGGTTGATTGGTCCAACGTTGATGACAGGTCCGAAGCAGCTGCTGCGACGCAGTACGAAACCGAGAGTGCGTATAAGACGAAATCGATAGCGTAATATACTGGTACTGGTGTACACCACAAAGCACAAACGTCGTCATTGCATGCATCCATGTCGGCACAACCGTATAAGAGATGAAACTGAAAGTCTAGTGGTCGCAGTGTGTGCGGTTACTCGATCGCCCTTAATTAGTTTTTTGGTTCGCCTATAAGTTCACCAGCTAAACTTGCAAGTGTTTGGAGCTACAGACAAACCCTTCTTCTTCTTATCCGCGGTCCTTGCGTGCATGTGAACGGGGAGAACATGAACAAAACCGCCGGAAAGCAACGGCAAAACCATTGTTTAGTTCCGCCGCATTGGCTAATTGGGGTGAAGATATCTGGGATTTTTAGACGGTGCTGATCCAATCATGCAACCCAACTCCAACCTGTGACTTCAGTTTCTTGCCTTGACTGCAACTTGATTAATTTAATTTGCTTAGGTCATCATGTCGGGCTGGATTATAGTGTTACATTTTGTAAGAAGATTGTCTTGATTACATTATCGTCATGGCCAATAATTGCGCCCTAATTGCGTGGCATGACTGGAGTTTGAATTTCGGTCAGGAACTTCAGCAGAACCTCCGAGAAGTAGGTAAGAACATGCCCATCTCAATCGACCGATGCACGCTTGCGTGGCCACCGACGAGTGGCCTAGCTAACAACCGAGCAATTTTCGTCAAAGTCTTAGAGTGTCCGTGTACTTTGATGTGGACGCGGAGATAAATTCAACTTTGAACTTGTCATCACTACAACTTATTATACCTAGAGAGAGAGTGATTGTGAAGACAGATTGTGAGTACTACGTACATAGACCACTATGTGTTTGCCAACACAAGTTAATAACATCATTTTTATGTTATAAGCGATCATTATTTGTATGGACAAGTAGTCATGTTGTACGATGGTTGTAGCACAGCCATACTTAACATCTACTTATGGTTTGTCCAGGAGCGGTTAGTTTAACAGGAACGATCACGTAACATCCAAAATGCAAAGGAAAGTGGGGCATCGAGACTGGCATCTAGCAGGGCAATACTAAAACGCTCATAAGCCAAAACAATGACAAAGCAGGCTTAAAATATGGTGGCGTGGACACCATTATTGAACTACAGAACGGAGTCCACTATAACGGAAAATTAAAGCAGGACTCCCTCTCCTGGAGCGCTGCCCGTGATTCCATACTGTACGGCAATGGCAACACGAGAGATGTGATAGTTTTGGCATAAACTAGGCGATACGACTTTAGGCCGGGCAAAGCCGTTGGTAGAAGTATGTACATGAGTACCGTACCATATCGTAGCTGGCATCTCTGCCATAGAGGCGTTGCAGCAACCGAGCTCTACTGCTCTTTATATTTGAACATTTTGAAATTCGGGTTTTTGAAGTTTAAAAAAATGTGAATTTTTTTCCAGGGATACATATACACATTCCGATTACACGCTTCAACACTACAAGAAATATGTCAACTTGTGACCACCACTATTGGTCACTGAATGGTCACAAATTTCCATTTGTGACCTTTTTGTGACCAAAAACATAAGGTCAAAAGCTGGCCGTCATAAACTGACTATAGCGACCTTCTCTGTGAGAAGGTTAGAGACGTTTTTGACCAAAATATGCCTACTGTTGTGTTTTGGTCACTAGCAGCCTCCCCAAGCCACGTAGGCATCCGACGTGGCAACCTGATGTGGCACAAGAATCAGCCCGGTCCAATTCGTTGTTTTACATGGGCCGAGCCCAATAATTCGGCCTTTTATATATTTTCCCTGTGAATTTTGTGTCAGCTTCATGGGCCAAGCCCAACATTGCTGCATTTTTTATTGTTGGCCCATTGCCTTATATTGTTTATTGATTTTCTATTTTCAGCCATTATATATTCAAGCTGGTCCCACTAGTCAGATGGGTCCCACTTGTCATGATCATCTCTCAAATTGGTCCCACATGTCAGAAATGTACAAATTTGACAGATTATTTTCATAAGTGGCCCCATTGGTCAAGTTTCCATTTCACAAGTTTTCAAATCACATACATAATCAAAAAGCATACATAAAATTCATCAAATATACCACTAAATAAATCTATTACAATCTTTACAACACATATATGCTACAATATGCTACTCTTCACTGAGTAGGACTTGATGGCTTCACACTTCACGGCTTCACACTTGCTTCACATTTCACACTTGAGCTTCTGTAAAACAGGAACAACCATAACTTTAAATCTCAATTGCAGTATAGGCCATATACATAAGCAGTTCAAAGTTGAAACAACATCAATTAAACAAACGCGCACAGAAACATATGAGTCAAAATGCAGTATAGGCACATGACAAGGACACTCCTATTATCAAACAGTAGCCAATGAGGGATCCAATAACTTATAATCAAGAATTGATAGCAAATGCCATGTACATAAATAGTATGACTAACACTAACCAGTATGCGTTCATGGAGTGACTAAGATGTTCTCACTAGCTAGGATTTTTTGGTATATAATATACTGACAAGTGCAACTCTCTAAATTGATCATAGAAATGAAAAGAACTGTAGGAACGAGTTTCAGAATCCAAGCATGTCAAATTTTAAGCACCAGCAGAATAGATCTAACCAACCAGACCATGATCATCATGCATCAGGATTTATGGTTCTAGCAAAACAGTAATAAGATGGACATACACGCATCAAGCATACCGTCTACTACAATATGAGGTCCAGATGCTCCAGGAACTGGAGGGAGTATGCACTTCGGCAGTCGTGTAGTACCTAGGGATTGAGGAGGATGAGCTTGCTATATCCATTGTACCTGGGTCATATTTAGGCGCACAATTAGCTAATATGTCAACATTTAGTTACCATGAACATAAAACAATGAACTCGGATAAGCATTAGTAGTGTAGTACAGAATGTATCACTATAGCTTTGGGAAATAGTTAAGTCTTGTGAGTATCTAGTTTACTTGCATATGGCCAACACTAACTAGTATGAGTTCGTTCAATAACTAAAAAGTACACAGTAGCTGACAATGTATAGTTTACACATATAAACCGAAGATTCGGCAAAGGCATGTTGATAAAACAGTGAAAACAATGGTAATCTGGTATACTTCAGTAGCTGACAAGCTAGATATATAAACAACATTTAACTGTATAAACAAAAGGCAAAGACTGTACTGCACAAGTGTATCACTATAAATTGAATCTATAAACAAAATTTAATAGTACAGATAAAATGCAGACTATACTGAGTGTAGTACTATTGTGCTAGTTTATCAGTATAAACTGAACTTTGTTCAGTGATGCATCGTGTGCTTCAGTGCTTGTTCTAGCCAAGTAGAACCTCTGTAATTGACTACTGGTGTGTACTAGCAAGTGAGCTATATACTAGCAACCTGGCATGATTATGTGCATCGTGTAATTGACTATTTGTGCTTCAGTTCCGCAATGAGCAGTGAGCTATGTACAGACATGAACTCTAGTATCCGGCAGATCAGAAGAGGAAGGACAAAACATGAACAACCTTCCATGGCGTCATGTACTAAACCTACAACATTTTGATTATCCCATTGGAAACAAAAATTCCAATGGATTAAGCCACGTTTGTACTAAACCTACCATATATTCCCATCTAATATATTCCAATGGATTATGCCATGTTAGTACTGAACCTACAACATTCTAATTACCTGCAATAAATCAGTAGCATACATGACATCAAAGGGATGCAAACTGGATAATTTAGTAGTCTTCTACAGCATAGAACAGTAGGCATTCTAACTTGCGGCAGCAAATTAGTAGCTAGATGACCACCAACAACACAAATCAGCTCAAACACTCGATCCTCGATGCGACGGCCAGCAAGTAATCAGCCATGGAACCGAGGCCAAACTCTAGCATCACAGAAAGCAGAGGGGAACAAAGGGGTGGAGGGGCTCACCATGGGGGTGCTGCTGCTGCTCACCCATGGTCGGTCGTCCTACATCCATCCGGCTACAGCTGCTTATTCATGGCAGGAAACCACATCACATCTCAGTCAAGGGAATGGAGGGTAAGTGAAGAAGAAGAAGAAGAAACTGAAGGTAATTAAGAAGACCTGGATGGCGTCGGAGCAGTGGTGGAGGGGCGTCCTCCATGGCGTCGGGGCAGGAGGACGAATACGTCGTCCTCCATGGCGTCGGGGCAGGAGGACGAAGACGGCGTCCTTCACGGCGTCGGGGCAGGGGGGCGAAGACGGCGTCCTCCATGGCGTGGAGGTAGAGGACGTTCCCGTAGGCGTCCACACGGAAGAGCGTCGGGTCGAATCCGGCGTCGCCATGGTGGTCGAGCTGCTTCCAAAGAAGGTTGGCGTCGGTGGCGAGGTTGAAGAGGCTGATATAGAGCTTGCCGTGGATCTTAAAGGCCCGTTGGAAGTCAGTGGTGACGGTCTGCAGCTGCGATGGCGAAGCAGTTCTTCCCCACCATCACCACCAAGGGGGAGCCGTTTTACTTGAAGATCTGCGCGGGGGCGAGGGGAGCGGGCCATCAGGTGGTGGGAAATCAATATCTTCCCCACCAGAGGTAGGTAGAAGAAGAAGAAGGTGAGGGGTCTGACCTGCTGCTGCACATATTGCAGGCTCGCCATGGCCATGGCCATGGGAGGAAGAGATGGGCCGCCTCGATCTGGATTGAGGAGAGGGAGGTGGTCGACCTGTCGATCTGGATCGAGGAGAGGGAGGCCGCCCGCTAGATCTTGCCGGATGGGAGCAAGGGAGAAGTTCAGCGTTGAGATCTTGGAGCGCGCTGGATCTTGCCGGAGAAGATGGAGGGAGGAGAGCGAGGGGAGGGGTGGGTGGCGGCGAGGGTTGGGGAGGTGGGATGGATCGGGGAGCGCTAGGGTTCGCGGGGGACGAGGGAGGAGTGTGGGCTGTGGCCTATGGGTGGGGTGAGAAGGTGAGGAGGGAGCGCTGCCGTTGGATCTGGTTGAATCGGACGGTGCTCGATCCATGATCCGCGTGATATGCGTGTGAACCAATCAAAACAGAGTACATGTGTGCGATGTCCATGACCATCTAAGTAGGTCGTAATCGGCTAAAAATAAAGTGCAGATCTCTTTGGCTAAGAGAACCGACTCTTTTGGCGCCGTCTTTCGGTGGTTCCCCTCCGCCGATGACTTCGGGGGCGGGGGTGGGGCGGCAATACTAAATAAAGAAGCTCTGGATTTTAATCCGGCAAGGCCGCCAGGAAGGATCTCGGCACATAGAATTGCAGGGCATCGAGGCGGTGTCGCGAGCGAGCAGTTCGTCGTCCTCACCTTCCCGGTGACCGAAGACCCATAGTCGTACCCGCCGTTTTGACAATATTTTGAAAGAAAATAAAAAAAACAAAAAAACCTTTTGCATTGTGGCATTACATCTGACCTAGTTACCAGCAACGATAGTGTCATACCCGCCGTTTTGGCAATTCTTTTAAAAAAGTGTTCTCAGAAATGAGCTATCATGCATGAAGATTCATAGCTTTCAAGCCAAATGATCAATCCTATGGCCACATTCATGGCATAGTTTGTTCAAATGATCTCATATTGTGCACAATGGTGCATCTTGGAATGGCAAACAATGTTGCCTAAGGGAGTTTTCACTTTCTTTGGACGAAAAATTCATTTTCCGTTTTTCGAGTACCCATAAGGAGGTTTTTTTGTGAAGGACCTCCAAAATAATTGTTGAAAAATTGGACAAAATCATTTTTATAAAATACTAGGACATATTTAATGCACAATTGACCAAATGGTTGGGTGTAAAAAGTTTTGATCCACCTCTCGTGAAAAAGACAAATTTCAGTCGATTCAGTTGGAAGTGGGTCAAATTTGAACTATAGCTGCCTTGTAGTTTGCCCTTTATTTTTTACAAAAATCATTTCTAGGTACTTAAGTATCTATTTAATCAGAGAAACACCAAAAAAATAACAAGATTCAACCACTAGCTAGGAACGGTCATTTCCGCCGTTTTGACCGCATTTTGAAACGAACATAAAAAATTCAAAAAAAAATCAAAAAATTGGAACACCTTCGCATGGTGTCATTATATATGACCAAGTTACCAGGAAAAATAATAAACTTGTAATACTACAATTCTTTTAAAAAAGTGTTCTCAGAAATGAGCTATCATGCATGAAGATTCATAGCTTTCAAGCCAAATGATCAATCCTATGGCCACATTCATGGCATATTTTGTTCAAATGATCTCATATTGTGCACAATGGTGCATCTTGGAATGGCAAACAATGTTGCCTAAGGGAGTTTTCACTTTCTTTGGACGAAAAATTCATTTTCCATTTTTTGAGTGCCCAAAAGGAGGTTTTTTTGTGAAGGACCTCCCAAATAATTGTTGCAAAATTGGACCAAATCATTTTTATAAAATACTAGGACATATTTAATGCACAATTAACCAAATGGTTGGGTGTAAAAAGTTTTGATCCACCTCTCGTGAAAAAAGACAAATTTCAGTCGATTCAGCTGGAAGTGGGTCAAATTTGAACTGCGGCTGCCTTGTCGTTTGCCCTTTATTTTTTACAAAAATCATTTCTAGGTACTTAAGTATCTATTTAATCAGAGAAACACCAAAAAAATACCAAGATTCAACCACTAGCTAGGAACGGTCATTTCCGTCGTTTTGACCGCATTTTGAAATGGGCATAAAAAATTCAAAAAAAAATCAAAAAATTGGAACACCTTCGCATGGTGTCATTATATATGACCAAGTTACCAGGAAAAATAATAAACTTGTAATACAGCAATTCTTTTAAAAAAGTGTTCTCAGAAATGAGCTATCATGCATGAAGATTCATAGCTTTCAAGCCAAATGATCAATCCTATGGCCACATTCAGGGCATAGTTTGTTTAAATGATCTCATATTGTGCACAAGGGTGCATCTTGAAATCGCAAACAATGTTGCCTAAGGGTGTTTTCACTTTCTTTGGACGAAAAATTCATTTTCCATTTTTCGAGTGCCCAAAAGAAGGTTTTTTTGTGAAGGACCTCCCAAATAATTGTTGCAAAATTTGACCAAATTAATTTTCTAAAATACTAGGACATATTTAATGCACAATTGACAAAATGGTTGGGTGTAAAAAGTTTTGATCCACCTCTCCTGAAAAAGACAAATTTCCGCCCATTCAGTTGGAAGCGGGTCAAATTTGAACTACGGCTGCCTCATAGTTTGCTATTTATTTTTTTCAAAAATCATTTCTAGTTACATAAGTACATATTTAATCATAAATACATGGTTTGGTGGCGATACGTCGAGGTTTGGGCGGTGGTCGAGTGCCCCAACTCTAGAGCGCGTAAACTCGCATGCCCGCCGCGTGGTCACCGCGTGACTGTGGCGTTGCCATGTGTTCTGGGAGGCCTAGGCATGTATAGTGGGTTGGCCACTCCCCAGGTAGGTGCTAGGAAGAAAATTACAACATAAGATTCTGACGAGAAGACCGTGTTGGGGAACGTAGTATTTTAAAATTTTCGTACGATCACGCAAGATCTATCTACCAGATGCATAGCAACGAGAGGGGAGAGTGAGTCTACGTACCCTCGTAGATCGAAAGCGGAAGCGTTAGAACAACGCGGTTGATGTAGTCGTACATCTTCACAGCCCGACCCATCAAGCACCGAAACTACGGCACCTCCAAGTTCTAGCACACGTTCAGCTCGATGACGTCCCTCGAACTCCGATCCAGCCGAGTGTCGAGGGAGAGTTCTGTCAGCACGACGGCGTGGTGACGATCTTGATGTTCTACCGTCGCAGGGCTTCGCCTAAGCACCGCTACAATATTTATCGAGAAGAACTATGGTGGAGGGGGGCACCGCACACGGCTAAGAGATCAAGAGATCAATTGTTGTGTCTAGAGGTGCCCCCCTGCCCCCGTATATAAAGGAGGGAGGGAGAGGCCGGCCCTAGAAGGGGCGCGCCAAGTGTGGGGAGTTCTACTAGGACTCCCAAGTCCTAGTAGGATTCCCCTTTCCTTTCCGGAGTAGGAGAGAAGGAAAGAGGGGGAGAGGGAGAAGGAAAAGGGGGCTGCACCCCTTGTCCAATTCGGACCAGAAGGGGGCCACGCGCCTCCTTCCTTTTGGCCTCTCTCCTTTATTCCCGTAACTCCCCGGTACTCCGAAAATACCCGAATCACTCGGAACCTTTCCGATGTCCGAATATAGTCGTCCAATATATCGATTTTTACGTCTCGACCATTTCGAGACTCCTCGTCATGTCCCCGATCTCATCCGGGACTCCGAACTCCTTCGGTACATCAAAACTCATAAACTCATAATAAAACTGTCATCGAAACCTTAAGCGTGCGGACCCTACGGGTTCGAGAACTATGTAGACATGACCGAGACACGTCTCCGGTCAATAACCAATAGCGGAACCTGGATGCTCATATTGGCTCCCACATATTCTACGAAGATCTTTATCGGTCAAACCGCATAACAACATACGGTGTTCCCTTTGTCATCGGTATGTTACTAGCCCGAGATTCGATCATCGGTATCTCAATACCTAGTTCAATCTCGTTACCGGCAAGTCTCTTTACTCGTTCCGTAATACATCATCCCGCAACTAACTCATTAGCTGCAATGCTTGCAAGGCTTATAGTGATGTGCATTACCGAGTGGGCCCAGAGATACCTCTTCGACAATCGGAGTGACAAATCCTAATCTCGAAATACGCCAACCCAACAAGTACCTTCGGAGACACCTGTAGAGTACCTTTATAATCACCCAGTTACGTTGTGACGTTTGGTAGCACACAAAGTGTTCCTCCGGTATTCGGGAGTTGCATAATCTCATAGTCATAGGAACATGTATAAGTCATGAAGAAAGCAATAGCAATAAAACTAAACGGTCAAGTTGCTAAGCTAACGGATGGGTCTTGTCCATCATATCATTCTCCTAATGATGTGACCCCATTGATCAAATGACAACTCATGTCTATGGCTAGGAAACATAACCATCTTTGATCAATGAGCTAGTCTAGTAGAGGCATACTAGGGACACTCTGTTTTGTCTATGTATTCACACATGTACTAAGTTTCCAGTTAATACAATTCTAGCATGAATAATAAACATTTATCATGATATAAGGAAATAAATAATAACTTTATTATTGCCTCTAGGGCATATTTCCTTCAGTCTCCCACTTGCACTAGAGTCAATAATCTAGATCACATCACCATGTGATTAACACCAATAGTCACATCACCATGTGACTAACACCCATAGTTCTCATCGCCATGCGACCAATACCCAAAAGGGTTTACTAGAGTCAACAATCTAGGTCACATCGCCATGTGATTAACACCCAAAGAGTACTAAGGTGTGATCATGTTTTGCTTCGTGAGAGAAGTTTAGTCAGCGGGTCTGTTATATTCAGATCCGTATGTATTTTGTAAATTTCTATGTCTACAATGCTCTGCATGGAGCTACTCTAGCTAATTGCTCCCACTTTCAATACGCATCCAGATTGATACTTAGAGTCATCTGGATTTAGTGTCAAAGCTTGCATCAGCGTAACCCTTTACGACGAACTCTTTATCACCTCCATAATCGAGAAACATATCCTTAGTCATCCAGTTACTAAGGATAATTTTGACCGCTGTACAGTGATCTACTCCTGGATCACTATTGTACCTCCTTGTCAAACTTATGGCAAGGTACACAACATGTTTGGTACACAGCATGGCATACTTTATAGAACCTATGGCTGAGGCATAGGGAATGACTTTCATTCTCTCTATATTTTTCTGCCGTGGTCTGGCTTTGAGTCTTACTCAACTTCACACCTTACAAGTCAGGCAAGAACTCCTTCTTTGACTGATACATTTTGAACTACTTCAAAATCTTATCAAGGTATTTACTTATCGAAAGTCTTATCAAGCGTCTTGATCTATTTCTATAGATCTTGATGCTCAATTTGTAAGCAGCTTCACCAAGGTCTTTCTTTGAAAAACTCCTTTCAAACACTCCTTTATGCTTTCCAGAAAATTCTACATCATTTCCGATCGACAATATGTCATTCACATATACTTATCAGAAAGGTTGTAGTGCTCCCACTCACTTCTTGTAAATACAGGCTTCACCGCAAGTCTGTATAAATCTATATGATTTGATCAACTTATCAAAGCGTATATTCCAACTCCGAGATGCTTGCACCAGTCCATAGATGGATCGCTGGAGCTTGCACAATTTGCTAGCACCTTTAGGATTGACAAAACCTTCTGGTTGCATCATATACAACTCTTCTTTAATAAATCCATTAAAGAACGCAGTTTCGTTATCCATTTGCCAGATTTCATAAAATGTGGCAATTGCTAACATGATTCGGACAGACTTAAGCATCGCTACGGGTGAGAAAATCTCATCGTAGTCAACACCTTGAACTTGTTGAAAACCTTTCGCAACAAGTCGAGCTTTGTAGACAGTAACATTACCATCGGCGTCAGTCTTCCTCTTAAAGATCCATTTATTTTCAATGGCTTGCTGACCATCGGGCAAGTCAACCAAAGTCCATACTTTGTTCTCATACATGGATCCCATCTCAGATTTCATGGCCTCAAGCCATTTCGCGGAATCTGGGCTCATCATCGCTTCCTCATAGTTTGTAGGTTCATCATGGTCCAGTAACATGACTTCCAGAACCGGGTTGCCGTACCACTCTGGTGCGGAACGAACTCTGGTTGATCTACGAAGTTCAGCAGAAACTTGATCTGAAGTTTCATGATCATCATCATTAGCTTCCTCACTAATTGGTGTAGGAATCACTGGAACTAGTTTCTGTGATGTTCCACTTTCCAATTCGGGAGAAGGTACAATTAGCGCATCAAGTTCTACTTTCCTCCCACTCACTTCTTTCGAGAGAAACTCCTTCTCTAGAAAGGATCCACTCTTAGCAACAAAGACCTTGCCTTCGGATCTGTGATAGAAGGTGTACCCAACAGTTTCTTTTGGGTATCCTATGAAGATTTACTTCTCCGATTTGGGTTCGATCTTATCATGTTGAAACTTTTTCACATAAGCATCGCAGTCCCAAACTTAGAGAAATGACAGCTTAGGTTTCTCGTCAAACCATAGTTCATACGATGTCATCTCCACGGATTTAGATGGTGCCCTATTTAACGTGAATGTAGCTGTCTCTAATGCATAACCCCAAAAGTGATAGTTGTATATCGGTAAGAGACATCATCGATCGCACCATATCTAATAAAGTACGGTTATGACATTCGGACACACCATTACGCTGTGGTGTTCCGGGTGGCGTGAGTTGTGAAACTATTCCACATTGTTTCAAATGAAGACCAAACTCGTAACTCAAATATTCTCCTCCATGATTAGATCGTAGAAAATTTATTTTCTTCTTACGATGATTCTCTACTTCACTCTGAAATTCTTTGAACTTTTCAAATGTTTCAGACTTGTGCTTCATTAAGTAGATTTACCCATATCTGCTCAAATCATCAGTGAAGGTCAGAAAATAACGATACCCGCCGCGAGCTTCAACACTCATTGGTCCGCATACATCAGTATGTATGATTTCCAACAACTCTGTTGCTCGCTCCACAGTTCCGGAGAACGGAGTTTTAGTCATCTTGTCCATGAGGAATGGTTCGCAAGCACCAAGTGATTCATAATCAAGTGATTCCAAAAGTCCATCACTATGGAGTTTCTTCATGCGCTTTACACCAATATGACCTAAACGGCAGTGCCACAAATAAGTTGCACTATCATTATTAACCTTGCATCTTTTGGCTTCAATATTATGAATATGTGTATCACACGATCGAGATCCAACAAACCATTTTCATTGGGTGTATGACCATAGAAGGTTTTATTCATGTAAACAAAACAACAATTATTCTCTAACTTATATGAATAACCGTATTGCAATAAACATGATCAAATCGTATTCATGCTCAACACAAACACCAAATAACACTTATTTAGGTTCAACACTAATCCCGAAAGTATAGGGAGTGTGCGATGATGATCATATCAATCTTGGAACTACTTCCAATACACATCTTCAATTTATCCTTTAACTAGTTTCTGTTCATTATGCAACTCCCATTTCGAGTTACTACTCTTTAGCAACTGAACCAGTATCAAATACCGAGGGGTTGCTATGAACACTAGTAAAATACACATCAATAATCTGTATATCAAATATACCTTTGTTCACTTTGCCATCCTTCTTATCCGCCAAGTATCTAGGGCAGTTCCACTTCCAGTGACTATTTCCTTTGCAGTAGACGCACTTAGTTTCAGGCTTGAGTTTAGCTTTGGGTTTCTTCATGAGAGTGACAACTTGCTTGTCATTCTACTTGAAGTTCCCCTTCTATCCCTTTGCCCTTTACTTGAAACAAGTGGTCTTATTAACCATCAACACTTGATGCTCTTTCTTGATTTCTACCTCCGCCGATTTCAGCATCGAGAAGAGATCGGGAATTACCTTCGTCATCCCTTGCATATTATAGTTCATCACGAAGTTCTACTAACTCGGTGATAGTGACTAGAGAACTTTGTCAATTACTATCTTATCTGGAAGATTAACTCCCACTTGATTCAAGTAATTGTAGTACCCACACAATCTGAGCACATGCTCACTGGTTGAGCTATTCTCCTCCATCTTGTAGGCAAAGTACTGTCAGAGGTCTTATACCTCTCGACACGGGCATGAGTATGAAATACTAATTTCAACTCTTGGAACATCTTATATAGTCCGTGGCGTTCAAAATGTTTTTGAAGTCCCGGTTCTAAGCCGTAAAGCATGGTGCACTTAAACTATCAAGTAGTCATCATACCGAGCTTTTGTCAAAACGTTCATAACGTCTACATCTGCTCCTGCAATAGGTCTGTCACCTAGCGGTGCATCAAGGACATAATTCTTCTGTGCAGCAATGAGGATAATCCTCAGATCACGGACCTAGTCCGCATCATTGCTACTAACATCTTTCAACTTAGTTTTCTCTAGGAACATATAAAAAATTAACGGGGAGCAACATCGTGAGCTATTGATCTACAACATAGATATGCTAATACTACCAGGACTAAGTTCATGATAAATTAAAGTTCAATTTAATCATATTACTTAAGAACTCCCACTTAGATAGACATCCCTCTAGTCATCTAAATGATCACGTGATCCAAATCAACTAAACCATGTCCGATCATCACGTGAGATGGAGTAGTTTTCAATGGTGAACATCTTATGTTGATCATATCTACTATATGATTCACGCTCGACCTTTCGGTCTCCAGTGTTCCGAGGCCATATCTGCATATGCTAGGCTCGTCAAGTTTAACCCGAGTATTCTGCGTGTGCAAAACTGGCTTACACCCGTTGTATTTGAACGTAGAGCTTGTCACACCCGATCATCACGTGGTGTCTCGGCACGACGAACTTTCGCAACGGTGCATACTCAAGGAGAACACTTATACCTTGAAATTTAGTAAGGGGTCATCTTATAATGCTACCGTCGTTCTAAGCAAAAATAAGAAGCATAATAAGATAAACATCACATGCAATCAAAATATGTGACATGATATGGCCATCATCATCTTGTGCTTTTGATATCCATCTCCAAAGCACCGTCATGATCACCTTCGTCACCGGCGCGACACCTTGATCTCCATCGTAGCATCGTTGTCGTCTCGCCAACTATTGCTTCTACGACTATCGCTACCGCTTAGTGATAAAGTAAAGCAATTACATGGCGGTTGCATTTCATACAATAAAGCGACAACCATATGGCTCCTGCCAGTTGCCGATAACATTACAAAACATGATCATCTCATACAAAACCGTATAACTCATCATGTCTTGACCATATCACATCACAACATGACCTGCAAAAACAAGTTAGACGTCCTCTACTTGGTTGTTGCAATTTTTACGTGGCTGCTACGGGCTTAGCAAGAACCGTTCTTACCTACGCATACAAAAACCACAACGATGTTTCGTCAAGTATGTGTTGTTTTAACCTTCACAAGGACCGGGCGTAGCCACACTTGTTTCAGCTAAAGTGAGAGAGACAGACACCCGCCAGTCACCTTTAAGCAACGAGTGCTCGTAACGGTGAAACCAGTCTCGCGTAAGCGTACGCGTAATGTCGGTCCGGGCCGCTTCATCTCACAATACCGCCGAAGCAAAGTATGATATGCTGGTAAGCAGTATGACTAGTATCGCCCACAACTCATTGTGTTCTACTCGTGCATATCATCTACTCATAGACCTGGCTCATGATGCCACTGTTGGGGAACGTAGTATTTTAAAATTTTCCTACGATCACGCAAGATCTATCTACCAGATGCATAGCAACGACAGGGGAGAGTGAGTCTACGTACCCTCGTAGATCGAAAGCGGAAGCGTTAGAACAACGCGGTTGATGTAGTCGTACGTCTTCACGGCCCGACCGATCAAGCACCGAAACTACGGCACCTCCGAGTTCTAGCACACGTTCAGCTCGATGACGTCCCTCGAACTCCGATCCAGCCGAGTGTCGAGGGAGAGTTCTGTCAGCACGACGGCGTGGTGACGATATTGATGTTCTACCGTCGCAGGGCTTCGCCTAAGCACCGCTACAATATTTATCGAGGAGAACTATGGTGGAGGGGGGCACCGCACACGGCTAAGAGATCAAGAGATCAATTGTTGTGTCTAGAGGTGCCCCCCTGCCCCCGTATATAAAGGAGGGAGGGAGAGGCCGGCCCTAGAAGGGGCGCGCCTAGTGTGGGGAGTCCTACTAGGACTCCCAAGTCCTAGTAGGATTCCCCTTTCCTTTCCGGAGTAGGAGAGAAGGAAAGAGGGGAAGAGGGAGAAGGAAAAGGGGGCTGCACCCCTTGTCCAATTCGGACCAGAAGGGGGACACGCGCCTCCTTCCTTTTGGCCTCTCTCCTCTATTCCCGTAACTCCCCGGTACTCCGAAAATACCCGAATCACTCGGAACCTTTCCGATGTCCGAATATAGTCGTCCAATATATCGATTTTTACGTCTCGACCATTTCGAGACTCCTCGTCATGTCCCCGATCTCATCCGGGACTCCGAACTCCTTCGGTACATCAAAACTCATAAACTCATAATAAAACTGTCATCGAAACCTTAAGCGTGCGGACCCTACGGGTTCGAGAACTATGTAGACATGACCGAGACACGTCTCCGGTCAATAACCAATAGCGGAACCTGGATTCTCATATTGGCTCCCACATATTCTACGAAGATCTTTATCGGTCAAACCGCATAACAACATACGTTGTTCCCTTTGTCATCGGTATGTTACTAGCCCGAGATTCGATCATCGGTTTCTCAATACCTAGTTCAATCTCGTTACCGGCAAGTCTCTTTACTCGTTCCGTAATACATCATCCCGCAACTAACTCATTAGCTGCAATGCTTGCAAGGCTTATAGTGATGTGCATTACCGAGTGGGCCCAGAGATACCTCTCCGACAATCAGAGTGACAAATCCTAATCTCGAAATACGCCAACCCAACAAGTACCTTCGGAGACACCTGTAGAGTACCTTTATAATCACCCAGTTACGTTGTGACGTTTGGTAGCACACAAAGTGTTCCTCCGGTATTCGGGAGTTGCATAATCTCATAGTCATAGGAACATGTATAAGTCATGAAGAAAGCAATAGCAATAAAACTAAACGATCAAGCTGCTAAGCTAACGGATGGGTCTTGTCCATCACATCATTCTCCTAATGATGTGACCCCGTTGATCAAATGACAACTCATGTCTATGGCTAGGAAACATAACCATCTTTGATCAATGAGCTAGTCTAGTAGAGGCATACTAGGGACACTCTGTTTTGTCTATGTATTCACACATGTACTAAGTTTCCAGTTAATACAATTCTAGCATGAATAATAAACATTTATCATGATATAAGGAAATAAATAATAACTTTATTATTGCCTCTAGGGCATATTTCCTTCAGACCGATCGATGCTCAAACATGAATTAGCAGCCAAGTGTTTGATTAGCGGTACGGGAAATGCACATGGCTAATGGGCGTGAGTTTTGGTTGAGGATGATCAGTTACTAAGAAGACCGTCTTCACAAATTTTCAGCTCAAAAGGAGGAGTCTAGGTGGTACTTGCTTTGCAAAGTACCACATTGGACATAAATACGAATGTTGAATATGGGCTCAAAATAATGAATGGATTGAGCTGGCATTTGGTGGAGGATAGTTATTTGGGCATAGGAAAGCACTGTAGAAAATGGATACCATTTGGACATGCCAAAGTGGTACTTCCTTCACAAAGTCTTTTTTTGAACAGAATAGGAAAATGAATATTTTTGAACTAGGCAAGGAAGGTTTTCTACATATTTGACGAAGATATGACCCAAAGAATTTATGAGATTTTTTGGGGAATTTTGGGAATGACAGAAATATAGGTTGCTTCACAACCTAGGGCAAAAACTGCCACATGGACATGACACATAGGCAAAACTGATGAGGTGGCGCCTAGTCGTAGCAACCCACCACAATTTACAAGGTTATGACCATCTATATTGGTCATGATCAGCTAGAAATAAGGCAGCGAACCAGTGCTATCTGCTTTATGACCATTTCGTGTAAGGAAATTATGACCTTTCTGACCAAAATGGTCGTTATAGTTTATGGTTTGGAGCCCCCCGAACAGCTTTTGACCAATTGGTCTGAAATGGTCATAGATCTATGACCAATTCTTCCAGGGTCACTAACAAAAGGTCATAAGTTGACATATTTCTTGTAGTGCAATTTTTGGTAGAAATCTCGTTTTGTTTTGGGCCATAGGAAAATAAATAAATTTCTCACAATATATAGGATAAAAAGGATGCCATTTATGTCAGTAATTTCCCAATATACAAAGTATATCTTTTCCAGATTTTTACCAGGCCTTAGGAATATGTGTATGTATCTATGTATTTGTTTTAAGATATTTTGAGTAACAAAAGTGTGCTTTTCAAAAAATTCAATTACCAAGAGTAGTAGAGCTCGGTAGCTGCGAGAACTTTTCGGCTTCTCTGCACCTGCACGAGCTCGGTTTGTTTACTGGATTCTTGATTAGCGGCACTTCCATGTGAGTGAGCATTATGCATGGAAGCATGGTGCTGACTACTAAGTGACGGACTTGGTCGCGGAGTGCCAAGAACTCATGTAGATAAGAAATAATTTGGTCTCATTCACCTGAAAAACAAAAAACAGATACAAAGAAGTACCAACCCACGTCAGCACACACACATCTTATAGCATCACATCCATTGACCATAATGGTGAACGAGACATAGCTAAAACTCAGCTAGATGAGTTCTAGCAAAACGGTTTTTCTTATGCATAGCATAGAGTTGTACGGGCGCAGAACTTTGCATTACCAGTTATGGCTGCAAATTTGTACTACTAGGTGTTATATCCTTTGGATCGTGTAGGCTAGATTTTATCCGGTAGTCCTACCTTCAGGCTGTACCGATGAGCTTGATCCGGCCGCCATGGTGGTGTTGTGGCGGCGGTGATTGCAGTGATGTGGCGAGGTGGTGGCGGTGCTTCCCATCACTATTGCGAAACCCTAGATCGGAAGGGATTATCGGTGGGGTGTGCGGCTTGCGACGAACCTCGTGTTGCGAGCCGCCACCCCCCACCTCTTTATATAGCGCAGTGTGACAGGGGCCCGCCAGCCATAGTGGGCTGGGCGCCCCGATCAGGGCGCAGATCTAAGGGCCCGGTGGGCCGTTGGGCGATCAACATAACATTCTCCCCCTTGATCTCAACTTTACTTTTAACCTTATACTTTCTAGTTTATTTGTTTCATCACATATTGGTACATAGAGCATGTTTCATCGTCACATCTTAATTGCCGATAGAATCATACAGCTACAACATACGTTTTGTTTAGAAACAAATTCCGTTCCTTTTGGGCCTATCCAGAATTCATAGGCTTTCCCTTAAACCCATGCTGGCTAAGTGTTCCTTGAACACATTGGGTGGTAAGCCTTTCGTTAGAGGATCCGCAAGCATATCTTTTGTCTTTATATGCTCGAGACTTATAGTGTGATCCTGGATTTTTTCCTTCACAACATAATACTTTATCTCTATTGTTTTTGCAGCATTACTCGACTTGTTGTTGTGAGCATAGAATACTGCGGGCTCGTTGTCACAGTACATATTTAGTGGTTTGTGAATACAATCTACCACTTTCAAGTCGGGTATAAATTTCTTTAGCCATATCGCCTGCCATGTGGCCTCGAAGCATCCTATGAATTCTGCATACATCGTGGATGATGCAACTATTGACTGTTTGGACCTTTTCCACAAAATAGCTCCCCCAGCGAGAGTGAATACGTATCCCGACGTGGATTTTCTATCATCCCTGTCCCCCGCAAAATCTGCGTCTAAATATCCTTTTATCTCTAGGGAATCACATCTCCTGTATGTTAGCATGTAGTCCTTCGTGCCTTGCGCATAACGCAATGCTTTCTTTACCATCTTCCAGTGCGCTATGCCTGGATTGGATTCATATCTACCGAGTACTCCAGTGATAAAAGCTAAGTCAGGGCGAGTGCACACTTGTGCATACTGTAAGCTTCCAACGGCCGAAGCATATGGTACTCCTTTCATTTGATCGATCTCGTACTGGTTTTTGGGAGATTGGAATTTCCCAAAACTATCGCCCTTGACTATAGAAGAAGGTGTGGCTTTACTCGCATACATATTGTACTTTTTAAGAACCTTTTCTAAATATGCTTTCTGCGATAGTCCTAAGACTACATTGTTCCTATCTCGGTGAATTTCTATACCCAAAACATATGATGCTTCACCAAGATCTGTTATGTCAAAATTTGAGGATAAGAACTTCTTTGTTTCTTGTAGTAGACTAACATCACTGCTAGCAAGCAGGATATCATCCACATACAAGATTAGGAAAATATATTTCCCATTTTTAAACCTTGCATAAATGCAATTATCCTCAACATTTTCTTTAAATCCAACACTTTTAATTGTCTCATTAAACTTTAGATACCACTGTCTAGAGGCTTGCTTTAATCCATAAATGGATTTCTTCAGGCGGCATCCCATATCTTCCTTGTCTTCCATGATAAAACCCTTGGGTTGTTTCATGTAGAAATTTTCTTTTAAATCCCCGTTGAGAAATGTCGTCTTTACATCCATTTGATGTAACTCTAAATCAAAATGAGCAGCTAATGCCATTATGATTCTGAAGGAATCTTTACATGAGACTGGAGAAAATATCTCATTGTAATCTATCCCTTCTCTTTGTGTAAATCCTTTTGCCACGAGTCGTGCTTTATACTTTTCTATATTCCCTTTACAGTCATACTTAATTTTGTAGACCCATTTACAGCCTACTGTTTTGGCTCCTTTAGGATTTTCCTCTAAGTCCCAAACATCTTTGGAACTCATCCATTTCATCTCGTCTTCCATTGCCTTCATCCACTCCGATGAATGAGGGCTTCTCATGGCTTCTTCATATGAGGTGGGATCTTTTTCCATATGAACCATTTCTGTGTTATAAACTTTAAAGTCAGTAGAAATAGCTGACTTTCTTGGTCTTGTAGACCTTCTAAGGGCCTCAGTTTCTGGCACATTCTGTGCCTCAACTTCTGGCACTTCTTCTAAAATTTGCTGCTGCACCTCCCTTTCATGCTCAACAACGGGTTCAGTCGGCTCCTGACGGATAGGTTCCGGGTCTACTCACATAGTTGTCATGGGTGGAGTTGCAACTGGTAGTGAGAAAAATGGCTCCTGAATCATCGGATTAGGTGCATGCACCCTCTTCTCCTCAAGATCAATTTTCCGAGCTACCAAGCTCCCCCTCTTCATTTCGTCCTCTAAGAAGACTGCATGTCTTGTTTCTACAAACTCTGTATATTTGTCTAGACAGTAGAAACGAAAACCTTTAGATATGTCTGGGTAGCCAATGAAGTGGCAACTCACTGTTTTGAGATCTAACTTTGCAATGTTTGGATTAAACATTTTGGCCTCTGCGGGGCACCCCCACACCCTGAAGTGTTGTAGAGAGGGCACTTTTCCTGTCCATAGCTCGTACGGTGTTTTGGGCACCGACTTGCTTGGTACTCTATTGAGAATGTGAATGGCGGTTTTAAGCGCCTCCATCCATAATCCAAATGGCAAGGTGGAGTTACTCATCATGCTGCGCACCATATCCATAAGGGTACAATTACGCCTTTCAGCTACCCCATTTTGCTGAGGCTCGCCCGGCATTGAATACTGGGCGACTATGCCAGTCTGCTACAAGAACTTTGCAAAAGGTCCAGGGACTTGGCCATATGGAGTGTGTTGACCGTAGTACTCTCCCCCACGGTCGGACCTTACTATCTTTATTCTTTTGTCATGCTGATTTTCAACTTCAGCTTTGAATATTTTAAATTTATCCAACGCTTCTAATCTTTCTTTGATTGGATAAATATAACCATAGCAAGAGTAATCATCTGTGAATGTTATGAACGAGTCATAGCCATCCACACTTTTCACTGGAAATGGTCCACAAATGTCAGTGTGGATGATTTCTAGTGTTGCTGTGCTACGGTTTGCACCCTTTTTGATTTGTTTTACATACTTTCCTTTAATGCAATCTATGCATTGTTCTAAGTCTGAGAACTCCAAAGGAGGAAGAATTTCACTTTTAACGAGTATCTCTATTCTCCCCTTGGAAATATGACCCAAACGACAGTGCCATAATTTCGATGAGTCGTGAGTTCTCTTTCTTTTCTTTTGTTCTTTATTCGACGCGGAAATATGCTCATTCACATTGCATAGAGAAAAAACTTTTTCACGAAGTGATAATAAATAAAGCTCATCGTGGAGTAAAGCATTACCCACATAAGCATTATTAAACCATATGGCACATTTGCCATGTCCAAAATAACATTCATAATGATCTTTGTCCAAGCAAGAAACACTAATCAAATTTCTATTACATGAAGGAACATATAAAACATCTCTAAGTAGAAGCTTGAATCCATCAGCTAACTCCAAGGAGATGTCGCCGACAGCTTCAACTTGCGCTTGAATTCCATTTGCTACTTCAATTCCTCTTTCTCTTCTTTGCGTAGTCTGGGTCGAATGGAATCCCTTGTAAAGAATTTGCAACATGAACAGTTGCTCCTGAGTCAATCCACCAAGTGGATTTCAAAAACTGTGTATATAGGGATTCATTAACTAAGGAAACAACGTTGTTACCTTGCTTTGCCATTATGGACTTCAGCCAATCAGGCTTTGAGGGAGAACCCTTACTGTTTTGATTGAAATTCTTTTTCTTATCCTTCACATAGTTGATAGAACCACCATGTGTGGCTTTAAGCCGTTCTTCCTATTGGACACACATGGCAATGGTATTTTCTATGTACCATGTTCTAGGTGACATATTGTAGTTTACCACAAATGTTTCAAACTCCTTTGGCTGAGAAGCCATGACCAGGTGGACCAGGAGAGTTGGTTTGATCTCCAGATCCGCATGCATGGGCTTGAGCTTTGCTGCCATATTGCTCATCCTAAGGATGTGCTCTCTTATTCCATGACCACTGCCAGTGTAGTTCTGTGTAACCAGTTGCTTTAGCAGCTGGGTGGCATATGTCTTTGAAGAACCAGTGATCTGGCTCTTTATCTTTGTAAGCAGCTCCCCTACGGCAGTGCACTCTGCAATTGAGCCCACGATTGCGTTCTCAATTATATTCTTTATAAATGCCATGCACTTTTTGTTTGCATTGACCCACTTTTGGTTGTCTATGGAATATGACAATTCCAGAGGGGCATAATCCCTCTTCTTTTTGTCCCATGCAGCATCATCATCAGTGGCCTCTCTTACTGGCTCTTTAGGCCTGATCGGCTGTGGTTGTTCCACTACCCAGTTCACATCAGCATAGATAAATGCCATGTCTACTTTCTTCCTCAACTCAGTGTAGTTGTCACCTCTGAGTGTCGGAACATTTTTTATGCAACTCATTAAGAGGTACCCTCCTGAAATCACAATGGAGTGATGTCATTATAACAATCATATGCATTAATCTAACGTTGGTCAAATTAAACACATAATTGTCTATGCAATTAAATCCATATTACCGTTGGGCAAAATATTAGAAATAAATGCACCTTTATTTTCAATAATAGAATATGATCATGCTATTAACAACGTTGGTTATAAAATAACATAATCACATTCATAAATAATCACTTTAAAACATGCTCTTAAAAAGTTTAACTTTTCTAAAAGAGCACTTTTAATTATTTATGCAGCGGAAAACATGAATAAAAAATTCGTGAAGTTTTTATACTCTTTGCATAATATTTTCTTTGACCGAATAAAAAATCATGAACTTTTTATTTTTCTTTATAAAATTCATGAACATTTATTTTTCTTGACAAAATTTCTTTGCATTAATTCGAACAGAAAAGCTATAAAATTTAGCCAGCTCAGCCGGCCTCGGCCTGACGCGGGAGGCGGCCGGAACCCCCGCGCGCTCTGGCTGCTGGCCTTGGCCCAGCGCGCGCGGCGGCGCCCGCGGCTGCCGGCCTCGCCGCAGTGCACGCGGCCCACGGCCTGCACAACGCGCCTTGGTTGCTGGCCTCTTCACTTTCGGCCCAGGGGGGCCGCTCTAGCACTAGGGTTTCTCTGTGGCCGTCGGATCTAATCTGACGGACCAGCGTGACTTTCGCTCGATCAAAACTCCCAGCCGGTCCTCACCGACCGAAAACCTAGCCACTTTTTTGCCTCGTTCGCCCCGCTCGTCTCTCTGTCGACTCTCTCTTGACGGCGGAGCCTCGAGGCTGTGCCCCGGCCGCCCGGCCCGTCGCCGGCGACGGCTGCCACCGCGCGGCGCCATGCCTTTCCCTTTCCTTTCCTTTCTCTTTTCTATTGCAAAGAGAGCCCACGATGCGAGCCCCTCCTCTGCTCTCATGGCCATGCCCAACAGCGGGGAAAATACCTCGCCGACCGCCGGCGACGGCGTCTAGTCGCCGCATCGAGCGAGCCGCGTGGGTCCCCTTCTGTTTTCTCTCCCGCCAGCCACCTCTCTTGGAGAAAGAGACGCGGGCCGAGCCTTTCTCTGCCTGCCTTGCGACCGATGCAACGGCGAGCAGACGGCGGAGCATGCGCCGTCGCCATCCCCCTCGTCGGTTGCGCGTTCGCCTTGCGGTGAGCGCGCCGCCGTCGAGCGGTTTGGCTGCGGTGTCCCCCTCCTTTTTTTTCCTTTCTTTTCCGGTCTAGCTCCGGTGGTTCTTCTTTCGGACGGCTCGGCTTGCCGATGCCCGCCCGGATCGAGAGGAACGGCGCGGCCTTGCGGCGGCGCTACTTTTTCCGTTGAGGATACATTATTTGCCCTTCTAGGGTTCTTTGGGGGGAGACTCTTTTCTTTCTGTGATTTTCCCTTTGTGCCGAAATCAACCTAAGCCTTGCATGGCTCTGAAACCATTGTTATATCCTTTGGATCGTGTAGGCTAGATTTGATCCGGTAGTCCTACCTTCAGGCTGTACTGATGAGCTTGATCCGGCCGCCATGGTGGTGCTGTGGCGGCGGTGATTGCAGTGATGTGGCGAGGTGGTGGCGGTGCATCCCGTCACTACTGCCACTAGTGTAGAACCGGGCAATAACACCGGTTCGTAAGGCCCTTTAGTGCCGGTTCTATAACCGGCACTAAAGTGTGGTCACTAAAGCCCCCCCCCCCCCCCTTAGTACCGGTTTAGCACGAACCGGTGCTAAAGGGCAACCACGGGGCACGAGCCAGCTCCGGGGGCCGGGAGCCCTTTAGTACTGGTTGGTAAAACCAACCGATACTACAAGGTTTGGGGGGTTTTTGGTTTTATGATTTCTTTTTCATTTAATTTTGTGTTTTTCATTTAATTCTTTTTTGTTTGCTGGTATTTTACGATACTACACATTGTACACGTTATTATATATATATATATATATATATATATATATATATATATATATATATATATATAATTACCACTGTTTAATCATCATAGTCATTACCTCTATCTAATCACCACCAACACTAGCTTAAAGAAAAATCATTCACTTGTACCAGAAGCAAGGATATCATCGAGTTCAACATGGTCATGATATTAAAAGCGTTCATAACACCACAAAAGCAAATCATCCTTTGAGATTAAGTTCAGGACGAAGAAACACGGACATGAGAGGACAAAGTACTATAAGAGCATGAACTAGCTAAATCACTCCTGCTGCTCTCTCTCAGGTAAAATAGCATAGAACATGTATAGCTCTCCTGATTCATCATACTGGAGCATGCAGATAAACCTGTCTCCTAATCGTGGGTTGCGCTTCTCATTGCTGCCCCCTAGTACTTCTCTGGGATCGTTAACAATTTTGCTCCAATCTTTCACTTTTAAGCATTCATCGCTTTTAAAATCCTGAATGCACTCATGTGCAATGTAGGATATCTTGGCCGTAAGCTAACCATTGACATGTGACCTTTAGTCTCGATCCACTGATGCACAACTGTCATCGGGAGTCCCTGTTGAAGAACATCGTATAGTAATTAATATACTTAGCAATGGAATTTAAGAAAAAAAAATGTATGCAAAAGATGCACTGAAGACAAATAGTGAAAATATTACCATCGCTCGTAAATAGATGTGACCGTAGTTCAATACGATCACTATTGGTCGCACGTTTTGAGTACTAACATTTCTAAGTGCAGGAAGATAATTTGTCTTGACAGTATGAAGATCCTCAAGCCATGAAACATAATGACTTATCTCCTCGCAGTTTAGTTCAGCTCTGGGACAGTAGTAAGTCCTGTCTACCAAGCGTCGGACATGTTTGCTTGAATGGAAATAAGCTGTCAATAGAAATTAGTTGTCAACTATTTTTGAATAAACAATATCAAAGACATAAATATGGTTGAGAAACTCACATAGTGGTAGAACTGGGGGCGTCTGCACATCGTCCCAGATGTCTCTATTACCTTCAATATCATCTTCCGGAGGAATATCAAAGGTGATAACCATATCAGGCTCAAATGCATAAGCCTTGCATAGTGCTTGCCAAGTTTTGCATTCAAAATAGGTGTACGTGTCTGCATTGTATAATTTGACGTCGAAAGTATAACCATGCTCGGTCTTCAGGTAAACTCTCTTAACCTCCATAGTTTCCATAACACTTAAACCTATCTTATCCAAGACAAAAATTCTTGCATGGCAGGGGATGCGCTAGTAGAATAGTGAAAATTTAAAATTATAAGTTGAAGCAAATGAAGCATATATAAGTCATGCTTAATTAAGAAAAAAGACTTGTCGTTGTGACTTACTGTATCCACTTCGAAGGTCTCATCCAGCTTGATGCTGAAGCGCCTATCATCAACAAGGAAATTCGCACAGGCCGCGTTGGTCTTCACAGTATTCGCACTTAATGAAATCATTTTTGTCGTCAGACGATATTTCCTATTAATTAGATCATCAAATCTCAGATATCTAAATGGACTTACTAAAAATAAACTAGTTCTATTAATTCAACTAATTCAACTAAAAATTTACTAAAAATAAACTAGTTCTATTAATTTTCTTACTAAAATATATAAAGTAGCTATATATAGTAATATTTTAATTAGATCATATACCTAAAAATAAAACTAGCTAGTTGTACTAAAAATAAACTAGCTAGTTGTACTAATTCAACTCCGCGTTTCCTAAAAATAAACTAGTTATATTAATTCAACTAGTTCAAATAATCTCATATACCTAAATTTTCATACTAAAAGTAAACTTGTTCTATTAATTTTCTTACTAAAATATATAAAGTAGCTATATATAGTAATATTTTAATTAGATCATCAAATCTCATAAAGCTAAAAATAAACTAGCTAGTTGTA
>LR738715.1:835899990-835910518 GCA_902687465.1 Secale cereale | reverse complement strand
GGGTTTAGGTTTTGGGGGTTAATTTAGGTGTTTCATATATTGTGTTAGCTAGCTAATTAATAGATAGAAGTGTTCTCTCTTATGTCCGTGCTTGGTCGACGCTACATACTACACATACGTATATGGAGAGGACTAGAGTCACGCTAGCTAGCTAGCTAGCTGCTAGCTACTAAGCAAACGAAGGAACAGAAGATCTCGTATAATCAACATATATATATATATATATGCATACAGAGAGAAGTAATATCGACCACCTCTCCTTCTCCGAGAGATTGGTCGAACAACAAGTTCTCGTATATCTATCCGACACTACCGGGCACATATATACAATAATTATCTCTTACAAAAATAATCTCCTAACACATGGATGCATGGTCCACATAGTATTCTCCGTCTTCAGCGATCACGTGTTCAAGGAAGAATGCCGCCAATTCCTCTTGAATTGCTCGCAGAAGATCTGGTGTTAGGAGTTCATCCCGCATCCGAAACATCTAATTTGAAGTAGGGGGTCAATACATGAAATGATGCTATAAATTTGTGAATATTATTGATTGCTTACGCACTTCAAATTGTTCATCAGTGTAGCCCCGCTCACAGGTCGTGTGGCGGATGGACTCGCAAATGTAGTATCCACAATAATCATTCCCGGGTTCCTGCCACAACCACTTTACAAGAAATAGAGCTCAATCAAACTGATAAGCAAGAATGCCAAATTGGTATTGATGAAACTAGCGCTTGAATCAAGATATAGGAGATGCGCGCGCGGAACATGCTACTATATAGTACTTACTTTCGGGTATCTAAATTGTAGCTTCTTCGGCAGTCCCGGAGCTTTTTTGATGAATTTTTTCCAAGCCCTGCCAGACAAAGGAAACAATTAGTTGATATCAGAAATGAAGTTGCTGATATATATGCATGGTGGATAATATTGATCGATTTAACTTACCTGGCTAGCATTTGAGTCATGTCCGCATACTCCTCGGGATCTTTACGTTTAGAGTCGAAGACAGTTACTATTCCCTTCTCAAGCTTAATCTCTAAGAGAATATAGTGGAAGCTGCGCACGAATGCATGAGATCATCAATTACATCACTATAAACTTGACTGATATATAAGGGAAACCAAATATGCACAAGACATTAACAATCACTTGAAGTTGTAAGGAAAGAGTATTATATCTTTGTTTTCATTTACCACCAACGATCGTAGCAAGTTGGTCTCGGTATCGCCGGGACGCAATTTAACTTCGGTTGCATCTATGAGGTATGTGTTAATAAACCCAATATCACCTACTTGTCTTTTCTTCAATTCGACGATCTTCAATCTGCATAATATAGTGAGGATAATTATAAATACATGCAATGACGATCAGCTACATAGAGAGACTTAATGACAGAAGTAGTACTACTTACAGACAGTAGCAGGTGATCGTTGTTTTATCGAGGGCCAATTGATTGAAAAATTGATAGAACTCCTCAAATGGAACAGGCAACAGGTCAATTCCAATGAGGTCATGCTCCGGTTTAACTCTCAAATACAAGTTATTCCTCCCCCCAGACTCTCTGCAGATTTTCATGTACCAATCATGCAATCTTCGCATATTCGTTGATAGAGATCTTTCATTTTTGACGAGAGGCTTTTTGTACTCGTATCTTTCTATCTGCACGTCCATGAAATCATAGTGTACATCGTCGGACGCGTAATCTGCAAGATTGGTATAACCGGGCACCATCCTCGGATCATTAGCGACCATGTCGCTAGACACCTTGAGCGGGGGGCACGATTGGTTCGCTTGTTCGCCGAGCTGGGCAATTTGTTTCCCAGCTCGCCCTTCTGCTAACCTCTGATCACTTTTTGTACTTCCGGACCGCTTGGCATCTTGAAATGTCTTTTGAATAATGCGGTCATAGTTGCCCTTCGGCTTACTTTTCGCTGGTTGCTTCAGGGCAGCAAGAGTGCGCTTTGCTTTCACCGCATCTATCTTCTCCTCCGGAGGTGGATGGCTCTGTGCTTTCAACCCTTCAAAAAAGTCCTTCACTTCGCCTTCAGCGATCTTCGTGTTTTCCTCGTCGGACCTCTCGTACGGTAACTTCTCTAGAGGCGTGAGAGAAGGACCGAATCTGCATCGCCTCCCGCCTCTGGCTGTACTGGTAGACGTCGCCGGACCAGACGAAGCAGCTGTCTTTCTTACTTGCTTAGGCGCCGGAGCAGGAGCAGCCGGAGCGGCGGCAGGTCTCTTCCGCCCTTGCTGATTAGGCGAAGGAGGAGCTGGCTGTCTGCTCGGGCGCGCCGGCGGCGAAGAAGGCGGAGTGCCGCCACGCGCCAGCGGCGAAGGAGGCGGTGTGCCGCCACGCGCCGGAGAAGGAGCCGGAGTGCCCTGATGGTCACTCGCCGGAGAAGGAGCCGGAGTGCCCTGATGGTCACTCGCCGGAGGAGGAGGCGGTGGAGGAGGCGGAGTGCCCTGACTCGTCGTCGGAGGAGGAGGAGGCGGAGGCGTCCAGTTCAGAATGTTGATTAGGTCCTTCCGCCATAGGCATGGAGTCTTCAGTGAAGAACCCAGCCGAGTCTCCCCTTCACCGGTAGGGTGGTCAAGCTGGAGCTCCTCAAATCCCTCCGTTATTTCATCGACCATCACCCTAGCATATCCTTCTGGAATCGGCCGGCAGTGAAAAGTGTCGTCTGGTCCAGAAGGATAAACAGAGCCAGCAGCCGCCTTGACCTTCAGATTCATCCACTGTGCCATAAGGTGGCAATTTTGTGCCTGCATGATAGCATCCACAGGATTCCTGGCAGTAGCCGTCAAGGCAAGCTCTGGCTGAAGCAGCTCGGTGGAAGCCACGCTGCTTCTCCGCTGAGATGGCGGGGTAGCTTCGGGGGAAGCTTCGGCAATTCTTTTCTCCCGATCTGCTTCCCGTTCCTCTATCGCTTGTATTCTGGCCCGCAGCGCCTGGATTTCGGTCATCTCCATTTTCTTCCTCCTGTCGTGGCATTTGTAGCCTCCTGCGTCCGGAAACCCAGCACGCCACGGAAGGGAGCCTGGCGTGCCTCGTGTCCGTCCAGGGTGCTCAGGATTCCCGAGGGCCATTGTCAGCTCGTCGTTCTCTCTGTCGGGGATGAACGTCCCTGCATGCGCTGCTTTGATATACTGCCGCATCTTCCTGAGTGGTGTTTCCAATTGCTTGTCCGTCCAAATGCACCACCCTGTTACATGGTCCAAGGTTCCGCCAGCCCCGAAGAACCAAGTCCGGCAACGTTCTGGCCAGTGCATTGTCTCTGGTTCGATCCCTTTCTGAAGCAGATCATTCTCAGCCTTGGCCCACTTAGGCCGGGCTACGAGGTAGCCGCCCGACCCCGTGCGATGGTGATGCATCTTCTTTGCAGCATTTATCCGGTTTGTCTCCGACATCTTCTGACTCTTTTCCGACTTCTTATGGGCCACAAATGCGGGCCAGTCATCTTTGATCTTCTCATATATGCCCACGAATTCTGGAGTCGTTTTCTCTTTGACAAACGTATTCAGTTTTTTCTTCCATGCCCTGAATTGGTCTGCCATCTTCGAAAGTGCATAAGACTTGATTAAGTCCTCTTTAACTGGCTTCGCCGGATCACCCTCTCGCGGTAGGACGAAGTTTGACTTCAGCTCAGTCCAAAGATCTTCTTTCTGCATATCAGTGACATAAGTCACCTGAGCGTCGTTTGCAGCCGGCTTTAACCATTGATGGATGCTGATCGGGATCTTGTCCCTAACCAGAACCCCGCACTGATTAACAAATGCGTTCTTTGTGCGAATGGGTGCAAACGGCTCGCCGGAGCGCGAGATTTCTGAGATCTCAAACTTTTCATCCGGCCTCAACTTTTTCTTCGCTCCTCGTCTCTTTACCGAAGATTTGCTCGATCCGGAGGGCTAGAAAAGGAACAAAGACGAGAGTTAATGAATGAATCAATTAACTAGTCAGCACATGCTTAACTAACATATATACCTCCTGGCCGGACTCGGTTCGGTCACCGGAGCCAGCATCACGGTCTCCTTCTTGCACCGGCATTGGGTCACCGGAGCCGTCCTCACGGTCTACTTCTTCCATGTGCATTGGGTCACCGAATTCATCAATATCATAGCCTAGATCTTCCAGCCGCAGCTCTTGTTCGACCTGCTCATCGGTGTCGTTGAGATACGACCTGACGGCATTTTGTCCGTCTGCGATTATGTCCATCAACATCGCTTCTTGTGCTAGGTCTCGGGTGTTGTCGTCCATTGTTTCTACAAATATTTACAACATGCCAATTATTATTCAAACATGACAGATGGATATATTAATGGCAAACGTAGAACTAGATTCAACCCTCGACTACTCGGCGATCCACAAACCCTAGACCCCCTCATGTCACATTTTGTCTAGCTAGTGTCAAAGGATTCAACAAAACCAATACTTCATCATTAGGCGAAAGTAACAGTAGCATGATGGTACGAAGCTCTCCAAAGTTGTTTTGGAACGAAGTCCCAGATAAGATAATCCGTAACAAAAGACGGATTATCCTATCAGGAACTCCGTTCCAGAACATCTTTGCATAACTTCGTACCAACATGCCCCGGTTACTTCTGGCAAATGATGAAGTCATGGAATTTTTCAATACTTTGACACTAGCTAGGCAACCTCTCTCGACCCCTCGACCCCCGACTGCTCGGCGATCCACAACCCTAGACCCCCTCATGTCACATTTTGTCGAGTGTCAAAGGATTCAACAAAACCAATACTTCATCATTAGGCGAAAGTAACAGTAGCATGATGGTACGAAGCTCTCCAAAGTTATTTTGGAACGGAGTCTCAGATAGGATAATTCGTAACAAAAGACGGATTATTCTATCAGGAACTCCGTTCCAAAATATCTTTGCATAACTTTGTACCAAAATGCCTCGGTTACTTCTAGCAAATGATGAAGTCATGGAATTCTTCAATACTTTGAGCCCCGACTGCTCGGCGATCCACAACCCTAGACCCCCGACTGCTAGGCAACCTCTCGACCCCTCGCCCTTCGGCCTCTCGGTCCCTCGACGACCCTCGACCCCTCGACCTTCGGCCTCGGTCCCTCGACGACCCTCGACCCCGGCCCCCCCTAATGTCGAAGTTATCGGGGAGGGTGTATATCGACATAGACATATCCGATAAAAAAAGAGGAAGAAGAAGAAAAAAGGAACCGCTAGAGGAGAAGATCGGAGAAAAAAAAGAAAAAAAAAAGGAGAAGAAGAAAGGAATAGAGGAGAAGAAGAGAAAATTTCTCTTCTTCTCCTCTATTCCTTTCTTCTTCTCCTCTTTTTTTCTTTTTTTTCTTCTTCTTATTTATTTCTCCTCTTCTTCCTCTCCTCTTCTTCTTTCTTTCCTCTTTCTTATTTTCTTCTTTCCTATCCTTCTTTTTCTAAATTTGTAACTTTTGCATATATAAAACTTTCTATATATATTTAGCATATATAAACAAAAAACTATATAGCCACATACACATATATATACATCACATATACACACATCACATATATACAGCAATTTCCTAAGAAAAAATATATTTATATACACATAAATATATATTTAACATATATATTTAGCAAATTCCTAAGAAAAAAAAGATATACACATACATATAAATACAGCAACTATATATACAGCAACTATATATACAGCAACTATATATACTGCAATTTATATAAACATAAAAAAAATATACACATAAATATACTGCAATTTATACATATATACACAGCAACTATATATATATATATAGCAATATTAAACATAAAAAAAGAGCCCCTCACATCGGCAGGGCTGGGCGGCGCGACGGCGGCGGGGCGGGGCGGCGACGAGGCGGCGTCGGGGCGCGGCGGCGCGACGGCGGCGGCGCGGGGCGACGGGCCGGCCGGGGCGCGGCGACGGCGCGGGGCGGGGCGACGGCGCAGGGCGCGGCGACGGCGCGGGGCGGGGCGACGAGGCGGCGTCGGGGGCGACGGCGACGGCGACGGGGCGACGGGGCGACGGGGGCGACGGCGACGGCGACGGGGAAGGAGCAGATCGAGGGAGGCGTCGGGGCGGGGAAGAAGGAAACTGCCCAAAATTTCGCAAGTCCTGGTTATATAGGAGGGGCATTAGTCCCGGTTGGTGGCTGAAACCGGGACTAATGCCCCCCTTTAGTCCCGGTTGCTGCCACCAACCGGGACTAAAGGTCCCTTTTCAGCAGCCCAAAGGGCGGGAAGGAGGGGCCTTTAGTCCCGGTTGGTGGCAGCAACCGGGACTAATGCCACCCTTTAGTCCCGGTTGGTGGCAGCAACCGGGACTAAAGGCCTTGCCGCGGTGCGGTGGGAAGTTTAGTCCCACCTCGCTAGTTGAGGGAGAGCAGCACCAGTTTATAAGCCCCGCTGCCTCTCTCCTCTCGAACTCCTCTAAACTGCAGGCCTAAGGGCCTAAACTGACACTGCTTTGCCTGTGGACTTGCTGGGCTTTCTACGGGCCTGAATCCTGGCCCATGTTTGGGTTTCTAGTCGTATTCAGGCCGTGTGGGCCCAGCAGGTGGCATATTTTTTTTTTCTTTGTTGCTTTATTTTTTAGTTTTGTTTCTACTTTCAACAAAATACTTACTGTTGCTATTTTTATTTATTTGTTTTCTTTGTTTCTTTATTTATTTGATTTTGTTTCTACTTACAAAAAAATATTTATTGTTGCTATTTTTTTTCAAGTTTTTTTGTTTTGTTTTCTGCATTATTTATTTTCTTTTGTAAAACCAATTACGAACTTTCTGTTAGTGCAAGTAGTATTCAAATTTGAATAGTTTAAATTTGAAATTATTTGTTTTCTTTGTTGCTTTATTTATTTTATTTTGTTTCTTTTCAGCAGCCCAAAGGGCGGGAAGGAGGGACCTTTAGTCCCGGTTGGTGGCAGCAACCGGGACCAAAGGCCCTGAGCTGGCGCGGGTGCGGTGGGATGTTTAGTCCCACCTCGCTAGCTGAGGGAGCTCGAGAGTGGTTTATAAGGGCTGCTGCTCCCACCCTCTCGAGCTCCTCTCAAATGCAGGCTTCTGGGCCTAACTCTGCGCGCTGCCCTGTGAGCTTGCTGGGCCTTATATTACAGGTGGATCCTGTGCTATAGGCCTTGCAGGCTCACTGGGCAGCGCCCAATTTTTTTCTTTCCTTTTTTGCTTTATTTATTTCTAAGTTGTTTTTTGCTGTATTTAGAGTTGCTTTATTTATTTTATTTTCTTTGTTTATTTCTAAGTTGTTTTTTGCTGTATTTAGAGTTGCTTTATTTATTTTACTTTCTTTATTTATTTTCTTTGTTGCTTTATTTATTTTATTTTGTTTATACTTACAACAAAATACTTATTGTTGCTATTTATTTTTCAAGTTTGTTTTGTTTTGTTTTGTTTTGTTAGTGCAAGTAGTATTGAAATTTGAATAGTACAAACGGACAATGGTATCATACTAGTTTGTTACAAAGTTGGCATGGTATCATCATAATAGTTGCGGAAATAACTCTTCACTTTTTCTTCGCTTGTGTCATTTGCTTATTGCGCCGTAACCATGGATAATCTTCATCGTTTATCAGGATGCTTGGGTCAGCCTTGACTTTGAAGGGAGGAATTTCATGAAACTTTTCATAATCTTCAGACATGTCTGTCTTGCCCTCCACTCCCAGGATGTCCCTTTTTCCTGAAAGAACTATGTGGCGCTTTGGCTCATCGTATGATGTATTCGCTTCCTTATCTTTTCTTTTTCTCGGTCTGGTAGACATGTCCTTCACATAGATAACCTGTGCCACATCATTGGCTAGGACGAACGGTTCGTCAGTGTATCCAAGATTTTTCAGATCCACTGTTGTCATTCCGTACTGTGGGTCTACCTGTACCCCGCCTCCTGACAGATTGACCCATTTACACTTAAACAAAGGGACCTTAAAATCATGTCCGTAGTCAAGTTCCCATATGTCCACTGTGTAACCATAATATGTGTCCTTTCCCCTCTCGGTTGTTGCATCAAAGCGGACACCGCTGTTTTGGTTGGTGCTCTTTTGATCTTGGACAATCGTGTAAAATGTATTCCCATTTATCTCGTATCCTTTGTAAATGAATACAGTCGAAGATGGTCCCCTGGACAACAAGTACAACTCATCACAAACAGTGTTGTCACCTCTGAGACGTGTTTCCAACCAACTGCTGAAAGTCCTGATGTGTTCACGTGTAATCCAGTCGTCGCACTGCTCCGGGTGTTTGGAGCGCAGACTGTTCTTGTGTTCATCGACATACGGGGTCACCAATGTAGAGTTCTGTAGAACTGTGTAGTGTGCTTGAGACCAAGAATAACCGTCCCTGCATATTATTGAGTCCCTTCCAAGCGTGCCTTTTCCAGTCAGTCTCCCCTCGTACCGCGATTTAGGGAGACCTATCTTATTAAGGCCAGGAATGAAGTCAACACAAAACCCGATGACATCCTCTGTTTGATGGCCCATGGAGATGCTTCCTTCTGGCCTTGCGCGGTTACGGACATATTTCTTGAGGACTCCCATGAACCTCTCAAAGGGGAACATATTGTGTAGAAATACGGGCCTCAGAATGACAATCTCGTCGACTAGATGAACTAGGACGTGTGTCATGATATTGAAGAAGGATGGTGGGAACACAAGCTCGAAACTGACAAGACATTGCGCCACATCACTCCTTAGCCTTGGTACGATTTCTGGATCGATCACCTTCTGAGAGATTGCATTGAGGAATGCACATAGTTTCACAATGGCTAATCGGACGTTTTCCGGTAGAAGCCCCCTCAATGCAACCGGAAGAAGTTGCGTCATAATCACATGGCAGTCATGAGACTTTAGGTTCTGGAACTTTTTCTCTGCCATATTTATTATTCCCTTTATATTCGACGAGAAGCCAGTCGGGACCTTCATACTGAAAAGGCATTCAAAGAAGATTTCTTTCTCTTCTTTCGTAAGAGCATAGCTGGCAGGACCTTCATACTGCTTCGGAGGGATGCCGTCTTTTTCGTGCAAACGTTGCAGGTCCTCCCGTGCCTCAGATGTATCTTTTGTCTTTCCATACACGCCCAAGAAGCCTAGCAGGTTCACGCAAAGGTTCTTCGTCACGTGCATCACGTCGATTGAAGAGCGGACCTCTAGGTCTTTCCAGTAGGGTAGGTCCCAAAATATAGATTTCTTCTTCCACATGGGTGCGTGTCCCTCATCGTCATTCGGAACAGCTAGTGCGCCGGGGCCCTTTCCGAAGATTACATGTAAATCATTGACCATAGCAAGTACGTGATCACCGGTACGCATGGCGGGCTTCTTCCGGTGATCTGCCTCGCCTTTGAAATGCTTGCCTTTCTTTCGACATTGATGGTTGGTCGGAAGAAATCGACGATGGCCCAGGTACACATTCTTCCTGCACTTGTCCAGGTATATACTTTCAGTGTCATCTAAACAGTGCGTGCATGCGTGGTATCCTTTGTTTGTCTGTCCTGAAAGGTTACTGAGAGCGGGCCAATCGTTGATGGTCACGAACAACAACGCCTTTAGATCAAATTCCTCCTGTTTGTGCTCATCCCACGCATGTACACCGTTTCCATTCCACAGCTGTAAAAGTTCTTCAACTAATGGCCTTAGGTACACATCAATGTCGTTGCCGGGTTGCTTAGGGCCTTGGATGAGAACTGGCATCATAATGAACTTCCGCTTCATGCACATCCAAGGAGGAAGGTTATACATACATAGAGTCACGGGCCAGGTGCTGTGATTGCTGCTCTGCTCCCCGAAAGGATTAATGCCATCCGCGCTTAGAGCAAACCATACGTTCCTTGCATCCTTTGCAAACTCCTCCCAGTACTTTCTCTCGATTTTTCTCCATTGCGACCCGTCAGCGGGTGCTCTCAACTTCCCGTCTTTCTTACGGTCCTCACTGTGCCATCGCATCAACTTGGCATGCTCTCTGTTTCGAAACAAACATTTCAACCGTGGTATTATAGGAGCATACCACATCACCTTCGCAGGAACCCTCTTCCTGGCGGGCTCGCCATCAACATCACCAGGGTCATCTCGTCTGATCTTATACCGCAATGCACCGCATACCGGGCATGCGTTCAGATCGTTGTATGCACCACGGTAGAGGATGCAGTCATTAGGGCATGCAGGTATCTTCTGCACCTCCAATCCTAGAGGGCATACGACCTTTTTTGCTGCGTATGTACTGTCGGGCAATTCGTTATCCTTCGGAAGCTTCTTCTTCAATATTTTCAGTAGCTTCTCAAATCCTTTGTCAGCCACAGCATTCTCTGCCTTCCACTGCAGCAATTCCAGTACGGTACCGAGCTTTGTGTTGCCATCTTCGCAATTGGGGTACAACCCTTTTTTGTGATCCTCTAACATGCGATCGAACTTCAGCTTCTCCTTTTGACTTTCGCATTGTGTCCTTGCATCGACAATGACCCGGCGAAGATCATCATTTGGTTCCTCTTGATCTTCAGCAGCTTCACCCGTTGCAGCATCATTGGGCACACCGT
>LR738715.1:835877941-835899337 GCA_902687465.1 Secale cereale | reverse complement strand
AACCGGGACTAAAGGTCCCTTTTCAGCAGCCCAAAGGGCGGGAAGGAGGGGTCTTTAGTCCCGGTTGGTGGCAGCAACCGGGACTAAAGGGGGGCATTAGTCCCGGTTTCAGCCACCAACCGGGACTAATGCCTCCCTTTAGTCCCAGTTGGTGCCACCAACCGGGACCAAAGGCCCTGTGCTGGCGCGGGTGCGGTGGGATGTTTAGTCCCACCTCGCTAGCTGAGGGAGCTCGAGAGTGGTTTATAAGGGCTGCTGCTCCCACCCTCTCGAGCTCCTCTCAAATGCAGGCTTCTGGGCCTAACTCTGCGCGCTGCCCTGTGAGCTTGCTGGGCCTTATATTACAGGTGGATCCTGTGCTATAGGCCTTGCAGGCTCACTGGGCAGCGCCCAATTTTTTTTTCCTTTTTTGCTTTATTTATTTCTAAGTTGTTTTTTGCTGTATTTAGAGTTGCTTTATTTATTTTATTTTCTTTGTTTATTTCTAAGTTGTTTTTTGCTGTATTTAGAGTTGCTTTATTTATTTTACTTCCTTTATTTATTTTCTTTGTTGCTTTATTTATTTTATTTTGTTTATACTTAATTACAACAAAATACTTATTGTTGCTTTTATTTCTAAGTTGTTTTTTGCTGTATTTAGAGTTGCTTTATTTATTTTATTTTCTTTGTTTATTTCTAAGTTGTTTTTTGCTGTATTTAGAGTTGCTTTATTTATTTTACTTTCTTTATTTATTTTCTTTGTTGCTTTATTTATTTTATTTTGTTTATACTTACAACAAAATACTTATTGTTGCTATTTATTTTTCAAGTTTGTTTTGTTTTGTTAGTGCAAATAGTATTGAAATTTGAATAGTACAAACGGACAATGGTATCATACTCGTTTGTTACAAAGTTGGCATGGTATCATCATAATAGTTGCGGAAATAACTCTTCACTTTTTCTTCGCTTGTGTCATTTGCTTATTGCGCCGTAACCATGGATAATCTTCAGCGTTTATCAGGATGCTTGGGTCAGCCTTGACTTTGAAGGGAGGAATTTCATGAAACTTTTCATAATCTTCAGACATGTCTGTCTTGCCCTCCACTCCCAGGATGTCCCTTTTTCCTGAAAGAGCTATGTGGCGCTTTGGCTCATCGTATGATGTATTTGCTTCCTTATCTTTTCTTTTTCTCGGTCTGGTAGACATGTCCTTCACATAGATAACCTGTGCCACATCATTGGCTAGGACGAACGGTTCGTCAGTGTATCCAAGATTTTTCAGATCCACTGTTGTCATTCCGTACTGTGGGTCTACCTGTACCCCGCCTCCTGACAGATTGACCCATTTACACTTAAACAAAGGGACCTTAAAATCATGTCCGTAGTCAAGTTCCCATATGTCCACTATGTAACCATAATATGTGTCCTTTTCCCTCTCGGTTGTTGCATCAAAGCGGACACCGCTGTTTTGGTTGGTGCTCTTTTGATCTTGGACAATCGTGTAAAATGTATTCCCATTTATCTCGTATCCTTTGTAAATCAATACAGTCGAAGATGGTCCCCTGGACAACAAGTACAACTCATCACAAACAGTGTTGTCACCTCTGAGACGTGTTTCCAACCAACTGCTGAAAGTCCTGATGTGTTCACGTGTAATCCAGTCGTCGCACTGCTCCGGGTTTTTGGAGCGCAGACTGTTCTTGTGTTCATCGACATACGGGGTCACCAATGTAGAGTTCTGTAGAACTGTGTAGTGTGCTTGAGACCAAGAATATCCGTCCCTGCATATTATTGAGTCCCTTCCAAGCGTGCCTTTTCCAGTCAGTCTCCCCTCGTACCGCGATTTAGGGAGACCTATCTTATTAAGGCCAGGAATGAAGTCAACACAAAACCCGATGACATCCTCTGTTTGATGGCCCATGGAGATGCTTCCTTCTGGCCTAGCGCGGTTACGGACATATTTCTTTAGGACTCCCATGAACCTCTCAAAGGGGAACATATTGTGTAGAAATACGGGCCCCAGAATGACAATCTCGTCGACTAGATGAACTAGGACGCGTGTCATGATATTGAAGAAGGATGGTGGGAACACCAGCTCGAAACTGACAAGACATTGCGCCACATCACTCCTTAGCCTTGGTACGATTTCTGGATCGATCACCTTCTGAGAGATTGCATTGAGGAATGCACATAGCTTCACAATGGCTAATCGGACGTTTTCCGGTAGAAGCCCCCTCAATGCAACCGGAAGCAGTTGCGTCATAATCACGTGGCAGTCATGAGACTTTAGGTTCTGGAACTTTTTCTCTGGCATATTTATTATTCCCTTTATATTCGACGAGAAGCCAGTCGGGACCTTCATACTGAGCAGGCATTCAAAGAAGATTTCTTTCTCTTCTTTCGTAAGAGCGTAGCTGGCAGGACCTTCATACTGCTTCGGAGGCATGCCGTCTTTTTCGTGCAAACGTTGCAGGTCCTCCCGTGCCTCAGGTGTATCTTTTGTCTTTCCATACACGCCCAAGAAGCCTAGCAGGTTCACGCAAAGGTTCTTCGTCACGTGCATCACGTCGATTGAAGAGCGGACCTCTAGGTCTTTCCAGTAGGGTAGGTCCCAAAATATAGATTTCTTCTTCCACATGGGTGCGTGTCCCTCAGCGTCATTCGGAACAGCTAGTGCGCCGGGGCCCTTTCCAAAGATTACGTGTAAATCATTAACCATAGCAAGTACGTGATCACCGGTACGCATGGCGGGCTTCTTCCGGTGATCTGCCTCGCCTTTGAAATGCTTGCCTTTCTTTCGACATTGATGGTTGGTCGGAAGAAATCGACGATGGCCCAGGTACACATTCTTCCTGCACTTGTCCAGGTATATACTTTCAGTGTCATCTAAACAGTGCGTGCATGCGTGGTATCCTTTGTTTGTCTGTCCTGAAAGGTTACTGAGAGCGGGCCAATCGTTGATGGTCACGAACAGCAACGCCTTTAGGTCAAATTCCTCCTGTTTGTGCTCATCCCACGCACGTACACCGTTTCCATTCCACAGCTGTAAAAGTTCTTCAACTAATGGCCTTAGGTACACATCAATGTCGTTGCCGGGTTGCTTAGGGCCTTGGATGAGAACTGGCATCATAATGAACTTCCGCTTCATGCACATCCAAGGGCATGCATGTATCTTCTGCACCTCCAATCCTAGAGGGCATACGACCTTCTTTGCTGCGTATGTACTGTCGGGCAATTCGTTATCCTTCGGAAGCTTCTTCTTCAATATTTTCAGTAGCTTCTCAAATCCTTTGTCAGCCACAGCATTCTCTGCCTTCCACTGCAGCAATTCCAGTACGGTACCGAGCTTTGTGTTGCCATCTTCGCAATTGGGGTACAACCCTTTTTTGTGATCCTCTAACATGCGATCGAACTTCAGCTTCTCCTTTTGACTTTCGCATTGTGTCCTTGCATCGACAATGACCCGGCGAAGATCATCATTTGGTTCCTCTTGATCTTCAGCAGCTTCACCCGTTGCAGCATCATTGGGCACATCGTCTGGTTCCTCTTGATCTTCACCAGCTCCCCCCATTGCAGCATCACCGTATTCAAGGGGCACATAGTTGTCATCGTACTCTTCTTCTTCGCCGTCTTCCATCATAACCCCTATTTCTCCGTGCCTCGTCCAAACATTATAGTGTGGCATGAAACCCTTGTAAAGCAGGTGGGAGTGAAGGATTTTTCGGTTAGAGTAAGACATCGTATTCACACATTTAGTGCATGGACAACACATAAAACCATTCTGCTTGTTTGCCTCTGCCGCATTTAGAAACTCACGCACGCCCTTAATGTACTCGGAGGTGTGTCTGTCACCGTACATCCATTGGCGGTTCATCTGCGTGCATTTATATATAATTAAGTGTGTCAAAAACCATTACAGAACATCATAAATAGATAATTAAGTGACCAAATGGATAAAAGTTCATCATCACATTAAAACCAAAGTACATACATATATAGTTCTCATCTAACAACATATAGCTCTCCATACACATCGAAACTATGTAAAACATTTCAACGCGAAAACAAATGCTATCAGAATCGCAACCAAGGTAACAATTGATCCAACGGCATAATGATACCAAGCCTCGGTATTAATGGCATATTTTCTAATCTTTTTAATCTTCAACCGCATTGCATCCATCTTGATCTTGTGATCATCGATGACATCCGCAACATGCAACTCCAATATCATCTTCTCGTCCACAATTTTTTTTATTTTTTCCTTCAAGAATTTGTTTTCTTCTTCAACTAAATTTAACCTCTCGACAATAGGGTCCATCTTGATCTTGTGATCATCGATAACTTCCGCAACATGCAACTCCAATTCCATCTTCTCCTCCTCCATTTTTTCCAATTTTTTCTTTAACGAAATGTTTTCCTCTTCAACTAAATTTAACCTCTCCACAAGAGGGTCGGTTGGAATTTCCGGTTCAACTACCTCCTAGACATAATAAAACATCTATGCATGTCAGGTTGGTCGGCATAACTATCATAAGCACTAAAACAAATAGTTATAAATTAAAGATAATATACCACATCCGAATCGTAGACCGGACGAGGGCCCACGTGTGCGGATATCAAAACCATCGCACTATATAATAACAAGCAATAATAAACGTAAGAAAATTAGACAAATATCTATCTAAAGCAATAATAAAAGTAAGAAAAGCATGGGCATAACAAGAGGCTCACCACGGTGGTGCCGGTGACGAGATCGGCGGGGGCGATCGACGGCGGCGAAGACGGGGACGGGACGTGACGGACCGCTAAACCTAGACAAATCTCGGAGAAAATAGAGCTTCGAGAGGAGAAAAGCTTAACTAGTGTGGCTCGGGCATTCCACCGAACACGTTGTGTGCATAGGAGGTGAGCTAGAGCACCACTAACCCCTCTCCCCCTCGGCCAGAAAAAAAATAGAGCAGTGAGCTCTGCTCTTGAGTGAGGGGGTTTATATAGGCAACTCACTGGTCCCGGTTGGTTCTACAAACCGGGGCTAAAGGGGTGCCTTTGGTCCCGGTTCATAAAACAAACCGAGACCAATAGTGGTGGGCCAGGAGCAAGAGCCATTGGTCCCGGTTTTTAGCTCCAACCGGGACCAATAGGTCCAGACGAACCGGGACCAATGGCCCACGTGGCCCGGCCGGCCCCCTGGGCTAACGAACCGGGTCCAGTACCCCCATTGGTCCCGGTTCTAGATTGAACCGGGGCTAATGGGCTGGACCAATGCCCTGTTTTCTACTAGTGGTTGCTGGTCCTCCCATGCCTCAGGTGTATCTTTTGTCTTCTCATACACGCCCAAGAAGCCAAGCAGTGTCACACAAAGATTCTTCCTCACGTGCATCACGTCGATTGCGAAGCGGATCTCTAGGTCTTTCCAATAGGGCAGGTCCCAAAGTATAGATTTTTCTTCCACATGGGTGCGCGTCCGTCACCGTCATTCGGAACAGGTTGTCCACCAGGACCCTTTCCAAAGACCACCTTCAAATCCTTGACCATATCATGTACATCAGCACCAGTAGGGTGGCGAGGCTTCGTCCGGTGATCCGCCTCACCTTTGAAATGCTTGCCTTTCTTTCTTACGGGATGCCTGCTCGGAAAAAATCGACGATGTCCCAGGTACACATTCTTCTTACAATTAGCGAAATATATATTGCCGGTATCGTCCAAACAGTGTGTGCATGCGCGGTATCCCTTGTTTGTCTGTCCTGAAAGGTTACTTAGAGCAGGCCAATCATTGATGGTCACGAACAGCAACGCCTTTAGGTCAAATTCTTCCCCCATGTGCTCATCCCACGCACGTACACATGTTCCATTCCACAGTTGTAAGAGTTTTTCAACTAATGGCCTTAGGTACACATCAATGTCGTTGTCGGGTTGCTTAGGGCCTTGGATTAGCACTGGCATCATAATGAACTTCCGCTTCATGCACAACCAAGGAGGAAGGTTATACAAACATAGAGTCACAGGCCAGGTGCTATGGTTGCTGCTCTGCTCCCCAAAATGATTAATGCCATCTGTGCTTAGACCAAACCATACGCTCCTTGCGTCATCTGCAAACTCCTTCCCGTACTTTCTTTCGATTTTTCTCCACCGCGACCCGTCGGCGGGTACTCTCAACTTTCCGTCTTTCTTACGGTCTTCTCTGTGCCATCGCATCGCCTTGGCATGCTCTTTGTTTTGAAACAAACGTTTCAACCGTGGTATTATAGGAGCATACCACATCACCTTGGCAGGAATCTTCTTCCTGGGGCGCTCGCCCTCGACATCACCAGGGTCATGGCGGCTGATCTTATAGCACAATGCACCGCATACCGGGCAAGCGTTCAAATCCTCGTACTCACCGCGGTAGAGGATGCAATCATTAGGGCATGCATGTATCTTCTGCACCTCTAACCCTAGAGGGCAGACAACCTTCTTTGCTTCGTACGTACTCTCGGGTAATTGGTTGTCCTTTGGAAGCATATCCTTTATCATTACCAGCAACTTTCCAAATCCCTTGTCAGATACACCATTCTCTGCATTCCATTGTAGCAATTCCAGTGTGCTGCCCAGCTTTTTCTTGTCACCTACGCAATTCGGGTACAACAATTTTTTGTGATCCTCTAACATGCGCTGCAACTTCTTCTTCTCCAAATCACTTGCGCAGTTTCTCTTTGCATTGGCAATGGCCCGGCCTAGATCATCAACGGGCTCATCTGATGCCTCTTCTTCAGCTTCTTCCCGCATTGGCGGCTCAGCTTCTTCCCGCATTACCGACTCAGCTTCTTTCCCCATTGTTGTATTATCGTATTCAGGGAACCCATGGCCAGGATAGCTGTCGTCGTCCTCTTCTTCTTCATTGTCTTCCATCATAACCCCTCTTTCTCCGTGCTTGGTCCAAACATTATAGTGGGGCACGAAACCGGACTTAAATAGGTGGACATGAATGGTTCTTGACTTAGAATAATTTTGACCATTCTTACAGACAGCACATGGACAAGGCATAAAACCATCCGCCCGCTTGTTTGCCTCGGCCGCAAGCAGAAAAGTTTGCACGCCATTAATGAACTCGGGAGAGCATCGGTCATCGTACATCCATTGTCGGCTCATCTTCAATACACAACACCAAAAACACCAACTTAATACAAGTTCATACATAAAGTTCATACAACACTTAAATGCAACAAACAAATAACTCTCTAGCTAAAGCATTTAAATGCAACAACAAATGCGATCAAGATCGCAACTAAGGTAACAATTAATCCAACATCATAATGATACCAAGCCTCACTATCGATGGCATATTTTCTAATCTATCTAATCTTCAAGCGCATTTTCTTCATCTTGATCTTGTGATCATCGACGACATCGGCAAGATGCAACTCCAATTCCATCTTCTCGTCCTCAATTCTTTTCAATTTTTCTTTCAAGTACTCGTTTTCTCTTTCAACTAAATTTAACCTCTCCTAGATATGCAAACTAAGTGTTATTTTGGACCTCAATTTGCATATAAATCAAATACTAGCACATATATTTCCTCCCAAATTACTAAACTCACAAATTAATCACTATATAAAGCATTGCAAGAGCTAATCTAGCAATGAGAGATGAAAGGACAAAGTTGCTAACCTTTGTGATCATTTGAATGGATGGGGGCCTTCAAATCTTGACAAATTTTGGGCAAAATATGTGATGAGATCGAGAGGAAGAGGGGAAGAACAGAGAGGGAGAGGGGAAAGGGGAAGAACAGAGCGAGCTCGGGGGGACGAAGGGTTTATGTACGACCACCTTTAGCACCGGTTCGTGTGAAGAACCGGTACTAAAGGTGCTGGAGGGGCACCAGGCTGACAACATCCTGCCACCACTCTCATTAGTACCGGTTCGTGGCACGAACCGGTGCTAAAGGTTCGTCACAAACCGATACTAATGAGAGCGGCCCGGCTAGCCGTTGAAACCGACACTAGTGTACACATTAGTGCAGGCTCAAATTCAAACCGGCACTAATGTGCTTCACGTTTGACCCTTTTTCTACTAGTGTGCGAAACCCTGGGAAGGGATTATCGGTGGGGTGTGCGGCTTGCGACGAACCTCGTGTTACGAGCCGCCGACCCCCACCTCTTTATATAGCGCAGTGTGATAGGGGCCCGCCAGCCATAGTGGGCTGGGCGCCCCCGATCATGGCGCAGATCTAAGGGCCCGGTGGACCGTTGGGCCCACGCGAAGGAGATCAACATAACACTAGGCATTAGCTTACATTATAGTTTCGTCCCAGCAACGCAACGTACGTAGACGCCAGCAACGCAACGTGCGTGTGATCGAGCTGTACGCGTCGAGGCGATACACGGATCGTAAAATTTGTCGGGCGCCGGGGCTGGGTCGGTCGATACTGTCTGTACCTTCCGCGACCCATGCATGTACATCCACGCAACGGTGCCGGCCCAGGCGCCCACCTCACTGGCTCATTTTTATGTTGACGTTCCTGTATCAGCATACACGCCAGCTCTTCTACTTGAAACTCTTGAGTGTAAAAGTTGAAGGAACTCGTATATTTCCGTACGATGTCCCAACAAAGCATGCCCTAGAATAGTGCAACTTTCACGGCAAGTGGCGGTCGCCGTACGTGCTGCTCCGGTTAGCTGCGCTGGGTGCGGGCCAACACGTACGTGCATGCCGTGCTGTGCCGGATCCGAAGCAGTGCGGTGGAAGGGCTGAGGCTGAGGGGGCTCCGGCCGGCCGGGCCATCGTGGGGCTCGTCCCACGTGGACGTGCATGGACCAACAGCTGGACGTTCACTCCTGTCGGGTTGCTATGCCACCTTTCTCGTCATCTCCTCTGGCTGCCCACTGCCCAGGCTTGCTTGCTTGCCCCAATCCCTTTCGGACCGACTCTACTAGGCATAGTCCGAGTATTATGAGCTTCCAGCATGCATGGTTCAAAAACGATCGGTGCACCACGTACTCCGTACACGTACCTGGTAAGGTACAATAAAGTGTCAGAAAGCATGCAGAAGAAAAGTGTCTGAAAACCATGAGACGGATCGAGCACTGTATCCGTCAACACATCGGCGAGATCTTGGGTATGAACGCCTTGGAAGCCGCGAAACCGGTCACATGGAGCTGGAGACTGTGCCTGCATGCCATCGCCATGTCCAGACGAGCAGACCACGTGGACCGTATCATGGACACAGCAGTAACACCATCGTCCATAGACACAACTCGCTGTTTCGGACACCTCCTTTGGCCTTTGGGTGCGCCCGTGACTGACGCCCAGGCCCCAACAAATGCATCCTATGTACATGACCTACCTAGGAGTAGGCTGCTGTAGGTCGCTGTCTCACTGGTGCCTCTATCGCCCTGCCTTGTTTTACTTTCTCCTTCCACTGAAGTCTGGGCCCAGCATCAGCGCGGTGCAGTCTGCGGCGGTGTGCGCGTACTGACAGGGCGACCTGGACCAGCTGGCACGGTGTCGCGGCGAAGGGCCCTCCCTCCTTTACCTGGTGTGGTGTGACAAAAGTGGCGGGTAGGAGCCGCCTGTGGAGCCGTCGTGCGTTCCTTTTATCTGTACGGTCAGGAGTACGGTTTACGTGGTGGAGGAGGAGCACATTCTTACCACTACGATCAAATTACTACGCTGCCCATTGCGGTGGACCACTCACGGACTAGTAGCCTACAGTGTCATGAGTTAACATGCAATATATGCACATATAGGATCGATGTAAGTCATTGAACTGATTAAGAGCAATTGACGAAAATGCAGTACATGCTGGCAAAGCCTGCTCATTTCTTCTCACTGAAAGTGTAGCTCAGTGTTGCTTTTGCTCATCATGCATGCATGTGTTGAGTTGAGTAAATTCCCGTGAAGCGACCCAACACAGACACTGCATTGCACTGCTGTGAAAAATCGGACGTTTAATTTGTCTTGGCTCGCTCAACTGATCGGTGTCCTCCACTCCACGCATGGACTACTTGATTTGGTCCGGGGCATGCCATGTGCGGCTGCATGGGAAAGATGGCCTCGGCGTGAGTGGCAATGGCATGTCCGGCAAGCTGGAGATAAAGCTAGCTCCGGCCGAACTAAACACGCATCGTCTCATTTAGCTAGGACTAGCACGGAGAGAAGAAACGTGCCAGTAAAAGTGAGCCGTACGTACCGGTCGTACCTGCTGCCAAATTGAATGTCTCCCCACGCTCCATTTTCTTGACCGGCATTGACTAACCGATCTACTGGTACGTTCATTCATCCGTGTTTGCACTACATGGCAGGGACTCAACATTAGTTCAATTAATATAAAAGCAAGAAAGAATGAAAGGTACGTACAAATGAACTGCAAAAGCTGTCGGTTAGACTCTTGACCAGTGAATTCCTATGGCGACTTTCAAAATTAAAGACGATCTGTATGAACGGCCAACGGCATCCTTGGCATCTCATCTAGTAAGTACTTTTTTTTTCCTAACCCACCGAGCTCGAGTTGTTTGCCTTTTGTGCTGTGCGACAACTTTAACCAATGTGATAGATAAAATGATATGTCTCCCATGCAGATTTTCTACATTGATGTGCCATGGCGTGATGTGCGACCTACCCATCCGCGCCATCCCTGTTAGAAGGGAGAGAGGGTTTGGTGGAATAGTTGTTGTATTGCTTGAGCCCCGTGGGCATATATATAGAAGTACAAAGATCAACTTGGAGTACAAGAAAAGACAGGATCAAATCCTAGTCTATCCTATACTTCCTAATAATCCTTATACTCAACACCCCCCGTAGTCACAACGGTAGCGACGCAGACGGTGAGACTGGAGAAGAATCCGAAGGCAAGCCGACGGACACCACCCACAGTCGAAACGGTCGACGCATCGCGGAGTCGTGGCTGGAGTGGAAACCGACGAGGTTGCTCAAGCAGGCGGTAGTCCTTTGTGCCGTTTGTCGATGTAGCCGAGAACGTATGTGGAGGAGCCGTGGTCGAGGTAGCCATGCGAAGAATGCCGTGGTCGATGTTGAGTTGGGGTAGCCGGTGTCGAGGAAGTCGCCGTGGAGCCGCGGACGCAAGGGGGGGCCGAGATAGCATGGGCGCTGTGGTGTCGAAGTAGTAGTGCGCCGGGAAGAAAATTTTGTTGACGACGCGTCGCGGCGGGTTTGCCAAGCCCGGGGACACATCATAGATGAAGGCACGCACCGATGTTGCCAGCACCGGGCATGCGTAGACGGACGAAGATGAAGTTGATGAAGCGCCGAGTAGGCTTGCCAGGCCCGGGGACACGTCGTGGTTGAAGGCACGCATCGGTGTTGGCAGCATCGGGCATGCATAGACGAGGGACCTGCATGAGGTTTACGCCATGTCGGAGGAGTCGGAGGGGCCAACAGAGAAGAACTCGACGACGATTGCGGCGTCCATCGGCACGGGGCTGATGTCACCAATGGTGGTCGGAGTAGACGAAATGGTCAGGGTAGATGACGGCGACGCTGACGACGGGCTGGTGCTTGGATGAAGACAAAGGGGGTGGACGGGCGGCGGCGGCGGCTACAAAGGTAGCGGCGGCAGCGGCCAAAGAAGAGCGGCGGCGGCGGCTTGACGACGGCGGCGGCAGCTAGGTTAGGAGTGTGGCGGCGGTGCTCGAAGTAGGCGAAGAACCCTGACAACGTGACGAAGACCGGCGCGGACGGTGACGTTCCCGCACCAAGGGAGATGGCGTGGCTCATACCACGGGAAGTCAACGCGCGGTGATGGCGGAGTGGACCGCGGGGAGCGGCGCAACGGCCCGAAGAGGCGACGCAGCGGCGGCAGGCGGGTCGGGGCGACGGTGGGAAGACCTCGGGGCGGCGGCGGGGACTGCGGGCCGCGACGATGCGGCGCGAAGGAGCGACGCAACGACGGTTCGCGAGTCGGTGCAACCGCGGGGACGGCCTCGGGGCGGTGGCAGGGACCACGTATCGCGGCGCTACGGCCCGAAGGGACGACGCAGTGGCGAAGCACGAGTCGATGCAGCCGCAAGGAGAACACGGAGCGGCGGCGCTGCGGCCCGATGGGGCGACGCAGCGGCAGCCCGATGCTCGATCGGCGGAGAGGCGCGCAGTACTCGGGATGATCTTCACGGAACCTGCGGAGGCGCGCGCAACCGACGGGCCAGGTCGGTCGCCCGGCGTAGATGTGGCGGATCGCGACGGCGGGCGGGTGATCAATTCGACCGTGCGCGAGGTCGGGGACGTCGCTCTGTGAAGACGGGGTGGCTGCGGAGTCCGAGATGAAACCGGCGAGGACGGACGGCGTGGGAAGTTGTGCGACCGGCATCCAGGCTGCCAAGCAGCGCCGGCGCCCGGGTAGCGAGGCCCGAGCGACCAACGTAGTAGCGGCGCCCGAGCTGAGACAGTCGACGAGCCTGACGCCGCCGGAGACAAGGCCGGCGAGGTAGACCGCAGGGCCGCCGTGTAGACGTGGTGGAGGCGGATGACGCAGATCGATGGGCGGGCCGACGCGCGAGCGGTGGCTATGATTGGCCGTCGCATGGCGTGAGGCCGTCGGGTCGGGGCGATGCAGGCTTTCCGGTCGGAGCAGGGCGGTGACGGCCGGCGCAGGGCGACGGGCGGATCGACGCGCGGATAGCGGCGGGGTGCCTCGGCGCGCGTGTCCGCCGGGTCGGAAGAGAGGCTGGCTGGTCGCGCCGGGGTTGTAGTAGAGGCGCACAGGTGTCGACGTCAGCGGCGGGCAACGCAAACCGATCAAGATTAGATCGGAAAATCAAAAAGAAAAAACGTCGATCAAGGCGACCGACGAGAGAGCGAAAAAACCCGGAGTAAGGGCTCGGGAAAAAGACTCTCTAGGGAAGTCGGCCAACACGACCGGCGGATGAACCCTAGGTACGGGCGGCGCGGCCCCCGGCGACGGTCATGGAGGCCGACCACCCCGGGGGCGGCGCGCGGGTGCAGAAGCGGCGGTGGCTAGGGTTTAGATCGTGATTAGGCTGATACCATGTTAGAAGGGAGAGAGGGGTTTGGTGGAATAGTTGTTGTATTGCTTGAGCCCCGTGGACATATATATAGAAATACAAAGATCAACTTGAAATACAAGACAAAGCAGGATCAAATCTTAGTCTATCCTATACTCGACGATCCCATTCATATCCTACACTCGTACTGTAAACACAACAATATATTTCTAGACGGCAGCTGGAGCAGCCGCTCGACATCGATCACATGATGGACGACAAACCTCCCATCTCCGGCCGATCAATTCCTCCACCAAACCATGACATGTACCGTCAAGAAACGACACAGGGAGACGGGGCAACAATCGGTCGAATCTCGCGGCGCCCCGACGCCATGCCGCGCCGCTTCCGGGAAAAATGACCCTCCACGATGCGGGGAACACTGTTGATGTGTATGTTTGCCGCTTCACGGCCGGGACGCGTACGTGCGTGCTCCGCCACTCGCCGGCATCATGCACACTGTTCCTCTGGATCGAGCGATGCGTGCTGGTCTCCACGTGAAAATGTTTCGCGTGGCCATAGCTAGCGTCGTGTAGCATCCTGCATCCAGTACCGCTAGTACTCCGCGCATGCATATGATACGGCCTAGTCTAGTGAACACTAAACTAACATGCTAGCAATATGATCATTTTTTAAAATGTGTTTCGTTGAGACGTCCAAATTCTTTTTTCTTTCCCTGCATTTTTTTGTTTTTTTGCCACAAACTTCTCACATGTCCAAACATGACCTTAAAAACACTTTTCATGATATTTTCTCTAATGTTTATTGGCTAAACAGATACACGCAATACGCTAGAAATTTCTCTAGATATATCAAAGATATTGTGTGCAAAGATATATAAAAACACACCGTAATGCATTGATAAATGTGTAAAGTAATTTGTGGATGTCAAAGTATATAGGGTGAAATCCATTGTAATGTGGTATGTTGGGTTTGCAAAGATTAAGGGTGAAATCCACTATAATAATTATATTGTTTGGTATCTCAAAAATAATAAAACAATTATGAAGACAATATAAAATTGTGTCTTGCACGGGAAAATGTATTGTAACTCTAAATATTACAAATGTATCTAAAGAGGGATCCAGCTAGAAGGCGTTGTGATTATGATGTAAGTTCGACTAGTTGTTATTAGAACTATATCAAAAGATGTACCAAAAAAAAAAAGACTACATTTACATGAAAGAATTGCTCCCACGAAGCAAAAGAGTTTAGCATAAATAGAGTGGAACTCAGTATCCCCCGTGACGATGATGTCGACATTGAAACCGCCAAAAGGCGTCCTAAAGTACCAACTTTAATAGAAGTCCACATAGACGCGTACGGCGATGAGACCTCTCACATTCACGTCGGTTGTGAGTCTAAATTTGTTTTTACGTACTGAATATCAGGTTTTTGGCCCAAGGGAATAGGGTGGGCCAGAAAAAGTGGTATAGGGCCCATAATTCCGGAGGCACGATGCCTCCTTTGACCTGCTTCCAGAAGACCATCTCACAGCAGCCTTCATGCACGAACCAATCTAGCAAACAAATCAACGATCCATCAGGCATCCCCTGTATCCGCTTAAAAAAAATATGACATCCCCTGTAGAGAACAATCAATCAGACTACTTGAAAGAAAAAAAAAATCAACCATGTCTACCCATGTCCTTTTCTGTCCCGACTCCGGCCACGCGCACCGCGCACAGCGATTCGTCGACGTGTGCTGCAACGGCGCCGACAATCGAACCAAGAGGCAAACGCTACGGTAGATAGTCAGTAGATAGGTTTTCCCTACTTAAATTTTGGAATTGATATGTTCCTGAGTCCAGACAAAGTGATGTTTGAAGCAGCCGGCAGCATGGATCCGTTCATGTCTTCCTGGTTGATCCGCATGCGCAATGGTAATTATTAGGTATACTTCATTGTCTTCAAAAATTTAGATTTCTCACATTTCTAATTTTATCATCCAAATCTGAAAGAACATTATCATCCAAGTATGAAACATCTATTAAGAAAAAAAATACTTGCTTTAATGGACCTTGTCAGACATGAGCTATTTATTTGTTGAGAATGCAAGACATCCTTTTCATGTAATTTTGTCGTTTGTTTTTGCTTTATATTAAGCAATTTGATTGTTGCATTTTGTTTTTAACTTTTTATAAATCGACTCCTGTTATGTTTGGTAATCTATGTTACAAGCTATGCAACACACCATTATTTAATGCATCGGTTTCTTAAGAGATTTATGCCATGGTTAAGTGGTGCATTAGGATAAGATTAGGTCCAGTTGTACGAGGCCGCCTTGTTTGGTACTTCCTCCGTCTGCTAGAAAGTGTACGTCTGGGTGTTTCAAGACAAATTAACGAATTTTGCAGAAACCCCCTTCCACCCCTCATTTAAGCTACTCGCAGCTGTGGTGTTGCTTCGATTCATGTGTACAGTTAATACCAACACAAAGCAAAAATCAATCCAAACACCAGCAAGTACTTGGCGCCAGAGAGCTGAGCTCCACTTTCACTATTCCCGCCATTTAAACTACTAAAGTAACAATAATACTTGGCGCCAGAGAAATTAGAAGAGGCGCCATGTTTACGAATTGGAACCCAAGCGTCTAACCCAGCTACAAAAGGCAGCTCACATGAAGCAAACAGTACACCACACACACTATCCATGGCCATGGACTTGAACATAGCACCACCAGATGAGGAAGAACGTGAAGCTGCTTTGCATGAGCAACCTCTACAGGAAGAAGACACTAGTAGAAAACAGGGCATTGGTCCAGCCCATTAGCCCCGGTTCAATCTAGAACCGGGACCAATGGGGGTACTGGACCCGGTTCGTTAGCCCAGGGGGCCGGCCGGGCCACGTGGGCCATTGGTCCCGGTTCGTCTGGACCTATTGGTCCCGGTTGGAGCTAAAAACCGGGACCAATGGCTCTTGCTCCTGGCCCACCACTATTGGTCCCGGTTGGTTTTATGAACCGGGACCAAAGGCACCCCTTTAGCCCCGGTTTGTAGCACCAACCGGGACCAGTGAGTTGCCTATATAAACCCCCTCACTCAAGAGCAGAGCTCACTGCTCTGTTTTTTTTCTGGCCGAGGGGGAGAGGGATTAGTGGTGCTCTAGCTCACCTCCTATGCACACAACGTGTTCGGTGGAATGCCCGAGCCACACTAGTTAAGCTTTTCTCCTCTCGAAGCTCTATTTTCTCCGAGATTTGTCTAGGTTTAGCGGTCCGTCACGTCCCGTCCCCGTCTTCGCCGCCGTCGATCGCCCCCGCCGATCTCGTCACCGGCACCACCGTGGTGAGCCTCTTGTTATGTCCATGCTTTTCTTACTTTTATTATTGTTTTAGATAGATATTTGTCTAATTTTCTTACGTTTATTATTGCTTGTTATTATATAGTGCGATGGTTTTGATATCCGCCCACGTGGGCCCTCGTCCGGTCTACGATTCGGATGTGGTATATTATCTTTAATTTATAACTATTTGTTTTAGTGCTTATGATAGTTATGCCGACCAACCTGACATGCATAGATGTTTTATTATGTCTAGGAGGTAGTTGAACCGGAAATTCCAACCGACCCTCTTGTGGAGAGGTTAAATTTAGTTGAAGAGGAAAACATTTCGTTAAAGAAAAAATTGGAAAAAATGGAGGAGGAGAAGATGGAATTGGAGTTCCATGTTGCGGAAGTTATCGATGATCACAAGATCAAGATGGACCATATTGTCGAGAGGTTAAATTTAGTTGAAGAAGAAAACAAATTCTTGAAGGAAAAAATAAAAAAATTGTGGACGAGAAGATGATATTGGAGTTGCATGTTGCGGATATCGTCGATGATCACAAGATCAAGATGGATGCAATGCGGTTGAAGATTAAAAAGATTAGAAAATATGCCATTCATACCGAGGCTTGGTATCATTATGCCGTTGGATCAATTGTTACCTTGGTTGCGATTATGATAGCATTTGTTTTCGCGTTGAAATGCTTTACATAGTTTCGATGTGTATGGAGAGTTATATGTTGTTAGATGAGAACTATATATGTATGTACTTTGGTTTTTATGTGATGATGAACTTTTATCCATTTGGTCACTTAATTGTCTATTTATGATGTTCTGTAATGGTTTTTGACACACTTAATTATATATAAATGCACGCAGATGAATCGGCAATGGATGTACGGTGACAGACACACCTCTGAGTACATTAAGGGCGTGCGTGAGTTTCTAAATGCGGCTGAGGCAAACAAGCAGAATGGTTTTATGTGTTGTCCATGCACTAAATGTGTGAATACGATGTCTTACTCTAACCGGAAAATCCTTCACTCCCACCTGCTTTACAAGGGTTTCATGCCACACTATAATGTTTGGACGAGGCACGGAGAAATAGGGGTTATGATGGAAGACGGCGAAGAAGAAGAGTACGATGACAACTATGTGCCCCCTGAATACTGTGATGCTGCAATGGGGGGAGCTGGTGAAGATCAAGAGGAACCAGACGATGTGCCCAATGATGCTGCAACGGGTGAAGCTGCTGAAGATCAAGAGGAACCAAATGATGATCTTCGCCGGGTCATTGTCGATGCAAGGACACAATGCGAAAGTCAAAAGGAGAAGCTGAAGTTCGATCGCATGTTAGAGGATCACAAAAAAGGGTTGTACCCCAATTGCGAAGATGGCAACACAAAGCTCGGTACCGTACTGGAATTGCTGCAGTGGAAGGCAGAGAATGCTGTGGCTGACAAAGGATTTGAGAAGCTACTGAAAATATTGAAGAAGAAGCTTCCGAAGGATAACGAATTGCCCGACTATACATACGCAGCAAATAAGGTCGTATGCCCTCTAGGATTGGAGGTGCAGAAGATACATGCATGCCCTAATGACTGCATCCTCTACCGCGGTGCATACAACGATCTGAACGCATGCCCGGTATGCGGTGCATTGCGGTATAAGATCAGACGAGATGACCCTGGTGATGTTGATGGCGAGCCCGCCAGGAAGAGGGTTCCTGCGAAGGTGATGTGGTATGCTCCTATAATACCACGGTTGAAACGTTTGTTTAGAAACAGAGAGCATGCCAAGTTGATGCGATGGCACAGTGAGGACCGTAAGAAAGACGGGAAGTTGAGAGCACCCGCTGACGGGTCGCAATGGAGAAAATCGAGAGAAAGTACTGGGAGGAGTTTGCAAAGGACGCAAGGAACGTATGGTTTGCTTTAAGCGCGGATGGCATTAATCCTTTCGGGGAGCAGAGCAGCAATCACAGCACCTGGCCCGTGACTCTATGTATGTATAACCTTCCTCCTTGGATGTGCATGAAGCGGAAGTTCATTATGATGCCAGTTCTCATCCAAGGCCCTAAGCAACCCGGCAACGACATTGATGTGTATCTAAGGCCATTAGTTGAAGAACTTTTACAGCTGTGGAATGGAAACGGTGTACGTGCGTGGGATGAGCACAAACAGGAGGAATTTGACCTAAAGGCGTTGCTGTTCGTGACCATCAACGATTGGCCCGCTCTCAGTAACCTTTCAGGACAGACAAACAAAGGATACCACGCATGCACGCACTGTTTAGATGACACTGAAAGTATATACCTGGACAAGTGCAGGAAGAATGTGTACCTGGGCCATCGTCGATTTCTTTCGACCAACCATCAATGTCGAAAGAAAGGCAAGCATTTCAAAGGCGAGGCAGATCACCGGAAGAAGCCCGCCATGCGTACCGGTGATCACGTACTTGCTATGGTAAATGATTTACACGTAATCTTTGGAAAGGGCCCCGACGCACTAGCTGTTCCGAATGACGATGAGGGACACGCACCCATGTGGAAGAAGAAATCTATATTTTGGGACCTAACCTACTGGAAAGACCTAGAGGTCCGCTCTTCAATCGACGTGATGCACGTGACGAAGAACCTTTGCGTGAACCTGCTAGGCTTCTTGGGCGTGTATGGAAAGACAAAAGATACAGCTGAGGCACGGGAGGACCTGCAACGTTTGCACGAAAAAGACGGCATCCCTCCGAAGCAGTATGAAGGTCCTGCCACCTATGCTCTTACGAAAGAAGAGAAAGAAATCTTCTTTGAATGCCTTCTCAGTATGAAGGTCCCGACTGGCTTCTCGTCGAATATAAAGGGAATAATAAATATGGCAGAGAAAAAGTTTCAGAACCTAAAGTCTCATGACTGCCATGTGATTATGACGCAACTGCTTCCGATTGCATCGAGGGGGCTTCTACCGGAAAACGTCCGATTAGCCATTGTGAAACTATGTGCATTCCTCAATGCAATCTCTCAAAAGGTGATCGATCCAGAAATCGTACCAAGGCTAAGGAGTGATGTGGCGCAATGTCTTGTCAGTTTCGAGCTTGTGTTCCCACCATCCTTCTTCAATATCATGACACACGTCCTAGTTCATCTAGTCGACGAGATTGTCATTCTGAGGCCCGTATTTCTACATAATATGTTCCCCTTTGAGAGGTTCATGGGAGTCCTCAAGAAATATGTTCGTAACCGCGCAAGGCCAGAAGGAAGCATCTCCATGGGCCATCAAACAGAGGATGTCATCGGGTTTTGTGTTGACTTCATTCCTGGCCTTAATAAGATAGGTCTCCCTAAATCGCGGTACGAGGGGAGACTGACTGGAAAAGGCACGCTTGGAAGGGACTCAATAATATGCAGGGACGGATATTCTTGGTCTCAAGCACACTACACAGTTCTACAGAACTCTACATTGGTGACCCCGTATGTCGATGAACACAAGAACAGTCTGCGCTCCAAACACCCGGAGCAGCGCGACGACTGGATTACACGTGAACACATCAGGACTTTCAGCAGTTGGTTGGAAACACGTCTCAGAGGTGACAACACTGTTTGTGATGAGTTGTACTTGTTGTCCAGGGGACCATCTTCGACTGTATTGATTTACAAAGGATACGAGATAAATGGGAATACATTTTACACGATTGTCCAAGATCAAAAGAGCACCAACCAAAACAGCGGTGTCCGCTTTGATGCAACAACCGAGAGGGGAAAGGACACATATTATGGTTACATAGTGGACATATGGGAACTTGACTACGGACATGATTTTAAGGTCCCTTTGTTTAAGTGTAAATGGGTCAATCTGTCAGGAGGCGGGGTACAGGTAGACCCAGAGTACGGAATGACAACAGTGGATCTGAAAAATCTTGGATACACTGACGAACCGTTCGTCCTAGCCAATGATGTGGCATAGGTTATCTATGTGAAGGACATGTCTACCAGACCGAGAAAAAGAAAAGATAAGGAAGCGAATACATCATACGATGAGCCAAAGCGCCACATAGTTCTTTCAGGAAAAAGGGACATCCTGGGAGTGGAGGGCAAGACAGACATGTCTGAAGATTATGAAAAGTTTCATGAAATTCCTCCCTTCAAAGTCAAGGCTGACCCAAGCATCCTGATAAACGATGAAGATTATCCATGGTTACGGCGCAATAAGCAAATGACACAAGCGAAGAAAACGTGAATAGTTTTTTCTGCAACTATTATGATGATACCATGCCAACTTTGTAACAAACGAGTATGATACCATTGTCAGTTTGTACTATTTTAAATTTGCACTAACAGAAAGTTTGTAATTGGATTTACCAGAAAGAATTAAAAAATAAAACAAAAAACAAAAGAAAATAAATAATGCAGAAAACAAAAAAAACTTGCAAAAAAATAAAAAATAGCAACAATAAGTATTTCATTGTAAGTAGAAACAAAATAAAATAAATAAAGCACATAGAAAACAAATAATTTCAAATTTAAACTATTCAAATTTGAATACGACTTGCACTAACAGAAAGTTTGTAATTGGTTTTATCAGAAAGAATTAAAAAATAAAGCAAAAAACAAAAGAAAATAAATAATGCAGAAAACAAAACAAAAAAACTTGAAAAAAAATAGCAACAATAAGTATTTTTTTGTAAGTAGAAACAAAATCAAATAAATAAAGCAACAAAGAGAACAAATAAATAAAAATAGCAACAGTAAGTATTTTGTTGAAAGTAGAAACAAAACTAAAAAATAAAGCAACAAAGAAAAAAATAAAAAATATGCCACCTGCTGGGCCCACACGGCCTGAATACGACTAGAAACCCAACTATGGGCCAGGATTCAGGCCCGTAGAGAGCCCAGCAAGCCCACAGGCAAAGCAGTGTTAGTTTAGGCCCTTAGGCCTGCAGTTCAGAGGAGTTCGAGAGGAGAGAGGCAGCGGGGCTTATAAACTGGTGCTGCTCTCTCTCAACTAGCGAGGTGGGACTAAACTTCCCACCGCACCGCGGCAAGGCCTTTAGTCCCGGTTGGTGGCAGCAACCGGGACTAAAAGGTGGCATTAGTCCCGGTTGGTGGCTGAAACCGGGACTAATACCCCCCTTTAGTCCCGGTTGGGACTAATGCCACCCTT
>LR738715.1:835838902-835870612 GCA_902687465.1 Secale cereale | reverse complement strand
CCCCTCCCCTTTCAAAAAAAAAAAAAAACAAAAACCACAGCCACAGAAATGCTGACGCGTGGATGCCTTTTGGTCCCGGTTGGTACCACCAACCGGGACTAAAGCCCCTCCTGCCTGGACTCGGTGCACAGGCCACGTGGACACCCTTTTGCCCCGGTTCTGGATTGAACCGGGACTAAAGGGTCAGAGCATTAGTACCGACCCTCTTGTCCCGGTTCCAGAACCGGGGCTAAAAGGCCCAAATGAACCGGGGCTAAAGACCCTTTATCTACTAGTGAGATGAAGCTGCCTTGCATGATGAACTCCAGCCTGAACGCCGCTTTGATCTAAACATGGACCCAGGTACACTTTGCTGATCTGTTCAATTCTTCTTGTTCAATTCTTTTGCATAAAGTAGCTAATCATGATGGTGCCTTGAGGTAGCAGATGAACATCAGCCCCATGTTGCCCATGGAGAGAAGGATCTGCATGAATTGGATGAATCAGGTCAGTAAAGAGTTTAGTAATCAGGTTAATTACAATCTTACCCAACTACTCACAAAATCTCACCTTGTAGATGATGAACTTGAAGCTGCCTTGCATGAAGAACTCCATCCTGAACATCACTTTGATCTAAACATGGACCCATGTACTCTTTCTTGATCTATTCAACTTTTCTTGTTTAATTTTTTTTGCATACAGTAGCTAACCCTGATCTTGTAGACAATGAACTTGAAGAACAAGGTGGTGTTTTCCAGAGCATAGAAGAGGAAGTGCAAGCAATGAATGAAGCTCTACATAACCTTCAAGCTGACCAAGAGGACTACGGTGTGTACGCAGGCGACATAGAGATTCAGTTTGAGGAAGAAGAGCTTGATGATTCAGAAGTAGATGTAGCCATGTATGATTCAGCACCAGAAGAAGACATGCATGTCGAGCAAGAGCAACAAGATAATGAGCAAGTTCATGATGAAGACAAATACAAGAATTTAACAGATTTGCAAAGGACTGGTATTTATGAAGAATTGCTGGCAAGAAGTGTCAATCGGAAATTAAAGAAGACCACAACTAGAGAAGTTGCAAACATGTTCCATGTTTCAGTGCACAAGGTCAGACGTGTTTGGAGGAGAGTGAAGGAGTGTCTTCGACAAGGCTTACCCGTTGATGTAAGATCAAGGAAGCCGAAAAATAGTGGGCGTAAAAGGATTGTAGTTGACCTCAATATGGTTGCTGAGATTCCTCGGAGTCAAAGGAGAACTATACGCAGCCTCGCAAGAGATTTGGGTGTGAAGAAAAGCACACTACATAGGATGTTTACGTACGGCTTGCTCGATAGGCATTCAAGCTCACTCAAACCATATTTGAAGGAAGCAAACAAAAAGGCCAGGCTGCAGTTTTGTCTCTCTATGTTAGACCAGCAAAGTTTGCAAATAGACCCACGTTCAGGGATATGCGAAACATAATCCATATAGATGAAAAGTGGTTTAACACCACTCAGAAGACCATGAAATTCTACAAGCTGCCATCAGAAGGAGACCCACATAGGACTGTGCAAAATAAGAACTCCATTGGCAAAATCATGTTTTTAGTTGCTATAGCCAGGCCTAGATACAATGCAGAAGGTATTTGCATTTTTGATGGGAAGATAGGCATTTGGCCTTTTATCAAAAAGGTGAATTTCAACTTTTAATTCGTTTATTTATTATACACATCAGTACTTAATCTAACTTGATTTGCTTTGTTGTTTGTAGGAGCCAGCGCCAAGGAAAAGTGATTACCGTCCAAGAGGGACACTAATCACCAAAATAATCTCGGTAAAGAGAGAAACGTCGAGGCAATTTTTGATTGAAAAGGTACTACCAGCTATTCAAGAAGTTTGGCCTCAAGAGCTCGCAGGAGAGACCATATGGATCCAGCAAGACAATGCACCCTCACATGTCCCAAGTAATGACCCAGGTTTCCTTAATGTGGTTGCCCAAACTGGGCTTGATATTTGCCTCATGCAACAGCCCTCAAACTCACCCGATATGAATTGCCTAGACCTTGGCCTATTTTCTTCACTACAGTCCATGTCGGATACGCTGATGTCTAACAATTTAGATGAGCTAATCAACAATGTGCAACATGAATATGATGCCTATGATGCGTATAAGATAAACAGAATTTTCCTAACACTACAAGGCTTCTTAATTGAGGTCATGAAGAGAGGTGGAGGCAACGACTACAAGATCCCTCACATGTACAAGGATGGCCTAGAACGGGTAGGAAATCTTCCTGATGTTTTAGATTGTGATCGCGAACTATATGAGAGCGTCATTGATGGCTTCTCGCCCCTCGTTGGTTACCCCAAGTGGAAGGTTTGAGATGTAGCGTAGCGGCAAATTTCCCTTGGCAAAGATACCAAGGATCGAATCACGTGAGACTCCGAGGGTCGACAAGAAGTTGTCAATAGCGCCAGAAACTTTTGCTTGACAGGACCTGCACACAGATACAAATAACTTTGCTCCCAACGAGTACAGAGAGGTTGTCAATCCCTCCGGCCTTGTCGTTTACAAAGGATCAAACGCAAGAGATAATAGTGATAGGTATGACTGCAACTAGGAAATAAGAACAGGAAGTAAATAGCGGGTGTGATCAGTGATGGTAATATGGACCGGGGTCCCATGATGTTCACTAGTGATGTCTCTCTCCCAAAAGACGATAAAACAGCTAAGCGAGGTAAACAAATTACAGCTGGGCAATTGACAGGATTATGTGCGCAAACCAATGCTAACTATGCTGTAAGAAAGGTAGAGGCTCAAAAGCATGGGCGGTACGCCAAGGCAAGTAGACCGAAATCCATCTGCATCTACTACTAATCATCCACCTTGAGATATCTATCCAGAACATCTCGCTGGTATTAAGTTGCGAGTCCCACCCAAAGTGTAAACTCAAAGCAACAGACAACTACATTAAAAGAACTTTGCGTAAAGTAAACAATCCTTGCACCCGCAAGTACAAGCACCGTTGTTGTCCCCCTTGTGGCAACAGCACATCCCCTAGACTCATGTTTCTGTCACTCAAGCTAGTCATCGAGGGGCATGAACCCACAATCAAGCATAACGTTCCCTCTTGGAGTTACTACCTACTACTCGGCCAAAGCAATAAATAGCAACGGAGAACATGCAAGAATTACTTAAGAACATAAATATAAAAGAGGTGAATCAAATATATTACTCACACACAATCTGAACATAATCTCATAATCCATCGGATCCCAGCAAACTCAGCATAGCAACAACATAAAGATTACATATGTGCCTCGATCATGTAGGGCATCTCACGAGGTCTAATCGATGAAGAATCAAAGAGGGGAGGAAAACATCACATAGCTACTGGTCATGGACCCATGGTCCAAGGGAGACTACTCACAACTCATCCGGGAAGCGTCCATGGTGGTGGAGAAGCTCCCAGTGGTGGTTCTCCCCTACGGCAAGGTGCCGGGAAGAGTTCTCCTGGTGCTCCCGATCTTGGAAGCGCGGCGGCGGCGGAACAGAGATGAGATCGTGAAAAAGGGTTCCGTCCTCGAGGGTTTCGGGACGCGTGCAATATATATGCCAAAGGGGGTCACCAGAGGTGGAGGTGGGGCCCCAGGCGCCCCTTGGCGCGGCCAGGGGTGGGGCCGCGCCGGGTGGCCGCCTGGGCCACCTGAGGCTCCCCTCTGGCCCTGCCTTGGTGTTTCCGAAAGCTCCCGATACGCTGATTTTTCCTGTATTTTTCCCGGAATTTTTAGGGCACTTTTAATATGGGGGAAACCTGAAATAGAAAAACAGCAGAAAACAAGAACTGGCACTGTGGTGCACTGAGTTAATAGGTTAGTCCAAATATGATCAAAAGTGTATGGAAGTGCATAAATATCATAGCAATATCACACAAAAGAGGCATGGAGCAAGCAGAAATTATAGATACATTTTGGACGTATCAACATCCCCAAGCTTAATTCCTGCTCGTCCTCGAGTAGGTAAATGATAACAAGCATAATTTCTGTGGTGACATGCTATCAACCATATAAGAACTTTTAAGTAAAGCAATCAAGGCATGCAATTCAATTCAAGTCATAACAAGCAAGAGTCTATATTAGTATTGTAACAAGTAACATAAGAACATAAAGGTGCAAGAGCTCTCGCTGTCCGTGACTCGAATGTCTCCAAATGGTGTTTGCGTGCAAGAAAGGGGATAGGGATATATGAGAGAGTAAAACATAGTTTTTGTATTGTTTAGAACTTAATCTACTAAAGTTTCACACTTGGTCTTCTTTGGAATCTTATCTTGACTCATCCCCAGACCGTCAGCCAGGTACAAGTCAAAATGATCCACTCCCTTTCGATGTTTTGAGCACTCATGCAATGGATGAGCGTAAGCAAGAAAGTCGACACTTAGGATGGCAAAGAGAGAAAAATGATAGAGGGGGAAGACAAAAAAGGTGTTAAAGGCTCACATCAATGAGGACAATCATCGGCGAGAGAAAGCCAAATGATAGATATGATCTGAGGAGTAGGGATTGCCATGCAACGGATGCACATATGAGCTAAGGTAAGCTCTCCAATGGAACTAGTGGGGGTGCATCCAACTTGCTTGCTCAAGAAGACCTAGAGCTCTTTTGAGGAGGCTCATCATTGGAATATACAAGCCAAGTTCTATAGTGTAAAGGTCCCCACATAGCTATATGCATAAATGATAATCTCTATGGAGTACAAGGTATAAGATGGAGTACGAGTGTGGATCTCTCAAAAGAAATAGTAGTGTGCCCCCTTCTCTCTTTCTATTTTTTTTCTTTTTTTTATTTTTTTTTATTTTTTGTGGCCTCAATGGCTCTTTCTATTTATCTCTCATTTTTCCTCTTTGGGATCTTTTGATTTTGTCCTCTTTGGGATCTTTTGATTTGTCCTCTTTGGGATCTTTTCCTCACTTTAGGTGCAACACTCTATGTATTACAAGAAGTATAGAAGATCTTTCAAACTTTACAAAAGTACTCAACATAAAGAAAATGAAACTATCATGATGTATGCAAATGTATGCCTCTGCCAGTGTAGCAGGATATGCAATGATACTAGCGCGTCATCTAGCACTGATTAGGGCAAGGCCCAACTAGCATGCGGCTCATCGATCAAGCAAAAAGCATGTATGACATGAGGATCAAGTCATGAGAGGATGGATGTTGCATGTCAATGTATCTCGGAAAGGCTATGGAAATGCCTTAATAGGTAGGTATGGTGGCTGTTTTGAGGAAGGATATAATGAGGTTTCTGATGACAGAGCGTATCGTGCCAAAGATTTGGATGCACCGGCGAAGTATGCGCCAACTCTCGAGGCGAGAAAGGCAATGCACGGTACCGAAGAGGCTAAAAAAATATGGATAGGTGGAAGTGTCAACTTTCGAATACTCACATTAGTCCGAAGAACTCATGCACTTATTATCGGTAACTCTCAATCTAATTAGGAGGTTCACAAAGAGACAAGTACCCCGAGGAGGTGTCTATGGGGGTTTGGTTACCCTTGCACATCCTAGACCCATGGTACGTGAGTGTACTCTAATATTTGATCCCTCCAAAGATTAGTGATCCATTTAGTAGCTAAAGTTCTCAACTATTTTGTAGGTTTTCGAAAATAAACACGGATTGCCCAAAATACGACATCTATCACTAATAGGCTAAAGCTCTTGACACCAAAAGTTCAGACATTACTCATGGCAATACCTCAAAACTATTGCAAGTTACTACTAAAATTAAATAGCAACCTCAATTACCTACTTTAAGTCAAGACACACAACTCAGTGCAATAGACAAACTCTCTTAACAAGATAAACATGAAAACACAAGAGAGTTCAACAACCAACTAAACAAAAGCTCTTTAAAAAGAAAAGCATGAAAACTAAGAGCTAAACATGACAGTAGCTATGGAAAGACAAAGAACACACACAACAAAGATAAGCATGAAAATCCTATGTTGTGTTCTAGGTTGAAGTGGAGTGTGTTTCTCTCCCACACAAAGAAAGCTGGGTTCTAACTTGTTATGAACAACAAGCAAAGCTAAAGAAAACTAAAAAGGAAACTAAAAGCAAGACGCTCCAAGCATAGCACATAACGCATGAAGTGATTAAAATATAGTGGAACGAAAGACGAACTGATAATTGTTGATGGAGAAGGGGATGCACGGGGGCATCCCCAAGCTTAGACGTTTGAGTCTTCTTGAATATTTCTTGGGGGTGCACGTGGGCATCCTCAAGCTTGAGCGTTTGACCCTCCTGAATCTTTTTATCATCTTCCCTCGCACACTTGAAAACTCCCTTCATACATAACTCATCATAATCTGATTAGCGAGGTTAGTACCCATAATAAAATAACTTTTCCCTGCTGGAAATAAGGATAATCTTGAAGATCTACTGTTTCTCAAGATTGCCAAAAGGTTTTTGCAAAGAAAAAGCAAGCTCAAGGTTTGCAAAACGAAGAAAAGGCAAAACATGACAGAATCTGTGAAAAACAGACCAGCAGGTAGTAAATAATTTTTTCGGGGCACTTCTGCAACTCAAATCAAAAAACTCAGAACAGATGCCCGAAAGCCAATTGTATAGGGCACGCTGTAGAAAAAATTCAGACCAAAAAGATGAGCTGGTGATTTTATACGAATTTTTCTGTCCAAGGACAGAATCTGTTTCCTGGACAGCACGTCACAACTTTTGAGCTTTCTTGCAATCAGAGGCTAAACTTGGCACAAAGCTGAAAAAAAAGATACAATGATGATGCTACTGTAGTAACAAACATCAAGACACAACAAAAGCAAAATAAAACTTTATTCGTTGTGGGCTGCCTCCCAAAAGCGCTTTCTTTTATGCCTTTAAGCTAGGCATAATGCAAAAAGAGAAGGTCAAGTTTTATCAAGAGTAAAAGAATAGCTAGCCCGTATAACGGACTCAAAAGGTAACTTAATATTCTTTCTAGGGAAGTGTTCCATTCCTTTCTTGAGAGGGAATCGGAATTTTATATTCCCCTCTTTCATGTCAATGATAGCACCAACGGTGCGAAGAAAAGGACGTCCCAAAATAATTGGACAAGAAGGTTCACATTCAATATCCATAATAGTAAAATCCACGGGAACATAATTGTCATTGACAATGATAAGAACATCGTCGATCCTCCCCAAAGGTTTCTTTATGGAAGAATCAACAAGACGAACACCAAAAGAACAAGGATCAAAAGGTTTCAATTTAAGCATATCATATATTCTTTTGGGCATAACGGAGGTACTAGCTCCAACATCACATAAAGCATAGCAAGAGAAGTTATTCAACTTAATTTTAATCATAGGATCCCAACCATCTTCTAGCTTTCTAGGTATGGAGGCTTCTACCCTAAGCTTCTCCTCCCTAGCTTTGATGAGAGCATTAGTGATATGCTCCGTGAAGGCAAGATTAAGCGTGCTAGTGTGGGGATCTCTAGACATCTTGTGGAGAAAATCAATAACTTCAGAAAGGGTGCAATTATCAAAATCAAGGTCACTACTATCAAGTAAAGTGGTAGTGGTGTCCTTTAGGCTCACTTGTTTGGTAGCTTCTACGGTTATAGGAGTTTCTACGGTTGAGGTCATAGCATCACCATTAATAGGTCCAATGGGACCAGGAGTGCATTGGGTGCTAAGAGTTTGGATATCCTCAACAACTTGGATAGTAGCAACAGTGTGGTGGGTAGGAAGGCTCTTAATTCTATCTTCTTCCTCCTTTTCTCTAGCCCATCTCTCTTTAAGTTTAGCCATCATCCTAATGTTTTCATTAATTTGCACTTGAATAGCATTCATAGGAGTGGTCTTCCTCTCCTCAAGAGGAGAAGTTCTAATTTTAAGCAATTCTACCTCATGGGCTAAATGGTCTACCTTCGAAGAGAGATTATCTAGTTTGGCTAGTTTTTCTTCTACACTCTTATTGAAGGCTTTTTGGGTAGTGATAAAGTCTTTAATCATAATCTCTAGTTCAGAAGTGGAGTTCTTGGTGCTAAGATAAGCATTGTTGCTCCCATAGGAATTAGAGGGGAACGGTCTAGGGTTGCTACCAAAATTACTCCTATAAGCATTGTTATTGAAATTGTTTCTAGAGATAAAGTTCACATCTACTTGATCTTGAGCAATCAAAGAATTTAAAGGAACATCATGAGGATCAATAGGAGATTGCTTGGAAAGTAGAGACATGATCAAGTCAACTTTTTCATTTAGGGAGGAAATCTCCTCGACAGAGTTTACCTTCCTACCTGTTGGAGCGCGTTCGGTGTGCCATTGGGAATAATTGGTCATCATCTCATCGAGAAGCTTCGTGGCAGCACCAAGTGTAGTTGACATAAAGGTTCCTCCCGCGGCCGAATCCAACAAGTTCCGCGAGGTAAAGTTCAAGCCTGCATAAAAAGTTTGGATAACCATCCAAGTAGTCAAACCACGAGTAGGGCAGTTCTTGATAAGAGATTTCATGCGTTCCCAAACTTGGGCAACGTGTTCATTATCCAATTGTTTAAAATTCATTATGTTACTCCTTAGTTGGATAATTTTAGCAGGGGGATAATACTTCCCAATAAAGGCATCCTTGCACTTGTCCCAAGAATCTATGCTATTCCTAGGCAAGGATTGAAACCAGATTTTAGCTCCTCCTCTCAAGGAGAAAGGAAAAAGCTTAAGCTTAACAATATCACTATCTATTTCTTGGTACTTTTGCATATCACAGAGTTCAACAAAATTATTTAAGTGCAAAGGAGCATCATCTCCAGCACCGGAGAATTGATCTTTCATAACTAGGTTCAGTAAAGCAGGTTTAATCTCATAAGAAGGTGCTGAAGTGGCAGGTGTAGTAATAGGCGTGCAGATAAAGTCATTGTTGTTATGACTGGTGAAGTCACACAACTTGGTGTTCTCGGTGGAACCCATAGCAGCAGCAAGCAAGATAACTATTTTTGTGGTTTTTTATAAAGGATACTAAAGCAAAAACTGAAAGGTAAACTAACAAGACTAAAAAGCAAAGATAAAAGATAGCGTGCAACTCCCCTATCTTGAAGAGTGGAGTCCCCGGCAACGGCGCCAGAAAACTTGCTTGATGGCTTCTCGCCCCTTGTTGGTTACCCCAAGTGGAAGGTTTGAGATGTAGCGTAGCGGCAAATTTCCCTTGGCAAAGATACCAAGGATCGAATCCCGTGAGACTCCGAGGGTCGACAAGAAGGTGTCAATAGCGTCAGAAACTTTTGCTTGACAGGACCTGCACACAGATACAAATAACTTTGCTCCCAACGAGTACAGAGAGGTTGTCAATCCCTCCGGCCTTGTCGTTTACAAAGGATCAAACACAAGAGATAATAGTGATAGGTATGACTGCAACTAGGAAATAAGAACATGAAGTAAATAGCGGGTGTGATCAGTGATGGTAATATGGACCGGTGTCCCATGATGTTCACTAGTGATGTCTCTCTCCCAAAAGACGTTAAAACAGCTAAGCGAGGTAAACAAATTACAGCTGGGCAATTGACAGGATTATGTGCGCAAACCAATGCTAACTATGCTGTAAGAAAGGTAGAGGCTCAAAAGCATGGGCGGTACGCCAAGGCAAGTAGACCAAAATCCATCTGCATCTACTACTAATCATCCACCTTGAGATATCTATCCAGAACATCTCGCTGGTATTAAGTTGCGAGTCCCACCCAAAGTGTAAACTCAAAGCAACAGACAACTGCATTAAAAGAACTTTGCGTAAAGTAAACAATCATTGCACCCGCAAGTACAAGCACCGTTGTTTTCCCCCTTGTGGCAACAACACATCCCCGAGACTCATGTTTCTGTCACTCAAGCTAGTCATCGAGGGGCATGAACCCACAATCAAGCATAACGTTCCCTCTTGGAGTTACTACCTACTACTCGGCCAAAGCAATAAATAGCAACGGAGAACAGGCAAGAATTACTTAAGAACATAAATATAAAAGACGTGAATCAAATATATTACTCACACACAATCTGAACATAATCTCATAATCCATCGGATCCCAGCAAACTCAGCATAGCAACAGCATAAAGATTACATATGTGCCTCGATCATGTATGGCAGCTCACGAGGTCTAATCGATGAAGAATCAAAGAGGGGAGGAGAACATCACATAGCTACTGGTCATGGACCCATGGTCCAAGGGAGACTACTCACAACTCATCCGGGAAGCGTCCATGGTGGTGGAGAAGCTCCCGGTGGTGGTTCTCCCCTCTGGCTGGGTGCCGGGAAGAGTTCTCCTGGTGCTCCCGATCTTGGAAGCGCGGCGGCGGCGGAACAGAGATGAGATCGCGAAAAAGGGTTCCGTCCTCGAGGGTTTTGGGACGCGTGCAATATATATGCCAAAGAGGGTCACCAGAGGCGGAGGTGGGGCCCCAGGCGCCCCCCCCCCTGGCGCGGCCAGGGGTGGGGCCGCGCCGGGTGGCCGCCTGGGCCACCCCAGGCTCCCCTCTGGCCCTGCCTTGGTTTTTCCGGAAGCTCCCGATACGCTGATTTTTCCTGTATTTTTCCCGGAATTTTTAGGGCACTTTTACTATGGGGGAAACCTGAAATAGAAAAACAGCAGAAAACAGGAACTGGCACTGTGGTGCACTGAGTTAATAGGTTAGTCCAAATATGATCAAAAGTGTATGGAAGTGCATAAATATCATAGCAATATCACACAAAAGAGGCATGGAGCAAGCATAAATTATAGATACATTTTGGACGTATCAGTCATGCAGGCCTTAGCCGGCTAGAAGTTGTAATATTAGATGCGGCAATTTTGTCTATCCAATTGTTTATTCAACAGAATGTTGTAACAACTATTTATCCAACTGTTTATTCATTTCATCTTTTGTCTATCCAATTATTTATCCAACTTAAAATTGGAACAAAATAAAAAATTATGAAATTATGCATCATTTAGTATCGATAGCGAAAGTAATTTTCATCCTTGTTCTATTAAGTCAAATAGACAATCTAAAGTATCCATTATCTAGCATTCATAGTTAGAGTTATTTTCATGTCAAATAAGTTGAACAAATTTGACAATCTAAAAGTCCATCATCTTTGCACTCGAAGTAGCTACAGAAACCAGAACTTGATTGTTAATTCATCAACATAGTACCATTTATCCAACCTAAAATTACTGTCATAACAAGAGATCATCCAGGACACTAATCAACATAACAATAGATCATCCATAGTAATAATATTTGCCATACTCCAATAGTACGAATCAATTTTCATACTTGCAGAACATAATACGCAGCCATACTTGCTACATCCAGCCAAACTAAAAGTCAAACAAATTGAAGATTGCATCCAGCCAACTTACGGAGCTAGTAGTGCTTGCTCATCTTCTCCGCTGCATTCCCAGCACTACCCGCGGCCGCTCCATCATGGTCAGCCCCCGAACGCACTGATGCCGCCGTGCCGTCGACTTGGTTAGTACCTGCTGCCGCGCCGACCTGGTTAGCCGCATCAACCGCTGCAGCGCCGGGTACATCGCCTCCATGGCCTACACCTGCTTCACCATCAGCCCCTATGTCCTCGTCCAGTTCAAGGATCTTGGCACCGCAACCGAATCGGCGTCGCCGAGGGATGTACGAGGGCGTACGCGCTCGAAACTTGACTGCACGAGCACGGTGAGGGCCTCCAGAACCAGATCCTCCGCGCTCGCGTGTAGCGCCGCCGGCCGTCGCGACGGCCACGACTCGCTGGCCATCGTCGACTTCCGCTCCTCCGCCCGCTCCGCCACCCACCATGGCTCCAGTGAGGCACACCGTACTGGGAGTTTATATGGACTGGCCGCCATTAATCTCCCGATGACCAGCGACTGCCTTGGATTGGAGGATTGACTCCCAGCGAGCTGGGATTGGATCGGGGGAGGAGAGGCGTTATGGAAGAGGAGGAAGATTGGGGAAATTTTCCGGAGAGGACGAGTGGATCGGGTCGTTGGGGGAGAAAACAAGTGGATTGGGTGGTCGACTGCTACGATTGCCTCGAGGCGTAGACCGAGGGGGTGAACGCAAAATTACCTCGGTGGATCGCTGCGGAGCCAGACGTACGCTTATTATGGGAAAACTACTCGAGCCAGACGCACACTTTCTAGCGGACGGAGGGAGTATTGCAGTACTTGGAAACAAGGCCAAGGGTTCATACTTAGAAACAAGGCCTAGGATTCATATACTTATGCTAGTGCAATCTCTCAACATTGCTAACATAATTAAATCATATAACAATCCCTCAACGTACAATAAAGACTCACTCCAAAGTTTTAATCTATTGGAGAACATAATAAAAACTTGTTTGTAGGGTACAAACCACCTCAAAGTTATTTTTCAAATCAATCTTTTGAGCTATTCCAATAAGTATCACAAACAGTCCTAGAGTACGTACTAAAATAACACCATATGATACACATCAAACAACTCTAATGTCACCTATATACTCCGATGTCACCACAAGTATCCGTGAGTTGATTATACGATATGCATCAAACAACTTCAGATTCATAATATTCAATCCAACACAAAGAACTTCAAAGAGTGCCTAAGATTTCTACCGGAGATAGTAGGACGAAAACATGCATCAACCCCTATGCATAGATTACGCGCGCCAATGTCACCTTGGGAATCCGCGAGTTGTGCCAGAAGATACATCAAGTGAATCAATATGATAACCCATTGTCACCAGGGTATCCATATGCAAGACATTCATAGTGTTCTAAAATCCATAAAAGTATTCAATCCAATAATAATGAAACCTCAAAGGTAAAATCTCAATTCATCAAGACAAGAAAGAGAGGGAAAACAACCCATATGATCCAACTGTATTAACAAAGCTCACGGTACATCAAAATCACGCCAAATCAAGAACACGGGAGAGAGTGGGAGAAAGAGAGATCAAACATATAGCTACCGGTACAAACCCTCAGCCCTGAGGGTGGACTAGTCCCTCTTCATCATGGTGGCCGCCAAGATGATGAAGATGGCCTCCGGTGATGATTCCCCCCTCCGGTAGGGTGTCAGAATAGGGTCCTGATTGAGTTTCCGTGGATACAGATGCTTGCGGTGGCGGAACTTCTCATTTAGGGTTATTTCTAGGGGTTTCTTTATTTATAGAATTTATTGGCGTCGGTCTTACGCTGAGATGGGCTTCGAGGGGCCCACTGCCCACCAGGGCGTGCCACAGGGGGGTGGCGCACCCTGGTGCCTAATGGGCAACAGGCCCCCTCTCAAGTGGGTCTTTTCTCAAAATTGTTTTTATTCCAATATAATTCTTCAAAAAGTTTCGTTCAGTTATGAGAAGTTTTATTTTTACATAAAAAAACAACACCACAGTAGTTCTGCTGAAAACAGCGTTTGTTCAGTTTCGTTCCATTCAAATCATACCTAAACCTTATAGAATTGTTGTAAACAGGGCATGAATACTTCATAAATTATAGAATCCTTGGAGATGTATCAGCTGTCGAGGCCGGCTGGAAGACGCCGGTGGAGGCCTTGCCCTTGCCCATGCCGGGGAAGAATCCCATGGCGGTGGCTATGCTGTGTCGCCAACAGGAGAGCACAATGGCTGGCGAGATCGGGACATGGGCGTGTGGAAGCAGATGACGACGGCTGCCCACCGCACGCTTGGATTAGAAAAGGCCGACCGCCATCGCTGACGCATGGGCCCGCGGTCATCCGTCATCATCAATAAAGACGACCGCGGTAGTTAGGTGGCCGCCAGATGGGGACGCGCAGTGCGTCTCTGTGCCGACGCATTTAAGCCACAAATTTTAGGCTGGAAGTGGGTCAGTGTGGATGCGTATTGGGAATGAGTCGGTGCATTGGACCAGCACATTTGTATGCGGCGACCCAAGCAAACCGCGGACGAAATCGGTACATGCCTTGGAGTTGCTTTTAGAGCAACTCTAGCAGATCCCGCAAAAATTTGACCCGCAAAACGCGTTTGCGGTTTCATGAAGATATCGTTTGCGGGTCGAAAACTTGCGCGGCCGTTCAGATACCGTATCTCGACCTGCATAATTAAAAAAAACTGTTTTGCGGGAGAAATTGCACAAACATAGTTCATCACATTACATAATACAGAGTTCATACATACTACATGATCAACAAAGTAAGCATAGATCATACAACATGCTACGTTAACTACTAGTAGAGGGGGTCGGATCTGGCCGGCGAGGTCACGGTAAAATGGACGACGCCGTGGAGGCCAAGCGCCGCTCAATCCTCCTCGCCGGAGCTGCACAGGTCGACGAACTTCGCCGCCTGCTCCGCGCGGATGCGGTGCCACTCCTCAGCCTTGTCGTTGGCGGCGACGTTGGTGGCGACTGCCTGCCGCCACTCGAGGGCTTCGAGCTCCTCGACGTGGCGCCGACGCTCTGCCTTCTCGCGAACGCTACGCTCAATGATGGCGGCAGCAACGGCGTCGAAGTCCAAGACGTAGTCCTCGGACCCGACGACACCACGGCGGCCGAGCGGAGCGGGCTCCTCGGGCTGCTCCTTCACCGGGACGAAGGGGAACGGCGCCGGCACCTCCGGCTCTTCATCCTCGTCCGACCACTCCGTCTTCACGGGGGCAAAGCCCGCGCCGGAGGAAGAGGAGGATCCGGTGTCGGAAGACCTCGCGGAGGAGAACCACGCGTGCCGGCAGTCGTACTCCTCCGTCTCGCGGCGGTTGAAGCTCGCCGGCGGCGACATCTCTTGGTTGGTCCACCTGCGGTCGCGGCGCTTCCTCGCGCCGTCCGACCGGACGCGCCTCTCGCGCTCCGGGTCCCTCTCACAGCCGGGTTTGCTGCCGGAGCCGCGTCCGGAGCTCCACATGCGTCCTCACATGACGGGGCGGGTGGTCGCCGGTGGCGAGAAATGCGGGGAGGGGAAAGGGGAATCGGGTGGCTCGCGGCGATGGGGGGATATGATTTGGACCCGCAAAAGGGTCGTCGAACCGCAGTTATAGCGCTCGGGGCGTGCGGTTTGCGGGCTGCGGTAAAAACTTTTGCGGGCCGGGCGAGTATGCGGGCTCTGTTCTGGCCGGAAAATTGGACCGAATCCGCATACTCGCCAGAATTTTTGCCGGCCGGGCATTATGCGGGGTCTACCAGAGTTGCTCTTAGTCACCTGCCCGTGTTGTGTACATACCACCACTCTGTTTCTCGATCAGCTGGAAGACGCCGGGGGCGACAGGACGAAGGGGCGGCGGGGGCCTTGCCGTTGTCCTTGCCGGAGAATAAGCCCATGGCGGTGGCTAGGCTGTGTCGCCAACGGGGGAGCACAATGGGTGACGAGATCGGGACAGGGGCGTGTGAAAGCGGATGAAGATGGCTCCCCACCGCACGCTTAGATTAAAAAAGGCCGACCACCGTCGCTGACGCAAGGGTCCGCGGTCGTCGATCGTCATCAATAAAGACGACCGCGGTAGTTAGGTGGCCGCCAGATGGGGACGCGTGGCGCATTTGTACCAACGCATTTCAACCGCAAATTTAGGTTAAAGGTGGATCAGTGTGGATGTGTATTGGGAATGAATCGGTGCATTGGACCATCACATTTGTCCGCGGCGACCCAAACAAACCGCGGACGAAATAGGTAGATGTCTTAGAGTTGCTCTTAGTCGCCTGCCCGTGGTGTGTACATACCACCACTCTATTTCTTGATCGATCGCAGCAGCAGAATCCATGGCCCACAACCCACTCTTTGTTGCCCTTCTGCTCCCCCACCCAGCCACCTCCAAAAAAGTCTAGGTCTCAGTCGACCGAGATTTAACCAAGTCTTAGTCAAGTGATGTAATATATAGGAAGAAAAAAGAAAAAAATGAAAATAATTATTTGTACGAATCTCGATGGAAGATCAACGGAATATAACATCGACTGAGACGTAACGAAATCTAAGTCGATTGAGACTTAGCAAAACTGTTCAAAAAATCTCTTCGTTGCTGCCGGTTCACTGCTCACGTGAACAAGATGAGGTGAGGAGAGGAATTCATGCCCGGCCTAGCAGCGGCAGGCGCCAGCCAGAGCGCACGGCCGATCAAACTACGTGTGCAGCGGCGACGCCACGCGGTGGCGCATCCGGCGCAACGTTTGCCGCGCGGCTGATGGCAACGGTTGTCCGGGTCCGGCCGAGAGCGAGCGTCGCGGTCGTCGCCTCCGCCTTATTTGGGTCGCCGGTCCGGGCAGGCATCGTCCGTGCAGCCTGACTGACAGCCAACGTGCACATCACCGCCTGCCTCCTCTGCATGCACATGGCGTGCCCTGCCCCTGCCCAGTATACTCACTCAAGCTCCACGCATGCATGCATGCATGCAGCGCGACGCAGCAGGTCCTCATCAAAGTCCCGTCGCCTCACACCATGTCATAGCTCCCAGCTAGCTAGGCGGTATCCTTTATTCTTGGACTTGGACTTGGACCGGAGGAGCTTGGAGATCGCCGGCGCCCATGTGCCGATTTGCATTCAAGTCCTACGTACATCCTGCAGAAATAAAACGGGAGATCTGAGATGTGGTCGTGTTGACACGCCATGTGCTATATACTCCGTGTATATATATATATACACAATAGAAATTATGAGCGGCAGAAAAGAAAATCCCATCTCCAGTACCATTAATTCCACGTCGCGTTTCACATCTGTTCAAACCTGAAACCTGAAACCTGAATAAATAAAGGGGAACCAACAAGCCAACCAACAGGTCGCGGCGGAAATTCCAAAATGCACAAAAATGACAGGCACATGCGAACGAATAATGTAGGGAGACCCTAGCTAACGAGTACCTGTCACCTGTACGATGGCTCATGTTTTGGTCATTTCCGGTTAGTGGTTTCTGACACAACGATTCCGGGGTACTAATTCCAGAATTAGTTGCTTCTAAGCGCACGCAAAGTGGCAGTACAGCAGTACAGTGGCAAGACGGTGTCCAAAATCTTCCAAGATAGGAGCATCACGTTCGCGGTGAGCTCAGCCACAGCAACAGACTAACAGTAGGCGCCGCTGTCAGCCGCGCCGGCGTTCTTGGCCACGATTTCTCCTCGCCGCACATGGGACAGGACAGTGGCGGTGCCGGTGCCGGTATCAATTCATCACAGCAAAAAACAGGTGATTTTCTCCTTTTCTCGGTGGCAATATAAAACAAAAATGCCTGGACAGCTGGCAAAGAAGGAAGCATGCAAGAGCTCCGTCTGCATGCAAGAGCTGACACTGTCAAGGCCGAGGTCACCGATGATGCCTGCATGCAAAAGCTCCGTCTGCAGCACCCGGAGCTCATGGAGGCGAAGCGGATGATCTTTGCCGGCGAGGAGGGCACGGGGGTTATCATGCTCTCCTCCTCTGACGTGGTCGAAGGTGGCAAGGACGGCGACGAGGTTGGCGCCGAGGATTAGGAGATCGACGTCGACGAGTGGAGGAGTGTCTCCCCCGGCGACGGCACCGTTCCGGACCCGGCTCACGGCACACCGTACTTGACGAGGAAGGATTGGCTCGACCTTCACTTCGACCGAAAGTAGTTTAGTTGCTTTGGTTTTGTAAAATTATATATGTTTATGTTTGAATATATTTTCAATTCAAAATGCTTTGAACTTGTTCAAATTGAAGTTTAGTCCATTAAGTTTAGGGTATCAGCTAGAAACAACAAAAAATTAGTCGAGTATATATACTCCACTAACTTTTAGGGATCGGCTAGAGATAGCCTAACATGCTAGCAAAATGGTCATTTTTTGAAATTTTGTTTCTTTGAGAGGCCAAAATTCCTTTTTCCAAGATTATCATATGTCCAAACATGATTAAAAACACTTATTCTGTAATCTCATGTTTATTGGCTAAACAGATACACGCAACACTCTAGAAATTTCTCTAGATATATCAATGATATTGTGTGCAAGGACATATAAAAACACACGGTAATACATTGGTAAATGTGTAAAGTAATTTGTGGAGTAATGTGATATGTTGGGTTTGCAAAGATTTAGGATGTAATCCATTGTAATAAACTGTACTGTTTGATATCTCTAAAAATTATAACAATTATGAAGACAATATAAAATCGTGTTTCGCACAGGAAAATGTGTTGAAAATCTAAATATTTTCAATGTATCTCAATATGGATCCGACTATAAGGCGATATGATTATGATATAAGTTCAACTATTTTCACTCAGAACTATATCAAAAGTTGTATCAATAAAAAAGACTATATTTACATGAAAAAATAGCTACCCCGAAGCAAAAGAGTTTAGTATAAATAGGGTGGAACTCAACATCTCCCGTGTTGATGATGATATGGAATGAACCTCGAGATGAGGGTCGATCCGTTGTTGGCCCGATCTTTCACGGCACAAACCTTCATCGCAGCAAGAATTAGTCGCGGGTTTACAAAGATGTTCGCAAATCCCAAGAAAACAACACGCCAACCCCTCGACCTGAAGAAATAACATGGATGAACCGTATAGGCTCCTCATGCATTCTCCTACGCGTCGCGTCGCAGGAACTCACACGCCAACAGAGATTTTTGCTAAGGTTTCTCTAAACTCGATAGTAGCCGATGCCTGGATGAACACACACGATGTTTAATTCATCTCAAAATAAAACAAACTATTACATGACTCATGGCCATACTTTATAATAGTGGCTGACTTTGTCTAACTTGACCAACAAGAATAAAATTAAATGTATGTAAGACAAACTGTTGTCTAATTATGTAACTACCTTTTATATCACCGTGTATATCATATACTAAAAAAATCAAATAATGCTACTGGTGGACCCCGACCCGTGTCCTTCAAAGGAAACAAGTCACGTAACCTCCTCTAGATCCTTTCACGATGACATATCTTCTCTTTTCTTGGTAAAAATGTGAAGAACAACCCTGTTTGGATTTTACTTTCATCTCCTTCAGCATCTCCTAAAAAGTAGGGATCTTTAGGTGCATCAATAGCATGTAAATTGAGTCGATCAAAATATTTGTATGTGTAAGAGTCCCTGATAACTCACAAGTATAGGGAATCGTAACAGTTTTCGAGGGTAGAGTATTCAACCCATATTTATTGATTCGACACAAAAGGAACCAAAGAATATTTTCAACTACTAGCAGTTGAGTTGTCAATTTAACCACGCCTAGAAAACTTAATATCTGCAGCAAAGTATTTAGTAGCAAAGTAGTATGGAAGTAACGGTAACAGTGACAAAAGTAACAGTACAAGTCTTGTAGTGATGGTGATAGCAGCAGTAACGGAAGTAACAAAGCAAGTATCAATATGGAACGAACTCGTAGGCAATGGATCGGCAATGATAGGTCTCAGATAATATTCATCATGTAGCAGTTATAACCTAGGATGACACATAACTAGCTCCAATTCATCAATGTAATGTAGGCATGTATTCTGAATATAGTCATACGTGCTTATGGAAAAGAACTTGCATGACATGTTTTGTCCTACCCTCCCGTGGCAGCCTGGTCCTAATGGAAACCAAGGGATATTAAGGCCTCCTTTTAATAGAGTACTGGACCAAAGCATTGACACTTAGTGAATACACAAACTCATCAAACTATGGTCATCACCGGGAAGTGCCCCAGTTATTGTCACTCCGAGTTTGCCGGATCATAACACATAGTAGGTGACTATTGACTTGCAAGGTAGGATCAATAACACAAATATATTCATGGAAACATAATAGGTTAAGATCTGAAATCATGGTACCCGGGCCCTAGTGACAAGCATTAAGCATAGTAAAGTCATAACAACATCAATCTCAAAACATACTGGATACTAGGGATCAAACCCTAACAAAACTAATTCGGTTACATGATAAATCTCATCCAACACACCACCGTCCAGCAAGCTTACGATGGAATTACTCACGCACGGCGGTGAGCATCATGAAATTGGTGATGGGGGGATGGTTGATGATGGCGATGGCGATGATCTCCACTCTCCAGAGCCTTGAACGGACTCCAGATCAGGTATCCCGATGAAGAATAGGAGGGGGCGGCAGCTCCGTATCGTGAAACGTGATAGGATCTTATCTCCGATTTTTTTCTGCCCGAAAGAGATTAGATGGAGTTGGAGTTGAGGTCAGTGGAGCTCCAGGGGGGGGGGCACAAGGTAGGGGGCGCGCCCCCACCCTTGTGGCCAGGGTCTGGGCCCCCTCCGGTCATTCTTTCCGTCAATATTTTTTATATATTCTGAAAATATTCTCCGTGAAGTTTCAGGTCATTCCGAGAACTTTTATTTCTGCACAAAAATAACACCAAGGCAATTCTGCTTAAAACAATGTCAGTCCGGGTTAGTTCCATTCAAATCATGCAAATGAGAGTCCAAAACAAGGGCAAAAGACTTTGGAAAAGTAGATACGATGGAGACGCATCAATTCCCCCAAGCTTAACCCATTGCTTGTCCTCAAGCAATTCAGTTGGTAAACTGAAAGTGATAAAGAAAAACTTTTACAAACACTGTTTGATCTTGTTGTTGTAAATACTTAAAGCCACCATTCAAGTTTTCTGCAGAGATTATGAACTAACCACATTCACAATAACATTTACTCATATCAATGGCATAATTAACTAGCGAGCAATAATAATGAATCTCGGATTACAACACTTTTCAAAACAATCATGATATAATATGACAAAATGGTATCTCGCTAGCCCTTTCTGAGATTACAAAACATAAATGTAGAGCACCTAAGAAGATCAATGACTGACTAGACATTGTAATTCATGGTTAAAGAGATCCAGTCACACTCATACTCAACATCACTTAATAACAAATCATATAAATGACAGAGGTGCTCTCCAACTGGTGCTTTTTATAAGAGGATGATGACTCGTCAATAAAAGTAAATAGATAATCCCTTCGCAGAGGGAAGCAGGGATTTGCAGAGATGCCAGAGCTCAAGTTTTTGAATCAGAGATGAATATAATTTTGAGCGATATGCTTTCTTTGTCAACGCTACGATCAAAAGTTCTCAATATCTTTCATGCTACATACAATATAGGCGGTTCCCAAACAAAATGGTAAAGTTTTACTCCCCCTCCACCATCAAACACACTCCACGGCTTATCCAAAGGTATCGTCCAAACCAACAACAGTCCAGGGGGAGCTTTGTTTAATTATATTTTGATTTGATTTTTGATCTTTTGATCATGGGATTGGGTATCCAGCCATTTTCTCGTGAATGACAAATGGAGTCCACTCATCGTGAGAATGACCCACCTAGCATGGAAGATATTGATAGCCCCAGTCGCCACATGAGCGATTTGGCCATACAAAACAGAATTTTATTTGAAGGTTTAGAGTTTGGTACATGCAAATTTACTTGGAACGGCAGGTAAATACCGCATATAGGTAGGTATGGTGGACTCTTATGAAACAACTTTGAGTTTATGGAAGTGGATGCACAAGCGGTATTCCCGCTTAGTACAGGTGAAGGCTAGAAAGAGACTGGGAAGCAACCAGCAAGAGAGCAAAAACGGTCATAAACATGCCTTGAGATTAACCAACATTGAGTGCAAGCATGAGTAGGATATAAATTACCATGAACATAAATATCGTGAAGGCTATGTTGATTTTGTTTCAACTACATGTGTGAACATGTGCCAAGTCGAGCCACTTAAATGATTCGAAGGAGGATACCATCCTATCATACTACATCACAACTGTTTTAAAGGATGTTCGCACGCAAGGTAAACCATTATAAACTCCGAGCTAATTAATCATGGTATGGGTAACTATAATCTCTAATTGTCATTGTAAGCATGTTACTTTGATAATGAGCTGAATCAGAAATGACAAGCTAAAAATATTTACAGAAACAAGATAGGTCGAGTTCATACCAGCTTTTCTCCATCTCAATCATTTCATCATATATCGTCATTATTGCCTTTCACTTGCACAACCGAACAGTGTGAATAATAATAATAGTGCACGTGTATCAGACTAAGCTGGAATCTGCAAACATTTATTCAAAGGAGAAGACAAGGTAATATGGGCTCTTTGTTAGTTCAACAATAATGCATATGAGAGCGACTCATCATTTTCATCGTGGTCTTCTCCTCTCGACCCCAAAGGAAAAGAAACGGATTTGAAAGAAACATGCTGAAATATTTTTGGAGCTTTCGTTTTTCTAAAGAGGGCAAAACAAGAACGAGAAAAACTATTTACACGGGAAAGCTCCCAACAAACAAAAGAATAACGAGATATCTTTTTGGATTTTCTTTTAATACTACAAACTACTAAGAAAGTAGCAAGAAAGAAAAGACAAAAAGAAACATGAAATATTTTTGGGTTTTCTAAAATTTTCAAACACACAAGAGGAAAGCGAGAAAAATAAACTACCATGGATAGTACAATGAAGAAGTATGAAAACCGACAATTGGAATGAATGTGTGAACATGAATGTAATATCGGTGAGAAATACGTACTCCCCCAATCTTAGGATTTTGCCTAAGTTGGTCTATGGCCATGGATCAAAGTATCCCTCTCCTGGGTACTGAGGTGGATCCTGAGGGTTCCACAGGTTTGCGAGCTCCTGTGGCTCCCACTGAAAGATAGGGTCCCTATAAGGATCAAGGGCCGGTGCTGGCTCTGGCACTGCAGGTTGTGGAATCCCCCAGAATCTGTAGATGTCCTCGGGCCAAATAGTGTACTTATCTGAATGAATGTTAAACAAAGAAGGTGCAGGAAAGGTAATTGTATGAGAAGTGTTCTAACTTAATATCAAATTATAAATAAGCTTTTTTCCTCATCAGAACGAATGAATTTATACATTATCATGATGTCATAATCGAAATAAATAGTGGGTAGCAATTTCTCTTCTTTTTCATAATGCCTAATAGGTAATTCAAAATGTGAAGCAAGGCATGAGGCGGAGTTGCCTCCGAAAATAGGACCCTTAGTACGGTTTAAACTCAACTGTTTAGCTACCATAGCACCCAGACTGAAAGTTATAGCACGAAGAAAAGAATGGAGCAATATGGTAAGGCCAGGAGCACTAAGGCCTCAACTCTCCCCACGACCAATCAAACATATCCCGGCAAATAGTGAATAATATCGTAAAACAGGAAAATGTATACTGACAACTCTCGCTTCTGACACCCTTCTCCTTTCACCTACGGTAATTTCATCAATGAAATCTTCCACATCTCCAGGACGTGGTTCATCGATGCTTCCTTCATAAGGTAAATTGCATACCCCACAAAAGTCATAAAGCCTCATCTCCTTATGCACATCATATAAATCAAATTCTACCATAGGCGGTGATCTCCTAGCATGAAAATTAAAAAATTTCACGAAAGTATTAGTTAGGAGGAGATACTGATCACACTGGTCACGGAGGAAGTTGGTGATGCCTGCATTCTCTGCCAAATAATAGAAATCATCGTAAATTCCGGCCGCCTGTAAGAATGCATCACATGGCCATTCACATGCTTGAATTTCCGCGCTACGAGGAAGATTATACTTGGGCTTCTCCTTCCCCTCATTCTCCTTCTCCTTTGAACCCCGGCTCGAAGAGCCTCTCAACAATCTCCTCATCATTTTCTTCCTCTGAAATTTTCTGAATTTTTTAGTGACTCAAAATATAAGTGAACCAAACTCAACAAAATTGATAGCAACTACTCCTACAAGTGTCTACAGGGCATATCATGCATCAAAACTACTTTAGACCATATGAATTTGACATGCAAGCTCAAGAACAAGGTCACCACAGCAGCTAAAATTGCAATAAGTAAAGCACTAGAACAAAAACTAATTGGACCATTGGAGGAGTCACATATCAAACAACAATCCCCAAAAACAGTTTTGCAAATGATGGATTGAGCAAGGAGATCAAAAATGGCAGCAAGATGAGCTAGAACACTGATTTGAGCCGGTGAATGATTTTTTTTGGAGGAAGAAGGAGAGGATGGATGCTGAAATAAGTGGAGGGGGCCACGTGGGGCCCACAAGGACAGGGGCGCCCAGGGGGTAGGTTGCGCCCTCCACCCTTGTGGCCCACTGGCGCAGCCCCCTCGTGCATACTCAGTGCCAAAAATCTTCAAATATTCTAGAAAAATCATATTAAATTTTCAGGGCATTTGGAGAACTTTATTTTCGGGACATTTATTTACTGCATGGATAATTCGGAAAACAAAAAGATAATACGATTTTTTCTTTATTTAATCTATATAACAGAAAGTAAAAGTTGGGTACAAAAGGTGGTGTTCTCTGAATTCATCCATCTCATGCTCATCAAATGGAATCCGTCAATGAGGTTGATCAAGTCTCATCAGCAAACTTCTTTCGAATAACATAAAACCGGAGAACTTTCGAATAACACTAGGTTACCTCAATGGGGATATGCATGTCCCCAACAATAAGTATATCATATTTCTTCTTGACGGTAGGAAGAGGGAATTCAAAACCTCCAATAGTAATAGTTGAAATTTTCCCAATAGAATTGACGCTATTAACTTGAGGGTGTTTCTTTGGAAAGTGTACCGTGTGCTCATTACCATTTACATGAAAAGTTACATTGCCTTCGTTACAATCAATAACAGCCCCTGCGATATTCAAAAAGGGTTTACTAAGGATGATCGACATACTGTCGTCCTCGGGAATATCAAGAATAATAAAGTCCGTTAAGATAGTAACGTTTGCAACCACAACAGGCACATCTTCAAAAATACCGATGGGTATTGTAGTTGATTTATCGAACATTTGCAAAGAGATTTCAGTAGGTGTCAACTTATTCAATTCAAGTCTACGATACAAAGAGAAAGGCATAACACTAACACCGGCTCCAAGATCACATAAAGCAGTTTTAACATAGTTTCCTTTAATGGTGCATGGTATAGTGGGTATTCCTGGATCTTCAAGTTTCTTTGGTATTCCACCCTTAAAAGTATAATTAGCAAGCATGGTGGAAATTTCAGCTTCCGGTATCTTTCGCTCGTTAGTAACAATTTCTTTCATATACTTAGCATAAGGAGAAATTTTAAGCATATCAGTCAAGCGCATACGCAAAAAGATAGGTCTAATCATCTCACAAAAGCATTCAAAATACTCATCATCCATTTTCTTGGATGGTTCAGGAGGAAAGGGCATTGGTTTCTAGACCCATGGTTCCCTTTCTTTACCATGTTTCCTAGCTATGAAGTCTCTCTTATCATAATGTTGATTCTTTGATTGTGGGTTATCAAGATCAATAGAAGGTTCAATCTCTACTTCATTATCATTACGAGGTTGAGCATCGGTATGAACATCATCATTAACGTTTTCACTGGTTCATGTTCATTACCAGACTGAGTCTCAGCATTAGAAATAGAAATATTATTGGGATTCTCAGGTGTGTCTACAACAGGTTCACTAGATGCAGGCAAAGTCCTATCAGTTTTCTTTTTATTATTACTAGGACTAGGTTTATCAATATTAATTCTCTGGTACTATTGCTCAATTCTCTTAGGACAGCCCTCGGGATACGAAGGTTCCTGAGTTACTTTACCACCTCTAGTAGCAACCATAACAACTTTATCATCATTCTTACTATTCAACTCATTAATCAAATAATTTTGTGCCTTAAGTACTTGTTCTACTCGAGTGGTAACCATGGAAGCATGTTTACTAATAAGTTTAAGATCATTCGAAGTTCTAGTCACGAGATCACCCTGACGTCGCTTAAAGCTACGTCGGTTTTCCCCAAAGAGGAAGGGATGATACAGCACAACGGCGGTATGTATTTCCCTCAGATATGAAACCAAGGTTATCGAACCAGTATGAGAACCTAGCAACACAACGTAAGCAGCACCTGCGGACAAATAACAACTTCTCGCAACCCGACGTGTTAAAGGGGTTGTCAATCCCTTTCGGGGTACGGCGCCTCAACATAGGCAAAACAGGCGTGAGGAATTTGTAGTAAATTGATAGATCAAACGCCAAATAAGATAAATAAGAATAAATTGCAGCAAGGTATTTTTGTATTTTTTGGTCTAATATATCTGAAAATAAATGCAAGGAAAAAGTAGATCGCAAAGGCAAATATATGAGAAAGAAGACCCGGTGGCCGTAGGTTTCACTAGTGGCTTCTCTCGAGAAAAATAGCAAATGGTGGGTAAACAAATTACTGTTGGGCAATTGATAGAACTTCAAATAATCATGATGATATCCAGGCAATGATCATTATATAGGCATCACGTTCAAGATTAGTAGACCGACTCCTGCCTGCATCTACTACTATTACTCCACACATCGACCTCTATCCAGCATGCATCTAGTGTATTAAGTTCATGGAAAACCGAAGTAATGCAATAAGAACGATGACATGATATAGACAAGGTCTGTTTATCTATTGCGTAGATAAGTCTCATCGTTTTATCCTTAGTAGCAACAATACATACGTGTCGGTTCCCTTTTTGTCACTGGGATCAAGCACCGTAAGATTGAACCCACTACAAAGCACCTCTTCCCGTTGCAAGATAAATAGATCAAGTTGGCCAAACAAAAACCAAATATCGGAGAAGAAATACGAGGCTATAAGCAATGATGCATAAAAGAGATCAAAGAAACTCAAATACTTTCATGGATATAAAAAGATATAACTGATCATAAACTCAAAGTTCATCAGATCCCAACAAACACACCGCAAAAAGAGTTACATCATATGGATCTCCACGAGACCATTATATTGAGAATTCAGCGAGAGAGAGGAAGCTATCTAGCTACTCACTACGGCCCCGAAGGTCTACAAAGAACTACTCACGCATCATCGGAGAGGCACCAATGAAGGTGGTGAACCCCATCTGAGATGGTGTCTAGATTGGATCTGATTGTTCTGGACTCTGCGGCGGCTGGATGAATATTTTGTCGACTCCCCTAGGGTTTCTAGAATATCTGAGTATTTATAGAGCAAAGAGGCGGTGCGGGAGGCCACCGAGGTGGGCACAACCCACCGAGGCGCTGCTTTGGCCCATTGGGTGTCTTCTGGCCCATAAAAAATCTCCAAGAAGTTTCGCGGTGTTTGGGCTCCGATTGATATTGATTTCCTGCGATGTAAAAAAACATGTAGAAAATAGCAACTGGCACTTGGCACTATGTCAATAGGTTAGTACCAAAAAATGATATAAAATGACTATAAAATGATTGTAAAACATCCAAGAATGATAATATAACAGCATGGAACAAGCAAAAAAATTATAGATATGTTGGAGACGTATCAACATCCCAAAGCTTAACTCCTACTCGTCCTCGAGTAGGTAAGTGATAAAAAAAGAATTTTTAATGTGGAATGCTGCCTATCATGTCATATCATATTGTCTTCTTTATAGCATGGACATTTGGACTTTTATGTGATTCAAAGCAATAGTCTAGTTTTGACATAATAATTTAGATACTCAAGCATATCAACAAGCAACCATGTGTTTCAAAATATCAACGCTAAAATAAGTTATCCCTAGCCCATCATGCTCAAACATTGATCCATTCATGAAACACACTCGAATATTAGCTACACCCAATACTTAGTACGATCATATTGCCTCCTAGTTGGTGCTTTTTTTGAGAGAAGATGGAGACTCAAATTCAAAATAAAAATTGCATAAAGTAAAAGAAAGGCCCTTCGCAGAGGGAAGTAGGGATTTGTAGAGGTGCTAGCACTAGTAGAAAACGGGGCAATGGTCCAGCCCATTAGTCCCGGTCCAGTCCAGAACCGGGACCAATGGGGGCATTGGACCCGGTTCGTGAGCCCAGGGGGCCAGCCGGGCCACGTGGGCCATTGGTCCCGGTTCATCTGGACCTTTTGGTCCCGGTTGGTGCGACGAACCGGGACCAATGGGTCTTGCTCCTGTCCCACCACCATTGGTCCCGGTTGGTGACTTGAACCGGGACCAAAGGCTCCCCTTTAGTCCCGGTTCATATCACCAACCGGGACCAATGAGGTGCCTATATATACCCCCTCGCGTAAGAGCAGAGCACACTGCTCTGTTTTTTCTGGCCGAGGGGGAGAGGGCTTGGTGGTGCTCTAGCTCACCTCCTATGCACACAACGTGTTCGATGGAATTCCCGAGCCACACTAGTTAAGCTTTTCTCCTCTCGAAGCTCGAACTCGAAGCTCCATTTTCTCCGAGATTTGTCTAGGTTTAGCGGTCCGTCACGTCCCGTCCCCGTCTTCACCGCCGTCGATCGCCCCCGCCGACCTCGTCACCGGCACCACTGTGGTGAGCCTCTTGTTATGTCCATGCTTTTCTTACTTTTATTATTGCTTGTTATTATTGCTTTAGATAGATATTTGTCTAATTTTCTTACGTTTATTATTGCTTGTTATTATATAGTGCGATGGTTTTGATATCCGCCCACGTGGGCCCTCGTCCTGTCTATGATTCAGATGTGGCATATTATCTTTAATTTATAACTATTTGTTTTAGTGTTTATGACAATTATGCCTACCAACCTGACATGCATAGATGTTTTTATATGTCTAGGAGGTAGTTGAACCAGAAATTCCAACCGACCCTCTTGTGGAGAGGTTAAATTTTGTTGAAGAGGAAAACATTTTCTTGAAGAAAAAATTGGAAAAAATGGAGGAGCAGAAGATGGAATTGGAGTTGCATGTTGCGGAAGTCGTCGATGATCACAAGATCAAGATGGACCCTATTGTCGAGAGGTTAAATTTAGTTGTAGAAGAAAACAATTTCTTGAAGGAAAAAATAAAAAAAAATTGAGGACGAGAAGATGATATTGGAGTTGCATGTTGCGGATGTCGTCGATGATCACAAGATCAAGATGGATGCAATGCGGTTGAAGATTAGAAAGACTAGAAAATATGCCATTCATACCGAGGCTTGGTATCATTAAGCCGTTGGATCAATTGTTACCTTGGTTGCGATTATGATCGCATTTGTTTTCGCATTGAAATGTTTTACATAGTTTCAATGTATGGTGAAAATTAATTAGATGCTCTGGAGAGCTATATGTTGTTAGATGAGAACTATGTATGTACTTTAGTTTTAATGTGATGATGAACTCCTATTAATTTGGTCATTTAATTATCTATTTATGATGTTCTGTAATGGTTTTTGACACACTTAATTATATATAATGCACGCAGATGAACCGGCAATGGATGTACGGTGACAGACACACCTCCGAGTACATTAAGGGCGTGCATGAGTTTCTCAATGCGGCTGAGGCAAACAAGCAGACTGGTTTTATGTGTTGTCCATGCACTAAATGTGGGAATACGATGTCTTACTCTAACCGTAAAATCCTTCACTCCCACCTGCTTTACAAGGGTTTCATGCCACACTATAATGTTTGGACGAGGCACGGAGAAATAGGGGTTAAGATGGAAGACGGCGAAGAAGAAGAGTACGATGACAACTATGTGCCCCCTAAATACGGTGATGCTGCAATGGGGGGGAGCTGGTGAAGATCAAGAGGAACCAGACGATGTGCCCAATGATGCTGCAACGGGTTAAGCTGCTGAAGATCAAGAGGAACCACACGATGTGCCCGATGATGATGATCTCCGCCGGGTCATTGTCGATGCAAGGACGCAATGCGAAAGTCAAAAGGAGAAGCTGAAGTTCGATCGCATGTTAGAGGATCACAAAAAAGGGTTGTACCCCAATTGCGAAGATGGCAACACAAAGCTCGGTACCGTACTGGAATTGCTGCAGTGGAAGGCAGAGAATGCTGTGGCTGACAAAGGATTTGAGAAGCTACTGAAAATATTGAAGAAGAAGCTTCCAAAGGATAACAAATTGCCCGACTGTACATACGCAACAAAGAAGGTCGTATGCCCTCTAGGGTTGGAGGTGCAGAAGATACATGCATGCCCTAATGACTGCATCCTCTACCGCGGTGCGTACAAGGATCTGAACGCATGCCCGGTATGCGGTGCATTGCGGTATAAGATGAGACGAGATGACCCTAGTGATGTTGACGGCGAGCCCGCCAGGAAGAGGGTTCCTGCGAAGGTGATGTGGTATGCTCCTATAATACCACGGGTAAAACTTTTGTTCAGAAATGGAGAGCATGCGAAGTTGATGCGATGGCACAGTGAGGATCGTAAGAAAGACGGGAAGTTGAGAGCACCCGCTGACGGGTCGCAGTGGAGAAAAATCGAGAGAAAGTACTGGGAGGAGTTTGCAAAGGACCCAAGGAACGCATGGTTTGCTTTAAGCGCAGATGGCATTAATCCTTTCGGGGAGCAGAGCAGCTATCACAACACCTGGCCCGTGACTCTATGTATGTATAACCTTCCTCCTTGGATGTGCATGAAGCGGAAGTTCATTATGATGCCAGTTCTCATCCAAGGCCCTAAGCAACCCGGAAACAACATTGATGTGTACCTAAGGCCATTAGTTGAAGAACTTTTACAGCGGTGGAATGGAAACGGTGAACGTGCGTGGGATGAGCACAGATAGGAGAAATTTAACCTAATGGAATTGCTGTTCGTGACCATCAACGATTGGCCCGCTCTCAGTAACCTTTCAGGACAGACAAACAAAGGATACCACGCATGCACACACTGTATAGATGACACTGAAAGTATATACCTGGACAAATGCAGGAAGAATGTGTACCTGGGCCATCGTCGATTTCTTCCGACCAACCATCAATGTCGAAAGAAAGGCAAGCATTTCGAAGGCGAGGCAGATCACCGGAAGAAGCCCGCCATGCGTACCGGTGATCACGTACTTGCTATGGTCAATGATTTACACGTAATCTTTCGAAAGGGCCCCGACGCACTAGCTGTTCCGAATGACGCTGAGGGACACGCACCCATGTGGAAGAAGAAATCTATATTTTGGGACCTACCCTACTGGAAAGACCTAGAGGTCAGCTCTTCAATCGACATGATGCACGTGACGAAGAACGTTTGCGAGAACCTGCTAGGCTTCTTGGGCGTGTATGGAAAGACAAAAGATACACCTGAGGCACGGGAGGACCTGCAACATTTGCACGAAAAAGACAGCATTCCTTTGAAGCAGTATGAAGGTCCTGCCAGCTACGCTCTTACGAAAGAAGAGAAAGAAATCTTCTTTGAATGCCTGGTCAGTATGAAGGTCCCGACTGGCTTCTCGTCGAATATAAAGGGAATAATAAATATGCCAGAGAAAAAGTTCCCGAACCCAAAGTCCCATGACTGCCACGTGATTGTGATGCAACTGCTTCCGGTTGCATTGAGGGGGCTTCTACCGGAAAACATCCGATTAGCCATTGTGAAGCTATGTGCATTCCTCAATGCAATCTCTCAGAAGGTGATCGATCCAGAAATCGTACCAAGGCTAAGCAGTGATGTGGCGCAATGTCTTGTCAGTTTCGAGCTGGTGTTCCCACCATCCTTCTTCAATATCATGACGCACGTCCTAGTTCATCCAGTCAACGAGATTGTCATTCTGGGACCCGTATTTCTACACAATATGTTCCCCTTTGAGAGGTTCATGGGAGTCCTAAAGAAAGATGTCCATAACCGCGCTAGGCCAGAAGGAAGTATCTCCATGGGCCATCAAACAGAGGATGTCATCGGGTTTTGTGTTGACTTCATTCCTGGCCTTAATAAGATAGGTCTCCCTTGGTATGAGGGGATACTAACTAGAAAAGGCACGCTTGGAAGGGACTCAATAATATGCAGGGACATGAGGGGGGGGGGTTGATATACCCCCTCTCGGATAACTTCGACATGAGGGGGGTCGATATACCCCTTCCTCGATAATTTACTAAGTTAAAATGTTCTCATGTTG
>LR738715.1:835742090-835832287 GCA_902687465.1 Secale cereale | reverse complement strand
TGTGTATTGACCCCCTTCTTCAAATTAGATCTTTCGGATGCGGAATGAACTCCCACCACCAGATGGTCTGCGAGCAATTCAAGAGGAATTGGCGACATTCTTCCTTTACCACGTGATCGCTGAAGACGGAGAATACTATGTGGACCATGCGTCCGTATGATAGGAGATTATATTTGTAAGAGATAATTATTGTATATATGTACCCGGTAGTGTCGGGTAGATATACGAGAACTTGTTGTTCGACCAATCTTTCGGAGAAGGAGAGGTGGTCGATATCACTTCTCTGTATGCATATATATGTTGATGACGATCTTCTGTTTCCTTCGTTTGCTTACTAGCTAGCTAGCGTGTCTAGTCCTCTCTATACGTGTGTATAGTACGTAGCGTCGACCAAGCACGAACATAAGAGATGACTCTTCTCTCTATTAATTAGGTAGCTAACACAATATATGAAACACCTAAATTAACCCCCAAAACCCCCAAACCCCCCAAAAGCCCCCCCCTTTCAAAAAAAACCCCAGCCACAGAAGTGCTGACGCGTGGATGCCTATTGGTCCCGGTTGGTGCCACCAACCGGGACCAAAGGCCCTCCTACATGGGCTCCGCGCATAGGCCACGTGGAGGCCCATCTGTCCCGGTTCTAGTTTGAACCGGGACTAAAGGGCTAGGGCATTAGTACCGACCCTTTAGTCTTGGTTCAAGAACCGGGACAAAAGGCCCTTATGAACCGAGACAATAGTCCCGTTCTCTACTGGTGCAGATCTCAAAGCGAAAAATTAGAGATAAAAACATTTTGGGAGGTGTATCCATCCCACCAACGAAAACGACTTACAGTTCCCAACACTTTCCATGCTAGATATATCATAGGCGGTTCCCAAACAGAAAATAAAGTTTATTCCTTTTCCAACCATACTTTCACTTTCCATGGCTAGCTGTATCCACGGTTGCCCTCCATACCAACATTTTCCAAGGAATTTATTATTTGACAACATAAAGTAAATTCATTTTTTGCATTTCGGGACTGGGCATCCCTAAAACCTTTGCCTTACTCTCGTGAAATGACAAATGAATAAACACTCATCGTGAGAATAACACATCCAGCATGGAAAATATTAGCCACCCCTCACCGCACCGCGAGCGAAACAAATACACAAAAGAGAAGTTCATTTTGAAAATTAGAGATGGCACATGCAAATTTGCTTATAATGGAAAAATAATACCGTATATAGGTAGATATAGTGGACTCGTGTGGCAAAACTGGTTTAGAGGATTTCGGATGCACAAGTAGAGACCATACTTGGTGCAAAATGAAGGCTAGCAAAAGATAGAGAAGCGAGCAACCAAGAAAAAGACAATCTCATAAGCAAGCATTAAGCATAAATAACACCGAATAATGCACCATAAGTAGGATATAATTCTATTGCACGACTATTGACTTCCGTACTTGCATGGGGAATCACAAACCTTAACACCAATATTCTTACTAAAGCACAATTAACATAACTCACATATCACATCACCATATCTCAAAACTATTACTAACAACCAAGTTTATTTTTTCCAATGATCTTCATGAAAGTTTTTGTTATATCCTTCATGGATATCTGTCACTTTCGGACTAATTTTCATGTGTTGCTATTCATAAGCTCAAACAAATATAAGTGAAGATCGTGAGCATAATTTTTCTTCATTCTCTCAAAATAATATAAGTGAAGCAAGAGAGAATTTCTTTAAATTTTTACTAACTCTCAAATAAATCTAAGTGAAGCAAGAGAGTATTTCTTCAAGAATACTAAGCACAACGTGCTGAAAAAGATATAAGTTAAGCACTAGAGCAAGTCCATTGCTCATAAAAATTTAGGGATTTTTATTTCTGTGCCCCTGGTTCCTTAGCTCTCCTCATTCATCCCCACTCTATTAACTTTTGGTCACTTTTCCCCACTCCCTTGCCCGAAACCCTCAAAATAGGTTATAATGGACGTTGTCGTCGGGTCAATGCCTTTGACCGTTAACTCTGGCGAGTGGGGCCGCGTTGGGAGTGGGCGCATGCAAGAGCGCGGTCGTGGGGTAGCACGTGTCAGTGGACATGCCCGAAACGTCCCATCATATAAAGAGGGGAAACCACCTCCATCGCCCCTACCATTTCCCCCAAATCCCCTCCCCGCCGCATCGTCTTCCTCTCCCCAACCGGCGTCGTCTCGCTCTCCTCGACTGCCTCCACCGCACCGTCTCACTCTCCCCCACTACATCCTCTTCCTCACCTTCATCGCCTCCATCTATCCGATGGACAAAACTCGTGGCAACACCGGCGCAGCGACCGGAGAAGTGGTGAAGCAGCAGGGCGCGGTGACCACGGATGTCGGCGGCGTCCACGACGGTGCGGGGAAACTCGCAACCACTGTGGATGTGGGGAAGGAGGTGGCGGGATCCGCCTCAGCGCAGATGGTGACGGCGATGAGCGGCGCGGTCCATCTCGATGCCCCCCATGCGCAACCCGGTGAGGAGCAGGAGGTATTTGCACTTGCTTTGCTTTAGGATATTAGCTTGTAGAGTTAGTAGCATTGGTTAGATTGTGGATTCATACGGTAGTTCAGATGGTTAGAATAGTTGGTTTGATGGATGGGCCGGTTTTTTTGTATGGGTTGGGGGGATGGGGGTTTTTGGACTAGGGTTTGTTGGATAAACGCTAGCTAGATGTTGTGAACTATGATTTTAGGTGCTGCAATGATTGGGGTTTTTAGATTTGGATAAATTCGTTGCAAAAATGCTAGATGTTGTGAACAGATTGAGGTATTTAATGCTATGATGCTTATTAGATTTGTTTTTAGTGCTCACAGATTGAGTTTTTAATGCTATCATGCTTATTAGACTTGTTTTTATGTTTTTTAGATTAGTTGTTTGTGATATTGTTTTTGATGCTTATTAGACTTGTTTTTTATGCTTATTAGATTTTTTTATGCTTATTAGCTCTGTTGTTCACAATATGTCCACAGTGTGTAGTTATATTAGCTCTGTTGTTCAATGTGTGTGCATGACAATGGAAAATGCAAGCCCTATGATCAAGTGTGCATATCTAAATTTCAATATGTAGTTATATTAGCTCTGTTGTTCAATGTGTGTGCATGACAATGGAAAATGCAAATAGCCCTGTGTATTTACTAGTGGTGGATGTAAATGTATATTCAGGAGGATGATGGTTGCGGGAAGAAGAGGAAGATCGACTATACCTTCGACGACCCATACGATCCAGCGTACGGTGACGACGAAGAGTATGAGGCAAGCCTACTTGAAATTTAGATTGTTTATTTAGGTCGTTGACATGGTGTATTCCCATGAATCTATAATGTACTAATTTAATTCATTCGTGTGTGCAGTATGTTTCTGGGGAAGATGTGGATGTGGACCGCGGCAACTTCACCTCCTTCAAATTGAAGGAAAAGGACAAGATCAATGTCAAGGGCATGCGTTAGTACTACAAGAGCAGGACCAAAACTTGGCGCTGCCCCTACTGCACCACCAAGACAAAGCCAAAGTCTGGCCGCTTCGCTCACCTTCTAGCTCATGTAGAAGATGTGGCCATCCACGGCGAGGACTACAAGATCATGGGGCAGCATGCTGATCTAGCCAAAGTCCTGTCTCCCCTTCCCTGATGTGTTAAGTACTTTATGTTGTTTGTTGTACTATGTTGGTGAACTATGTTTGTGGGGCCCCATGTTTGTGGGTTAACTTTTGGTGGTTCGATGAATTTTATATGCATGTGGCTATCTATGTTGGGTATTTTTGTGTTTTTAAATTTATCTCCTATGATTTATTTCAGTGTTTTAAAAGTTCAGGTGCTGCAATTATCACACATATGTTGCAAATATGCCGCAATCCATCATTTTATCAATGGTTCCCTTTTATCAAATATTCCAATAACATAGAAAAAAACAACATTTTAATGAAGATGTATTATCAACTATCTATGTTTGTGTAGGAGATCATGTGTGCAAAATTTGAGGTGATTTAGAGGAGTTCAAAGAAATTTGAATTTGAGAAATGTGCTCCAAATAAGCTCCCAGGTTAGGGTAAACAACCCATTTGTAATCGAGTTTTTTGGACCCACTCTAAATGAGCCAAATGTTTTTTATTAACACATATTCGATCTATATAGTGTAGATTCGAAGTCTCACTATTTTTTTAATTAATCTTCATATTTTTACATTTTCTTTTGCAAAAAAGATTTAATATAAAAATAATTAAAAACACGTTTAAAATTTGAAGATGGAAAACTAACTTCAAATCCTTCTTATTCACTTTAAAGCAAAGCTTTAGTGATTTTTTTATTTTTTTATTTTTAAAAACAGAAGGTAACACCACCTCCTCTCCTTGAACTCTATGAAATCATGTAGGTGATAGCTCATATGTGTGAAGGTTTTCTCATAAAAATGACCATAGACCAAGTTTATGATTTTTGGTTGGCAACATGTCACATAAGACACCATTGTGCGCAGGTTTTATATTTTTTGTTTTTTTTAATTAATGGTGCTCATTTGACCTCGATTGTGCCACCTAGGGTTTTTCATGAAAATGACTATAGACCAAGTTTAGTATTTTTCCTCATTAGTGTGTCTTATAAAACGACGAACGATGAAGGTTTCATATTTTTTGATTTATTTTAAATTCGTTATGCTCAGTCAAAGCCTTCGAAACCCCGTTGACCAACTCAAAACCCCTCTAAACCCCGCGGGGCTTCGCCTAACCCTAGATCCCAATGTCAGCCGTCCGATCATACCCTCGCGCCAAGCGACAGCCCTCAGATCTGGCCTTCTAAAAGGAACTAGGTGGGCTGGCTGTGTGCAGGCTCCGCGCCGTTGGATCACAAGGACGGCTCCGCATCGTTGGATCGTGGGGCGATCCGCGAGAGGCAATCCTATTTGTTGTGCTCGGCTGCTCGCCCACCACTGACTCAGTGAAAAAAAAGTTGTTATTGGGCCCAAAAGGAAACCAAGCTTTGGTTGGACCGTCGGTTTGCGTCATTTTTTTGCATCGTTTGCTCTAATTTTTGTGAACGTGCTGGCTCTGTATTTTTGCATCATTTTCTTTGTTTTTCGTGAATGTGTTGGCTCTGTATTTTTGCATCATTTGAAATCAATTGACATTGCGTAGAAAATGAAAAATTTATTTTTATCATGCAAAATGGCAACAAACTATTCAAAATTTGTCTCTTTCCTATAATATATATGACCACAGATTCCCACACGTGCAATTAGCTTCTTTTACTTCTTCTTTTTCAAACCACTGTTTCCCACGCGTGTACACACCCGATGTTGCGGTGGGTTTGAAAATGGGTTTATTCATATTTGACCCCGTTATTGCCACAACCAAATAACACGTAGCTCTACGGCTATTTAAGCCACCCTCTGCCTCTGCCATCCCTCATCCTCTCCCATCCTCTCTGCCAGCTACCCTTCTTGCTCTTCGACCACTTCTCCTTCTTCTAGCACATCCTCAGTCATGCAGTACAACGGACCAACCTACCACTTCCCACCCACCGTGTCGGAGAGTCTCTACCCTTCTAGCGTGTACGTTGAGCGCACATTACGTGTGTGGGCAATATCAAGGTGGAGGACCGCAAGGAACTTCACCGAGTTCTTCCTCAGGTCCGGCTACCACCACCTCCCACGGGGATCTCCAAGGATGTTCCGTGTCGAGGAGGTCATCCAAAACGAGGTGGTGCTTCCTCTCCTTGCCCACTTCACCAACACATTCGACGCCTTCTACCTCCTCGGCCGGGTGTTTTGGTGTGGCTGCGAGTTCATCGCTTTCACCACCCACAACATGTTCACGGAGTACACCAACATCTTCCCCACCGCGTCCCGCATGCACACTCTTCCGTACCCTATCGACAACGCCCCGGAGGAGCAGTGAAGGGCGCCCGGAGAAGGAGCGAGGTGGAGAAGGCGGCGTCTAGAGTTCTAAACCCTCTCTCTATTTTTATTGAGTCTACGTTATATTAAGTTGTAATCCCATTGAACTATGTGAGAGATGCTATGGGCTTGTTGGCCCTTTTATCAAGTTCTATTACTAAGTTTTCTATCTATTCTATTATGATGTTCCTCCTAGTTTCAACTATGTGATCGTGCTATGGGCTTGATGGCCCTATCTACATGTATGTTGATTGTTTTCTTAGAGAGAACGATTTATTAGTAACCACCTAGTGCATGCAGCCACAATGAACCCTTCTTTTCTTACACAAGCCACAAATGCGTAGCCACCAAGCTAGTGCATGCAGCCACAACATATTTGTTCAATTTATTTGTCGTAGCAAAACGGGTTCTAAATCGAGGAGACAAGTGTGCGAGAAGAGAGGAACCAGCGACAACGACCGTCGTTGCATCCGTGGCGGCTGGCGTGCACGAAAGCGGCTCGGTCAGTGCATCTGGGCGGCACGCATCAGCGCATGGAGGCTCGGTCAGCGCATGCAGGCTCGGCCGAAGCATCGACGCATGCAGGCAGGCTTGTTGGGTGCATGCATAGCAGGCTGATACGTCTCCAACGTATCTATAATTTTTGATTGTTCCATGCGTATTTATGAAGTCTTGGATGCTTAATGGGCTTTATCATTCACTTTTATATCATTTTTGGGACTACTACTAACCCAAAGGCCCAGTCCAGATTGCAGTTTTTTGCCTATTTCAGGCTTTTGCAGAAAAGGAATATCAAACGGAGTCCAAACGGAATGAAACCTTCGCGAGAGATATTTTTCGAGAAAATCACGCACAGAATGCGTCAGGACCAAGTCAGGGGACAGCTAGGCTGCCCTCGAGGCTGGCCCACACGGCCCCCGGTGCCCTCCTTCTTCCTATATATACCTATGTACCCCAGAAACTCCATACGTAGAGAGAAAACCCTAATTCCACCGCCGTAGCTTCTGTTCCCATGGAGATCCCATCTTGGAGCCTGTTCCGGGAGGGGGATCCATCACGGAGGCCTTCATCATCATCAGTATCGCCCTCACCATGAGTTGTGAGTAGTTTACCACAGACCTTCGGGTCCATAGCTAGTATCTAGATGGCATCTTCTCTCTCTCTGGATCTCAATACAAAGATCTCCTCGATATTCGAGGAGATCTATTCGATGTAATCTCTTTTTGCGGTGTGTTTGTCGAGATCCGATGAATTGTGAGTTTATGATCAAGGTTATCTATGAAAGATATTTGCTTCTTCTCTGAACTTTTTATGTGTGCTCATAATATCCTTGCAAGTCTCTTTGAATTATTGGTTTCGTTTGGCCTACTAGATCTATAGTTCTTGCAATGGGAGAAGTTCTTGGCTTTGGGTTCAATCTTGTGGTGTCCTTTCCCAGTGACAGTAGGGGCAGCAAGGCACGTATTGTATTGTTGCCATCGAGGATAAAAAGATGGGGTTTTCATCATACTGCTTGAGTTTATCCCTCTACATCATGTCATCTTGCTTAAGGCGTTACTCTGTTCGTATGAACTCAATACACTAGATGCATGCTGGATAGCGGTCGATGTGTGGAGTAATAGTAGTAGACGCAGACAGTAGTCGGTCTACTTGTCTTGGCCGTGATGCCTATATACAATGATCATGCCTAGATAGTCTCAAAATTATTCGCTTTTCTATCAATTGCTCGACAGTAATTTGTTTACCCGCCGTTGAATATAGCTATCATGAGAGAAGCCACTAGAGAAAACTATGGCCCCCGGGTCTATTCTCAACATATCAATCTACATCTACTTTAATTTTCTTGATTTTATTTGCTGTTTTATTAAACCAAAAATACCAAAAATATAATTATCATCTCTATCAGATCTCACTCTCGTAAGTGACCGTAAAGGGATTGACAACCCCTTATCGCGTTGGCTGCGAAGTTCTTTTTTGTTTGTGCAGGTGCGAGGGACTTGTGCGTGGTCCCCTGCTGGATTGATACCTTGGTTCTCAAAAACTGAGGGAAATACTTATGCTACTGTGATGCATCTCGCTTTCCTCTTCAAGGAAATACAACGCAAGCTCAAGAGGTAGCAAGAAGAATTTCTGGCGCCGTTGGCGGGGGAGGTTACGCAAAAGTCATATACCAAGTACCTATCACAAACCCTTATCCTTCGCATTACATTTATTTGCCTCTCGTTTTCCTCTCCCCCACTTCACCCTTGCTGTTTTATTTGCCCTTCTTCCGCCGTGTGTTTTTCGTTCGCTTGCTTCTTGTTCGCTTGTGTGTGTTGGATTGCTTGCTTGTCACTATGTCTCTCCCTTCTAGTGTTGACCCTCACCTCAAGAGGCTGGAGGAGATTGAAAACAATGTTAGACATTTTATGACTATACAATTTGAGCATAATAACTTTTTCAGAAGTGAGCTTAAAGAATAGAAAAAGTTTATGGAGTATATGAATAAAGACCTTGATGATATGTCTAAGGAATTTTATGGCTTGAAATCTCAGTTTGCTCATCTTGAGAACTTAACTGTCCAAATTTCGGATAAACAGTCCACCTTGTGTCGGGGGAAACTGTCCACCACGAACACATATGGGACCGGAGCCCCTTGTACGTTGCGGTAAGGGAGCGGAGGGAGCACGATGAGCAGATCGAGGAGAGCACGCGGGCAATTTACCCAGGTTCGGGCCGCGACGGACGCGTAAAACCCTACTCCTGCTTGGTTTGTGTTGAGTTTGTGAGCTCGGGAGCTTGAAGAACTAGCTACACCGAGCAAGAGAGCTGTCTAGGTTCCGAACCCTTTCTACGTTGTGCATGGGCCTCCTTTTATAGCTCAAGGGGTCACCAACAGGTGTCAACGTAGAGGAGGGTAAAAATGTTATTGTGGTGGTAGTTGTAATAGTGCGGGAACAGTGCGTGAACAGTGGATGAACAGTGGTCATCACCTACTTTGACAGTGGGGGACAAGAGCATTAAATGCCCGTCGCCGTCGACCCTAAAAGCGCCCGCCCGTGCGTCTCCGTTCGCCACGGTGGTAGCTTCGTCACCATGGAGTGCCACCGTGTCCCCCAGGCCGCACAGCCATCCGCCACGCGTCCCTGGAACGGCCCCTGGGCGACGCGTGGGTCGATGAGCTGGGGCGTGGGCACACAGCGTAACTCTCCCCAGCAAGCACCTTGCCGGGGCCTTGACCTTGCCGGGCCCTGAAGCTTGCTGCTCCCCGGGCCCTGCCGGGGCGCATGTTGCGCTGAGGCATGTCTTCTGAGATGTAGTCTTCTAGTCTTCCTAGCAAGCTCCTCTTGCCAGGGTCTTGTGTTAATGTTATAGTCTTGAGCCTGGGACGGCCTTCCCGGCAAGCTCCACTTGCCGGGGTCTTGATCTTCTGATTCGTATACTTTGTTTTTGAATGGCTTAATAAGGACCAGAGAGGTTTCCGGCAAGCACGTGGTAGACCCTGCCGCGGGAAGCTGCCACTGCCCGTGCACAAGTTGGGGTACTAAGGTACCCCTATCTTAGTACACCGACAGGAGCCCCCGGGCCTGGGCCACACACGGTGCCGAGCGCTGTTGGGCCAGGCCCATAACAGTGCACGGGCACGCGCGGCCCACGGCGAGCCGTAATTCCCCTTCCGCATCCGCCGCATCCCTCCCTAACGGCACGCGTCGATTGCGGCGTCGTGGGAGAGATCGTGGCCACGCTCTTTAATGGGAAATGCGGAGCGTCCCCCACTTCCCCCTTAAAAGCAGAGGAAGCAGAGGCAGTTTCCCTCCTGCGCTTTCATTGCTTCTTCAACCTCCAGAAATCCCCCTCTGCGCTCCGCCTCCACACCTCCTCCGCCGTCTTCCGCATCCGCGGCGCCGCCGAACTCCTCGCCCCCTTCCCTCGCCGCCTCCGCCATGGCCCCGAAGACCGAGAAGGCGAAGGCGGAGAAGGCCAAGAAAGAGAAATCCGAGCAGGCGGCGAAGCTTGCTCTCCTGCGGAAGAGGAATGTCGTCTTCGCGCCAAGGCTCAGCGCAAGGGAGCTCTGGAACAAGTACTACCTCTTCTGGGCCAAGAAGACCAAGGCGCATCCTCGCACCAGAGTCTACCCGGCCGCCGCCCGAGATCTGTACCCCGGCGGGTATTTCTTCTTCGCTGTCTTCTTTCACTGTGGCTTGTGCCCTCCGTTCTCGGAGTTTTTCTGCGACATCATGAACACCTACAACCTCCAACTCTTAGACTTTACCCCCAACGCCATCCTTACGATGGCGGTTTTCGCACATCTGTGCGAAAACTACATAGGGATATATCCAAACGTAGCACTCTTTCGGCATTTCTTCCTGCCCAGAGTAGAGGCCGGCGCCCCCCTCTCTGGGGGGATCTCTTGGATCTTCCGCTTGAACAAGAAGGAATCTTATCTGAAAGGGGAGCTCCGCGGCAAGTGGGAGGAGTGGCGCGCGGATTGGTGCTGGGTAGTGGAGGACGAGCCGCAGCCATTCACTACGCCGCGCACAACAGCTATAGTGCGCGGCAGGGACTGGAGTGATTTGGCCGCAGATGACGTCAAGCTCAACGTTGCCCTTGTCAGGATACTTCATCTCCGGACAGCCAAGTTGACCATCGGAGAGGTAGGGGCAGATTTCCTCCGCCGCCGCATTGCCCCTTTACAGGAGAGGAAAAGGCCAGCATGGGAGTTCGGCAATGCGGCGGATATTATGAGGCTGCGCCCAGGATTGAACTTCAACTTCACGTCGTTGGAGCTGAAGGGGATGGTCCGGGAGCTTTTTAAGCACGACCCGGCCCATCCGGAGTGGTTTAGACCTCCCCGGGGAGTGGTGCCGCTGTGCAACAACACCGCCCGGGATGCCTTGCGGGCGATGAGGCCCGCGTGTGACTCTCATGGCGTCGACCCAACATGGATAGTGCCCACGCCGGACGCCATTATGAGTTTCTTTGATAACTTGGTCGAGGTGCCGAAGAACACCGAGGAGATCAAGGGTCTCACCCGGGCCACCACGGATCGGGAGATAGCTTATATTGCTACTCGGGTGGAAGAGGCCGCCGCAGCCGCAGCGGTAGGAGATTTCGGGTTCACCGTTGACGAGGCAGAGGCCGAGGACGCGTCGTGCCCGGCCGAGGAGGCAGAGATCCGGAGACTTCTCAAACTTCCACCCGACGAGCTCGCCGGGGTCCCTTCTCTGAGGCATGCCGGGATCCCCGGGGTTGTGAGCGAGGCCGCGGCAAGAGGCGAGGTTGCCGGAGGAAGCAGAGGTGCCGGAGGGAGCGGAGCCACCGGAGGGAGCAGGGCCACGGGGCAGGGTGCTGGGCCCAGCGAGCCCACCGAGGAGGAGGAGGAGGAGGACGCCGGAGCCGACGAGGATACTGGCGGATCTCTGGGGCTGGACGATGTCTCCTCGTCCTCGGAGAGCTCTCCGCCCCGGGCAAGTCCCAAGCGAACTCCGTTGAAGCGCCTCCGCAAGGCGCCTACAGCGACGAGGACGCAGGCGCCCCGACAACAGCCTGCTCGCCGGGCGACGCGAGCCACCAGGGGGAGCCAGGCTGCGACGGAGGCGCCCCTCACATCAGCCGCGACGGAGGCTCCCCGCGCAACGGCTGCGGCGGAGGCGCCCCGTGTGCCAGCGCCAAGTGGAGGGGGATCCTCCCAGAGTGGAGCAGCTGCTCCGCCTGCTCCCCGAGCCTCGGCGCCAACGGAGGCCGGGTCTTCGCAGCCCCCGGCCCCGGAGACCGCCAAGCGCCCGAGGGAGCCTTCTCCTCCTGCTCCTCGCGCGGGGGCGCCTCAGGTGGAGTTCGACTTCTCCGCCCTGAGCGACGACGACGACGAGGAACAGGAGTAAGCACTTGAATTTTGTAGCTTCTTCAATTCTGTCTTGATTCTTTCGTTGATGATTCTGATCTTGTTTCTTGATTTGCCTGCAGGACCCTGACCCAACGGATGGCGAAGAGGGCCAAGGTCCCCGTGGTCGAGGTCAAGGACGACTCGCCCGTCGCGGCGACAGGGGACGCGCCGGCGCCGGACCCAAGCGCTGCTCCGAGGAGCAGCCCCCAGCGCAGCCCCCAGCGTAAGTCTGGGCTTGATCTTTCCGCTCGTCGGGCGCACATGAGGTCTTTGCTTGATACTAACGTTTTGTTGCTCTGTTTGTCTTGCTTGTCTTGTGTAGAAACGGAGCCGCAGCTGCAGGAGCGTCCGGAGACTGCCTCCGGCGAGCCACCGGCCCCGCCCTCCCCGCCAAGGGTAGACTCCCCGGCAAGGGAGAACGTTCCGACGAGGACGGGCACCCCGCCGAGGGCGGGCTCCCCGCCAAGAGCGAGCAGCCCGACGAGGGTAGCCACCCCGCCAAGGGAGGGCACGGGCGGCCCTCCGCCAGTAGGGGCCGCTGCCCCACCGCCAAGGGAGGACTCCCCGGCGAGGGAGCCAGTCGCCGAAAACGTCCGTGAAGGTAAGTCTGACAGCTTTTTCTTCTTGAACTTGTCTTTTTGGATATTTGCTTGATCTTCTCTTTTCTTCTTTTTCTTCTAGATCCTCCCGCGCCGGACCGGATGGAGACCGAGGCCACCGGCGAGGAGGGCGCGCAAGGCGACGGCGGCAACGCCACTGTCGTCGAGGACATGGCGGGAGCTGACGAGCCTACCGCGGAGGAGACTGCCCCGACCGCAGACGCAGCGGCCGGGGAGGGGGACGGCGGCCACACTGCCGGCCCGGAGGCGGCAGGAGCGTCGAGCGCTGCGCCGGCCGCCGACCCCTCCGCCGGCAAGGAGCAGTCGGGCTTCTATCTTGAGGCTCCCAACGGCGTCTTCATACAAGTGCCGTTGGGATCCTCGTCGCGAGCCCCCGTGGAGGAAGAGACCTTTGACGGAGAGGTCCTCGCCTCCGCGGGGCTGAAGATCGTGGAAGCGCCTGGCGGGAGCGACGAGCCCGAGGAGGGGAAGCTGCTTCACCGGCTCCTGGCCCTTTACCGGGCCAGGCAGGCGAAGTTGGACTCCCGAGAAGCCCTCGCCGCCAAGGCTGGAGCAGAGCTGGAGAAACGCGCTGCTGAACTCCACGCCGCCAACCAGGCGGCCCTCCGTGACTTGGCGGAGGAGCGCGAGAGGCTTGCCGGAGAGCAGCAGGAGTTTCTTCTGGAGAAGGCTGAAGCCGAGGAGCAGCAGCGGCTGGTCGGCGAAGAGCTGTCCCGGCGAGAAGGAGAGCTCACCCAGCGGAAGGTCGACCTCGACGCTCACGAGGAAGACCTTACCGCCCGGGAGCAGGCCCTTGGCGGAGAGTTGAAGGAGGCGAAAGCTGCCGCAGTCGCCGCGGAAACCGCCAAGAAGAACCTCGAAGCTAAGGTGGTGCAGCTGGAGGAGTACCTGAAGGCGAGCACGGAGAGGGTCACCGCGCTCAACATAGAGCGCGAGAAAGACGCCCATACCAACTCTGAACTCCAGGTACGCCTCTCCAAGGAGGGCGACGAGCTCAAAGCCGCCAAGGACTCAATTGCCGATCTGGTGTTAAAGGTCTCTACGTTAAAAGATTCACTCGACGCCGTCCGGGACCGCGAAACCAAGCTAAAGGACGAGCTCCGCAAGGAGCGAGGCCTGGTGGAGAGCGCCGCCACTTCAGCTAACAATTTCCGCCGGACCGTCGAAATATGGACTGAAGATCTGGTGGCTTCTGCTGGCGACATCGACAAGGAGCTGATGGCGCTGAGGGTGGAACACCTCATATACTCTCCGGATCCAAATCTCCCCCACAGCGCCAAGCTCAGTCTTTTCTTCAGGGGGATCGCGCCGGCGCTCGCACGTCTGCAGCAGAAGCTCCCCGCGCAGCTGGCCGAGGAGTCGCGCCAGCTCTGCACGGGGACCCTGGAGCGCGTCTTGACCAAGATTGTTTACCGCAATCCTGGTATTAATCTCGTCAACGTCCTCCGCAGCTTGCCGGCCGACGCAGATCAGGAGGCCCTGAAGGCGCAGGTCGCCCACATCATCGCCAAGGTGAACAAGATCTCCAGGCGTGAAGGCGACCGCGTAGATTAGGCCTCTTCCTTTTTATTTCCTTTGCTGCTGCAAAGTGTGCCATGGACATGAATCTATTAGTGATTGCGACAAGTTATCCCTTGTAATATATTATCTTATTTTGAGCAATCAGTGCAATGTTTTCTCCCTTGCTTTGGTCCTTTACTTTGTATGCTTTTAACCTTACGCTTCTAGGGGACTCGCCGGCAAGAGGCCTTTGCCGCGAGCGCTGAGTGCTGGACTCTGAGCAGCCTGCTGGCAAAGGCTTTACCGGCAAGTAACCTTGCCGCAGCTAGTCGCAACGCACTTAGCTTGCCGAGCGAACTCGAAAACGAAGTAAGGGCGCGACACTTGTCGCAGCTCACTTAAGTCGTTGAGCGTACTCGAAAACAAGGTAAGGGTGCGGCTAGCCGGGGGTAGGTTCCTCCGCGCACAGGTTTTCCATACAAAGTGCGGTTGTTCAAGGAAGGTAACTAAAATTTAAAAATTTGAACTGCTCAAATTCTGGTAACTTAGCTTTCATATATTGCTTGCTTCCCCGACAAGGCTTCTCTTTCTTGAACAGCACTTGGTTTATCCTTCATCTCCTTCCCCCCCGGCAAACTTGTGCGCGAGGAACATTCCTTCTGCTTAAGAGGGAAAGAAAAAGAGGAGGGAGAACAAGTATATGGCCTTTCGGCGTGCTGATGCTTACCGGGTACGTGTGTTGCACAAGATGCCAAACAATGCATGCAAATAACAAAGAAAAGCATGGAAAAGGCAAATAGTGCAAAACACAAGAGCTTTACTGATGCACGGGATCTGCGCCCGGCTTTGTACAAAGGATTACATGCGACAGCGGCAAGACTTGTACAAAAGGTGGTTGCCGGAGCGGATCACGGCAACCGCGCCTTATGGGTGAAACTTGCGAAGATGCTCTATGTTCCAGGAGTTGCTCACCGGTAAGCCTTCTTCGGTCTCAAGGCGGACAGCGCCGGGCCTTGTTACTTGTCTCACCCGATAAGGGCCTTCCCACCTCGGCGTCAACATGTTGGAATTCTTGGCGGACTGAACACGCCGAAGAACAAGGTCGCCTTCCTCGAGACTCCTGGCCTTAACCTTGCGGCTATGATAGCGGCGCAAGGCTTGCTGGTAGCGAGCAGCTCGTACAGCAGCCTGGAGACGTTCCTCCTCGAGGAGCAATGCATCATCTTGTCGCAGTTGCTCTTGCTCGAGCTCGTCATAAGCGAGCACTCGAGGAGATCCGTATACGAGTTCCGTGGGGAGAACTGCCTCTGCTCCATAGACGAGAGCAAAGGGTGTCTGTCCGATGGCTCGATTTGGTGTCGTTCTGATTGACCAAAGAGCCGCCGGTAACTCCTCTATCCAGTTTCTTCCGCACTTGCGCAGCCTGTCAAAGGTCCTTGTCTTGAGTCCGCGCGGCACTTCAGCATTTGCCCTCTCCTCTTGACCGTTGCTCCTCGGGTGAGCAACGGAAGTGAAGCAGAACTTGGCGCCAAGGTCTTGGACGTATTGCATGAAGGTGCGACTAGTGAATTGCGTGCCGTTGTCGGTGATGATCCTGTTAGGGATCCCGAAACGGCAAACAATCGACCTGAAGAACCTGACCGCTGACTGTGCTGTCACCTTTCTCACCGGTTCCACTTCTGGCCACTTTGTGAACTTGTCGATTGCAATGTACAAGTACTCAAAGCCCCCGACACCACGGGGGAAAGGGGCGAGGATATCGAGCCCGCAGACCGAGAAGGGCCAGGACAAAGGGATCGTCTGGAGAGCTTGAGCTGGCTGATGAATTTGCTTGGCATGGAACTGGCACGCTTCACACTTGGTTACTTGTGCAGTTGCATCTTGGAGGGCTTCTGGCCAGAAGAACCCCTGCCGGAACGCCTTCCCGGCAAGTGCCCTTGCGCCAATGTGGTGGCCACATATGCCTCCATGTATCTCTGCCAACAGCTTCTGTCCATCTTCTCTGGAAATGCACTTCAATCCGACACCATTGAGTCTTCTTCTGTACAATTCGTTGTCAACGAACTGGTACATACTTGACTGCCTGGTTATCTTCTCTATCTCTTCTGGGTCGTCGGGAAGTTCTCCAGTTTGCAGAAAACGGACGATCTGCTGCTACCATGCTGGAGCTCGAGGTTCAACAGCAAGGACTAAAGGCATGAGGGCAGCTGCGGGAACCCCAGCTTCTACGGCAAGAGCCTCTGGTTCTGCCGGAGCTGATGGTTCCCCGGCAAGCTCGCCGGGGCGAGGCTTGTCGGGAACGATTGCTTCAACTGCACAGACCCTAGGACCTGCAGGAGCAAACTGTTCCTCAGCGTTCTGGTCGTTTATCTTGGGAACCTTGGCGGCGGCTTCGGGAAGATCCGCCGGCAAGTAGTCGGCGGAGACCAACTTTCTCTTCTTACTTTGCCCAACTGATGGTGTAACGGATGGTTGAGTTAGCTTGAGCAGGAAGGTCCCTGGTTCCACAGGTAACTTCATCGCAGCACACTTTGAGAGGCCATCTGCAATTTCATTCTGAGCTCTTGGAACGTGCTCCATTTGCAGACCTTCAAAGTGTTCTTCAAGCTTCCTCACTTCATCTACATAAGCTTCCATCAATGGGCTCTGGTAACTCTTGTTAACTTGTCGGACCACCAACTGAGAGTCTCCCCGCACAATCAGCTTCTTGATCCCAAGTTCGGCCGCAATTCTGAGGCCGGCAAGCAAGCCTTCATACTCAGCAGTATTGTTTGTCGCTTGCTCCCTGGGAAGTGCATCTGGATAACATACTTGAGGTGCTCTCCGGTGGGCGCTATGAGTACCACGCCGGCACCGGCGCCTTGCAACGAGAAGGCACCATCAAAGTACATTACCCATTCACTTGTCGCTTCTTGTACGGGAACACTTGTTTCTGGAACTTCTTCATCGGCCGTTGGGGTCCATTCAGCTATGAATTCTGCCAAAGCTCGGCTCTGGATAGTTGAAGTACTCTCAAACTTGAGACCAAAGCTCGACAGCTCCAGTGCCCACTCAACGATCCTGCCTGTTGCTTCTGGGTTTTGCAATATCCTCTTCAACGGAAAGCGAGTGACCACTGTTATCTCATGTGCTTGGAAGTAATGGCGCAGCTTTCTCGAGGCCATGAGGAGGCCGAAAAGCAACTTCTGCACCCCGGAGTATCTTGATCTAGCCCCCTGCAAGAGGGAACTCACAAAATACACCGGGCGCTGCACCATCTTTCTTCGCACTTCTCCTTGTTCCTGCGCAGAGTTGTCCTTATTGGGGCCAGAGCTTGTCGGAGCAGCCCCCTGGTTGTCGCTGGATTCGCTTGCCGGTGGTGTAGACTCTTCCTCTGCCTCCCTCTCCGCTACCAACGCAGCACTAACCACTTGATTGGTTGCCGCTAAGTACAGCAGCAACTTCTCTTGTGGCCTAGGTGCGACAAGTATTGGAGTGGAGGATAGGTATCATTTCAAGTCTTGCAGCGCTGCCTTCGCTTCCGGAGTCCATTTCATAGGACCTGCCATCTTCAAAATTTTGAAGAAAGGCAGGGCGCGTTCTGCGGACTTTGAAATGAACCTGCTGAGGGCAGCTACACAACCCGCAAGTCTCCTTACGTCCTTGACGCGCTTCGGGGCTTCGATCTGCTCGATGGCTTTTATCTTGTCGGGATTAGCTTCAATCCCCCTCTGGGACACAAAGAAACCGAGAAGCTTGCCGGAGGGGACTCCGAAGACGCACTTCTCGGGGTTCAACTTGAGCTGGATCTTGCGCAGGTTCTCAAAAGTTTCTTCCAAATCTTGAATCAGGGTATCTCTGCTCTTGCTCTTCACCACTATGTCATCCATGTAGGCTTCTACGTTTCTGTGGATCTGTGGCTCAAAAGCAGTGTGCACTACCCTTGCAAATGTAGAGCCTGCATTCTTCAATCCAAAGGGCATGCGTATGAAGCAATATGTGCCGCATGGAGTGATAAATGCAGTCTTCTCTTCGTCTTCCTTGGCCATGAAAATCTGGTGGTAGCGTGAGTATGCATCAAGGAAAGAGAGCAGCTCACATCCGGCGGTGGAGTCAACAATCTGGTCAATACGCGGCAAGGGAAATGGATCCTTGGGACATGCTTTATTCACATAAGTGAAGTCTATACACAGTCTCCACTTCCCGTTGGCCTTACGTACGACAACTGGATTTGCTAACCACGTGGGATGGATCACGCCTCTAACCAGGCCTGCTGCTTCTAGTTTCTTGATCTCTTTGGCAATGAATTCTTGGCGCTCCACGACTTGCTTCCTGACCTTCTGCTTGACGGGCCGCGCATGAGGACAAACAGCAAGCTTGTGCTCAATTACCTTCCTGGGAACACCGGGGATGTCAGATGGTTGCCACGCAAACACATCGACATTCGCCCGCAGGAAGGCAACGAGCGCGCTTTCCTATTTGCTGTCAAGGGTAGCACTGATGGTGAAGGTACCACCAGTGCCGTCCTCCCTGGCGAACACCTTCTTGGTTGCCGGTGGAGCGGCCATTCCCTTCTTGCACTTGCCGGTGGAGCTCGATGGGACGTCCTCGACGGCAGCGCAGCACTCCGAAGAGGTGCGTTTGCCGGAGTGGGCCCCAGAGCACTTGCCGGACTTGGACTTGGTCTTCTTGCCCCCGGGAGCTTCAGCGGCAAGTGTATCGCTCTTCGCTGCGGCTGCTGCATCCCGGTATATCTTGTCGGCGCAGATAAGCGCGTCCTTCTTGTCGCCATCGACAGAGATGACGCTTATCGGCCCCGGCATCTTGAGTACATTGTAGGCGTAGTGGGAAGCTGCCATGAACTTGGCGAGGGAAGGACGTCCAAGTATCCAATTGTATGGCAATGGGATATCGGCAACATCAAAGGTTATCCTCTCTGTCCTGAAGTTGAGCTCCCCGCCAAAGGTCACTGGCAGAGTGATCTTCCCCTTGGGCTTGCTCCTTCCCGGGTTTATTCCTTGGAACGAACCGGTTTCTTCGAGCTCGCCATCTGGGGTCTGGAGTTTCTTGATCACAGCTGAGGAGATCAAGTTCAAGCTGGCCCCGCCGTCAACCAACATTTTGGTGACCTTGAGGTTGCGGATGGTTGGTGAGACCAACATCGGCAAGCACCCGACCGCAGTAGTGCGGTCAGGGTGATCCTCAAGATCAAAAATGATGGGCGTGCTGGACCACTTTAGCAGCCTGCGCGACTCAACGGGTGGCTCTGCTGCGTTTACTTCCCGCACCCACTGCTTGAGTTGGCAGTGGGAAGTGTGCAGAGAGGCGCCTCCGTCGACGCACAACACTTCTGTGGCCTTCTGGAACTCCTGCTCGCTGTTATCACCTTCCTCCATGTCGTCGTCGTCTTCCTCCTCTTCATCTTTGTCGCGGCCCCGGGGAGGTCGATCACCATGCCGCTGCTTGGCCTTGCCGCGGCGTCCTCCCCGGCCATTGAATGGACGCTTCTTGCTTGGCTCTCCTCCGCCACCTTGGGCCTTCTCCTTGTCGCGCCGCTCGTATTCAGCTTTCTGCTGCTCTACGAGGTACTCGACGCGCTTGCAGTTCGAAAGGTCGTGACCCTTGGTGCGGTGTATCTTGCAATATTGCTTGTCAGAGCCGTCCTGCTTGTCGGCTGCCGCTACAGGGGCAGGCTCCTTGCCGGAGCCGCCGGCCTGTGCTGTCTTGGCGGGAGCCTCCTTGCCGGACTTCTCGACGACCAGCACTTCCTTGCTCTTCTTCTTTCCGTTGTTCCGCCGCCGACTCTTCTTTGCCGGGGCGGCATCCTCACTGTCGCTTCCCCCTGCGCCAGCATCCTCCCCGGGGAGTCTCCTCCCTTCTTCGGCGCGCGCGCACTTGTCAGCCAGAGCATAGAGCTCGCTGACATCCCGTATCTTGGTCATGGCCATCTCCTCACGCATGCGGCGGTTACGCACGTTCTGGTGGAACGCGCTGATAACCGCGGCAGGGTGGACGTCAGGGATATTGTGCTGCACGCGGCTGAATCGTTGGATGTACTTGCGCAGGGGCTCTCCTTCCTTCTGGGCCAAGATGTGGAGATCACTCTCCTGGCCGTGGGGTTTGTGGCCGCCTGTGAAGGCGCCAACAAATTGGTGGCACAAATCTGCCCACGAAGAAATGGAGCCTTCCGGCAAGTGCATAAGCCAAGAACGAACGTTTGGCTTAAGCACCAGCGGGAAGTAGTTCGCCAGTATCTTCTCGTCGCGCCCCCCGGCAGCCTGCACCGCGATGGTGTATATGCTGAGGAACTCCGAGGGGTGCGTCTTGCCGTCGTACTTCTCCGGTACGTCGGGCCTGAAGTTTTTCACGCTGGGCCACTGGACACGCCGCAGCTCACGGGTGAACGCAGGGCAGCCTGCCGCGTACGGCAAGTCGCCTGGTTCACCGGGCACGTGTGTGTCGACAGCGGTCCCGGCGCGCTGATCTGATTGTCGCTGAGCTTCTCGGCGGCGCTCGATTGTTGTTCGAGCATCTTCTTGTCGCCGGTCGTCAAGGACTTGGCGCTGGTCCCGACGAGCCCGCGGATCCGACGACGCCGTGGAGTCGTCGTCGACGTTAATCCGGCGGGGAGGCGTCTTCTGCTTCCGCGGCAGGGAGTGCACGGTGGTCGCACCCCCGGCGGTCTTGTCGCCGTTGGCCTTCGTCTTCTCGACTTGCCGTGGCCGCGAGGTCGCCGGCTGCTGCGGCGTGTCGTTGTTGGCGAAGGCGATGAGGCTTTGTATCGTCACCCTCCAGTCTTCGGCTTTGTCTGCCGCTGGAGGGAAGTCGAGGAGCAGTTGCGCTCTTGCGAGTGCTTCCGCTGGAGAGGAGGGGAGCGGGGGCGAGCGGTGCGAGGAGCGGGATATGCTCGGACTCCTAACGGGGTTAGAAGGTGCAGGTTCCCGCCCCGGCGACCGCGCCTTGCTCGTGCCAGGACGGTGGCCCGGAGCATCCCGCGAACCTCCGGCTTGCCCTTGCCCCAGCAAGCGAATGGTACCTCCTGTACCACGGCGCTGCTGGGTCGTCGTCTGCTGAGATGGACGTGGCGCATCTACGGACACCGAGGCTTGGTCGTCCGTCTTGTCCTTAGATTTGGTGGTGCCGCGAGTTTCCTCGCCGGCGACCACCCTTCCGCCGGCGTCTCCTCCACCCACCGTTGGTTCTGGTGGCGGTGGAACAGACGCAGACGGGCCTGCGACCTCCGAGGCTTTCTTCTTCAGGGCCATGTCGTTGTTGCTGGAGTTGATGAAGCTGGAGAGGTTGATGAAGAATGCGCCCGCGCGAACGCCGGATCAGGTTCGCACAACCTCGGCGCCCCCTACCTGGCGCGCCAAAGATGTCGGGGGAAACTGTCCACCACGAACACCTATGGGACCGGAGCCCCTTGTACGTTGCGGTAAGGGAGCGGAGGGAGCACGAAGAGCAGATCGAGGAGAGCACGCGGGCAATTTACCCAGGTTCGGGCCGCGACGGACGCGTAAAACCCTACTCCTGCTTGGTTTGTATTGAGTTTGTGAGCTTGGGAGCTTGAAGAACTAGCTACACCGAGCAAGAGAGCTGTCTAGGTTCCGAACCCTTTCTACGTTGTGCATGGGCCTCCTTTTATAGCTCAAGGGGTCACCAACAGGTGTCAACGTAGAGGAGGGTAAAAATGTTATTGTGGTGGTAGTTGTAATAGTGCGGGAACAGTGCGTGAACAGTGGATGAACAGTGGTCATCACCTACTTTGACAGTGGGGGACAAGAGCATTAAATGCCCGTCGCCGTCGACCCCAAAAGCGCCCGCCCGTGCGTCTCCGTTCGCCACGGTGGTAGCTTCGTCACCGTGGAGTGCCACCGTGTCCCCCCAGGCCGCACAGCCATCCGCCACGCGTCCCTGGAACGGCCCCAGGGCGACGCGTGGGTCGATGAGCTGGGGCGTGGGCACACAGCGTAACTCTCCCCGGCAAGCACCTTGCCGGGGCCTTGACCTTGCCGGGCCCTGAAGCTTGCTGCTCCCCGGGCCCTGCCGGGGCGCATGTTGCGCCGAGGCATGTCTTCTGAGATGTAGTCTTCTAGTCTTCCTGGCAAGCTCCTCTTGCCAGGGTCTTGTGTTAATGTTATAGTCTTGAGCCTGGGACGGCCTTCCCGGCAAGCTCCACTTGCCGGGGTCTTGATCTTCTGATTCGTATACTTTGTTTTTGAATGGCTTAATAAGGACCAGAGAGGTTTCCGGCAAGCACGTGGTAGACCCTGCCGTGGGAAGCTGCCACTGCCCGTGCACAAGTTGGGGTACTAAGGTACCCCTATCTTAGTACACCGACACCTTGATTAATAAGATGGCTGCTAAACCAGAAGAGCATGAAAATAAAGATGAAGATCTAAAAGTTATTGATGTGTCTCCTATTAGATCCTTGTTTTCTAGTATTAATTTTGATGAAAATAGGATTGGAGATGATTCTGCTTTAAGGTGTCCCAATGATTCGGAGTTTTTAGATCTTGGTACTAAAATTGCTAAAAGTGGGAGTGAAGAGATTAAAACCTTTCATAGTGATGAACCCACTACTTTGGATTTCAAGGGATTCAATTATGATAATTGCTCTTTGATTGATTGTACTTCCTTGTTGCAATCCGTGCTAAATTCTCCGCATGCTTATAGTCAAAATAAAGCTTTCACTAAACACATAGTTGATGCTTTGATGCAATCTTATGAAGAAAAACTTGAGTTGGAAGTTTCTATACCTAGAAAGCTTTATGATGAATGGGAACCTACTATAAAAATAAAAATAAAAGATCATGAATGCTATGCTTTATGTGATTTGGGTGCTAGTGTCTCCACTATCCCAAAAACTTTGTGTGATTTGCTAGGGTTCCATGAGCTTGATGATTGTTCTTTAAATTTGCATCTTGCGGATTCCACTATTAAGAAACCTATGGGAAGAATTAATGATGTTCTTATTGTTCCCAATAGGACTTATGTGCCCGCAGATTTCATTGTTCTTGATATAGATTGCAATCCTTCATGTCCTATTATTCTTGGTAGACCTTTCCTTAGAACGATTGGTGCAATTATTGATATGAAGGAAGGAAATATTAGATTCCAATTTCCATTAAGGAAAGGCATGGAACACTTTTCTAGAAAGAAAATCAAATTACCATATGAATCTATCATGAGAGCCACTTATGGATTTCCTTCCAAAGATGGCAATACCTAGATCTATCTTGTATCGTGCCTAGCTAGGGGGTAAAACGATAACGCTTGTTGGGAGGCAACCCAATTTTATGTTTTTTTGCTTTTTTTGCTGTTAGGGAATAAATATTGCATCTAGCCTCTGATTATATGTGTTTTCATGTTTTGTTTAGTGTTTGTGACAAGTAGAACCTTTGGTAAGACTTGTGTGAAGTTTATATGATCTTGTTGTGAAAAACAGAATCGATAGCGCTCGCTAAAGTAGACTTCAGATTTTACTGGAGCATGCTTTTTAGTTGATTATTTTTGTTGCTTATTATTAGACAAATTGTACAAATTTACCAATTTATTTTGAATTTTTTGGAGTTCCAGAAGTAGGCGAACCCAACAGATTACTACAGACTGTTCTGTTTTTCACATATTCTGTTTTTCGTGTGTTGTTTGCTTATTCCAATGCATCTATGAGTAATATTGGAGGACATGAACCATAGAGAACTTGGATTACATTAGGTTTAACACCAATATAAACAAATAATGAATTCATTGTTGTACCTTTGAGTAGTGGTTTGCTTTCTCTTACTAACGGAGCTCACGAGAATTTTTGTCTAAGTTTTGTGTTGTGAAGTTTTCAAGTTTTCAAGTTTTGAGTATTGATTTGATGGACTATGGAACAAGGAATAGCAAAGGCCTAAGCTTGGGGATGCCCATGGCACCCCAAGTAAATTCAAGATAATCAAAAGCCTAAGCTTGGGGATGCCCCGGGAAGGCATCCCCTCTTTCGTCTTCATCCATCGGTAACTATACTTGGAGCTATATTTTTATTCGCAACATGTTATGTGTTTTGCTTGGAGCGTATTGTATAATTTGAGTCTTTGCTTGTTAGTTTGCCACAATCATCCTTTCTGGACACACCTATTTGAGAGAGTTAAATATGGCCTAAGAATTGTTAGAACACTCTATGTGCTTCACTTATATCTTTTGAGTTGAATAGTTTTTGCTCTACTGCTTCACTTATATCTTTTAGAGCATGGTGGTGGTAATATTTTGTAGAAATTGGTGAACTCTCATGCTTCACTTATATCTATTTTAGAGTCTATTAGATCAGCATGGTAAAGTGTTTCGGCTAAAGAAACTAGTCTTCACATGATAAACATCCAATGTCAATGTAGTAAAAATGTTCACATCAAGTGCATTGAATAGAAAGAGATGTTGGATGCTTGATAATTGTTTTGAGACATGAGGATAGTGATATTAGAGTCATGCTAGTGGAGTTATTATGAAATTTAGAAAAACTTGTGTTAAGGTTAGTGATTCCCGTAGCATGCACGTATAGTGAACCGTTGTGTAACTAAGTTAAAGCATGAGGTGTTTGTAGAGTGTCAACCTTTGTGTGGAGGTCAGGGGCGCACGATGGTTAACTCCTACATACCTCCCCCCTAGGAGCATGCGTTGGTTGCTTTGTTTTGATGACTCGTAGATTTTTGCAATAAGTATATGAGTTCTTATGACTAATGTTGAGTCCATCGATTATACGCACTCTCACCCTTCCACCATTGCTAGCCTCTCTTGTACCGCGCAACTTTCGCCGGTGCCATAAACCCACTATATATCCTTCCTCAAAACAGCCACCATATTGTTCCTCAAAACAGCCACCATACCTACCTATCATGGCATTTCCATAACCATTTCGAGATCTATTGCCATGCAACTTTCCACCGTTCCGTTTATAAGACACGCATCATATTGTCATATTGCCATGCATGATCATGTAGTTGGCATCGTATTTGTGGCAAGGCCACCATGCATAATTTATCATATATGTCACTCTTGTTTCATTGCACATACCGGTACACCGCCGGAGGCATTCATATAGAGTCATACTTTGTTGTTGTAGTATCGAGTTGTAATTTTGTGTTGTAATAAAAGTGTGATGATCATCATTATTAGAGCATTGTCCCATGGGAGGAAAGGGTGAATCTATAAAGCCCCTCCGCAAAAAAAGGAAAAAAAAGAGAAAGGCCAAAGAAAAAAAAAGGCCCAAAAAAAAGAAAAAAAAAGAAGAAAAAAAGAAGAAAAGAAAAAGGGACAATTGCTACTATCTTTTTCCACACTTGTGCTTCAAAGTAGCACCATGATCTTCATTGTAGAGAGTCTCATGCTTAGTCACTTTCATATACTAGTGGGAATTTTCGTTATAGAACTTGGCTTGTATACTCCAACGATGGGCTTCCTCAAATGCCCTAGGTCTTCGTGAGCAAGCAAGTTTGATGCACACCCACTAGTTTCTTTTGTTGAGCTTTCATTCATATTTAGCTCTAGTGCATCCGTTGCATGGCAATCCCTACTCACTCACATTGATATCTATTGATGGGCATCTCCATAGCCCGTTGATACGCCTAGTCGATGTGAGACTATCTCCCTCTTTTTTGTCTTCTCCACAACCACCTCTATTCCACCCATTGTGCTATATCCATGGCTCACACTCATGTATTGCGTGAAAATTGAAAGGTTTGAAAAGATAGAGCATGAAAACAAATGCTTGGCTGAAATCGGGGTTGTGCATGATATGAATATTTTGTGTGATAATAAGGGAGCATAGCCAACACTATATGATTTTGTAGGGATAACTTTCATTAGCCGTAGTATTTTGAGAAGACATGATTGCTTCGTTAGTATTGCTTGAAGCATTGTTATTTCTTATGCCAATATATACTTTTGTCTTGAATCTTTCAGATCTGAATATTCATACCACAATTAAGAGAATTACATTGAAAAGCTATATTGGTTAGCATTCCACATCAAAAATTCTTTCTTTATCATTTACCTACTCGAGGACGAGCAGGAATTAAGCTTGGGGATGCTTGATACGTCTCCAAAGTATCTATAATTTTTGATTGTTCCATGCTATTATTTATGAAGTCTTGGATGCTTAATGGGCTTTATCATTCACTTTTATATCATTTTTGGGACTAACCTACTGACCCAAAGGCCCAGTCCAGATTGCTGTTTTTTTTGCCTATTTCAGGGTTTTGCAGCAAAGGAATATCAAACGGAGTCCAAACGGAAGGAAACCTTCATGAGAGATATTTTTGGAGAAAATCATGCACGGAAAGCGTCAGGACCAAGTCAGGGGACAGCTGGGCTGCCCTCGAGGGTGGGGGCGCGCCCCCTTCCCAGGGTGCGCCCCCTCCCTCGAGGTTGGCCCACACGGCCCCAGGTGCCCTCCTTCTTCCTATATATACCTACGTACCCCAGAAACTCCATAGGCAGAGAGAAAACCCTAATTCCACCGCCGTAGCTTCTGTTCCCGTGGAGATCCCATCTTGGAGCCTGTTCCGGGAGGGGGATCCATCACGGAGGCCTTCATCATCATCATCATCGCCCTCACCATGAGTTGTGAGTAGTTTACCACAGACCTTCGGGTCCATACACTACTAGAAAAAAGGCTATAGGTAATATCACTATTAGTGGCGCACCAGAGATGTGGTGCGCCACTACTATATAGCAGTGGCGCACCACAAACAGGTGCTCCACTAATAGTGACATTACTAGTGGCGCACCAGGTGTGGGGTGCGCCACTACTAAGTTTTTGAACAATAACCAGCCATGCCCAGGCTTACCAGTGGCGCACCAGGACAAGGTGCGCCACTACTATTTTTGATAGTAGTGGCGCACCTTGCCCTGGTGCGCCACTGGTAAGGCTGGGCATGGTGGTCCAAAAAAAAAACATAGCAGTGGCGCACCCCTTCACTAGTGCGCCACTAGTATTCCTGGCTACTAGTGGCGCACCAGTGAAGGGGTGCGCCACTGGTAACCTGGGACGCATTTTCACCAAATGCACCCCCCCCCCCGTGGACCGCCTTTTCAGTTAAATAAATAAATAAAAGAAAATGATAGAAATGTCAAAAAAATAAAAAAAAATAAGATTCCAATGTGATTTGTGGTCTAGTTGTTAGCAAAATTTACAAACATGAATTTCGACTTTTTTTTGCAAAATCTCTCGAGAATTTGTAAAATGGGCATAACTTTTGCATACGAACTCCGATGAAAAAGTTTTTTATATGAAAAAGCATCTACTCGAAAAGTTACATCCGAATTCAACCGGGGGAACCCCGTTGAAGATTCTTAGAATCCCCAAAAACCTAACCGAATAAAAGATACGGGGCTTTTAAGATCTAGAGGCAAAAAAATTCAAAAAAAATTCAAAAATAGTAGTGGCGCACCGTGGGTGTGGTGCGCCACTAATATAGTTTTTTTTTTGAAAAACTATTTTTTTTGGAATAAATATTTTTTGAAAAAATTCAAAAAAATTCAAAAATAGTAGTGGCGCACCGTGGGTGTGGTGCGCCACTAATATATTTTTTTTGGAAAAAAATGGTTTTTTTTGAAAAAATGTTTTTTTGAAAAAAAATAGTTTTTTTGAAAAATATGATATGTAAAATGACCGGGAAGTTTGAAATATTTTTTCAAAATTTTATCACACTCATGAACATGAACAAACTCCCAGACATTAACAAGGTTTAATAGGATTGATATGATAGATATATCAACAAGTGCCTGCTAAGTGAGCTGGTGCTGGGGTTGGATAGAACTCAGAAGTTAAGCGTGCTTGGGCTGGAGTAGTGTAGGATGGGTGACCTTCTGGGAAGTTTGACCACGGAGTGCGATTTGACCCGAGATTAAGCCATATTGACCCGAGATTAAGGAAAAAAAATTCCCGCCAAAATTGATAAAAAAAATTGAAAAAAAAATTTCTGGAAAAAAATTTGAAAAAAAAATTGTTACTAGTGGCGCACCTGTAGCAATATCAGTGGCGCACCTGTAGCAATTCTGAAATAAAATTTGAAAAAAAATTGAAATTTTTTTTTTTGAAAAAATATCAGTGGCGCACCCTTATACTTAGTAGTGGCGCACCAGGTGGTGCGCCACTGATATCTGGATTAGTAATGGCGCACCTCTGGTGCGCCACTAATACCCATTACTAGTGGCGTGGTAATAGTGGCGCACCAGAGGTGCGCCACTAATACCCAAAAGTAGTGCGCCACTAATAAGCTTTTTTCTAGTAGTGATAGCTAGTATCTAGATGGCTTCTTCTCTCTCTCTCTGGATCTCAATACAAATTTCTCCTCGGTCTTCGATGAGATCTATTCGATGTAATCTCTTTTTGCGGTGTGTTTGTCGAGATCCGATGAATTGTGAGTTTATGATCAAGGTTATCTATGAAAGATATTTGGTTCTTTTCTGAACTTTTTATGTGTGCTCATAATATCTTGCAAGTCTCTTCGAATTATTGGTTTGGTTTGGCCTACTAGATCTATAGTTCTTGCAATGGGAGAAGTACTTGGCTTTGGGTTCAATCTTGCGGTGTCCTTTCCCAGTGACAGTAGGGGCAGCAAGGCACGTATTGTATTGTTGCCATCGAGGATAAAAAGATGGGGTTTTCATCATATTGCTTGAGTTTATACCTCTACATCATGTCATCTTGCTTAAGGCGTTACTCTATTCGTATGAACTCAATACACTAAATGCATGCTGGATAGCGGTCGATGTGTGGAGTAATAGTAGTAGATGCAGGCATGAGTCGGTCTACTTGTCTCGGACGTGATGCCTATATACAATGATCATGCCTAGATAGTCTAATAATTATTCGCTTTTCTATCAATTGCTCGACAGTAATTTTTTTATCCGTCGTAGAATATCGCTATCATGAGAGAAATCACTAGAGAAAACTATGGCCCCGGGTCTATTCTCAACATATCAATCTACATCTACTTTACTTTTCTTGCTTTTATTTGCTATTTTATTAAACCTAAAATACCAAAAATATAATTATCATCTCTATCAGATCTCACTCTCTTAAGTGACCGTAAAGGGATTGACAACCCCTTATCGCGTTGGCTGCGAAGTTCTTATTTGTTTGTGCAGGTGCGAGGGACTCGCGCGTGGTCTCCTACTGGATTGATACCTTGGTTCTCAAAAACTGAGGGAAATACTTACGCTACTTTGCTGCATCTCCCTTTCCTCTTCGAGGGAATACAACGCAAGCTCAAGAGGTAGTACAGGCTTTTGTCGTGGCGGCACGCGCAGGCGTTTAATGCAAGGGACGGCCCAACGGTCGAACAGCTACGCCCCCAATGCAGCCCCACTCATCAGAGTTAATGGTCAAAGCACTGACCCGACGACGACATCCGTTATAACCTGTTTTGAGGATTTCGGGCAAGGGAGTGGGGAAAACTGAGCAAAAGTTAATAGCGTGGGGATGGATGAGTAGAGCGAAGGAACCAGGGGCACATAAAAATCCCAAAAATTTAAGTGAAGCATAGAGAGCAATTCTAGCAAGTCATGACATAATTTGGCTCGCTCAAATAAGTGTGTCCAGCAAGGAATGATGACTTAAAACACAAAATTGAACAAGCAAAGACTCATACCATACAAGACGCTCCAAGCAAAACACATATCATGTGATGAATAAAAATATAGTTTCGAGTAAAATACCGATAGTTGTTGGAAGAAAGCGGGGATGCCACTCGAGGGCATCCCCAAGCTTAGTTGGTTTCTCATTTTGGGATAATAGCTTGGGATGTCGGGGCATCCCCAAGCTTAGGCTCTTATATCCTTCCTTCATTCATCGTAAGATAACCCAAAACTTGAAAACTTCAATCACACAAAACTCAACAAAACCTTCGTGAGATCCGTTAGAATAAGAAAGCAAATCACTACTATTAGTATTGTATCAAACCAATTCATATTTTGATTTTGTATTATATCTAATGTATTCCAACTTTTCTATGGAAAAAACTCGTCAAAGAAAACCATAGAGCCATCAAAATAAGCACACAACACAAAGAAAACAGAATCTGTCAAAAACAGATCAGTCTATGGTAATCAGGAAGTTTCGAATACTTCTGGAACTCTAAAAATCTTGAAAAAATAGGCACACGTGGGCAATTTGTATATTAATCTTATTGCAAAAAGAATCAACCAGAAAGCACTCTTCTGTAAAAAAATGAGAATGTCAGGACCCTGATCCTAAGTCACACCGATCTAGCTGTAACACGTCATATCACTTTGCGGCCTCACGCACGGTAACCCCACAGGTGCCACCTTACCTGGCCCGGGACCGTTTGCGCATTTTGGCACACCTATATGACAGTGTCGCTAGCATCCATATGACAGAGAACCCGGGCCGACATGGCTAGTTATAAACCAAAAGTGGCACTAAATTACTGAGACAGGCATCCATGACCCAGCAACGAACGTGTCGGTCATCAACGTATGAATCCAAGTCGTAGCAAGCTACATGGACTTAAAGGAACAACGCGTGACATTTCCCCTAAGGGACAGACACAGGAACGAAGAAGGACACATGCCGGCCAGCCTACGTGTTCCGAGCAATAGCAAGCTACCAGGGCTCATTGGAGACACTAGGAGGCATTTCCCTGTAAGATAGGCTACCAAAGTAAAACAACTAGGTGTCGGATCCCACACATACCAAGAATTTCAATCATACACGCAATATGCTCAATATGTGCAAATACAACATTGCATCACAACAGAACTCTATGACTCAAAGTACTTTATTTAAAAGGCTCCAAGAGCCATACATAACATATCCATACAGGTAGGGGTCACATGACCCAACACTCAAGTCATACAGTCATACAAGCACAAGCGGAAGCTACATGTCTGAGTACAGACAACTTAGAAAATAAAACAGGCTTGGTGTAGCCTGACTATCTACAAGGCCCTTCACAAGCTCCAGATCTCCGTCTGGGTGTCAAGCTACTCGTCAACGTCAACGTCTATGTAGAACCCATCAGCAGGGGCAGGGTTCTCCTCTGCAACAGTTATTAAGCAAACATGAGTACAAAGGTACTCAGCAAGTCTTACCACAAAACCTATCATACATGCAACATTATCAAAGGGGGGTAGTGGAGTTCATAGCAGAATGCCAGCTTTGACCTTGGCTAACCTATACTACAACTCTCAACAGACTGCAAGATGTTATTACGAACACGAGTCCTCTACTCACCACATCAATACACTACTGAGGATCCTCTTCCGTCATCCTACGGAAGGGCCATCCACGGCAGTCACACTTATCTTGAGGCTTTTAGTAGTATCCATCAACTTGTCTATGAACTGTAAGAGTAACCAAGTAGTCCGTACCGCGAACAACGGCTATTCGAATAGTTTGATAACCCTGCAGGGGTGTACCTCTTCACACACGCTTTCACCACTTATCGCCGTTTACTCGGCGTGTACTCGGCAACCTTCAAGCGGAAGCCCAGCGGGGGTGTCGGCCACGACCTGACTAACTACTCAAGTCTCTCGTCCAGGTTTATCGCCTATTTGGGTTCCATCCGTGGGGAGATCCGGCCGGGGTGTCGCTCACGGCCCCAAACGATGTGTACAGGGTTCCCGAGTCACCAAACGGGCAACCGGTACACCGTGCCACGTACTTGTCACCTCACAACCCACCCCGAGGGTCAGCGTCGTGCACGACCTCCAGTAAGCTATAAACACCAGAAACTAGTTGCAACTCCTGGACAGAGATCAAGGGTAATTAATAAGCCGAGAGGGTCAATTAAGGATCCCAATGCGTGGTAGTAGCTGTAACTTGAACCACACATACAGATCTCGGGTCCTAAGGACGATTCCAATGAAACAACCCACCATGTACTCCTACATGGCCTTTCATCGATACCTTTACCAAGCGTATTCCACACTTCCTTCTCTTTATCGGTATGATCATTTCACTCTGATCCATCACCCAGATGAACCAGACCAGACACAACTCTAAGCATAGCAGGCAACATAAACAAATAGCATGGTGGATCACACATCGCATGGCTCAATCAACTCCTACACATGCTAGTGGGTTTCAACTATTTACTGTGGCAATGACAGGTCATGCAAGGGATAGGGTTCAACTACCGCAGCAAGTAGCAGTTCACACGCTGTTGCCTTAATGCAGTAAAAGAGAGCAGGAGCGAGAAGATTGGGTTTGTATCGGAATGATCAATGATTGCTTGCGTAACAAGGTAGTTGTCGGGTACTGCTCTTCAACTGGATACGCAGCAGTATCCTCGGGGGCAGGACCTAACACAGGGAATACCGATGATACAATCATTAAGAAACAAATGCAACAATATGATGCATGCTCATGACATGGCAAGATGCATGTGTGTTGGCTAATGCAACTAAAACCAGAAGGGTTTGAACCTATTTGAATCAAGGATTCAAATTGGAGTTCAAACTATTATTTAAATAAGTGCATTATCATGTTTTTGATGTATACAGCAAATTAACTTGTTCAAACATGCATGAAACCAATGCCATTGGAAAGATTGGATTTTTCTGATCATTTTTCATATATAAATCTTTTCCATCTGAGCTATGGTTGATTTTATATGATTTTTAGAAGTTTTGGGTATTTTCTGGAATTTCCTGAATTATTTTTAATCTAAAAAATCCCAGAAAAACCTTTACTGCGTCAGCATGACATCATGCTGACGTCAGGCAGTCAACAGGGTCGGTCCAAGTCAAACCTGACTGGTGGGTCCCACATGTCAGTGTCTCAGGAGCTAATTCCGGTCATAACCAGGGTTGACTGGGTTTGACTAAACAAAGGGGGCCCACTGTCAGTGACTGTGGTGATTAAGCTAATTACTGTTAGCTCCCAACTAACAGGCCATGTCAGCCCGCCGGAGTTTGGCCGGCGGCGACCATTTCGCACGGCGGTGACTCGTCGGAATCCTTGTTCCGGCAACCATTTGCCGCGCGGATGGGCTCTGTGTGCTCCTAGTGATGCACCGCATCCAACGGTGCCACTGGTTGGACAAAAGGTCGCCGGAGTTGACGGCGACGAGCTCCTCCGCGGCGGTGCTCGCACGGAGTTGGTCGGGATGGTGTTGTGGTGCACGGTAGGAGGAGTTAAAGCTAGCTTTAGCTTGCTGGTGATCTACTGATGCTAATGGCGTGCTCAGCCACGAGGCACGGTGCCTGTGGCCACGGCGGCGAGTTGGCCGGCGGCGGTGATCTTCGGTCAGCAAGGGGGCGGCGGCTACAAGGCATAATCGAGCCCGTGGAGAGAGGGGTTCGAAGCGTGAGCTCACAGCGGTCGCAGAGGGCGTCGAAGCGAGCTCGGGGAAGGTCGGACGGTGGCGTACGGGCGGCGGCGATCTCCGGTGCCGAAGGTTGAGGACGATGGCGGGGAGGGCGTTGCGGGGCTTGTAGAAGTGTGCGTCGGTGGGGAGCTTCGGGGCGATGCGGCGGAGCTAGTGGTGCGTCGGGGAGGCGAGGAAGTGGTGTAGGGCGCGGTGGCAGCGATCGACGGCGACGAGCTCGCTCGGGGGAGCTCGGCGGAGGGGAGAGAGGAGGGGGAAAGACACAGGGGAGAGGGGAAACGGTCGAGGGGTCTTCGTGGCGTCGTCCAGGTCCATCCAGAGGGTCGAGGGGCCAGACAGGCAGGCAGGAGGTGGCCGGCGCGTCGGCGGCGCTCGCCACCGAGCTGCTTCGTGCGCTGGAGCGGCGAAGAAGACGGGGATGCCCCTGGTGGGCTGGGCCGGCTGGACTAGCAGGTAAGTGGGCTCAGGTAAAACTACTTCTTCCTATTTTTTTTCTATTTACTTTTGTGTTTCATTTCTTTTGCTGCTTTGTTCAATTAATAAAAATGACTAAACATTTTTATAACTCATGAAACTTGTCATGCCCACTGTATATAATATGAACAGTAGGAAACATTATAGTTCATGATTATTTGAGCATTTAAAATATTTTATAGCATTTAAATGCCCAAATTCAAATAACATATGATTTAATCCAAAGCCCTAGAGTGTCCTAGAAAATTGTGCACCATTTTTGGCAGAGGTTTAAGACTAAGGCAGAAATGATGAACATTTTTGAAGGGCATTTTGGGCACATTGGAAAATATTTTATCAAACCCTAGTTGTTAGGAGAGGGGTGCTGGGGTTTCTGTTAATCCCATTTCCAGTTTCTTTGAAAAGTAAACATGATGCACACTCTAGCTAGGTCCTAATGCAAATGCTAACTAGGGATGTGACAACTCACCCCCACTTAAAAGAATCGCGTCCCGAGATTGGGGTTCCTCCGGAAAGAGGGTGGGGTACTCAAGTCGAAGACGATCCTCCCTTTCCCAAGTAGCTTCGCTCTCGGAATGATGTGACCATTGAACCTTGAGAAACTTGATATTGTGGAGTCGAGTGGTGCGCTCGGTTTGATCAAGAATACGAATGGGGTCTTCTCGATATGTGAGATTGTCCTGGAGATCAAGCGTTTCGTGGTCCACTCCGCGGATAGGATCCGAGAAGCAACGCCTGAGTTGAGAAACGTGGAAAACATCATGAACTCTGGAGAGGTGCGGAGGTAGTTCCAATTGGTAGGAAACTTCTCCTCGTTTGGCAAGAATGCGAAAAGGACCAATGAAACGAGGGGCCAGTTTGCCTTTGATACCGAAGCGATGGGTTCCCTTAAGAGGAGTAACCCGAAGGTAAGCCTTATCGCCGACTTCAAAAGTCACAGCCTTATGATGACTATCATATTGGCTCTTTTGGCGAGACTGGGCTGTTTTCAATCTCTCACGAACGATGCGAACTTGCTCTTCTGCTTCCTGAATCATATCCGGGCCAAAGAATTGTCTTTCCCCGGTCTCCGACCAGTTAAGAGGTGTTCGACACCTTCGTCCATATAGAACTTCGAAGGGAGCTTTACCCAAGCTGGCTTGATAACTATTGTTATAAGCGAATTCGTTAAATGGAAGGCACTTTTCCCACTCCATACCGAAAGAAATGACAGAGGCTCGAAGCATGTCTTCCAGGATTTAATTGACTCGTTCCACTTGACCACTTGACTGGGGATGGAAGGCGGTACTGAAGGAGAGATGAGTTCCCATAGCATTCTGGAAACTTTCCCAAAATCGGGAAGTGAAAAGACTTCCACGGTCTGAGTTAATCTCCAACGGCACACCATGAAGTGATACTATTCGAGAGACATACAAATCTGCTAGCTGGCTAGCGGTAATACTCTCCCGAACAGGCAGGAAATGAGCTACTTTAGAGAGGCGGTCGATAACGACGAAGATAGCATTATTCCCTTTCCTGGACCTGGGAAACCCGGTAATGAAGTCCATACCGACTTTATCCCATTTCCATTCAGGAATAGCTAAAGGTTGAAGGGTGCCAGCAGGCCGTTGATGCTCTGCTTTGACTCGACGACAAACGTCGCAGTTAGCAATGAATTGAGCGATTTCTCTCTTCATCCTAGTCCACCAGAATCTCTGACGCAGATCCTGATACATTTTGGTACTACCGGGATGAATCGTGAGAGGAGATTTATGAGCCTCCTTAAGAATCATTTGTCGTAGTTGTGGTTTCTTGGGTACCACCAGGCGGTTCTCGAAGTACACAACACCTCGATAATCCATAGAGAAACTTCTAGCAATTCCGCTAGCAATGTTCTCCTTGATCCGAGATATGCCTTTATCATACCGCTGGGCAACTATGATCTGATCCATAAGGGTAGGTTTCGCCACCAAGGTGGAAAGGAATCCTCGAGGAACAATGTGAAGGTTAAGCTTACGAAATTCCTCGTGGAGATGTGGTTGTCCTTGTTGTAACATTAAGTTGTTACAATATGACTTACGACTTAGTGCATCAGCCATGACATTGGCCTTTCCAGGGGTATAAGTGATTCCTAAGTCGTAGTCGGTGAGCAACTCAACCCAACGTCTTTGCCTGAGATTTAGATCCGGTTGGGTGAAGATATACATCAAACTTTGGTGATCAGTGAAGATTTCATAGCGATTGCCAAGAAGGTAATGTCGCCATGTTTTGAGTGCATGGACTACAGCTGCAAGCTCTAGATCATGAGTAGGATAGTTATCCTCGTGTGGACGCAACTGTCGAGATGCGTATGCAATCACTTGACGATCTTGCATGAGAATGCAACCTAGTCCTTGTCGTGAGGCGTCGCAATAGATTATAAAATCCTTGGAAAAGTCTGGTGGTACCAGTACAGGTGCAGATGTCAGGCGTCTTTTCAGTTCCTGAAAACTGGACTCGCACTGTGGGGTCCACTCAAACTTTTTATCTTTCTTGAGGAGTTCGGTTAGAGGTTTGGCAACTTTGGAGAAATTCTCGACGAAGCGTCGGCAATAGCTTGCTAGGCCAAGAAAACTCCTAACTTGCTTGACCGATTCAGGGGGAGTCCAATCAAGTACGGCTTGAACTCGCTCGGGATTGATAGCAATACCTTTGCCAGAGATCACATGACCTAGATAGGTTACTTCTGGCAACCAAAATTCACATTTAGAGAATTTGGCATAAAGGCGGTCCTCTCGAAGTTTCGTCAATACCAGCCTTAAATGCTCGGCATGATCTTCCTTGTTCTTGGAATAGATGAGTATATCATCGAGGTATACCACGACGAATTTATCCAAATACTCCATGAATATAGAATTCATTAACCGAGAAAAGGTAGCTGGGGCATTGGTTAATCCGAAGGACATAACGGTGTACTCATATTGGCCATAACGAGTAACAAAAGCCGTTTTAGGAATGTCCCCGTTCTTGATTTGGATTTGATGGTAGACCAACCTCAAATCCATCTTAGAGAAGACTGAGGATCCAGCGAGCTGATCATACAAGTTGTTGATCCTGGGGAGCGGATACTTATTCTTTATGGTGACCAGATTGACAGGTCGGTAATCTACAACCATCCGCTCCGTTCCATCCTTCTTCTTGACGAAGAGGACGGGGCAAGCCCAAGGGGAAGAACTAGGACGGATGAAACCTTTTTGCAAGGACTCATCGAGTTTTTTCTTTAGCTCAGCTAATTCTAGTGGTGCCATCTTATAAGGTCTCCTAGAGATTGGGACAGTTCCAGGGATAAGATCTATCATGAACTCGACATCTCTGTCAGGTGGAATTCCTGGCAGTTCTTCTGGAAAAACATCCGGAAAGTCACGGACTACCGGGATATCTTCGAGTTCTGGTAGAGGGCTGGCATTAAGAGAGTAGAGCTGACACTCAGCCATTTGGGTCAAGACATTGACTATCTTGCCGGATGGGTGTGTAAGTTGAACGGTCCTAGTAAAGCAATCAATCTCGGCGTAATGAGTTGTCATCCAATCCATACCCAAGATGATGTTTATGTCCGAGGACTTGAGAGCGATTAGAGATGCAAGGAAAACAAGTCTATCGACAAGGATTTCATTTCCATGGCTTACCCTAGAGGTTTGCCACTTTGAACCAGGAGTTTGAATAACCATGGAAGTAGGCATGTCACAAAAAGTCATGTTGTGCAATCGAGCATAGCTCTCAGATATGAACGAATGGGATGCTCCAGTATCGAAAAGAACAGATGCCGGATGGCAGTTGACGAGAAGCGTACCAAGGACGACATTAGGATCCTCATAGGCTTCCTCAGCAGAGACATAGTTGACATGACCACGTGCAGTGGGGATTGGCTTGACATAATTCACCTTGCCGGTTGGCTTGCCACGGCCAACGGTTTTTCCTGGCTGGTTCTGGGGACAATCACGCATTTAGTGCCCCGGTTCTCCACACTTAAAGCATGTCACAGTGGTAGTGCGTGGAGCAAAGTTGGAAGGTGGTCCTCCATAAGTCTTAGTAGGTGCAAACTGTTGAGTTGGGCGAGGCGCCTCATAGGATGGCCTCGGTGTGTACTTGGGTGGCAGAGCAGTGTTAGGGACCCACACACGGCGCTTGTGAGAGCCAGAGCCGGATGAGGAACCAAAGTCTCGAGTATGCTTGCGGGTGGCCTCGAAGTCGGTCTAGCCTATTTCAGCACTGATAGCCTTGTTTACCAACTTCTGGAAGGAAGTGCACTCGTGCAAACGTAGATCTCGGCGGAGTTCAGGGCTGAGTCCCTTGCGGAACCTCGCCTGCTTCTTGGCATCGGTGGATACTTCTTGAGGTGCATAGCGTGCCAAGTTACCAAAATCGCGACTATAACCATCCACAGTTAGACGGCCCTGGGTGAAATTGCAGAACTCCTCCCGCTTGCGATCCATGAGACCTTCCGGAATGTGGTGTTCACGGAATGCCTCACTGAACTCAACCCAGGTAGTGACTTGGCCAGCAGGACGCATAGCTTCAAAGTTTTCGCACCAAAGACTGGCAGGGCCCTCAAGATGGTAGGCAGCGTAGGTAACCTTGTCAGCTTCGGCCACACGGGCTGAGTGTAGCTTGTGAGTAATACTACGCAGCCAGTCATCAGCATCCAGAGGTTTAGTGGAGTGATGGAACTTCGGGGGACACATCTTGATAAGGTCATTGATTGACACCACGTCATTCCTCTGACGGAACCCAGTGTTCTGCTCTATGTGTTCCAGCAGACGGTTGGTCTCTCTCTTGTTACGTTCTGCTTCGAGCATAACTTCCGCCAAAGAGGGTGGCTGGGGCAGATTCCCATCTCTAGCCCCACTAGCCTCACCCTGCTCCTGAGCAGCAGGAGTGTTCCGAGTGTTGACCATCCTAGAAAAACAAAACAACGGTTTAGACAAGGATGGCAAAAATTTGACATAGAAGTGCAGTATGTAAGATGACACGGAATGCAAAGATGTTCATCCGTACGACATGGTAATATAGGAACTGCTATATATACACCAGTGGTCATACACACCATACAAAGTTTAGTACAGGCCAAGGCTAAAGTACAACTGCGGTGAAAGACGATACATCCATCAGAGGCATCCCAAGCTCCTATACATTATTTAACTACACCTCCGGAACTCAGGACACACCAAGTCATATTCCACAAGACGCGCAGGACTGTGGAAATACAACTACTACAATACTACTACAACCACGGCCTAGCTCAGACATTCGCGTAGTAATCCTCGTAAAGATTACCACCGTAGCCTGGAAGTGGAACAGACAGATCTTGAAACTCGCGAGCACTCGAAGGCTGTGGACCATAGGGACACGGGTGTGGTCTCGGTCCCGATGCTGGTGCTAACCGATGCCCACGTGGAGGTGTAATACCCCCAACGTCACGCCAATCCATGCGATCAGGCAGACGAGTCCGCACGGGGTACAAATCCCGCATGTCCAGATATCCGACGTGCACAGCAGGTGCAAGCCGTGTCAAAGTAGTCCAATGAGCAGCTCGAGTGTTATACAGCTCCATTCGGAGGGCACGGACCTCACGGTCCCTATCCTCCAACATCTGAACAGTAGTCTGAAGCAGTGGCTCTTCATGAGCAACATCAATATACAGACCAGTGTAGTAGCCTTCCTCTCCGGGAAGTGAGGCTGGCATGTAACAGAACTCAGTGTTCAGCAACAGTGCATGCCTAGCACGGAGAATGGTCATCATCGAATAAGCGGCATCCTGCACTGCCATCTCGATGGTAATTCCGAGTCCATAAGACCAATGGATGGGATCATTAGCTCCGGGATATGAGGGGTATATCCGGACTGTGCAGAAATACTGACTTTGATTAAAATCCCGGTACTGTTCCTCCACAGTGTACTCAGGATACCAGCGATAACCGGTCTCAGTCATCACACGGACTAGCATGGCCGTGTGACCGGGCACATTAATGCACCGAGTCAAACGAACCACTTGGTGAGGGATGCGGCCAGACATCTGAAACACAAAGTAATGCAAATGCATTAGTGTTTCTGGAAGAAATCGGGCAGCATAACAACTGTAAATGCTCAAACAAAGAGTTGAGACATCATACAAATGATAGCATAGCCACTCAACAATTCCATACCAAGGTTCCGGGTCCAACAATCATCATACTAAAAAGGATAGAAACTGAACTAAGGCTTGAAACCAACAATCCTAAGAGTCTACGGATTAGTAACACGTGAACCTAGTAAGGATAAGAGGCCTAGTCCTAAATCCCCGTAGAAAGAATAGACTGACTCAGATCAGAAGGGCATAATGTAAAGGAGTAAAGAGAGCCTTACGTTCCCTTCCACAATCAATTCCCCTACATATAACTAAGAATTTTTCTAGACTCAAAATCGACCAGTTTGGCTTGAGAAACCTCCAGGGAGTCCAGCTCTGATGCCAACGCTGTCAGGACCCCGATCCTAAGTCACACCGATCTAGCTGTAACACGTCATATCACTTTGTGGCCTCACGCACGGTAACCCCACGGGTGCCACCTTACCTAGCCCGGGACCGTTTGCGCATTTTGGCACACGTATATGACAGTGTCGCTAGCATCCATATGACAGAGAACCCGGGCCGACATGGCTAGTTATAAACCAAAAGTGGCACTAAATTACAGAGACAGGCATCCATGACCCAGCAACGAACGTGTCGGTCATCAACGTATGAACCCAAGTCGTAGCAAGCTACATGGACTTAAAGGAACAACGCGTGACATTTCCCCTAAGGGACAGACACAGGGACAAAGAAGGACACATGCCGGCCAGCCTACGTGTTCCGAGCAGTAGCAAGCTACCAAGGCTCATTGGAGACACTAGGAGGCATTTCCCTGTAAGATAGGCAACCAAAGGAAAACAACTAGGTGTCGGATCCCACACATACCAAGCATTTCAATCATACACGCAATATGCTCAATATGTGCAAATACAACATTGCATCACAACAGAACTCTATGACTCAAAGTACTTTATTTAAAAGGCTCCAAGAGCCATACATAACATATCCATACAGGTAGGGGTCACATGACCCAACACTCAAGTCATACAGTCATACAAGCACAAGCGGAAGCTACATGTCTGAGTACAGACAACTTAGAAAATTAAACAGGCTTGGTGTAGCCTGACTATATACAAGGCCCTTCACAAGCTCCAGATCTCCGTCTGGGTGTCAAGCTACTCGTCGACGTCAACGTCTATGTAGAACCCATCAGCAGGGGCAGGGTTCTCCTCTGCAACAGTTATTAAGCAAACATGAGTACAAAGGTACTCAGCAAGTCTTACCACAGAACCTATCATACATGCAACATTATCAAAGGGGGGTAGTGGAGTTCATAGCAGAATGCCAGCTTTGACCTTGGCTAACCTATACTACAACTCTCAACAGACTGCAAGATGTTATTACGAACATGAGTCCTCTACTCACCACATCAATACACTACTGAGGATCCTCTTCCGTCATCCTACGGAAGGGCCATCCACGGCAGTCACACTTATCTTGAGGCTTTTAGTAGTATCCATCAACTTGTCTATGAACTGTAAGAATAACCAAGTAGTCCGTACCGCGAACAACGGCTATTCGAATAGTTTGATAACCCTGCAGGGGTCTATCTCTTCACACACGCTTTCACCACTTATCGCCGTTTACTCGGCGTGTACTCGGCAACCTTCAAGCGGAAGCCCAGCGGGGGTGTCGGCCACGACCTGACTAACTACTCAAGTCTCTCGTCCAGGTTTATCGCCTATTTGGGTTCCATCCGTGGGGAGATCCAGCCGGGGTGTCGCTCACGGCCCCAAACGATGTGTACAGGGTTCCCGAGTCACCAAACGGGCAACCGGTACACCGTGCCACGTACCTGTCGCATCACAACCCACCCCGAGGGTCAGCGTCGTGCACGACCTCCAGTAAGCTATAAACACCAGAAACTAGTTGCAACTCCGGGACAGAGATCAAGGGTAATTAATAAGCCGAGAGGGTCAATTAAGGATCCCAATGCGTGGTAGTAGCTGTAACTTGAACCACACATACAGATCTCGGGTCCTAAGGACGATTCCAATGAAACAACCCACCATGTACTCCTACATGGCCTTTCATCGATACCTTTACCAAGCGTATTCCACACTTCCTTCTCTTTATCGGTATGATCATTTCACTCTGATCCATCACCCAGATGAACCAGACCAGACACAACTCTAAGCATAGCAGGCAACATAAACAAATAGCATGGTGGATCACACATCACATGGCTCAATCAACTCCTACACATGCTAGTGGGTTTCAACTATTTACTGTGGCAATGACAGGTCATGCAAGGGATAGGGTTCAACTACCGCAGCAAGTAGCAGTTCACACGCTGTTGCCTTAATGCAGTAAAAGAGAGCAGGAGCGAGAAGATTGGGTTTGTATCGGAATGATCAATGATTGCTTGCCTGACAAGGTAGTTGTCGGGTACTGCTCTTCAACTGGATACGCAGCAGTATCCTCGGGGGCAGGACCTAACACAGGGAATACCGACGATACAATCATTAACAAACAAATGCAAAAATATGATGCATGCTCATGACATGGCAAGATGCATGTGTGTTGGCTAATGCAACTAAAACCAAAAGGGTTTGAACCTATTTGAATCAAGGATTCAAATTGGAGTTCAAACTATTATTTAAATAAGTGCATTATCATATTTTTGATGTATACAGCAAGTTAACTTGTTCAAACATGCATGAAACCAATGCCATTGGAAAGATTGGATTTTTCTGATCATTTTTCATATATAAATCTTTTCCATCTGAGCTATGGTTGATTTTATATGATTTTTAGAAGTTTTGGGTATTTTCTGGAATTTCCTGAATTATTTTTAATCTAAAAAATCCCAGAAAAACCTTTACTGCGTCAGCATGACATCATGCTGACGTCAGGCAGTCAACAGGGCCGGTCCAAGTCAAACCTGACTGGTGGGTCCCACATGTCAGTGTCTCAGGAGCTAATTCCGGTCATAACCAGGGTTGACTGGGTTTGACTAAACAAAGGGGGCCCACTGTCAGTGACTGTGGTGATTAAGCTAATTACTATTAGCTCCTAACTAACATGCCACGTCAGCCCGCCGGAGTTTGGCCGGCGGCGACCATTTCGCACGGCGGTGACTCGTCGGAATCCTTGTTCCGGCAACCATTTGCCGCGCGGATGGGCTCTGTGTGCTCCTAGTGATGCACCGCATCCAACGGTGCCACTGGTTGGATGAAAGGTCGCCGGAGTTGACGGCGACGAGCTCGTCCGCGGCGGTGCTCGCACGGAGTTGGTCGGGATGGTGTTGTGGTGCACGGTAGGAGGAGTTAAAGCTGGTTTAGCTTGCTGGTGATCTACTGATGCTAATGGCGTGCTCAGCCACGAGGCACGGTGCCTGTGGCCTCGGCGGCGAGTTGGCCGGCGGCGGTGATCTTCGGTCAGCAAGGGGGCGGCGGCTACAAGGCATAATCGAGCCCGTGGAGAGAGGGGTTCGAAGCGTGAGCTCACAGCAGTCGCAGAGGGCGTCGAAGCGAGCTAGGGGAAGGTCGGACGGCGGCGTACGGGCGGCGGCGATCTCCGGTGCCGAAGGTTGAAGACGACGGCGGGGAGGGCGTTGCGGGGCTTCTGGCGTCGTGTGCGTCGGTGGGGAGCTTCGGGGCGATGCGGCGGAGCTAGTGGTGCGTCGGGGAGGCGAGGAAGTGGCGTAGGGCGCGGTGGCAGCGATCGACGGCGACGAGCTCGCTCGGGGGAGCTCGGCGGAGGGGAGAGAGGAGGGGGAAAGACACAGGGGAGAGGGGAAATGGTCGAGGGGTCTTCGTGGAGTCGTCCAGGTCCATCCAGAGGGTCGAGGGGCCAGCCAGGCAGGCAGGAGGTGGCCGGCGCGTCGGCGGCGCTCGCCACCGAGCTGCTTCGTGCGCTGGCGCGGCGAAGAAGACGGGGATGCCCCTGGTGGGCTGGGCCGGCTGGGCCAGCAGGTAAGTGGGCTCAGGTAAAACTACTTCTTCCTATTTTTTTTCTATTTACTTTTCTGTTTCATTTCTTTTGCTGCTTTGTTCAATTAATAAAAATGCCTAAACATTTTTATAACTCATGAAACTTGTCATGCCCATTGTATATAATATGAACAGTAGGAAACATTATAGTTCATGATTATTTGAGCATTTAAAATATTTTATAGCATTTAAATGCCCCAATTCAAATAACATATGATTTAATCCAAAGCCCTAGAGTGTCCTAGAAAATTGTGCACCATTTTTGGCAGAGGTTTAAGACCAAGGCAGAAATGATGAACATTTTTGAAGGGCATTTTGGGTACATTGGAAAATATTTTATCAAACCCTAGTTGTTAGGAGAGGGGTGCTGGGGTTTCTGTTAATCCCATTTCCAGTTTCTTTGAAAAGTAAACATGATGCACACTCTAGCTAGGTCCTAATGCAAATGCTAACTAGGGATGTGACAGAGAACTTTTCTCATGAGCGCAAAAGTTTCTGTTTTTTCAGCAAGATCAAACTACTAACACCCAATGTGTTCCTAAGGCTTTACTTGGCACAAACCTTCATTCAAACCACAAAAGCACATATGAACAGAGATATTAAAGGGTTTACACACAACAACAGAAATAAAAATAAAAAAATTATTGTATTCGTTGGGCTGCCTCCCAACAAGCTCTTTCTTTATAGCCATTGAGATAGGCTTGGGATTTCAATGATGCTCACATGAAAGGCAAGAATTGAAGAACAAAAGGAGGTTCATGAAACACGTGAAAAACACATGTAAGTCTAACATACTTCCTATGCATAGGCATTTTATAAGCAAACAATTTATCAGGGCAAACAAAAACTAGCACATGCAAGGAAGAATAAAACTTTGGAAATTTAAGCTTCAAGAAAGGTAATTTAGTAACACAAAGATTTCTAACACCATATTTTCCTCTCTCATAATAATTGTATGTGAGATCATACTCAATTCAACAATATGACCATCACATATATTTTTTTATTCATGATCCACATGCATAAAAGTCTTATAATATTCCAAGATAGTGGGATTAAGATCAACTAAAGTCATGACCTCTCCAGACCCACTTTCAATATTATTACAAATATTATTATCAATATCATAATCATCATAAGGCTTAAATAAATTTTCAAGATCATAAGAAGAACCACCCCAATCATGATCACTGTAATAAGTAGAGGCCATATCAAAATTAGCATCCCCAAGCTTGGGGTTTTGCATATCATTAACACAATTGATATTAATATAATTTATAATAATATCATTGCAATCATGCTTTTCATACATGGAACTATTATGAATCACTGCATCTTTTATCACTTCATCACAATTTTCAGATTCATGATTCTCAAGCAAAACTTCATAAAGATAATCTAATGCACTCAATTCACTAGCAATAGGTTCAACATAATTGGATCTTTTAAAAAGATTGGCAAGTGGATGAGGATCCATAAACGCTTTCCTTACCATTTCCAATAAAACACCCAATTATACCAAAAACCAAGCAAAGTAACCAAGTAAGACATAAGGGCAAACAAAAACAGATCTGATGAGAAAACGGCAAACGAAAAAGAGGGCAAATACAAACAGCAATTTTTTTTTGAAGCAGGGGAGATGAAAATGAGAGGCAAATGGCGAATAATGTAAATTGCGAGGAGATGAGATTTGTGATTAGGTACCTGGTATATGTTGAAGGTGCTCCCCGGCAACGGCGCCAAAAATTCCTTTTGATGTCGCTTAAAGCTACGTCGGTTTTTCCCCAAAGAGGAAGGGATGATGCAGCACATCGGCGGTAGGTATTTCCCTCAGATATGAAACCAACATTATCGAACCAGTAGGAGAGCCAAGCAACACAAGGTAAATAGGACCTGCACACAAAGAACAACATCTCGCAACCCGACGTGTTAAAGGGGTTGTCAATCCCTTTCGGGGTACGGCGCCTCAAGATAGGCAAAATAGACGTGAGGAATTTGTAGTAAATTGATAGATCGAACACCAAATAAAATAAATAAGAATAAATTGCAGCAAGGTATTTTTGTATTTTTGGTTTAATAGATATGAAAATAAATGCAAGGAAAAAGTAGATCGCAAAGGCAAATATATGAGAAAGAAGACACGGGGGCCGTAGGTTTCACAAGTGGCTTCTCTCCAGAAAAATAGCAAACGGTGGGTAAACAAATTACTATTGGGAAATTGATAGAACTTCAAATAATAATGATGATATCCAGGCAATGATCATTATATAGGCATCACGTTCAAAATTAGTAGACCGACTCCTGCCTGCATCTACTACTATTACTCCACACATCGACCGCTATCCAGCATGCATCTAGTGTATTAAGTTCATGGAAAAACGGAGTAATGCAATAGGAACGATGACATGATGTAGACAAGATCTTTTTATCTATTGCGTAGATATAGATCTCACCGTTTTATCCTTAGTAGCTACGATACATACGTGTCGGTTCCCTTTCTGTCACTGGGATCAAGCACCGTAAGATCGAACCCACTACAAAGCACCTCTTCCCGTTGCAAGATAAATAGATCAAGTTGGCCAAACAAAACCCAAATATCGGAGAAGAAATACGAGGCTATAAGCAATCATGCAAAAAAGAGATCGAAGAAACTCAAATACTTTCATGGATATAAAAAGATATAACTGATCATAAACTCAAAGTTCATCAGATCCCAACAAACACACCGCAAAAAGAACTACATCATATGGATCTCCAAGAGACTATTATATTGAGAATTCAGCGAGAGAGAGGAAGCTATCTAGCTACTAACTATGGCCCCGAAGGTCTACAAAGAACTACTCACGCATCATCGGAGAGGCACCAATGGAGGTGGTGAACCCGATCTGAGATGGTGTCTAGATTGGATCTGGTGGTTCTGGACTCTGCGGCGGCTGGATGAATATTTTGTCGACTCCCCTAGGGTTTATGGAATATCTGAGTATTTATAAAGCAAAGAGGCGCTGCGGGACGCAACCGAGGTGGGCACAACCCACCTGGGCGCGTCAGGGGGGTTGGCGCACCCTGGTGGGTTGTGTCGCCCTGGGGCAACCCCCCAGGTGCTGCTTTGGCCCATTGGGTGTCTTCTGACCCATAAAGAATCTCCAAGAAGTTTCGCGGTGTTTGGGCTCCGATTGATATTGATTTCCTGCGATGTAAGAAACATGCAGAAAATAGCAACTGGCACTTGGCACTATTTCAATAGGTTAGTACCAAAAAATGATATAAAATGACTATAAAATGATTGTAAAACATCCAAAAATGATAATATAAGTGCATGGATCAAGCAAAAATTATAGATACGTTGGAGACGTATCACACCCAAGCGGTCAAGCATATAAGAATTACGTTTCAGTAGTCTACTAACATAACCATTGAAGTCTTCTTATTTAACAATTAAATTATCAAACTCATCTAGGCATTGGGTATCAGACTTATTATAAGGAATATCACCTTCATCAAATCTATAGAGAGAATTTACCTCCACTACCTGTGTCGGGTTATCAATACCATGTATTTCTTCAACATGCGGTAAATTCTTAACATCTTTAGCTTTAATACCTTTTTCTTTCATTGATTTCTTTGCCTCTTGTATATCTTCAGGACTGAGAAATAGAATACCTCTGTTCTTCGGAGTTGGCTTCGGAGTTGTTTCGGGAAGAGTCCAATCATTACAATTACTCAATATATATTTAATAATTTTTCAGTTTGTTCAACAGTTTGTTCCCTGAAAACACAACCAGCACAACTATCTAAGTGGTCCCTAAAAGCATCGGTTAGTCCATTATAGAAGATATCAAGTATTTCATTCTTCTTGAGAGGATGATCAGGCAAAGCATTAAGTAATTGGAGAAGCCTCCCCCAAGCTTGTGGGAGACTCTCTTCTTCAATTTGCACAAAATTAGATATTTCCTGTAAGGCAGTTTGTTTCTTATGAGCAGTAAAATACTTTGCAGAGAAGTAGTAAATCTTATCCTAGGGACTACGCACACAACCAGGATCAAAAAAATTAAACCATAACTTAGCATCACCCTTTAATGAGAAAGGAAACAATTTAAGAATATAGTAATAGCGAATTTTTTTCCTCATGAGCAAATAGGGTGGCTATATCATTTAATTTAGTAAGATGTGCCACAACAGTTTCATATTCATAACCATGAAAAGGATCAGATTCAACTAAAGTAATTAACTCAGGATCAACAGAGAATTCATAATCCTTATCAGTAACATGGATAGGTGAAGTAGCAAATTCAGGATCATATTGCATTCTAGCATTCAAAGATTGTTCTTTCCATTTACGTGGTAATTTCTTCAGATCATTCCTATCCTTACAAGCAAGAAAGTCTCTAGCTACTTCTCCTTCCATAACATACCCCTCAGGAACAATAGGCAATTCATATCTAGGGGAAGTAGGTCTAATAGGTGTTTCAAAGTTTTCAATATCATTAATTTCATCAGTTTCAGAAATATCGTCATCTTCAGCATATTCAATAGTTTTGGCTTTAGCAAGATGTTTATCATGGAATTCACCCAATGGCACAATTTCATCATGCATAGTTGTAGCATCATAAGCATCATTATTAATAGAAGTGGCATCATCAATATCATGCGACATATCAGAATCAATAGCAGGTCTAGGTGTCGCAAGTTTACTCAAACAGATGGTGAATCAAGTGCAAAGCTAGATGACAGTTCCTTACCTCCCCTCGTTCTAGAGGGAATGATCTTGGTTCTATCATCCTTTAGTGGCCTCATAGTGACCAACAGATATAAATCCCAAGTGACTCAGAGAATAGAGCTATGCTCCCCAGCAACAGCGCCGGAAAAAGGTCTTGATAACCCACAAGTATAGGGGATCGCAACAATTTTCAAGGGTAGAGTATTCAACCCAAATTTATTGACTCGACACATGGGGAGCCAAAGAATATTCTCTAGTATTCGCAGCTGGGTTGTCAATTTAACCACACCTGGAAAACTTAATATTTGCAGAAAAGTATTTAGTAGCAAAGTAGTATGGAAGTAAGGGTAATAGTGGTAAAAGTAATAGTAGCAGTTTTGTAGTGATGGTGACAGCAGCAGTAACAAAAGTAACAAAGCAAGTACCAATATGGAGCGAACTCGTAATATTCATCATGTAGCAGTTATAACCTAGGGTGACACATAACTAGCTCCAATTCATCAATGTAATGTAGGCATGTATTCTGAATATAGTCATAGGTGCTTATGGAAAAGAACTTGCATGACATATTTTCTTCTACCTTCCCATGGCAGTGGGGTCCTAATGAAAACTAAGGGATATTAAGGCCTCCTTTTAATAGAGTACCGGACCAAAACATTAACACTTAGTGAATACATGAATTTCTCAAACTATGGTCATCACCGGGAAGTGCCCCGGTTATTGTCACTCCGAGTTTGACGGATCATAACACATGGTAGGTGAATATTGATTTGCAAGATAGTATCAAGAACACAAATATATTCATGAAAACATAATAGGTTCATATCTGAAATCATGGCACTCGGGCCCTAGTGAAAAGCATTAAGCATAGCAAATTCATAGCAACATCAATCTCAGAATATAATGGATAGTAGGGATCAAACCCTATCAAAACTAACTTGATTACATGATAAATCTCATCCAACCCATCACCATCCAGCAAGTCTACGATGGAATTACTCAAGCACAGCGGTGAGCATCATGAAATTGGTGATGGAGGATGGTTGATGATGGCGATTACGGTGATCTCCACTCTCTGGAGCCCCGAACGGACTCCAGATCAGGTCTCCCGATGAAGAACACGAGGTGGTGGTGGCTCTGTATCGTAAAACGCGATGGGATCTTCTCTTCGGTTTTTTCTCCCCGAAAGAGATTATCTGGAGTTGGAGTTGACGTCGGTGGAGCTCCAGGGGGGCACATGGTAGGGGGTGCACCCCCACCCTTGTGGCCAGGGTGTGGGCCCCCTCCGGTGATTCTTTCCGTCAATATTTTTTATATATTATGAAAATATTCTCCGTGAAGTTTCAGGTTATTCCGAGAACTTTTATTTCTGCACAAAAATAACACCAAGGAAATTCTGCAAAAAACAGCGTCAATCCGGGTTAGTTCCATTCAAATTATGGAAATTTGAGTCCAAAACATGGGCAGAAGAGTTTGGAAAAGTAGATACGATGGAGACGCATCAGTACCCTACTGATTTGCTTCCCTGGCCGAACCGTATGCGTGCATGCAGCCGATCGTTTCTTCCTTGATCTATATCTAAGCCACACAAGTCACCAACGAGCATGCATGTAACTTCAAATGGAAGTGCAGCTTTTTGGTAGTTCTGACCAAAGTTAATATATTGTGGTGCGTGCACATACGTGACCTTTAACCCGTCGACCCATGGCAATAATTTGTGAATATTAATAACACCAACGTTAGTCATGGCCATATCAGATGATGTCGTCATTGAAACAGCCAACATGCGTCCCAAGGTACCAACTTTAGTAGAAGGCCACATAGGCACGTACGGTGACTGGACCTCCCACACTCACGTCGGTTTGAGTCATTTGAACGGGTTCTCCTCTGCAATTGCCGCCGCATCCATCGGCACCACAACGTCTAGCCCTTATGGTGGAACTGGCACGAGGAGATATAATTAAGACACATCAACAATCTAGCATTAAACAAATCAAAAGGAAAACCCTCACATCCAAAACAAGGAACTATGCAAGAAACGGGCATTGTTTATCTTACAAACCCCCAAAGTGCCTTTGACACAATATCATAAGCGTTAAGACAAGAGCCATCTTAGAACAGACATGATTAGGTCTCATTAACCACGGCAAAAAAACAACATATGTTAGGCAAGAAGTTTACAATGGGATGTACATGCCTGACAATTAGCGAATTGGCTAATGACCAAGAAGCAGCACGAGAATATGAAGCCATAGGAAAAGTCGTCATCGACATATAATCTCTACCTAATAATAAAGAGAATTGGGTTTCTGACCGTACGTCATAAAAATTGCCTTCGAAGTTGGCAAGAATTACCCACCAATGCCACCCGTAAGTGGCATAAACGATTCGTTTTTTTAAGTCACCAACGTTGCGGTTAGCTCATTTACGTTGTTATTCTTTCACAAATAACAGGCAAACACTTAGCTCACTGGTTGGAGCCCTGCAGTCCCACGCAGCCGGCCTGAGTTCGATCCCCACTTCTCCCACTTTTCTTTCTTTTCTCTTTATTTCTGTGAGCGAAAGATAGAACGGCCTCGCCCAAGTGCCATCTTATTTGATGGGCTACAGAATGTTCCAATTTCGGCCCGGCCATTTTCTTCTTAAACTTTTTTGGCAGATTCAAGTATTTAAAAATATATTCATATCTTTCAAATCCTAACTTTAAATTTAGAAAGTTATATACGATAATCACTCAAAAAATGTGTACATTCCAGATATGATATTATCTGCATGATAACCATTTCTAAAATTATTCTTATGTTCCAATTTTAATTAAATACTTTTCTCTATATGGGGAATTTGAAAATGCCTATTCGTTATACATGTCCTTATCGATTGATTGTTTTTATGGAGATATCTAACATGCTCCTATGCACGTGCTATCATTGTCTACTAAAGTGTAATTTGCTATTTTCAGCCAAATGCATTATTTCTTTTTTTAACTAAGGAGGAACACGACAAAGACGTGAATTGATACCGGCTAATCAATTGGACACAACTTTGGTTACTTAAAAAATCATCCCACCTTTATATTTGTGCACAACATCACTTATCATGTTGTTTCTCATACGGCATTGTGAAATATTTTGTATAATTTATTGGTGTCATCGAGTGTGTGTATGGGAGTGATTTATTTTCTCCCGTTGCAATGCACGGGCATGTTTCCTAGTCACTATTCATGTCAGCATAAGTGCTGGAGATCCACCCAACAAGGTGATGACCTCGTATTTAGAGGCTCTAGATGGTGTTTTTTTCATCATCCAGGATATGCAAGGAACAAAGCCACCAACACAAATCAAGTTGAAAAACAAGGATGACACTCACCTATCCGGCCAAGGGGTACCGACGGTGTTATTGAATGGTGACAAATCAATATTTGCTGACATCATGAGCCACGGCCTCATCGCATCACAAAGAGAGAGAAGCACGCACACATTCAAGAAAGAAGTATTGTGCCTCTTGAGTTGAGGGAAAAGAGTAGATGCGTCGCTCATAATCCATCTTGCGGAACTCGAAGAAGTGGCCAAACATGACCAGCTCTAGGGCATTTGAGGAAGCCCATTGTTGGAATATACAAGCCAAGTTCTATAATGAAAATTCCCACTAGTATATGAAAGTGACTAATCATGAGACTCTCTACAATGAAGATCATGGTGCTACTTTGAAGCACAAGTGTGAAAAAAGATAGTAGCAATTTTCCCTTCTCTCTTTTCTCTCATTTTGTTTTGGAGGGGATTTTCTCTCTATCTCCCTCTCTCTCTTTTTTTATTAGCCCCTCTCTCTATTTATTTTTGTTTTTTTGGGCCTTCTCTTTTATTATTGGTCTTTCCTCACAGGGGACAATGCTCTAATAATGATGATCATCACACTTTTTGTTACAACTTGAAATTACAACTCGATACTACAACAAGTATGACTCTACATGAATGCCTCCGGCGGTGTACCGGCATAAGCAATAAATTAAGAGCGAAATATATGAAAAATTATGCATGGTGGCCTTGCCACAACTACGACGTCAACTACATGATCATGCATGGCACTATGACAATATGATGCGTGTCATATGAACGGAACAGTGGAAAGTTGCATGGCAATATATCTCGGAATGGCTATGGAAATGCCATGATAGGTAGGTATGGTGGCTGTTTTGAGGAATAATATGGTGGCTGTTTTGAGGAAGGATATATAGTGGGTTTATGGTACCGGCGAAAGTTGCGCGGTACAAGAGAGGCTAGGAATGGTGGAAAGGTGAGAGTACGTATAATCCAAGGACTCATCATTAGTCATAAGAACTCATATACTTATTGCAAAAATCTACGAGTCATCAAAAACAAAGCAATCAACGCATGCTCCAAGGGGGGAGGTTGGTAGGAGTTAACCATCGCACGCCCGCGACCTCCACACAAAGGTTGGCACTCTACAAATACCTCATGCTCTAACTTCGTCACATGGCGGTTCACCATACGTGCATGATACGGGAATCACTAACTTTAACAAAAGTATTCTTCAATTTCATAATAACTCCACTAGCATGACTCTAATATCACTATCCTCGTGTCTCAAAACAATTATCAAGCATCCAACATCTCATCCTATTCAGTGCACTTGGTGTGAAAATTTTACTACATTGACATTGGATGTTCATCATGTGAAGACTAGTTTCTTTAGCCTAAACACATTACCATGCTGTTTTAATGGACTCTCAAATAGATATAAGTGAAGCATGAGAGTTCAACAATTTCTACAAAATGTTACCACCACCGTGCTCTAAAAGATATAAGTGAAGCACTAGAGAAAAACTATTCAACTCAAAAGATATAAGTGAAGCACATAGAGTGTTCTAATAATTTCTAGGTCATATTTAACTCTCTAAAATATGTGTGTCCAGCAAGGATGATTGTGGCAAACTAACAAGCAAAGACTCAAATTATACAAGACGCTCCAAGCAAAACACATAGCATGTTGCGAATAAAAATATAGCTCCAAGTATAGTTACCGATGGATGAAGACAAAAGAGGGGATGCCTTCCCGGGGCATCCCCAAGCTTAGGCTTTTGATTATCTTGATTTTTCTTGGGGTGCCATGGGCATACCCAAGCTTGAAAACTTCACAACAATACTCAAACTTGAAAACTTCACAACACAAAACTTAGACAAAAATTCTCGTGAGCTCCGTTAGTAAGAGAAAGCAAACCACCACTCAAAGGTACAGAAAGGAATTCATTCTTTGTTTATATTGGTGTTAAACCTACTGTACACCAAGTTCTTTATGATTCATATCCTCCTATATTACTCATAGATGCATCAGAATAAGCAAACAACACACGAAAAACAGAATCTGTCAAAAACAGAACAGTCTGTAGTAATATGCTGGGTTTGCCTACTTCTGGAACTCCAAAAAATTCAAACTAAATTGGTAAATTTGCGCAATTTGTCTACCAATCAGCAGAAAAAAGAATCAACTAAAAACCATGCTTCAGTAAAATCTGAAGACTACTTTAGCAAGCGCTAACGATTCTGTGTTTCACAGCAAGATCAAATAAACTTCACACAAGTCTTACCAAAGGTTCTACTTGGCACAAACACTAAACAAAACATGAAAACACATCTAATCAGAGGCTAGATGCAACATTTATTCTCTAACAGCAACAAAAGCAAAAAAAACATAAAATGGGTTGCCTCCCAACAAGCGCTATCATTTTACGCCCCTAGCTAGGCACGATACAAGATAAATCTAGGTATTGCCATTTTTGATCTTCACCCTTTTAATGGTGTCAAGCTTGAATCCGGGAGGTTCCTTACGTTTCCCTTCATATTCGGAGATCTTTAGATCTAAAGCATACAACTGTTTATTATAAAGGGTAATCAACATATTCATACGGTGGATATTTCCACTAACATTCTTAAGTGGTTCGAGAGACTTTTGTAGTATTTTTGTTACTTCACATATTTTCTCAAAAACTTGGGTCTCTTCCTGGGTGGAAGGCTTCCCGAATAAATCTACCAGGACATTGTAAGAATTAAGGGTATGATTTCCCAAGAAATTTCCTCCAGTAACTGTATCAAGAACAAGCCTATTACAAGGGGTTATGCCAATATAAAAATTGGGAAGAAGCACAGAAGTGGAAAACTTCCTATTATATCTATTTTGAGCATTACAAATTCTATACCAGTCATCTTTTAAGTTTTCTTCCTCTATTTGTTTAAAGTTGAGGACCTCACTCTCGGGAGTGGTGATAATGATAGATGTGCTAGACATGATGACAAGCAAGCAAGCAGCACACATGAGCGAGCAAGAAGCAAGCGAACGAAAAACACACGGCGGAAGAAGGGCGAATATAATAGCAAGGGTGAAGTTGGGGAGAGGAAAACGAGAGGCAAATAAATGTAATGCGAAGGATAAGGGTTTGTTTTAGGTACTTGGTATATGACTTTTGCGTAAGCCTCCCCAGCAACGGCGCCAAAAATTCTTCTTGCTACCTCTTGAGCTTGCGTTGTATTCCCTCGAAGAGGAAAGGGGATGCAGCACAGTAGCGTAAGTATTTCCCTCAGTTTTCGAGAACCAAGGTATCAATCCAGTAGGAGACCACGCGCGAGTCCCTCACACCTGCACAAACAAATAAGAACTTCACAGCCAACGCGATAAGGGGTTGTCAATCCCTTTACGGTCACTTACGAGAGTGAGATCTGATAGAGATGATAATTATATTTTTAGTTTAATAAAACAGCAAATAAAAGCAAGAAAAGTAAAGTAGATGTAGATTGATATGTTGAGAATAGACCCGGGGGCCATAGATTTCTCTAGTGGCTTCTCTCATGATAGCGGTATTCTACGGCGGGTAAACAAATTACTGTCGAGCAATTGATAGAAAAGCGAATAATTATGAGACTATCTAGGCATGATCATTGTATATAGGCATCACGTCCGAGACAAGTAGACCGAAACGATTCTGCATCTACTACTATTACTCCACACATCGACCGCTATCCAGCATGCATCTAGTGTATTGAGTTCATACGAACAGAGTAATGCCTTAAGCAAGATGACATGATGTAGAGGGATAAACTCAAGCAATATGATGAAAACCCCATCTTTTTATCCTCGATGGCAACAATACAATACGTGCCTTGCTGCCCTACTGTCACTGGGAAAGGACACCACAAGATTGAACCCAAAGCCAAGCACTTCTCCCATTGCAAGAACTATATATCTAGTAGGCCAAACCAAACCAATAATTCGAAGAGACTTGCAAGGATATTATGAGCACACATAAAAAGTTCAGAGAAGAACCAAATATCTTTCATAGATAACCTTGATCATAAACTCACAATTCATCGGATCTCGACAAACACACTGCAAAAAGAGATTACATCGAATAGATCTCTTCGAAGACCGAGGAGAACTTTGTATTGTGATCCAGAGAGAGAGAAGAAGCCATCTAGATACTAGCTATGGACCCGAAGGTCTGTGGTAAACTACTCACAACTCATGGTGAGGGCGATGATGATGATGATGAAGGCCTCCGTGATGGATCCACCTCCCGGAACAGGCTCCAAGATGGGATCTCCACGGGAACAGAAGCTACGGCGGTGGAATTTGGGTTTTCTCTCTTTGTATGGAGTTTCTGGGGTACGTAGGTATATATAGGAAGAAGGAGGGCACCGGGGGCCGTGTGGACCAGCCTCGAGGCAAGGGGGCGCGCCCTGGGAAGGGGGGCGCGCCCCCCACCCTCGAGGGCTGGCCCCTTGCCCCCTGACTTGGTCCTGAAGTTTCCCGAGCGTGATTTCCTCCAAAAATATCTCTCGTGAAAGTTTCATTTCGTTTGGACTCCGTTTGATATTCCTTTTCTGCAAAACCCTGAAATAGGCAAAAAACAGCAATCTGGACTGGGCCTTTGGGTTAGTAGGTTAGTCCCAAAAATGATATAAAAGTGAATGATAAAGCCCATTAAACATCCAAGACATCATAAATAATAGCATGGAACAATTAAATATTATAGATACGTTGGAGACGTATCACTGAGCAAGGTAGTGAGACCAGCCTAGCATGTCGGTCATAGCTTCCAGGTGTAGTTGTTTAACGACGAGGTTCTCATTAGTGTTCTCCGCAATCTTTCTTAGAGATAGGACTTCAAGTGGAAGTTGAGTTGCAGAATGCCTTTCTGCTAGAACTTGGGACTGAAGAAGTCGAACTGATTCAGACAACGAATTCTGTGAGCTTGTCCAACTAGTAGTCTCAAGTAACTTGAACACTGCATCAAGACAAGACTTTGGGGTTGTCTCACTATCTACAAGATGTTTTACCTTCTTTGCTGCAATATATGTTGGTTTTGTCTCACAGCCTTCAGCAGACTTGTGCATACCATCAGGCATATCACCCTGAAACAAAGCAGAGAGATGACAGGTTTTGCACGTGTATAAACAAAGATGATAACTGTGCTGTCAATTCCATCCAATTTCAAATTAGAAAATAAAGAGTAAGTTCAAAATATCAATAGCATAATGCGGGGAGCTTCACCACACTACTGGATTACCATGTCAACATAACAAGCATAAATGAAGGGCAAAGAAAATCATTGTATCTATTTTGGTTAATGTGCATGGCATGTTGTTCATATCATCAGCCACATCAGTAAGATAAAACAGGAGCTGACAAGGTGCAAACGTGGGCTGCTTCAGCACACACTGGATTATAGATCCACAAAGACAAGCATACATATAGGGAGTATTGAGTAATTTGCATGGTATGAATAAGGAATTTGGTTTTACAAGTAAAACTTAGAACTTATGGTTCTTGCGAACATGCATTTTGGTAGAAACAACAAACTAAACAGCAGTAAACGATGTGGAGTATGAGCAAATCAAATAGCAGTTGAGGATAAAGTCTTTAGAAGGACTGACTTACATTAACAGTTAACACCGGCTTTATAATGCTCTTCTCCATGTCAAGGGAAGGATAACTCAAGAATTTCAGCAAAAAATCTTCTTCATAAGCATTGCCTGTACTCTACATTTTGTAGAGAGTAATTATAGATATGATAATACTGGAAGGGATAGAGGATAATGAAGATAAGATGCAGATTGATGCTACATAATAAACTACGAATCCCTAGAAGTACAAGCATTACAGGACAAAATGTACTGACAAGAGCAATGGGCTACACTTCTGCACTGGCATTGTTTGTGTATTCTACTTTTTGGTAAGATTAAATATAGATCTGATCTTTTTTAGTAAATGGTGGGCGAGGGAGATAAGATGCTGAATGCTACACAATGAACCAATCCCTCTTCGCATAATACAAGAGTGTTTTGAACACTGGTGTACTGTACAAAACGTTCTTATATTATGGGACGGAGGGAGTAGCTGTTAATGTAAGTACAGTGATAGACGAGGTTCAGTCCTTACAAGAGGATTTCAGAGCTAAACCTCTTCAAAAGCATTGGGTTGATTCTAAATTTATGTAAGAGTCCGTACGGATCTTATAATGTCCACCAAATGGACGATAACGAGGCTAACATGTGCAGTGATGCTACATAATCAAACAGCTATGAAAGTAAGTATGGTCATACAGGGAAGGAGGTACTCACAAGAGCAATGGAGTGTGCAGTATAGTTGCGAGATTCTGTGGTCCCTTGAGAATAAATGTTCTTCTGCTAACAGTTTTCGTACAAGTGAGACCTTAAGGCAAATGCAGAAATGTAGTTCAAGTTGTGATGTGATATCATAAATGAACGATACTTCATCAACGAGTGCTTGAAAAGCGCAACCAACCCTTGCTCGTCTTCACAATCCAGTTTGATCCTCTCCTATTTAAAAGAATGAAATCTTGTGTCTTCTGTCAGCAGAAACATATGCAACAATGACCATGAATAACATTAGTACATTACTTACGCGTAAGTGGCGGAGGAAGACTGGAAATGTTCTGTGTCTGCGGTATAATATTTCCATGAAGGAAAGATGCGCACAAAGTTCCTGACAACAATATAAGCTTTGTCTTTTAAACTGGGAAAAAATGGAACAGGGTCCTATTTACTGCAATTGGGGCTCTCTCTGGTTCAAAAAGGGATTTGGCAACTGGATTTGGTGTACTCTTTGCTGAAATGGGGGTTTTGCGTCGTAGAGCTGGTGCTATGTCAACTGGCATAATCATAATGTTTGCTGTAGTTGGGGTCTGCTGAGTTGGGGCATCAGAAATGACCAGTGTAGTAGGGCTAGAGTCTGCTAGAGTTGGGGTGTTTTGTGGATCACGTGATATTGCAACTACACCTAATGGGCTATTTGATTTATCAGGTGCCACTACCTTTTCCAAATACTTTGCTTGTGCTCCTCCACGATCAGCAATTGCCCTCTTCCTTTTGAACGTCTGATACACAAGAACATCATTTGAATGGATAAATATGGTATGATGACAGATGGAATATGTACTGAAAATGGATAGGTAGGGCGTATTCACATACACGATGTGTAAACTAAGTTAATGACAGTTCAACAAAGTAGAAGCAATGCAAAGCATCAGTTGCAAGATATGTGCGACAAATATAACCTTGGAAAGTTAAAGCAAGCACCTTGATGGGTGAATAAGATAGGGCATCTTCCTCTGGCTCCTCCACTAGGGAGCTACATTGACTTAGGTCTCCCTCTAGCTCAGAATCACTATTAGGATTATATTCTGAGCATGAATCTGTAGGTGGAGAGCGTTTGCATTGCATTGCATCCAGACTTGATTTCAGTCCCTTAATGCCAAGTTTGATAGCCATGGCATTGTTCTGCTTTATCCTTTTCATGCTCGCAAGCTCATAATAATTATGATGTTGTTCAAAATCTGATATTCATGAAAACATAAAAATTAGTCAGATTATCTATGGAATGCATTGCGGATTCAACTCGAAGAGTGTCTCCCTATAAACCCCTGCATATGCAAAGTTCACCCCAACCGTGCTGACCAGACCACACACAGAAATACAAACCCCTTATGTCTCTATAACAGTCAGGCACATATTTCAAAACTAAAGTAGGAACATTAGAATCATATGAAATTCATATTTGAACAAATAAACTAAGGAATTATGAGTGGCATAATGTTTAGCTTCAAGGGTGGAGTGTTGGTAGTGTGACACAAAGCAAGTAGACAGATTGTGTTCAATGTAAGAGATCGAAGCCTATGTAAAAGCTGGAAATGACACTTTCTTTCTATACAATGCAGTGTTCGTTGCCCACACATGATGGAAGAGATCACGTAGAGAAATACTATTCACTCATATCTACGGCTGCAGTATTTAGAAACATGGTGGTCCACTCGAAAAGAATATGGACAACAAATATGATAAGGCAAGCATAGATGTAGTGAATCAATCATTTACTTGTGAGCTTACTAGGACAAGTATGCAGAATTGTAACTGTAGTAAGAGACCATCCAAAATCTGAATCAAGAAGTTTGTCTAGCACTTATTGTTTGCAACTAATCGACGTGAATAATTGGATATTACATCGAATGAGTAAGAAATACAAGTAACATTGTCAACAAACCTGGCTTGCAGTAGTAATCTGGGTCAATGTCATTACGACCAACAATCCAAAATGGCTAGTGTCTGTTCCTTGGGCCGGAATTTTGAAAACCCTGTGAAATTTACAAGTACTAAAGATTACCGAAATACATCTAAACCATTAAGTGTAGGTAGCACTGAGCACACAACAAACCCTAATGACAGTCCTGCCTAATGAGTAATGAATCAATTAGAAAATGGGTGATGAGGAGTGGCTGCTGAGTGTTGAGGACTTATCTCAGGATAAATCGGGTTGGCTTAGTGGGTGCTGCATGCCTGAGCCCTGAATGGACTGGGAAGGTAGGCACGGCGGCGCGCCAGGGCAGCGATGACGCTGTTGGGCGAGCGGCTCCTGACCTCCTGTTAGTCCGGCGTCTCCTCCTAGAGTTATGCCGTCCGGGGACGGCAAGTCGCCGGCGAGGTACGCGGCTGGGGGCGAGTAGAGATCAAAAGTGTACAGCAGAACAGACGGGAATCGGTGCCTGGGACGACCCAAAATCCCAGGGTGGGCCGGCCCACCATGGGCACCCTGTAGAGATACACACCCGAGTGGCGAACATGCATTTTCGAAACTAGTTTAGGAACATTTAGCTGACCAATTAAACGAATATGTTTTAATAATATCATATTCGTATTTGAACAACTAAGCTTGTTTAGCTTGATGGGTCGAGCAGTGCTAATATGACACGAAGCACATATTCTTATCGTATAGTGATCCTAAAAGGGGGAAACCGGAGTAATAGTATTTAGCAGCCATTGTTTGCTTCGAACTAAGAACTAAATTCTAAGAGCTGAAAAGAAAGTAGAGTAACCAAGTTAAGATCTATTTTCTGGTTGAGATCAAAAAGTTGAGGAGATATGAAGTACCACCTCTCTTGCGGCGTCGTGTACACATCGAGGGTGCGATGGCTATCGGTGGCGTTGAAGCAGACCTACGACGTTAGATGGGTGCATTGGGGGATAAGTCCCATTGCGGTGGAAGAGAAGGTCGTGTGAGCGGCCCCAGCAAAGAGGACGACGGCGTCGATGAAGCGAGAGGACGTGATGCAAGGCTCTTGGTCTGTCGCCGTGGATGAGAAACGTCCATCTCTAGAAGTGGACAGTACGGTCCTGGTAGGCGCTCCGGCATGGTGGAGGACGATGGCGATGGATGTGGTGGAGGACGGCGGCGATGGATGGGGTGGCAGAAGGAGGCTGGTGTGGGGATGGTGTTCTAGCGTGGACGGTGTATGAATGGGGAAATGGAGGGAGAGGTATGGGGAACCATGTTTTTGGGACGCTCCTGTCTGAAATATGGGAAAGTTACAAACTTAGCCCCCGTTGAAAATTTGGACGTCTCGTCGGTTGGGGATACGACGGTAATCTCGCATCTCGCCAATATTGGCCCAGAGCGATTTCGGGCGAGGAGAGGGTGGTTGGCGCCCACGGTGTATGAACGGGGCTGACAGGTAGGGCGGTTGTCTCACGTCTGTGTGAAGTTACAAACCTTCCCCTATTGAAAATATTTGCCTACATCGATTTCGGTCGAGTCAAGTTTGTTTTGCCGCCCACCGTGTATGAATGCGGAAATGGAGGGAGAAACAAAGGTCTTTCGGACGAGCTTGAATCAAATGTGTTTTGCCGCCCATGTTTGGCGCCCACCGTGTCGGAATGGGCTCAGAGGCGGTCGTGTCACGTCTAATTGAAGTTACTATCCTACCCCTATTTAGAGCAGTGGAAATCGGGCCGATGGATTGTTCGTGTAATGGGTAGACAGTAATTTCCATCTCCCAAACACTTGGCTTCGGGCAGCCGACGTGGGAGTGGACATTTTGCCGCTTCTTTCGAATTTCGGGACAAAAGGCATCCACGTTTACCCCGGCAACTAAATTCGAATCCATTTTGTATTCCTATACGAATCTTTATAAGTCATTCTATGTGTTTTATATATCTTGAAAAGGACAACAAAGATGTATTCCACTTTCATATATGAATATGGTTACAAATGCTGATACTCAAATTCAGAAGCTAGAATCCAGTTTAAGGTGAATTCGAATATTTGGAACACTTCATGTCCAACTCAAATGTCACACGCAGCATAATGTGTACTCCCATTTAGATATGTACACAAGCGATGTATCAAGATTCAAATACCGAGTCAATCAACCAAGAATGTACAGAACTAACAGACATATAAACACTTATAGAGTATATGGATCAATAATATCAACTAACATACATAAGCCAGGCCGCTGTACTTTTCTTTGCTACAAAAACATCCTTTTTTTAGCCAAGCTACTACAACATCTTGGCCCTTTCCGATGCGTGCCACTTATGGTCCATCTATACTACTATTATTGTTGAATTCATATTCAGCCCGATTGGCATATTTGTAGGTCTATCACAACAATCAAAATGAAATGTCTCCGAGTCTTATCAATTAATACAGACTTGTGCTCAAATAAAATTACAAACCAAAAAATAAAAAATAAAAAACAATCATTACATGATCTTTAAAACAAATGGTTTGATTGATTACATGAACAAACAACACAAAGGTTATTCAACGATGCAAAGAACATTTCACCTATGATTTACCAAGTGGGAATTTAATTTCCTTTTTCCTTCAGGACCTTAACAATGTGGTCAGTCTCAGCTTGCTTCGTTTTGAATTCCACCAAATATTTAATTGTTGTCTTGAGTGCTGCTACTGATTTTGCTGTTTGCTTCCTCAACACGTCAACTTCATATCTAAGTGCAGAAGTAGAATCTCTTTCTACAACTAGTTTAGCCTCTAGAGCATCAGCACTTGGCAATTCATAATGCACGATTGGGCCGGTGCCACTGCTGTGGGATGATACAACGTCCATGGGGACCTTTCTCTTTGATCTTGGGCTAACCTGTTTTGCCATTAAAGTTCCGATTGGATTCAGAAAAGTTGAAGTTAGCAAAACATCTTAACTGGGAGTTATAATAGCAAACCAGTTAAGCAAACAAGGAATTAAAGAGTTCCAATTCGGTGCTGAAAAGTAGTTATTAACATCATTGTAACCCGTTGTTGCAACAGCAAAGCAGTTAAACAAACAAGTAGCTATTTAAGTTCAGGCAAACATGTAATTCTTAACAGTAAGTATCAAACACATAGATAGGCGCAGTCTATAATAGGATTAACAGGCTGTGGCATTATGTAATGAGTAGCAAACTAAATTAAGCCAAGCAATGTAATTGAACAATTTTGCAATAAGTGGCTAACTAAAATTCCGAGAAGCAGGTAACTAAACTTACGCTAGTTCTTTGTACAGGCACACTGCAACATCTTTTTCTCTTACAAGGTTGTACGAAGGATTCCATGGCATCAATTGTTTGGATACGCAGTCCCAATACTTCTTTCTTCCCACACTGCATTGGTAAGTCGAATGGTTAATCTGGTAAGATGGTGCATCCTTGATATGTTATATGAGGACGTGTAGTCAGACTAGATGTAGCCACACACATCACACTGGCTTTTACTGTATATTTCATGCGATTACTTTTGGCATATCGAGATCTAAGCAATCTACAATAGGATGAAAAGACTGGCATCATTCACATTATTGGCGAACTCAGTTAATAGAAACAAGCAATTCAACCATTCTGTGGGTAAATCAAAAGCGCCACCGGAATATTTTTCACTACCCATATCATACACGCAAAAAGGGGGCGACGCCACCATAGGGGCTGGTATGGGCGGCCGCCTCGTGTGGCTCAAAAGTGTGCACCTAGTTTGAGTCGTCCAGGTTGGCCCAGGCTAGTTTTGTTCGTCCCAACGCACGAGCAAGCAATGTAAAAAATGAAGAAAATTGTTTGAATTTGGATAGGCCAATAAAATAAGCGCAAGGTAGGCCCTATAGCAGGCTCGCAGCCCAAACGAGCGCCTCCCATATAGATCGACAACAGGAAAAATCCCAGTTCATCCGCTCCAGCCTGCAGTCTGGTTCGCTCCTAACCTAGCCGCTGCAGGACAGACCGACACAACACTTTGATAACACACAAGTGTAGGGGATCGCAACAGTTTTCGAGGGTAAAGTATTCAACCCAAATTTATTGATTCGACACAAGAGGAGCCAAAGAATACTCTTAAGTATTAGCAATTGAGTTGTCAATTCAACCGCACCTAGAAACTTAGTATCTGTAGCAAGGTAGTTTAGCAGCAAAGTAATATGGTAATAGTGGTAGCGGCAATAAAAGTAACGGTAGTGTTTTTGTAGTTTTTGTAATAGTAGCAGCGAAAAAGTAAATAAGCAACAAGCAATATGTGAAAAGCTTGTAGACATTGGTTCGGTGATGAGGAATTATGTCAGATGCAATTCATCATGTAAAAGTTATAACCTAGGGTGACACGGAACTAGCTCCAATTCATCAATGTTATGTAGGCATGTATTCTGAATATAGTCATACATGCTTATAGAAAAGAACTTGAATGACATCTTTTGTCCTACCCTCCCGTGGCAGCGGGGTCCTAGTGGAAACTAAGGGATATTAAGGCCTCCTTTTAATAGAGTACCGGACCAAAGCATTAACACATAGTGAATACATGAACTCCTCAAATTACGGTCATCACCGGGAGTGGTCCCGATTATTGTCACTTCGGGGTTGCCGGATCATAACACATAGTAGGTGACTATAGACTTGCAAGATAGGATCAAGAACACACGTATATTCATGAAAACAAAATAGGTTCAGATCTGAAATCATGGCACTCGGGCCCTAGTGACAAGCATTAAGCAGAGCAAAGTCATAGCAACATCAATCTTAATACATAGTGGATACTAGGGATCAAACCCTAACAAAACTAACTCGATTACATGATAAATCTCATCCAACCCATCACCGTCCAACAAGCCTACGATGGGATTACTCACGCACGGCGGTGAGCATCATGGAATTGGTGATGGAGGAAGGTTGATGATGACGATGGCGACGATCTCCCCTCTCCGGAGCCCCAAACGGACTCCAAATCAGCCCTCCCGAGAGAGATTAGGGCTTGGCGACGGCTCCGTATCGTAAAACACAATAATTCTTTCTCTCTGATTTTTTTCCCCGAAAGTGAATATATGGAGTCCGGGGGTACGTCTGTGGAGCATCAGGGGGCCCATGAGGCAGGGGGCGCGCCCCCACCCTCGTGGACAGGGTGTGGGCCCCTGACTTGGATCTTTCCGCAGATATTTTTTATATTTTCCAAAATAATTCCCCGTAGATTTTCAGGTCATTCCGAGAAATTTTTATTTCTGCACAAAAACAACACCATGGCAATTCTACTGAAAAATAGCGTCAGTCCGTGTTAGTTCCATTCAAATCATGCAAGTTAGAGTCCAAAACAAGGGCAAAAGTGTTTGAAAAAGTAGATACGTTGGAGACATATCAACTCCCCCAAGCTTAAACCTTTGCTTGTCCTCAAGCAATTCAGTTGATAAACTGAAAGTGATAAAAAAAACTTTGACAAATTCTGTTTGCTCTTGTTGTTGTAAATATGTAAGCGAGCATTCAGGTTTTCAGCAAAGATCATGAACTAACGACATTCACAATAACTTTCAGGTCTCATGTCTACTCACATCAATGGCAAAATCAACTAGCGAGCAATAATAATAAACCTCGGATGACAACACTTTCTCAAAACAATCATAATATGATATAACAAGATGGTATCTCGCTAGCCCTTTCTGAGACCGCAAAACATAAATGCAGAGCACCTTTAAAGATCAAGGACTAACTAGACATTGTAATTCATGGTAAAAGAGATCCAGTCATGATCATACTCAATGCAAATTAATAGTAATACATGCAAATGACAGAGGTGCTCTCCAACTGGTGCTCTTTAATAAGAGGATGATGACTCAGTATAAAAGTAAATAGATAGGCTCTTCGCAGAGGGAAGAAGGGATTTGTAGAGGTGCCAGAGCTCGATTTTTAAATAGAGATGAATAACTTTTTGAGCGGTATACTCTCATTGTCAACATAGCAACCAAGAATCTCGATATCTTCCATACTACGCACATTATAGGCAATTCCCAAACAGAATGATAAAGTTTATACTCCCCCAATCACCAACAAGCACACTCCACGGCTAGCCCGAAACAACGGGTACCGTCCAAACCAGCAACAGCCCTGGGGAATTTTGTTTAATTATTATGATTTTGAGCATGGGACTGGGCATCCCGATTACCAGCCATTTTCTCATGAATGATGAGCAGAGTCCACTCATCGTGAGAATAACCCACCTAGCATGGAAGATATAGACAACCCTAGTTGATACGTGAGCTGTTCGAGCATACAAAACATAATTTCATTTGAAGGTTTGGAGTTTAGCACATACAAATTTACTTGAAACGGCAGGTAAATAACGCATATAGGAAGGTATGGTGGACTCCTTGGAATACCTTTGGGGTCTATGGAAGTGGATGCATAAGCAGTATTCCCGCTTAGTACAGGTGAAGGCTAGAAAGAGACTAGGAAGCGACCAGCTAGAGAGCGATAACAGTCATGAACATGCATTAAAATTAATCGACAATGAATGCAAGCGTGTGCATTGGACTAAGCTGGAATCCGCGAGCATTTAATACAAGAGAGAAGACAAGGTAATATGGCTCAAGGTTAAATCAACAATAAAGCATATGAGAGCCACTAAACATTTTCAATCATGGTCTTATACTCTTGACCCCCAAAGAAAAGAAAAGAAACTTTTTACACGGGAAAGCTCCCAACAAGAAAAAGAAGAACGAGAAATCTTTTCGGGTTTTCTTTTAATTACTACTACTACTACAAGGAAAGTAAACTAGCTAGAAGCTACAACTAATATATTTTTGTATTTCTTAAGGTTTTTTTAGCACACAAGAAAAAGACTAAGAAAAAGAATTGAAACTAACCATGGATGGTACAATGAAAGAGTGTGAGCACTGACAACAAGAATAAGTGTGTGAACATGAATGTAAAGTCGGTGAGAAACACGTACTCCCCCAAGCTTAGGCTTTTTAGACTAAGTTGGTCTATGGCCAGTATTGGCCTGACGGATATCCAAACTCGTAGTTGGGGTTGTACTAGGATGCAGCAACTACTGCCTGCTGAGCTGCAGCTCGAAGGCGGGCTGCTTCCATCATATCATGATACTCATTTGCCTCCTCCCTGGTTATAGTATATCTCCCTTTTGCCTGAAAGTCAAACAAGGTAAGGGCAGGAAGAGCAATATGGACGGCGTGACACCTGTTAAAGATTAGTCGATATTTGAGGGATTGTTCATCCCTCTCTATAAACCGGCGATTAACCATAGCATTGTAATCCAAATGAGCAAGCGGTAAAGGTTCATCATTTTCTTGTACAGGCACACCAAGACGGCGGGCTATGCGAGTGGCATAAATCCCACCTAATAAATCTCCATACAAACCATTATGATATAGCCTACGTGCAACAATGGCTCCCAAGTTGTATTGTCTATCACCTAATACAACATTGTTGAGAACACTAAGATCAGGGACGCACATATGACAAGCCTCATCTTTACCGTTTATGCATCTACTAATAAAGAGAGCAAAGTAATGAATAGCAGGAAAATGAATGCTCCCTATGGTAGCTTGTGTGATTTCTCTAGATTCCCCCACAGTGATATTAGCAAGGAAGTCTCTATACTCAGATTTGCGAGGATCACCCATACTGCCCCACTGCGGGAGCTTACAAGCATCATTGAAATCCTCTAAGTCCATGGTGTAAGATTATTTTTTTTTCGAAACGGAGGCAAAGATTGCCTCATCTATTAATTAAGCAGAAGAGAATTGCCCAGTTAATTATGGAAAACCGGGCGAAAACCGGAACAACAAGGGCCGAGCCCCACTCTTGAAGACAGACACACCCGCGGCAAAGCCCCCCCTAATCGACAACATGTCGACCTGCGGCCAGACCACGCAGCCCCGACTCTGACGGAGAACTCAGAAGAACATCAGGCGCAAGCTGGCGCCACGGAAGATCACCGAACGGGTCACATGCAGCCAGTCATCGTATACCACAGGGCGCCGCCACCGCAGCTTCGACTTCACAGCAACAAGCAAACCGAGGCAAAACCGCAGACACGCCGGAGAAGAGCCGACTACCGCAACCATTGCCGCGTCGCCGACATCGCTCCCATCATCATCGTTGCCACAGAAACCTGGTCGCCACGGAGATCCTCTCGGGGCCGCCGCCCCGACATCCAGCGCTCCAATGTGCCCAGCGCACTCCACCGGCACTGCCTTCCGGGGCCGCCGCCCCGACATACCACCGCTCATCTCGAGCAGCAACGCCGCACAAACCAGTTACCCGCAGCCCGCGCTGCACAGGGCAACCGGTCGCAGACCACGAACGTCGCACCACATCCGGGGCCGCCGCCCCGACATAAAGTCAGACCGCCCCCTCTGGGGCGCATCGACCGAGCCGACAAACCTGCCACCCAAGTGACCAAGCTTGCCACCCAGGCGAAGAATGAGACGCCACCCCGCCTCATGGAGCCGCCTCGCGCATCGCATCCGAGGCCGCCGCCTCGGCGCAAATCAGCCATCCGGGGCCGCTGCCCCGGCATCCACTAACCCCGACGCCGGAGAAAAACCAGCCGCACCAGGCACAAGCTAGCTCTCCAAAGCAACGACCCCAAGGGGGAAATGATGAAGACGCCATCGTCGCCCGCTCCGAAATCCATCCGGAGCTTAGGTTTTCACCCGGAGAGTCCAAGCCCCTCGATGTGGAAGGGGGTTCCTCGACAACGCCTCCAAGGAGGGAAACGACGCCCGAGAGCGCCGCCGTCGACGGCACCGACAAAGTCAGGTCTAGGCTTTCGCCCGGAACACACCCATCCCCACAGAGGCTTGCAGATCTGGACCACCCACGAGGGCGGAGATCGTCGGAGCCATGCCGCACGCCTCGAGTCCTCCATCGCCGACCACCGAGCTCAACTACTTCAACTCCGCCGAAGAACATCCCACCACCAGCACACCGGAGCCTTCCCCACGCCCCGAGATCCAGCCTCCATCGCAACAGCCGCCCGACCAGGGCACCCGCAGCCAAATCCGCCACGGCACCGCCCGCTGCTAGCCGAAGCGAAACAGCCCACCACGCACCAGATCAGGGGCAGCCCGGCCCGGATCCGCGCCCCGGATGCCGCCGGGACCCGCCGCACGAGCACCAGCAAGCTGGGCTCACCGCACACACGCGGCCCCGACGCAGCAGCGCACCCGGCCCTCCGAGGCAGAGCCGTCGCGAGGGCCGACGCCAGATCCGTGCCGCCCAGCGCCAGAGGGCACCGGCGCCGCCCCTCCGCGCCACAACCGCGCGCCCGAAGTGCCCCCAGCCGCCGTCCCCAGCCAGACAGAGCCGCGCCGGGCAGCCACGCCGCCGCGCCTCCACACGACCGGGCCGGCCCACGCCGCCTGAACGCCCGTGGAGGGCGGGGAGAAGAGCCACGCCGTCGCCGACGCACGCGCGGGCTTTGCCCGGCGGCGCCTTCCGGCGGCGGCGAGGGAGGTGAGCGAGGTGGGGGACGGTGGCGGCTGGCCTAGGGTTGCGCCCGGGCCGCTCGCGGGAGCGGCACGGGGCCGAGCGCTTTTTTCTCATGCACCGAAAAAATGTGTAAGATTTATCATAAAGGTCAAACAGGACAGTGTGTGAATTTCGTGAAGATGAAAATTTAAACCTTCTCACAAAGGTATTAGTTAAGTAATGATATTGAGGGCACTTATCTTGTATGAAGCCCTCGAGGTCAGCGTTGCGCACATATGCATCAAATTCCTCCGTAATGCCAAATTGAACCATAAATTCATCTGACGGCCATTCACAAGGCCGCACTTCAGCTTGCCTCGGTAGTTCATCGTCCGGCTCATGAATCGCGAGCCTTGGTTCTTGCTTCCTTGAAGAACCACCTTGGAAGATTTTCCTATGCATTTTTCTGAATTTTTCTGAATTTTTTGGTAACTCAAAATAAAAGTTAACCAAACTCAACAAGATTGATAGCAACAACTCCTACAAGTGCCTAGAGACTATATCATGCATTAGAACTACTTGGGACCAAAGAAATTTGACATGTGTCAGGGATATTACTACCAGGTATAAACCGGCCAGGATGGTCCGGGTTAAGTAATCAAGATTGTATTATCAGAAGCCCAGCGAAGTATAGAGTAGGAAATTATAGCCCAGGAGGCTTAGATCCCATATGATAGAGCCACTGACTTGTAAACTGTCATACTGTGTAAACTTGGGATGTAAGATAGAAAGAGCAGAAACCGAGGCGGACACGATTATGAGCCGGCCTCGGGACTCTGTAAACCAGACCGGGCGTCACCTCTCATATAAAGGGACGGCCCGGCGACGGTTCAGGACAAGAAACAACAGCTCGAGACACAGGCGAAGCCGATTCGCTCCCTGGTCATCGAAGCCCAAGCAATACCACACCAAACTAGACGCAGGCTTTTACCTTCATCGAAGGGGCCGAACTAGTATAAAATCCCTGTGTCCTTCGTCCGCTTTAACCCCTTTGAGCTAACCCGGAGCGATGGCCTCACGACTAAGTCCTCACACCAGGACATCTGCCGTGACAAAACCACAACAGTTGGCGCCCACCGTGGGGCTATCGCACGATTGTTACGAGTTCTAGAAGGGCAGCTTTGAAGGGCTCAAGGGCTACGCAGTGGGCCGGATGACTAAAAGTCGTCGTGGCCGGATCTACATCGACGATGCAGCCTGGGGCCCTGAGGCCGATTCAATCGAATACGGGTACCGGGTCCCCTTCGGCGGCATCCACGGCTTCATCGGCAAGATCGGCGAACCGGGCCCTGAGCTGGACACCTTCCCCAACATCGTCGAGTCGGCTCAGTGTGCGAGACCTGCCCGGATTCAGCCCGCCGTGAAGCACGTTTTCGTTGGAGCAATGCATGGAGTACAAACCAAGGATGGATCAGACTCCGCCGGCGAGACCGTTATTTATTCCGGCGATGAATCTTCGTCCGGAGAGACCGAATCTTTGTATTTGCTGCAGGACGGCCGATCTGAGGGTTGTTCCGATGGAGATAGTATTCCGGACCCCCTCGATCCGCCAAACAGGGCTGCTGTTTTCATGGCCGGATCACAATCCATGCAGCAACCCTCAACGACAGGGGCGTTAACCTGAGAGGCAATGGAGCTAGAGCTGGAGATCCTCCCCCGTCACCCTCTGACGCTCTATCCATCTTGGTCGACACTTTGACAGCGCTTGCAACAGCAGAAGTAGCTCAGGCCGACAAGGAGCAGCATGATGCAGAGATTGCTCAGGTGAAGGGCCAGATTCAGCAAGCCAAGTTGGATCTGGCCGCTGAGAAAGTTAGGATGGCTACAAGGCAGGCAGAGCTGGATTCTCAGGCTTATCGGCTCAGGTTAGATCAGAACGCCTCACAAGAGGTAATGTGGAGAAGACAATGATCTCGTTTGCCGCCGGTTTATGAGGCAAGAAATCTGTTTAGCACGCCAGGCGCAGGGACCAGTAACCATCCAGAGGTAAACCGGGGAGGAGCACCAGGAACAGGCGCGTCGGCTCACCCACCGGCCGCAGAGCCAAATCGCCAAGTTGTGCCGACCCAGCATATGCCCACCCCTCCGGGTTATTATTCTAATCCATTGGATAACATAGTTGCTGCCGCTTCACGAATGGCCGCTCTCCCCATCGAAGGTACGTCCCCCATAGCGGTGGAGGCACTACGGGCCAAGGAGTTGCTGGACACGGCGCTAACTCAACAGCTAGCTTATTCATATAGCCGGGAGAGGATTCATTCAACCCCTCGCCCGAGCCGGAGTTATACGAGGCATCTGGATGAACCGGCCGTATCAAGCAGTGCACGGAGACGGCATCGGCAGAGGCAGGATAATCCGGTAGGAGAGGAAGCACATGCGGAAGAGGTGGTGGATCAGGCCAGACATACTGCCCAGTATGATGCCCGTCAGGCGACGCCGGTTCATCCCACCGCCATAGTTGAACCGGGGGTCATGTCCAGTTCCCTGGGCGTACAGTGTCTCATCCCCGCTTTACGGAATGTGAAACTACCCAAAGATTTCAAAGGTCCATGCAAGGTGCCTAACTACACAACGGATCTAACTCCGGAGGCATGGGTTGAGAGTTATGAGATGGCAATGGAGATGCTTGACGTGGATGAAGCGGCATGTGCTAAATACTTCACAATGATGCTCGAGGGCACGGCCCGGACATGGCTGAAGGGTTTGCCACCTAATTCCATCGGATCATGGGGTGAATTGCGGCGCCGTTTTATCAATAATTTCAAGGACACGTGCAAGAAGCCAATGTCTGTTGTCGATTTAGTTGCACGCGTTCAAGGAGAGCAAGAGTCCACAAGCAGTTGGGTGCGTCGTGTGTCCGAAATCTTGCACTCCTCCAATAGCATCAACCCAAGTACAACAATAGTAACCTTGGAAGGCAATTGCCGGTTTGAACCTTTGAGGCACAAGTTGGGACGGCTTAAACGTGATTGCAACGACATGGGAATGCTCATGGGCGCTTTGGTGAAATACGGAGATTCTGATAACGCCAAATATCCAGATGCAGATGGACACAAGTCAGGGAAGGCGAGCAAGAACGGTAAACTGCCGCAGGCCAATCCGGCGGGTTAAGGATACAATGGCAAGCGTAAAGCGGAGGGCAGCTCAGACTTTATGGCCAATACCAACGCTCAGGACAATGGGCAGCGCCGCAAGGGTAGACCGCCCCCACGCAACGGGAGGCCGCCTATTAATCTAGAGCGCCAGTTGAATTTTCCTTGCCCGAAGCACGGCACAGCGGAAAACCCGGCAACGCATCTCTGGAAAGACTGTTTCATTATGCAAGAATTTATGAAACAAACTAAGTACGATCACGGCCCCCCCGGCAGATCAGGCCCCGGTTTTCAAGGTCAGGGTTATCAAGGTGGCGGATCCAGTTCAGGATACCACGGCGGTAACGGCAACCACAATGGCAACAATCAGCATCAGCATAACCAGCAGCATGGTCAGGGCGGATACAACAACCAAGGAAGTTAATAGCGTCAGCAGCAGCAGCAATCCGGATATCAGAATAATCCGAAGGAGCTGAGCAGTGGGCAGTATCATGTCTTCACCACAAGCTTATGCAAACGGGATCAAAAGGTTTTGAAGAGGGCAGTGCATTTTGTTGAACCGGCGATACCACGTTTCTTGCGTTGGTCTGAGAAACCCATTGTGTAGAGCAGAGAGGATCACCCACCCCGGGTTGATAATCTGGGTCAGTTGGCTCTGGTAGTGGCACCACAGGTGGGTGGTTATAAGTTTACCAAAGTGCTTATGGATGGAGGCAACAACATTAACATCTTATATTATGAGACGTTTCGGCGCATGGGACTGACAGATAAAAAGCTTCGACAGTCCAATACAGTGTTCCATGGGGTGGTACCCGGTAAATCTGCTTATCTAGTTGGCAAGATTGATTTGGAGGTCACCTTTGGAGATGAGCATGACTCTAGATCAGAGACTGTGACCTTTGAGGTTGTAAAGATCAGGAGCCCATACCATGCATTGTTTGGGCGGCCGATTTACGCCAAGTTCATGGCTAGGCCGTGTTATGACTATTTACAGCTTAAGATGCCAGGCCACAAGGAGACTATTACAGTTCATGGGAGCCGCAAAATTGCATTGGAGTGCGAGGAAGGAGATGCAGCTTATGCTGAGGCGGTTTGTGCTATGGAGGAGCTGAAATTCTATAAGGACAATGTTGATCTGGCAGATATGTCCCCGCTAAAGAAGCCAACCACAGAGCATGATCCGGCGTTGAAATTCAAATCGGCTGAGGAGACTAAGCAGGTGGACTTTGTTCCGGGCGATTCATCCAAACATTTCACTATCAGCGCTAACCTAGACCCCAAATAGGAAAGCGCGCTCATCGAGTTCATCCGTGAGAACCGGGATATCTTTGCATGGAAGCCTTCTGACATGCCAGATATACCGAGGGAACTCCCTGAGCACAGTCTTAATATTGATCCTAGGTTTAAACCGGTCAAGCAATACCCGCGCCGCTTCAATGAGGAGAGGCGTAAAGCTATAGGAGAAGAAATGGCTAGGCTCTTGGCCGTAGGCTTCATAGTTGAGGTGTTTCATCCAGAGTGGTTGGCTAATCAGGTGCTGGTACTTAAGAAAAATGGAACATGGAGCATGTGTGTTGATTACACGGATTTGAAGAAGGATTGCCCAACCGATCATTTTGCTCTCCCCCGTATTGATCAGATTATTGATGCTACGGCAGGATGTGAGCGGCTAAATTTTTTGGATGCATATTCAGGTTATCATTAGATCAAGTTGGCAGTTAAGGACCAGGAGAAGACAGCTTTCATAACTCCCTTTGGAGCCTTCTGCTATGTATCTATGCCATTCGGGCTCAAGAGTGCTCAGGCAACCTACCAGCGTTGTGTGCAGAACTGCCTATAAGGGCAGATTGGGAAAAATGTCCATGCATATGTTGATGACATTGTGGTGAAATCCAGGAAGGAGGAGACACTGATAGAGGATCTGAAGGAATCCTTTGACAACCTCCGAGTTTACAAAATGATGCTTAATCCGGAGAAGTGCGTTTTCGGTGTTCCGGCAGGCAAGCTCCTGGGGTTCCTAGTGTCAAACAGAGGGATTGAAGCTAATCCGGAGAAGATCAAGGCGATCACGTCCCTAGCTAAACCGGCGTGCATCAATGATGTCCAATGCGTGGTGGGCCGTATTGCAGCACTGAGCCGGTTTATTAGCCGTTTGGGGGAGAAGGCAATCCCGCTTTATCAGATGATGAAGAAGACAAACCGGTCCATCTGGAGCGATGCTGCTGATGCTGCGTTCGAGGATTTAAAGAGGCAATTGGCAGAGCCACCAGTCCTTGCTACCCCATTTGATAATGAGCCGATGCTGTTATATGTGGCTGCCAATGCCCGTGCGGTAAACGTTGCCATTGTGGTAGAGCGCAAGGAGGCAGGCAAAGAATATCCGGTTCAACGGCCGGTTTACTATATCAGTGAGGTGCTCATTGATTCGAAACAGAGATATCCGCATTGGCAGAAGCTGGTATATGGAGTGTTCATGGCGAAACGGAAGTTGAAGCACTATTTCCAGGGCCACCCAATCACCGTTGTCAGTTCAGCTCTGTTAGGGATATAATCCATAACAGAGAAGCCACTGGTAGGGTTGCAAAATGGGCCATTGAGCTTAGCCCGCACGGATTAAAGTATGTGCCCCATACCGCTATAAAATCCCAAGCGCTGGTGGATTTCATTAATGACTGGACAGAGTTGCAAGCACCTGAGGAGAAGCCGGATCATACGTACTGGACTATTCACTTTGAAGGTTCAAGGTAGTTGGAGGGCTCGGGGGCTGGAGTCGTGTTAACTTCCCCACGAGGTGATAAGTTCTGCTATGTCCTCCGTTTAATGTTCCCTTGTACTAACAATGCTGCTGAGTATGAAGCTCTCCTCCATGGTTTGCGGATGGCCAAGGAGATGAACTTGAGCCGGGTTAAATGCTTTGGCGATTCAGATCTGGTAGCACAGCAGGTATCTGGCAAGTGGGATTCTAAGGATCCGCTTATTGCGGCATATCGACGAGAGGTGGTCGCTGTCGCAGGACATTTCAGAGGATATCAGGTGGATCATGTTGACCGGCGAGAGAATGAAGCGGCTGGTGCGTTAAGCCGGCTGGGTTCCCAGCGTAAAACGGTTCCACCTAATATTTTCCTGGATGAATTACATAATCCGTCCGTGCAGATACCTTCAGAGGAGGATTGGGCTGTCCCTGATCCGGAAGCACAATTGGTTGCAGCGCTTCATGTCATTCCGGATTGGACACTCCCTTACTTGGCATACCTGAACCGGGGTGAGTTGCCAGAGGACGAAGTCGAGGCCCGGCAGATAATCCGGCGGTCTAAATCTATGACTATCGTCAATGTAGAACTTCATCATCGCAGCGTTTCTGGAGCGTTTCAGCGGTGTGTATCATCAGAGGAAGGCGGTGATATTCTTCGAGAGATCCATAAAGGGGATTGTGGTCATCACGTCGGTTCAAAATCCTTGGTGGCTAAAGCTTTTCGTTATGGGTTCTACTAGTTGATGGCTCATGCCGACGCAGAGGACTTGGTCAGAAAATGTGAAGCTTGCCAGAAATTCTCACGACGTGCTCATATACCGGCACAGGAGCTGCGGATGATCCCAATTACTTGGCCGTTTGTGACTTGGGGGCTCGATATGGTTGGACCCTTTAAGAGGTACCAAGACCAGAAAACCCACCTGTTGGTAGCAGTGGATAAATTTACAAAATGGGTTGAAGTGGAGCCTGTCAGTAAGTGTGATGCAGCAACAACGGTTCACTTCATCAAAAAGGTGATTTTTTGGTTTGGCTTTCCACACAGTATTATAACTGATAATGGCACCAATCTATCCAAAGGAGCTATGGAGGAATTCTGTCAACGTGAGCATATTCGTATTGATGTTTCATCAGTAGCTCACCCTCAATCTAATGGCCAAGCTGAAAGAGCCAATCAAGAGATCTTGATAGGCATCAAACCCTGGCTTATGGTTCCTTTACAGAGAACACCGGGTTGTGGGGTGGAGGAATTGCCTTCTGTCTTATGGAGCATCAACACTACACCTAACAGATCCACAGGGTACACGCCTTTCTTCATGGTATATGGAGCTGAAGCGGTCCTCCCTAGTGATATCCGGCACGACTCGCCGCGGGTGGCGGCTTATGTTGAAGCGGATAATGAACAAGCAAGACAAGACGGTTTCGACCGGCTGGACGAGGAACGGGACACGGCAGCATCGCGATCTGCGATTTATTAACTAGACCTGCGCCGGTACCATAGCCGTCGGGTTAAGACTAGGACGTTTCAGGAAGGAGATCTGGTGCTCCGGCTCATCCAGGACCAGACAGATATGCACAAGTTATCCCCACCTTGGGAAGGACCCTTTGTGGTCAGCAAGAACCTGCACAACGGATCATACTACCTCGTCGACGTTCGAGAACATAAGGACTCACGCACGGCGGAGGAGGAGACCAAGCGGCCGTGGAACATCGCTCTTCTTCGACCTTACTATACTTGAGCCATCGGCTCCGCTTTATGTACAATGTATATATTATGATTAATAAAATAAACCGGCGCCCCCACTAAACCGGGGAATCAGCCATCTTTTTCACAAGAGTATCACATGGGGGCTTCCGTGCAAGGATGTTTTCCATGGCATCTTAAACCGGCGCCCTTGATAAAATCAAGGAATCAGCCATCCTGTTCACAAGAGTATCACATGGGGGCTTCCATGCAAGGAAGTTTTCCATGGCCTCTTAAATCGGCGCCCTTGATAAAATCAAGGAATCAGCCGTCCTTTCTATGCAAACAAGAATCACATGGGAGCTTCCGCGGGCAAGGAAGTTTCCCATGGCCTCTTGAACCGGCGGCCATATGAAGCCCATCATGAGAGCACTACTCTGGTTGCTCCAGCAATTTCCACATGATGATGAAGGGGCAAAAGAGGGTTTGATGCTTAGCACGACTCAAACATATGCCCTGACGAGAAATGCTCACACGCCACCTGGGGGCTCCTGATGCAAGTTCATCAGCGAGTTGAAAACTCTTGTAGTGAACACGGCTTGGAAGCCCGGTGTATACACCTAAAACCCCGGATTAACCTGCCTGCATCAAGTAAATCGTGCCGTCCAGGTAAACCTGGTATGACCCATCGAACGTATCACAAGTCAATCCTTCGGGGCCCTGAACTTGGTCACGTTAAATTGACGATCATCAAGAGATTACCCAAGCCAAAATCTATATGAGATTTTTGAACATTGGGTAGCTGTTGACATTGATGATTTGGTTAAAGATTGCGGATCATCTTAACAGGCTTTGCTAAAATGGTTAATGACAGTAGCCTGGCAGCTCATAAAAAGCCTCGAATTTGGAGCCTGGCAGCTCGTAAAAAGCCTCGACTACATGGTCTTATTTGCCCAAAAACTTTATCTTTCATTTTTTTTATGTTTTCTCAAATCTTTGTCATCAAGGTCATTGGTTTTCCAACCAAGTCCATTGATTCAAGACCGGATAACTAAAAATTTGTCACTTCATCTGCATCTACAGAGCTATAGTCTGGGTCAGGAACACCATCACTATTTTACCGTTAAACCGGCATTCATTGCAACCCGGATCAGCTTCATAAGCCAACAGAGAGCCAAGGGAGTCATCAACACTGACGTCTTGGATTACTCGTGCCGGATTAAAGTTTGCAGATACACTTAATCACAGGTATGATACATGATGACTTCTTATACACAGTTCATGTTATTAACTTTGATCATGTGCTTGGGTAGTATAACCCGTCCGGTGGTAAACCGCCAGGACATTCTTAGCGTTGTTTATGCAGATACAAGTAAACATAAACTGTTGACCCATTGCAAGCAGGAGATAATTTAGGAATTGCCAATCAAAATAATGCCATGAAGGATAAGAGCGGGACATAGATAGTATCTCAACTATTCTATTACAAGGCACTTGCAGGCCCAAAAGAATATCAGTTTCTTGCAAAGTATTCAACACATAAGATTAAGCCGGAGCCGGTTTAGGATTCTTATTCGGCTCGCTGTGAAGATTGAGGGTCAGCTTGCTCCGGATCTTCGACGACTTCTGGCAGCTGCTGGAAATCAGGCGTGCTCCATTCAATCTTGTCAAGGGTGCGGAAATATACTTCATCGTTTATAAGTTCTGACGGTTCAATGTCAGGAGCGAAGGTATGCTTACGAACGGGTGGATTAGATTTTCGACGTCATAAGTCGGCCGCTCCACCCGCGAGTTCTCTAGATTGTAACCCGGATGATTCCTTGTTAAGTTCGCTTCATGAGCGAGCTTACTGGCAAGAGGGCGCATGTCTTTGGTCAAAGCGCAAAGATCTTCGGCAGAGAAGGCTGACCCATCTTCTTTCATACTGGGATAGCCATTCATGGCCTCCGCCGAATCAAAATCGGGAACCCATGCCTTGGCCCGGGTTAACGCCATGAGGGAACCAGCTCTTGCAGAAGATTTCTTCACTTCAACAAGTCGGGTAGGCACGATGGATAATTTCTCCAGAGTACCTAGGATGGTGGACGGCGCCGGTTTATTGTGCGAAATAGCACTGATGGCCCTCTGAGCACCGGCATAGAGTTGTTCCACCAAGGTATAAGCAGCTTTCAGCTTCCTCCGGACATCATCCCCTAGATGAGTCACGCGCCTCCCTGTGTACAAGTGATGAGTCAAGCCGGAGCAGTATCAAATAGCAATAATAAAGCGTATGAAAACAAGTACTTACCAAAGATGGCAGATGTCATATCATCTATATGATGTCTTTACCAGGATAATTCCTCTCTCACCGGATGAAGGGCAGCCTTAGCATCCTTGGCTCTTTTTTCTAAGGCAGCCCTTTGCACCTCCCAAGTGGACCGCTCCGCTTCAAAATCTTTTTTGAGAGTTTCCATACTGGCTAAAAGCAAGGGTAAGTTCCTCCTTAACTTTAGTCGAAGCAGATTCTTGGAAGGCCAGGCTATTCCGGAGCTCAGTTATTTTGGAAGCTCTCCGGTTCAAGTCAGTCTGCAGATGTTTATGGAGACAGCTTAATCAAAAGTATCAAGCACATAACAAGTTATGCACTCGACACTTGGGGGAATCTTTTTCAAACAAGTCCCAAGCACATAACAAAGTTATATCCTTGGCACTTGGGGGCTAATGTAAGGTCATTCTCAAACATGGAAGAAGTCCCGATTCACCCGCAATCGAGTAAACCGGCCCTTGGGGGCTATACATGCAAATCAAGATATTTCCGTTAATCTATCAAAGTCCCGGTTCATCCTAAAGGTTAAACTGGCACTTGGGGGCTACAATGGCCTAATGGTACAGTTGCAAGATAGAAGCAGAAATGAAAGGCAAAGGGAAAGAAGTTACCTCATATTTTTCCTTCATCATGTTTACCAAACCGGCCTCATGGTCGCGGCTAGTGAAGAGCCGGTTTAGATACCCAGAGTGGAGCTCAAGGGCACTGAGCTGGGCATAACTAGACAAGTCAGTGCTCCACTTGCCCTTGTCTTTCTGGAGAACCTCCTCCTTGGCAGTGTGCCTGGCCAAAATAACAGGCTTCGCAAGAGCAGAAAAACCTATCCCAGTAATCTCGACATCTTCTATCAAGGCAGCAGTTGGCCTGGGGGGATCATTAGCGACAGTGGGATCAGTGCGTACGGGACTAACAGCAGCCGGATTAGCCCGGAGAGGACTAACCCGGGCAGGGCTGGCCTGTTCAGCAGCGCTCCCCGTAGCATCACCCTCCGGAGCAGCAAGATCTTCGTGGTCCATTGGGGAAGGATCATCGAGCGGAACTTCAGCGTTCTCTTCCAGAGGATTGATAGCTTCAAGATCCTCTGCCGGTTCTGAAGTGTTTCTGGCTGCCAGCTTATTCAATTTTGCCTTCTTGCTAGGCTTGGGCATACTGAAAAGATTAAAGGAATAATGAAAATCACAAGTCAAAAAGGAAAGATAAACCGGACATACTGAAAGATTACTTACCCAGGAACGGTCTTAAGCACCGGGACTTGAGTGGCAGTTGACTCGCCGGAAGAAGACAAAGGAGTTTCCTGATAGTTTGGCTCAGACGGTTTAAGAGGTTTCCAAATAAGACCTACTTTTGTATGAAGAGTGGTTGGAGTAAGCAAAACCTCTGAGCGGCGTCTTCGAGCCGGCGTGTGGGGTAATCCGGATGATTCAACCACGTGACCACTATGGCGTGTGGTCCGGCGAGCCTCATGCTGCTGCTTCTTCAAAAGAAAATCGGGATCCAATTGAGCATAAGGGTGAGAAAATGGATACTTCCGGGCTACCCGACGAATTTTGGGTGGCAACGGTTCTGAATCAGAGGAAAGAGAGATTACCTCGACTTCATCCGCTTTAGTCCCTTCCGCCGGATCCTGGGAAAGGACATTGTTAATATAAATACAGACAAAGGAAAGTTACAAGGTGTAAATACCAAGCAGTACCTCAGAAGCCGGATCATCTTCTTCGGGGTTTGAACCGGAAGCGGCGGCAAGTTTCTTTTTATGTTTCTACGGCCAAGCTGTTCTTGCGAGTTGGTTTCGCCGGTTTTTCTTGAGCTTTCCTCTTCCAGAAGGGGTCATTGGCCTGTGTGAAGGAGTAAAAACATATTGAAGACAAGCAATATGGACGGATTAAGACAAAAAGAAAGGGACAGAAGAATCTTACCGACGGCGGTTTATTGTTCACACAGAGAGGGGCTAAACCGGTTCGGCTGCTCTCCTCCGGGGGAATATTCAACATCTTTTTTGCAGACTCAGTAACTTCATTATCGGGAAGCACTATGTCTGTGTGACGCTGAGGGTCCTTGGGATTGCCAGTATACTCGCACATTAAGCCGAATCGCCGGCTTAACGGGAGAATGCTCCAAGAGAGCCAGCAGCGGACAAAGTCAACCCCGGTTAAACCATTGGCTACGAAAGCCCTGAGTTTGGAAAGTTGAGGGGCATATCGAGCCCGGTCTTGGGCACTCAGACGCTGCAGGAAAGGGTGATCCGCTGTCAGACGATAAGGGCGGTAACCCGGCAGTGAATTTTCTCCCTCTCGTGAAGTGTCCTTGCAATAGAACCAAGTCTGGTTCCACTCCTTGGGGTGGCTGTGAAGAGTGGAGTGAGGAAAGCTGACATCTTTCCTCTTCTGGATGCTCACACCGCCAAGTTCAGTATGGGGCCCGTCAGAGAATTCAGTCCGGCGATTCAGATGGAAGAAGTCTCGGAATAGCTCTACGGATGGCTCCTCTTGCAGATATGCTTTGGAGAAGACTTGGAAGTTGCAGATGTTTGATATGGAATTCGGACCTATATCTTGTGGATGGAGTTGAAAATCGGCTAAAACATCGCGGAAGAACTTTGAACCAGGAGGGCTAAAGCCCCGGGCCAGATGATCGAAGAAGACGATGATCTCTCTCTCCTTAGGCTGAGGAGGGCATTCTTTCCCGGGGGCCCGCCAGTGCAGAACCGCCTTCGGACCCAGAACGCCAATTGAGGCCGTCTTTACTAAATCGTCCTCGGTGATCCGGGACGGAACCCAGTTGCAGGAAACAAACTGTTTCGCCGCGGAAGTCATCTTTTCCAATGAGGGAATGCTGAAAAATATAACGCAAAATCCGGTTTACAATCCACTAGATATAAACCAGCATGTTATATGAAGATATTGACCTAATTGATGGTTTAATCAAGGGACTAATGGTACCTACTGATCCAGAGCAAGCATGAATGAGACAGCTACCGGTTTATGAGACTTATAATTAAACCGCCAATTACAAGATGCAGGTCTAAATCTAAACCGTTAGCACAGGCATATAAGGCGCAGGTTACAATTGAACCGGTGACATAAGCAGATAAGTTGCAGATCTAAAAGTATGATAAACAACTTTCACATGAGCAGTGGTAAAATATGGATCTACAGCACAGGGAAAAATCAAGATAATTGAAGTCATATTCTTCGAAGACAGTGAAGGTCTCTACAGATCCAGTTTTACTAGCAATATTGGGGGAACTCAGATTGTTAAGATGGAGCGGAGTCGTGCATACAAGAGTTGACCTAAAAAAGTTGTACATCTACAGATACAAACCACCTATGGTGATGAACAACGAGGAGCGGAGGTTCATCTGCGAGCTCCTGAGAAACCCTAGAACTAAGATTTACGGGGAATAAGAAGTAACGTACCCGAGGAAGCGGAAGGACGGTGACGAGTTTCTGGACGCGTTCAGGTTGATGCAGCGGCCGGGCTTGGTGAAGACGACGAGCTCGAAGGACGACAGCGGAGCTTGAGCGCTGGAGGACAGAGGAAGACGAAGTAGAGAGGATAAAGAGATGGCCCTTGGCCCTATTTATAGGCCGAGGGGATAAAACAGCAGACACGGGAATCGAGGAGACCAAAAATCGGATATGGATTGAGCTGTCGCCTCGATCTTCGGAGCTTTAATAAGTAAAGGTAAAAACATGTACACACATTGAATGCGCGGATGATGTCACGACGGTTTAAAACGACACAGAGGGATGACGTCATGCCGGTTTACCAAGCATACTGAAGCTTTGGAAATGAAAAAACTGTAGAAGACTTTGGAGATTGACATGAACAGGTTCAAATCAATCTGGGGCCTAATGTCAGGGATATTACTACGAGGTATAAACTGGCCAGGAGGGTACGGGTTAAGTTATCAAGATTGTATTATCAGAAGCCCAGCGAAGTATAGAGTAGGAAATTATAGCCCAGCAGGCTTAGAGCCCATATGATAGGGCCCATGACTTGTAAACCGTCATACTATGTAAACTTGGGATGTAAGATAGAAAGAGCAGAAACCGAGGCGGACACGATTATGAGCCGGCCTCGGGACTCTGTAAACCGGACCGGGCGTCACCTCTTATATAAAGGGACGACCCGGTGATGGTTCAGGACAAGAAACAATAGCTCGAGACACAGGCAAAGCGGATTCGCTCCCTGGTCATCGAAGCCCAAGCAATACCACACCAAACTAGACGTAGGCTTTTACCTTCATCGAAGGGGCCGAACTAGTATAAAATCCCTGTGTCCTTCGTCCGCTTTAACCCCTTTGAGCTAACCCGGAGCGATGGCCTCATGACTAAGTCCTCACACCAGGACATCTGCCGTGACAAAATCACAACAAAATGCAAGCTCAAGAACATGGTCACCACAGTAGCAAAAATTTGCAATAAATAAAGCACTAGAACAAAAACTAATTGGACCAATGGAGGAGTCACATACCAAGGAACAATCTCCCCAAACAGTTTTTTGAATGTAGCTTTGAGCAAGGAGATCGAAAATGGCAGCAAGATGAGCTAGAACTCGTGCTTGAGCTGGTTGGTGATTTTTTTTGGGAGGAAGAAGAAGGGTATGGGTGCAGGAATAAGTGGAGGGGGCCACGTGGGGCCCACGAGGCAGGGGGCGCCCCTGTGAGGGTGGGCACGCCCGAGACCCTCATGGTCAGGTGCTGGCTCCCCTCGCTGTGTTTTCTATGCCATATATTCTCAAATATTCTAGAAAAAATCATATTTCATTTTCACGGCATTTGAGAACTTTTATTTTCAGGGTATTTTTTATTGTACGGATAAGTCTGGAAATAGACAGAAAATACTATTTTTTCTTTATTTAATCTAATTAACAGAAAGTAAAAGGAGGGTACAGAAGGTCGTGCTATCTAGATTCACCCATCTCATGCTCATCATAAGGAATCCATTAACAAGGTTGATCAGGTCTTGTTAATAAACTCTTTCCGAATAACATGCAACCAGAGAATTTTCGAATAACACTAGGTTACCTCAATGGGGATATGTATGTCCCCAACAATAAGAATATCATATGTCTTCTTGATAGTAGGAAGAGGAAATTCAAATCCTCCAACAATAATAATTGAAAATTTTCCAATATAATTGATACTGTGGACCAGAGGTTGTTTCCTCGGAAAGTGTACCGTATGATCATTACCATGGACATGAAAAGTGACATTGCCTTTGTTGCAATCAATAACAGCCCCTGCAGTATTCAAAAAGGGTCTACCAAGGATAATAGACATACTATCGTCCTCGGGAATATCAAGTATAATAAAGTCCGTTAGAATAGTAACATTTGCAACCACAACAGGCACATCCTCACAAATACCGACAGGTATAGCAGTTGATTTATCAGCCATTTGCAAAGATATTTCAGTAGGTGTCAACTTACTCAAGTCAAGTCAACGATATAAAGAGAGAGGCATAACACTAACACCGACTCCAAGATCACATAAAGCAATGTTAACATAGTTTCCTTTAATGGAGCAAGGTATAGTAGGTACTCCTGGATCTCCTAGTTTCCTAGGTATTCCACCTTTAAAAGTGTAATTGGAAAGCATGGTGGAAATTTCTACTTCAGGTATCTTTCTTTTATTGGTAATAATATCCTTCATATATTTAGCATAAGGATTTGTTTTAAGCATATCAGTCAAATGCATACGCAAAAAGATAGGTCTAATCATTTCAGGAAATCGCTCAAAATACTCATCATCCTTTTTCTTGGATGGTTTCGGAGGAAAAGGCATGGTTTATGAACCCATGGCTCTCTTTCCCTACAATGCTTCCTAGCAACAAAGTCTCTCTCTTATCATAACATTGATTCTTTGATTGTGGGTTATCAAGATCAACAGCAGGTTCAATCTCTACATCATTATCATTGCTAGGTTGAGCATCATCAATAACATTATCACTAGGTTCATGTTCATTACCAGATTCACTACAACATGAACCCCCCTCTCACTAGTAGAAAGCGGGGCAATGGTCCAGCCCATTAGTCCCGGTTCAATCCAGAACCGGGACCAATGGGGGCATTGGACCCGGTTCCTGAGCCCAGGGGGCCAGCCGGGCCACGTGGGCCATTGGTCCCGGTTCGCCTGGACCTTTTGGTCCCGGTTGGGGCGACGAACCGGGACCAATGGGTCTTGCTCCTGGCCCACCACCATTGGTCCCGGTTGGAGACTTGAACCGGGACCAAAGGCTCCCCTTTAGTCCCGGTTCATAACACCAACCGGGACAAATGAGGTGCCTATATATACCCCATCGCGTAAGAGCAGAGCACACTACTCTGTTTTTTCTGGCCGAGGGGGAGAGGGCTTGGTGGTGCTCTTGCTCACCTCCTATGCACACAACGTGTTTCATGGAATGCCCGAGCCACACTAGTTAAGCTTTTCTCCTCTCGAAGCTCCATTTTCTCCGAGATTTTTCTAGGTTTAGCGGTCCGTCACGTCCCGTCCCCATCTTCGCCGCCGTCGATCGCCCCCGCCAATATCGTCACCGGCACCACCGTGGTGAGCCTCTTGTTATGTCCATGCTTTTCGTACTTTTATTATTGCTTGTTATAGTTGCTTTAGATAGATATTTGTCTAATTTTCTTACGTTCATTATTGCTTGTTATTATATAGTGCGATGGTTTTGATATCCGCCCACGTGGGCCCTCATCCTGTCTACGATTCGGATGTGGTATATTATCTTTAATTTAAAACTATTTGTTTTAGTGCCGACCAACCTGACATGCATAGATCTTTTTATATGTCTAGTAGGTAGTTGAACCGGAAATTCCAACCGACCCTCTTGTGGAGAGGTTAAATTTAGTTGAAGAGGAAAACATTTCCTTGAATAAAAAATTGGAAAAAATGGAGGAGGAGAAGACGGAATTGGAGTTGCATGTTGCAGAAGTCGTCGATGATCACAAGATCAAGATGGACCCTATTGTCGAGAGGTTAAATTTAGTTGAAGAAGAAAACAATTTCTTGAAGGAAAAAATAAAAAAAATTGAGGACGAGAAGATGATATTGGAGTTGCATGTTGCGGATGTCGTCGATGATCACAAGATCAAGATGGATGCAATGCGGTTGAAGATTAGAAAATATGCCATTCATACCGAGGCTTGGTATCATTATGCCGTTGGATCAATTGTTACCTTGGTTGCGATTATGATCGCATTTGTTTTCGCATTGAAATGTTTTACATAGTTTCAATGTATGGTGAAAATTAATTAGATGCTCTGGAGAGCTATATGTTGTTAGATGAGAACTATGTATGTACTTTGGTTTTAATGTGATGATGAACTTCTATTAATTTGGTCACTTAATTATCTATTTATGATGTTCTGTAATGGTTTTTGACACACTTAATTATATATAATGCACGCAGATGAACCGGCAATGGATGTACGGTGACAGACACACCTCCGAGTACATTAAGGGCGTGCATGAGTTTCTGAATGAGGCTGAGGCAAACAAGCAGAATGGTTTTATGTGTTGTCCATGCACTAAATGTGGGAATACGATGTCTTACTCTAACCGGAAAATCCTTCACTCCCACCTACTTTACAAGGGTTTCATGCCACACTATAATGTTTGGACGAGGCACGGTGAAATAGGGGTTATGATAGAAGACGGCGAAGAAGAAGAGTACGATGACAACTATGTGCCCCCTGAATACAGTGATGCTGCAATGGGGGGAGCTGGTGAAGATCAAGAGGAACCAAACGATGTGCCCAATGATGCTGCAAAGGGTGAAGCTGCTGAAGATTAAGAGGAACCAGATGATGACCTCCGCCGGGTCATTGTCGATGCAAGGAGGCAATGTGAAAGTCAAAAGGAGAAGCTGAAGTTCGATCGCATGTTAGAGGATCACAAAAAAGGGTTGTACCCCAATTGCGAAGATGGCAACACAAAGCTCGGTACCGTACTAGAATTGCTGCAGTGGAAGGCAGAGAATGCTGTGGCTGACAAAGGATTTGAGAAGCTACTGAAAATATTGAAGAAGAAGCTTCCGAAGGATAACGAATTGCCCGACAGTACATACGCAGCAAAGAAGGTCGTATGCCCTCTAGGATTGGAGGTGCAGAAGATACATGCATTCCCTAATGACTACATCCTCTACCGCGGTGCATACAAGGATCGGAATGCATGCCCAGTATGCGGTGCATTGCGGTATAAGATGAGACGAGATGACCCTGGTGATGTTGACGGCGAGCCCGCCAGGAAGAGGGTTCCTGCGAAGGTGATGTGGTATGCTCCTATAATACCACGGTTGAAACGTCCGTTCAGAAACGGAGAGCATGCCAAGTTGATGCGATGGCACAGTGATGACCGTAACAAAGACGGGAAGTTGAGAGCACCCGCTGACGGGTCGCAGTGGAGAAAAATCGAGAGAAAGTACTAGGAGGAGTTTGCAAAGGACCAAAGGAACGTATGGTTTGCTTTAAGAGCAGATGGCATTAATCCTTTCGGGGAGCAGACCCGCAATCACAGCACCTGGCCCATGACTCTATGTATGTATAACCTTCCTCCTTGGATGCGCATGAAGCGGAAGTTCATTATGATGCCAGTTCTCATCCAAGGCCCAAAGCAACCCGGCAACGACATTGATGTGTACCGAAGGCCATTAGTTGAAGAACTTTTACAGCTGTGGAATGAAAACAGTGTATGTGCGTGGGATGTGCACAGACAGGAGGAATTTAACCTAAAGGCGTTGTTGTTCGTGACCATCAACGATTAGCCCGCTCTCAGTAACCTTTCAGGACAGACAAACAAAGGATACCACGCATGCACGCACTGTTTAGATGACACTGAAAGTATATACCTGGACAAATGCAGGAAGAATATAAAGGGAATAATAAATATGCCAGAGAAAAAGTTCCAGAACCAAAAGTCTCATGACTGCCACGTGATTATGACGCAACTGCTTCCGGTTGCATTGAGGGGGCTTCTACCGGAAAACGTCCGATTAGCCATTGTGAAGCTATGTGATTTCCTCAATGCAATCTCTCAGAAGGTGATCGATCCAGAAATCGTACCAAGGCTAAGGAGTGACGTGGCGCAATGTCTTGTCAGTTTCGAGCTGGTGTTCCCACCATCCTTCTTCAATATCATGACACACGTCCTAGTTCATCTAGTCGACGAGATTGTCATTCTGGGGCCCGTATTTCTACACAATATGTTCTCCTTTGCGAGGTTCATCGGAGTCATAAAGAAATATGTCCTTAACCGCGCTAGGCCAGAAGGAAGCATCTCCATGGGCCATCAAACAGAGGATGTCATCGGGTTTTGTGTTGACTTCATTCCTGGCCTTAGTAAGATAGGTCTCCCTAAATCGCGGTATGAGGGGAGACTGACTGGAAAAGGCACGCTTGGAAGGGACTCAATAATATACAGGGACGGATATTCTTGGTCTCAAGCACACTACACAGTTCTACAGAACTCTACCTTGGTGACCCCGTATGTCGATGAACACAAGAACAGTCTGCGCTCCAAACATCCGGAGCAGTGCGACGACTGGATTACATGTGAACACATCAGGACTTTCAGTAGTTGGTTGGAAACACGTCTCAGAGGTGACAACACTATTTGTGATGAGATGTACTTGTTGTCCAGGGGACCATCTTTGACTGTATTGATTTACAAAGGATACGAGATAAATGGGAATACATTTTACACGATTGTCCAAGATCAAAACAGCACCAACCAAAACAGCGTGTCCGCTTTGATACAACAACCGAGAGGGGAAAGGACACATATTGTGGTTACATAGTGGACATATGGGAACTTGACTACGGACATGATTTTAAGGTCCCTTTGTTTAAGTGCAAATGGGTCAATCTGTCAGGAGGCGGGGTACAGGTAGACCCACAGTACGGAATGACAATAGTGGATCTGAAAAATCTTGGGTACACTGACGAACCGTTCGTCCTAGCCAATGATGTGGCACAGGTTATCTATGTGAAGGACATGTCTACCAGACCGAAAAAAAGAAAAGATAAAGAAGCGAATACATCATACGATGAGCCAAAGCGCCACATAGTTCTTTCAGAAAAAAGGGACATCCTGGGAGTGGAGGGCAAGACAGACATATCTGAAGATTATGAAAAGTTTCATGAAATTCCTCCCTTCGAAGTCAAGGCTGACCCAAGCATCCTGATAAACGATGAAGATTATCCATGGTTACGGCGCAATAAGCAAATGACACAAGCGAAGAAAAAGTGAAGACTTTTTCCCGCAACTATTATGATGATACCATGCTAGCTCTGTAACAGACGAGTATGATACCATTGTCCGTTTTGTACATGCACATGCTATGCCAACTTTTTCAGAGTTCATTTGAAAACTATGAATTTAGGTCGAATTTTCTCTATAGGTGCATCTATGTTCATTTTTTTAGTAAAGTTAACCACAAACTTGTGATGCACACAAATTTCAAAGAATTCAAATTTTAACTATTCAAATTTGAGAACTAATGGCACTAACAGAAAGTTTATAATTTTTCTAAAACTAATGGCACTAACAAAAAATTTATAATTTTGCTGACCTAAAAGCAAAAAGAATTAAAAAATAAAGCAAAAAACAAAAGAAAATAAATAATGCAGAAAACAAAACAAAAAAACTGGAAAGAAATAAAAATAGCAACAATAAGTATTTTGTTGTAAGTAGAAATAAAATAAAATAAATAAAGCAACAAAGAAAACAAAAAAACAAAAAAAGTGTTTTTATATTTGAAAACTAATGGCACTAACAAAAAGTTTATATTTTTTTCTAAAACTAAAAG
>LR738715.1:835712039-835741350 GCA_902687465.1 Secale cereale | reverse complement strand
TTCGTTGTCGTTAGTTGTATTGTTTAGGGTTAGGGTCGTCGAGGAAGAAGGAAAATAAGCGAGAAACTGGGACATGAGGGGGGGGGTCGATATACCCCCTCCCGGATAACTTCGACATGAGGGGGGTCGATATACCCCCTCCTCGATAAATTTACTAAGTTAAAATGTTCTCGTGTTGAGGGGGGGAAGAAAAGACAGGAAGAAGATGAGAAATAAATAAGAAGAAGAAAAAGAAGAAAAAGAAGATGAGAAATAAATAAGAAGAAGAAAAAGAAGAAAAAGAAGAGGAGAAGAAGAAAGGAATAGAGGAGAAGAAAAGAAAATAGAACATTCTATTTTCTTTTCTTCTCCTCTTTTTTTTTCTTTTTTTTTCTTCGATCTTCTCCTCTAGCTATTCCTTTCTTCTTCTCCTCTTTTTATTTCTTCTTCGTTTTCTTACGTTTTATCGGGTCTGTCATCGTCGATATACCCCTCCCAATAACTTCAACACGAGGGGGGTGGTCGATATACCCCCTCCCCGATAATATTATTTTCCCATGTACGTATGTCGTGTCGATATAAACTCCCGATAACTTCAACACGTGGGGGGGGGGGTCGATATACCCCCTCCCGATAACTTCAACACAGGGGGGGTCGACATACCCCCTCCCGATAACTTCAACACGTGGGGGGGGGTGTTCTGTCGTCATCGATATTACCCCCTCCCCGATAACATTATTTTCCCGTGTATGTATCTCGTCGTTGTCGATATTACCCCCTCCTTGAAGCGTTCTCGAGGCCAACCCTAACCCTTAAAGTGTTGTCGAGGCCACCCGAAACCCTAGAGAAGCAGCGTCGAGGCCACAAATTAATATATATGATTCCTTACTATGATTAGCTAGCTAGTTCTACATTTACCATTAATATATACATGTGTCATGTTTGAATAATAATTGCCATGTTGTAAATATTTGTAGAAACTATGGACGACACCCCCCGAGACGAAGCACAAGAAGCGTTGTTGCTGGACATAATCGCAAACGGACGTGATGCCATCTTGCCATTTCTCAACGACACCGATGAGCTGCTGGAAAGAGAGGATGAAGGAGTAGGCTATGATTATGATGGCTCCGGTGACCCAATGCACATGCAAGAAGTAGACCGTGACGACGGCTCCGGTGACCCAATGCCGATGCAAGAAGGAGACCGTGATGACGGCTCCGGTGACCGAACCGAGTCCGGCCAGTAGGTATATATATTAGTTAAGCCTGTGCTGACTAGTTAATTGATGCATTCATTGTTTTGGTATGTACACATATTAATTAACTCTCGTCTTTGTTCTTTTTTCTAGCCCTCCGAATCGAGCACATCTTCGGTAAGGAGACGAGGCCCGAAGAAAGAGTTGAGCTCGGATGAAAAGTTTGAGATCACAGAAATCGCGCGCACCGGCCAACCGATTGAACCCATCCGGATAAAGAACACATTTGTTAATCAGTGCAGGATTTTGGTTAGGGACAAGATCCCGATCAACATCCAGCAATGGTTAAAGCCGGCTGCAGAAGACCCTCAGGTGTCTTATGTCACTGATATGCAGAAAGAAGATCTTCGGACTAAGCTGAAGTCAAATTTCACCCTACCGCCAGAGGATGATCCGGCAAAGCCAGTTAAAGAGGAATTAATCAAGTCTTTTGCTCTTACGAAGATGGCAGACCTATTCAGGGGGTGGAAGAAACACCTGAATAAGTTTGTCCGCAAAAAAGAGACACCAGAATTCAAGGGCATATATGAGAAGATCAGAGATGACTGGCCCGCATTTGTGGCCTATAAGACATCGGAAAAGAGTAAGAAGATGTCGGCGACAAACCAGAAAAATGCTGCGAAGAAGATGCATCACCATCGCACGGGGTCAGGTGGCTACCTCAGAGCCCGGCCTAAGTGGGCCAAGGCTGAGAATGATCAACTTCAGAAAGGGATCGAACCAGAGACAATGAACTGGCCAGACCGTTGCCGGACTTGGTTCTTCGGGGCTGGCGGAACCTTGGACCCTGTATCAGGGTGGTGCATTTGGACGGGCAAGCAATTGGAAATACCACTCAGGAAGGTGCAGCACTATATCAAAGCAGCGCAGCAAGGGACGTTCGTTCCCGACAGAGAGAACGACGAGCTCACAATGGCCCTCAGGAATCCTGAGCACCCTGGACGGACACGAGGCACGCCAGGCTCCGTTCCGTGGAGTGCTGGGTTTCCGGACGCAGGCGGTTACAAATGCCATGAGAGGAGGAAGAAAGTGCAGCAGACCGAACTGCAGGCGCTGCACGCTAGGATACACGCGATAGAGGAACGAGAAGCAAATTGCAGCAAAAGAACTGCCGAAGCTTCCCCCGAAGCTACCCCGCCATCTCAGCGGAGAAGCAGCATGGCTTCCATCGAGCTGCTTCAGCCGGAGCATGTCTTGACGGCTCCTGCCAGCTATCCCATGGATGATATCACGGAGTCTCAAAATTTGCACCTTATAACGCAATGGATTAATATGAAGGTCAAGGCGGTTGCTGGCTCTGTTTATACTACTGGACCCGGCGCAACTTTTCACTGCCGGCCGATTCCAGAAGGATATGCTAGGGTGATGGTGGATAAAATAACGGAGGGATTTGAGGACCTCCAGCTTGACCACCCTATCGATGAAGGGGAGACTCGGCTGGGTTCTTCTCTGAAGACTCCATGCCTATGGCGGAAGGACCTCATCAACATTCTGAACTGGACGCTTCCGCCTCCTCCTCCTCCTCCGGCAAGTCAGGGCACTCCGCCTCCTCCACCGCCTCCTCCTCCGGCGAGTGACGATCAGGGCACTCCGGCTCCTTCTCCGGTGCGTGGCGGCACTCCGCCTCCTTCACCGCCTGCGCCGGCGCACCTGAGCAGCCAGCCTGCTCCTTCTCCGCCTCGTCAGCTACAAGGGCGGAAGAGACCCGTCGCTGCTCCGGCTGCTCCGACGCGTCGTAGTCCTTCTCCTCCGCCGCGTAAGCAAGGAAAGAAGACAACCGCTTCGTCTGGTCTGCCGGCGTCTAGTAGTACAGCCAGAGGCGGGAGGCAATACAGATTCGGTCCTTCTCTCACGCCTGTAGAGAAGTTACCATACGAGAGGTCCGACGAGGAAAACGCGAAGATCACGGAAGGCGAAGTGAAGGACTGGCTTGAAGGGTTGAAAGCACAGAGACATCCACCTCCGGAGGAGAAGATAGATCCGGTGAAAGTAAAGCGCACTCTGGCTGCCCTGAAGAAACAATCGAAGTGTCCGCCGAAAGACAACTATGACCGCATTATTGAAAAGTCATTTCACGAAGCGAAGCGGTCGGGAAGTACTAGAAATGATCAAAGGTTAGCAGAAGGACGAGCTGGGAAACAAATTGCCCAGCTCGGCGAACAAGCAGACCAATCGTGCCCCCCACTCAAGGTGTCTAGAGACATCGTCGCTAATGATCCGAGGATGGTAATCGGTTATAGCAATCTTGGAGATTACCTGCCCGATGATATACATTATGATTTCGTGGAGGTGCAGATACAAAGATACGAGTACGGGAAGCCTCTCGTCAAATATGAAAGATCTCTATCAACGATGATGCGAAGATTGCATGATTGGTACTTGAAAATCTGCAGAGAGTCTGGGGGGGGGGATAGTTTGTATGTGAGAGTTAAACCGGAGCATGACCTCGTTGGAATTGAACTGTTACCTATTCCATTTGAGGAGTTCTATCTGTTTTTCAATCAATTAGCCCTCGATAAAGCAACGGTCACCTGCTACTGTCTGTAAGTAGTACTACTTTTGTCATTAAGTCTCTCTATATAGCTCAGCTCTTTCATTGCATGTATTTATAATTATCCTCACTATATTATGCAGATTGAAGATCATCGAATTGAAGAAAAGACAAGTCGGTGATATTGGGTTCATTAGAACATACCTCATAGATGCAACCGAGGTTAGATTGCGTGCCTCAGATACCGAGGCCAACTTGCTACGATCGTTGGTAGTAAATGAAAACAAAGATATAATATCCTGCTACGATTGATGAGTTCATGCATGCGTGCGTAGATTCCACTATGTTCTCCTAGAGATTAAGCTTGAGGAGGGAGTAGTAATTGTCTTGGACTCTAAACGAAAAGATCCCAAGGAGTATGCGGACATGACTCAAATGCTCGAGAAGTAAGTTAAATCGATCATTATCCACCATGCATATCAGCAACTTTGTTCATTTCTGATATCAAGTAATTGTTTTCTTTGTCTGGCAGGGTTTGGAGAAAATTCACCAAAAAAGCTCCGGGACTGCCGAAGAAGCTGGAATTTAGACACCCGAAAGTAAGTACTATATAGTAGCATGTTCCGCGCATCTCCTATTGATTCAAGCGCTAGTTTCATCAATACCATTTGGCATTCTTGCTTATCAGTTTGATTGACCTCTATTTCTAGTAAAGTGGTTGTGGCAGGAACAAGGGAATGATTTCTGTGGATACTACATTTGCGAGTCCATCCGCCACACGACCTGTGAGTGGGGTACTCTGACGCACAATTTGAAGTGCGTAAGCAATTAATAATATTCACAATTTTATTTCATTACCATCATTTGTATTGATTTTCATTTATTCATATATATATTGACCCCCTTCTTCAAATTAGATCTTTCGGATGCGGAATGAACTCCTAGCACCAGATCGTCTGCGAGCAATTCAAGAGGAATTGGCGGCATTCTTCCTTGACCACGTGATCGATGAAGACGGAGAATACTATGTGGACCATGCGTCCATATGATAGGAGATTATATTTGTAAGAGATAATTATTGTATATATGTACCCGGTAGTGTCGGACAGATATACGAGAACTTGTTGTTCGGCCAATCTCTCGGAGAAGGAGAGGTGGTCGATATCACCTCTCTCTATATGCATATATATGTTGATGACGATCTTCTGTTTCCTTCGTTTGCTTATTAGCTAGATAGCTAGCGAGTCTAATCCTCTCTATACGTATGTGTAGTACGTAGCGTCGACCAAGCACAGACATAAGAGAGGACACTTCTCTCTATTAATTAGCTAGCTAATTAACACAATATATGAAACACCTAAATTAACCCCCCAAAACCCCCAAACCCACCCCCTTTCAAAAAAAACCCCAGCCATAGAAATGCTGACGCGTGGATGCCTTTTGGTCCCGGTTGGTGCCACCAACCGGGACCAAAGGCCCTCCTGCCTAGGCTCCGCGCACAGGCCACGTGGAGGCCCATCTGTCCCGGTTCTAGTTTGAACTGGGACTAAAGGGCTAGGGCATTAGTACCGACACTTTAGTCCCGATTCAAGAACCGTGACAAAAGGCCCTTACCAACCGAGACTAAAGGCCCGTTCTCTACTAGTGTCTAGCAACGCATTTTTCCGTATCTAGAAGCTCATATATGCATTGTTAGCATCTTTACCAACGGTTTAGGATGCGTTGCCTTATCCAGCGTTGGTAGCGCATAATGCAACGCTTATATTATCGTTGGTAAAAGGGACCGTTGCAAGAATGCAACACATAAAGCAGACTTGTGCAACAATACTATGTGTTGGTGGTTAATGTATAGGAAACTTAATCCGGGGGCTTGGCTACGAAGAATTTGCAATGCTTCAAGTGTTGGTTCATATATAATGTGAATAATATAATTTTTTATACATATTTCCAGAAATTATATTAGTATTTCACATAATGATGATACGTATAAATTCCGCGTAAAGAAAAACAAAAGAATATACTCACGGGAGGAATAAATCATATATTATATAAAACTGTTGGATACAATAGTGGATTTTACACGAGTAAAATCATCCAAATGGGATGTATAATCTAAATGTTTTCTTGTTAGAGAAACTTAAATTGAAAGCATCCATCAACATCGCTACAACTTAACTAAAACACAATCAAGGAATATCATCCCTACAACTTAACTAAAACTAAAACTATTAGTCTTCATCATCATGAACAGGAACATCATCATCATCACCATTGTAGTATACTTGCCACACACCCATAGAATCATCCATTTATCTTTTGAATCTACAAACAAAAAAACAAAATTAACTATTAACACACAATGAACTGGCATGATGCAAGTAGTCACTTACAAAAGGATGACATGCAAAAACAAATCTACATTACCAAGAGTATTGCAGTTTTTGCGACACCGTAGCCAATCTTCAGTTTTCACAAGTGCCATATCGACATGCACTATACAGAATTCATTAGTAATTCAGCACCATCAAGCTCAAGTTTAGGATCACAACTAACAACTGTAGCAAGAGCTACGTCTCTGTTATGATTTTTTAGGATTGTTAAAAATACTTTTGTTTCCTTCTTGTTAGAGAAAATCAAAGTTACAATTGGCAGAATCATGTCAAGCAAAATAATTAATAGAAACATGACATATAACAGAAAAGGTTGAGAGTCCAAGACATGTCATGTTTGCATCTTAGCCTCTACTATATGGTTATGAATACATTCTTCTACAATTTAATCTCATGATGTGCAACATCTATGAAATTCTATGAAGCCTTTCACTACAAACAAAGTAGTTTTGGTGATGAACGCTTAAAATAATTAAACTTCATATGATAGCTTCAGTGTGGAACACAAAGGTTGACATTTTTATTCGAGTAGCAGTAAGGTATGATCAACTGCATAATTCTAAGGCACCTATTCGAAGATACTGAAGCGGTATGTTTGACCATTAATCAAATAACAAAATATTACTATATCAATACCTGGGACATATTAAGCCAAAAGATAAATTAAGTGTACCAAATTAGTACAAATAAACATATTAGACAGCAAAAATAAGCTTTGAAGCATAAGATCCATCATAAATGAGGTAGTCCCGACACCGACCCAATGATTTTGCATGAAGTGCAGCAAGGAAAGCAGGGCGAATCAACCATTAGTTCATCTTTACCACCAACTCCTAATAAAATAGCTAGTATATATCCAAATCAAACTCTAAATAACACCTGTGAGCAGATAAATCAAAAGCAGTGACACTATAAAGAAAAGGAGAAGACACAACAGAGAAAATAAGACTAGTATGTTCGAACAAATAATTATGATGTCTTGTTTGTGGACTACAAATACAAATCAGATATAGATATGGTGATATATTTAGTTGGAAAGTTGAAGGCATCCAAAATTAATATTGAATGTGGTCTAATAATTGAAGGACACTATAGATGGACCATGCCAATTAAAGTGATATAGAAACAATTGACATTATTTGTTCTTTTTCTTTTTGCAGTCCATCAGTACATAACCTCATGATGAATCAGAAACATGGAAGTATTTATAAAGTTGCCATATGCTACAAATTTACTTCTCTTTTCCCCATGGTGTGTATTCTTCCTTGTAAAGGAAAAGCACATCAAAAGAATAAAGGAGTGACACTACATATGTAGGCAAGCATAGTATAAAGAGGAAGCATGAACTACAAGAGAAGTGTCTAGAATTTGGCAAAAAAGCAGACATAATCGTGTAGGTATATGTTGTTAATAATAGGAGAAGCGGACATCAATAAAATTCCAAAAGCCAAGTGAATAAATGGAGAACGGCCATGGTTTTGTATTCCTGGAACATAATCTAGTTCATCTCTCTTTAAAAAATACAGAAGTCAGATAAGTTGTAATAGGTGTGGAATTTTATCTAACATGTCACTTGACTAAACAAGTACTACTTGTCTCAGCGTAGTTTTATAAGATTTGTTTCTCTTCTACTATATTTAGGGGTTACGTAGTAAACAATTTCTATTCATAAATCATAAGTAACTCGCAAGATCTGCTTGCATAAAAAAAATTGATATGACATGCAGCTCACATAAAAATCTTTTTAATGGCAAGCATAGCTCGTGGTAGATGTACTCAATAATATTTTTCAGAGTTTTGTGACAAGCAACAGTTATTGATCATGAGATTACCTTTCCTTATGCTCTTGAACTCCAACTGTAATGGGGAGAAAGCCTTATGCAGCTGAATACTAATGTCACCAGATGCTGATGCATGATCATGCGGAGAACTGTGGATCAAAAGCCCTCAGATCAAACAAGTACCTCGCTTTTCCATGTTGTGCATTGATGTCCTTCTCCCCCAGCGTCGCAGCGGCCTAGTCGACCGAGCTGCGTAAAGCTGTCAAGCTTCAGTTTGTAGTAGCAGAGAACATAGAGATCTAAATGGTCTTTTAAGCGAATCAAATGTGTAAAAAAAGTTACTGGATTGTGACTCAAATAAGAGGGATAAAGTTTTGGTGTCATGTCCATTGCAGCATATACAGTGCTTGAGTGTGATTGCATTTCTCTGCACTGAGTGGAGGTAATTATTACTTAGTAGAGAAGTTTGATATTGTAACCTGCTCTGAAGTCTCGGAAAGAAATATGACCATATGACAGAGTGAATGATCAGGCCTACATCATAAGAAAGTGGCATCGTAAGTAGAAAGTGGAACTTTGAATCATCAACATCAACCACGAGAATAAATACAATCAGTCAATCACATAATCAACGACAGCAATCAACGACTACATAATAAAGTTTCACTTCCATGGACTGGTGACAAGCTCCTAAGCCATAACTAGAATCAATTCAATCATAGAAAGAGGCTTTAGCTCGAAGCTACCCTCCACACCAACCAGCTGTAATTCAGTCTGTCGTTCATTACCAGGGATTGGCAACTCATAAGTAGCAATTCCCAACTAGACTGAAGTGAAGTAGTACTGACAAAAAAATAAAAACTGAAGTGAACCAGAGTATGATGTGGGAAACAAAATTGGGAGAAGAGAAGCGGCCCGACTCACGGCGGCGGCGCGATCGCGAGGGTGGTTGTAGATGCAGCTCTTCCTGTAGTCGCAGGCTCCTGTGCGGAGGTAGTACACGTAGTTGGTTGCTGTGGAGTGATGACGAGGGGCGGCGCGCCAGGATACAGTGTATCAGGTGAGTGGTGACAAGGGACTGTGCATCGGGACCGAGATGGAGGGTCGTAGGGGAGTGGTGACTGGTGAGGGGCGGCGTGCAGGGACGATGGATCTCAGGCGAGTGGTGCGGGGCGCGCTCCGGGATGCAGGTAGGTCGAGGGGAGGCGGCCGTCGTGGGAGCCTATAGGGTGGAGATGAATAGGGGACGCTGGGGACAGGCAACGATCTAGGTTAATCATGACAACTAACTTGGGTCGGGCTGCATAAGAGGTTGATTTAGTGTGTTGGGCTTATATGCGTATAGGGTACATCCTCCAAGCCCGTAACACATAGGGTACAATGCTTATATGCTATCTACCATGAATTTTGCAACCTATAGTCAAAACGTTGTAGACTATGTGTTGCTTTATAGGGGGGTATCCTTGTAGTGATTGTGTCTCAGCATCAGAAACAGAGATATCATTGGGATTCTCAGGTGTGTCAGCTACAGTTTCACTAGAAGCATGCACAGTTCTATCATTTTTCCTTTTCTTCTTCTTAGAAGAACTAGGTGCATCTAAATTAGTTCTCTAAGAATCTTGCTCAATTCTCATAGGGTGGCCTTCAGGATACAAAGGTTCCTGAGTCATTTTACCACCTCTTGTTGCTACTCTAACAGCATAGTCATTATTCTTACTATTTATTTCATTGAGCAAATCATTCTGAGCCTTAAGTACTTGTTCTACTTGACTGGTAACCATAGAGGCATGTTTACTAATGAGTTTTAGTTCACCTTTAACTCTAGAAATATAATCACTCAAACGTTCAATCATATAAGCATTGCGTTGCAATTGTCTACCAACATAAGCATTGAAGTTTTCTTGTTTCACAATGAAATTGTCAAACTCATCTAAGCATTAGCTAGCAGGCTTATAACGAGTGAGACGTTAAGGAAAATGCATAAATGTAGTTCAAATTGTGATGTGATATCATAAATGAACGATAATTCATGAACGAGTGCTTGAAAAGCGCAACCAACCCTTGCTCGTCTTCACAATCCAGTTTGGTCCTCTCTTATTTAAAAGAATGAAATCTTGTGTCTTCTGTCAGCATAAACATATCCAGCCATGACCATGAATAACATTAGTACATTACTTACGCGTAAGTTGCAAAGCAAGACTGGAAATTCTTCTGTGTCTGCGGTACAATCTTTCCATGAAGGCAAGATGCGAACAAAGTTCCTGACAAAATATAAGCTTTGTCTTCTAAACTGGGAAGAAATGGAACAAGAGTCCTATTTGCTGCAATTGGGGCTCTCTCTGGTTCAAAAACGGATTTGGCAACTGGATTTGGTGTACTCTTTGCTGGAATGGGGGTTTTGCGTCGTAGAGCTGGTGCTATGTCAACTGGCATAATCATAATGTTTACTGCAGTTGGGGTCTTCTGAGTTGGGGCATCAGAAATGACCAGTGTAGTAGGGCTAGAGTCTGCTAGAGTTGGGGTGTTTTGTGGATCACGTGATATTGCAACTACACCTAATGGGCTATTTGATTTATCAGGTGCCACTACCTTTTCCAAATACTTTGCTTGTGCTCCTCCACGATCAGCAATCACCCTCTTCCTTTTGAACGTCTGATACACAAGAATAACATTTGAATGGATAAATATGGTATGATGACAGATCGAATATGTACTGAAAATGGATAGGCAGGGCGTATTCACATACACGATGTGTAAACTAAGCTAATGGCAGTTCAACAAAGTAGAAGCAATGCAAAGCATCAGTTGCAAGATATGTGCGACAAATATAACCTTGGAAAGTTAAAGCAAGCACCTTGATGGGTGAATAAGATAGGGCATCTTCCTCTGACTCCTCCACTAGGGAGCTACATTGACTTAGGTCTCCCTCTAGCTCAAAATCACTGTTAGGATCATATTCTGAGCATGAATCTGTAGGTGGAGAGCGTTTGCACTGCATTGCATCCAGACTTGATTTCAGTCCCTTAATGCCAAGTTTGATAGCCATGGCATTGTTCTGCTTTATTCTTTTCATGCGCGCAAGCTCATAATGATTATGATGTTGTTCAGAATTTTATATTCATGAAAACATAAAAAATAGTCGGATTATCTATGGAATGCATTGCGGATTCAACTCGGAGAGTGTCTCCCTATAAACCCCTGCATATACAAAGTTCACCACCCCAACCGTGGTGACCAGACCACACACAGAAATACAAACCCCTTATGTCTCTATAACAGGCAGGCACACATTTCAAAACTGAAGTCGGAATACTAGAATCATATGGAATTCGTATTTGAACAAATAAACTAAGGAATTATGAGTGGCATAATGTTTAGCTTCAAGGGTGGAGTGTTGCTACCTCTTGATCTTGCATTGTATTCCCTCGAAGAGGAAAGGGAGAAGCAGCACAGTAGCGTAAGTATTCCCTCGGCTTTTGAGAACCAAGGTATCAATCTAGTAGGAGACCACGTGCGAGTCCCTCGCACCTGCACAAACAAATAAGAACTTCGCAGCCAACGCGATAATGGGTTGTCAATCCCTTTACGGTCACTTGAGAGAGGGAGATCTAATAGAGATGATAATTATATTTTTGGTATTTTTGGTTTAATAAAACAGCAAATAAAAGCAAGAAAAGTAAAGTAGATGTAGATTGATATGTTGACAATAGACCCGGGGGCCATAGTTTTCTCTAGTGGCTTCTCTCATGATAGCGATATTCTATGGTGGGTAAACAAATTACTGTCGAGCAATTGATAGAAAAGCGAATAATTATGAGACTATCTAGGCATGATCATTGTATATAGGCATCACGTCCGAGACAAGTAGACCGAGACGATTCTGCATCTACTACTATTACTCCACACATCGACCGCTATCCAGCATGCATCTAGTGTATTGAGTTCATACGAACAGAGTAACACCTTAAGCAAGAAGACATGATGTAGAGGGATAAACTCAAGCAATATGATGAAAACCCCATCTTTTTATCCTCGATGGCAACAATACAATACGTGCCTTGCTGCCCCTACTGTCACTGTGAAAGGACACCGCAAGATTGAACCCAAAGCCAAGCACTTCTCCCATTGCAAGAACTATAGATCTAGTAGGCCAAACCAAACCAATAATTCGAAGAGACTTGCAAGGATATTATGAGCACACATATAATGTTCAGAGAAGAACCAAATATCTTTCATACATAACCTTGATCATAAACTCACAATTCATCGGATCTCGACAAACACACCGCAAAAAAAGATTACATCAAATAGATCTCCTCGAAGACCGAGGAGAACTTTGTATTGAGATCCAGAGAGAGACAAGAAGCCATCTAGATACTAGCTATGGACCCGAAGGTCTGTTGTAAACTACTCACAACTCATGGTGAGGGCGATGATGATGATGATGATGAAGGCCTCCGTGATGGATCCCCCTCCCGAAACAGGCTCCAAGATGGGATCTCCGCGGAAACAGAAGCTACGGCGGTGGAATTATGATTTTCTCTCTGCATATGGAGTTTCTGGGGTACGTAGGTATATATAGGAAGAAGGAGGGCACCGGGGGCCGTGTGGGCCAGCCTCGAGGCAGGGGGGGCGCGCCTTGTGAAGGGGGGCGCGCCCCCCACCCTCGAGGGCTGGCTCTCCGTCCCCTGACTTGGCCTCGAAGATTCCCGAGCGTGATTTCCTCAAATATATCTCTCGCGAAGGTTTCATTCCGTATGGATTCCGTTTGATATTCCTTTTCTGCAAAACCCTGAAATAGGCAAAAAAAATAGCAATCTGGACTAGGCCTTTGGGTTAGTAGGTTAGTCCCAAAAATGATATAAAAGTGAATGGTAAAGCCCATAAATATCCAAGACTTCATAAATAATAGCATGGAACAATAAAAAATTATTGATACGTTGGAGACGTATCAAGCATCGCCAAGCTTAATTCCTGCTTGTCCTCGAGTAGGTAAATGATAAATAAAGAATTTTTGATGTGGAATGCTAACCAATATAGTTTTTCAATGTAATCTATACTTATACTAATTAGAGACTCCCTAAAAATTCCCACGTTAATCAGAAATTAGGAATCGTTAATCTTGTGGGGTCGAGTTATAACGGTGTAGATCAACTCCTTTTTTTCTTGCTTAATCTCGCATGTCTGTTTTTTCGCTCAACCTCTGTACGTATCTCTCAAGTCTTTCCTTTTTCTTTGTTTTTTCTGGCTGAGACTCTCAAGTCTCTTTCTTCTTTATTCGGTTAATAATCCAAATATAAAAGCAGTTGGGATAAAGCTTCCTCTTGCCTAAAAATAATAATAAACCTACTAAAACCGCACATTGAAGTCAAAAAAAACCGCACCTAATCTCTCACGTATATGTTTTTCCTTGCTCAATCCCACATCTCTCTCACGTGTATCCTAAATGTGACCCAATTTCTCACGTCTGACGCATCCCTTTTTTTTTGCCTCAACCTGTGTATGTATCTCTTAGATCTCCCCCGCTTTTTTCCTGGCTTATAATATGTACGTCTCTCTCAGGTCTCTCCTTGCTCTACTTCAGTTGGGATCAGTTTATTTAGTGGAAGGGATCAAGTTATTATGGTGTAGATCTTTATCTTAATTCCAGAAAAGAAATTTAACTATACGCCGCGATTCTCGGCGGTGGATCATTTTGAAAACACACATGCACGTACAAAGCAACTTGAAGGGGTCGATTGATTCCCGAGTGAGCTGAGAGTACACGTAGGGTACGTCGCGATTTGCCAGCCGGTTTTGTACATAGAAAAACATGCACGTACAAATCAAGTTGAAAGAGTTGGTTGATTCCTGAGTTGACTGAACACACATGTACGTAAGAGAAGAAGCAAGCCGTTGGATCAATCGCAAAATAGCGTATCTTTTCTCTTGCAGTCCTTGGCTTCGCCCGCATCGCTGCTCTTCCAACATCATGTTCTCCGTGGACTACTCCTCTGCTATCCTCTGTCATCCCCACGTGTCTTACGGTTCTCTTTTTTTGCCCCTAGGCAAGGCCGGTCTGGGTGAATAGGCTGCAGCTATTCCCGCCCTCCGAACAAGGATGTGGAGATGCCGGCTGTAGAGGTGACTCCCTTCATGGTTGACATCAACATATTTGGAAGCCTTCTCATCATTGGTCTTATAACACCAGCTGCACCAAGTTTTTGTGTGTGTTTTGATGATTAGATCAGAATTGACGTCGCTGGCTATGACCAATTGGTGGAAAGACTCTATGGTAATCCCCATACTCCTTGGTAAGCTCAAGGATAGTTGTCTCTTACAACCCTGCATTGTTAATCTCCTTCTTTCTCCGAGTTCATCTAATAGAAAGTGTTCTTAACTAGAATATTAGACCATGGTCATATGATACTAAAATTTGAGTTTCTTTCTTTCTTCTAGGCTCTGTGGTAATCCATATATATGTCAGGTGTTCTGTCCGACATGTCAACATGTCAATGATGTTATTTAGGAGGACATGTGAATTGTTTAGCAGACCTGCAGCTCCTACACGAATGCAATTAGTCAAGCAAAATTTACCGCATGCAGCTTATTTCCTATGTGAATAAGTTTTGGGAGAGTGAGAACTATTATACTAAACTTGATTTTTATCTCCATGGCAATAGAATCCCTACCAGGTAGTTCAAGTTCACATATGCAGTTGGTTACTCCATCCTCACATACAGAATCTTGCACTTACGTTGCACTTATATGCATGATTTAATGATCACATGACAAGTACAATTCTCATGTCCGTATACCATTCGCCCATGCTTATTTGCAGTTTTACATTTAAGTTTTTCTTCACGGTTCAAAGTAAAAAAAACGATCTGATGCACTTTATGCGAAATGTGCTTTTATGCAAATCATGTTTCTGTGTGTCATTGCATGTCAGATCTTCCCAAAATTTATTTGGATGTGCTATCACTTCCCTCAAATCTATGCTTTGACTAATAGTATATATGTTGCTCTATCGAGCCGTTTTAACTTCGTGATCTCTAAAAAAATATTAAATATCTCAAAATATTGGGGCAGCAACCATTGGCTCTTCACAATATTGAGGCTCTGTTTGCTATTCAGTATATTGAGGCACCAAGTATGGAGAATGCACTTCTATATGTAGCACGAAATCTAAGAAATGATATTTAGTAGTCATCTAATTTAACTCTCCCATTTTATAATAAGGTGTCTTTGACCAAGTTTAGGTAAATTGGTATCAGCATCCGTTGTAATTTTACATGTGATATCACCATGCTTTTACAGATAAAGCTATTTATTATAATGTATTTCTTACATGAATTGTGATACATTAGAATTCAATTTGCCCATCTTAACCAGTAACATATCAATCTTACATCCCCTCTCGCACATCAAACGAGAGAGCTTATAGTTTTAGTCGCACACGTTCTTTGCTGACTAAGAGGCAACAATCCTCTATTCCTTGCCATGCAGGATTATTATCTTTGTTCTACTTTCCTGCAGGGCTCGGGTGCAGCTTTGGAAGAGTCGGGGAAAATAAAGGGTTTGTAGCAAGAATGTCCAAACAAGCAAGTGATTAATTGATATGTTATTTGTTTTTTATTTATACCTCACATGTCTACCTTGATGATTAGACTCATTCTTCCTAGGTTGTAATCAGGTTCGTCCTTCTGATAATTGCAATCATGTTCGTCATATGTTCATTCATGTTACCATACAACTAAAAGACCTCGATAAGACCCCGCAAAAAAAGTGTAGTCCCCCGCAAAAAAAAGACCCCGATAAGGATACCACCTGTTATCTTTTTTTGTCCTTAATTTGTCAATCTCTTTCTCTGTATATGCTCTCAAGAAATGATCGGGCTTGGTTTTTTCATAGGCTTAGCCTGAATCATCTATTGGTGTACAATCATCTGGGCGCATCAACACCGGTGGAAAGATATCTGCACTAACTCAACACTCTAGAGGTGATGCACCTTGACTCATGCCGTTATAGACTTTGTTTTCCAGATATTTTCAATTACTTATTTAATTTTAGTTATGCAGTTGGCACCTAAGAAAATGATAAAGATGCAAAGAAATTGTGTATACTACAAATATTGGCATTTTCCTTGAAAACTAGCAAGTCCTTTTAGCATTAGGAACACTACTTTTGAGTTATTTTAACGCTCTTACTTTACCAAAGCCAGAATGATAAAAATGCAACTGCATGTTTTGTGATTAATCTCAAAGTTCAAGTAAGACCAGTTGGATAGTTGTTCTTCAAAAAGGAGGTTGTACCCTAGTGCCTGCATTGATTGACGGCCATATCCATTTTACGGTGGTAGTTCAGTTAGATGGATAATATATTCTTAATTACATACTTCATAAATTCTCATGTTCACCACAAAAGAAAAATGATAAAATATATGTCCATCCATCTGATCCATTTATTTCTTGCATTACGACACTTCAAGGGCCATAACAGATTGGCAATAGGGGAGAGTTAACCATGTTATCGCTATATATATCGTTGCTGCCATGTGCCTTTTTTGGTGCTCTTTTTGTGTTTGAACAACAAACAAGTGATTACTCCGTCCGTTGCAAAATAGATGACCCAACTTTGTACTAAAGTTAGTGTAATTTTGAGTCATCTATTTTGGAACGGAGGGAGTATTATATAGTTATTTCAATGAAAGAGTTACACTATATGTGTGCTAAATGGGTTACAAAAGGAAAAGAAAGGCATTTCACAATGGTATATGGATAATATTTGTATTATTCCAATAAATTTCTTTGTGGTACACAAATTTCATGGTATGAAGATTGTCCCTGAGAACATGATCTCTGGCTTTGTTTTCCCCTTATGATTCTAAGGCCTTATATGGATGAGAGTAGTTAATCACTCAAGTTCTAACATAAAAAAATAACAAGATTTTTTTTAAAAGCACTAGCCCGTGCAAGTGCACGGGTTCACGACTAGTTCTCTTAATTGTGGCATGAATGTTCAGATCTGCAAGATTCAAGATAAAAGCCTATATTGACATAAGAAATAACAATACTTCAAGCAATACTAACAAAGCAATCATGTCTTCTCAAAATACTATGGCTAAAGGAAGTTATCCCTACAAAATCATATGGTCCCGCTATGCTCCCTCTTCATCACACAAAATATTCATATTATGCACAACCCCGATTTCAGCCAAGCACTTGTTTTCATACTCTATTCTTTTCAAACCTTTCAATTTTCACGCAATACATGAGCGTGAGCCATGGATATAGCACTATGGGTGGAATAGAGGTGGTTGTGGAGAAGACAAAAAGGAGGGAGATAGTCTCACATCGACTAGGCGTATCAACGGGTTATGGAGATGCCCATCAATAGATATCAATGTGAGTGAGTAGGGATTTCCATGCAACGGATGCACTAGAGCTAAATATGAGTGAAAGCTCGACAAAAGAAACTAGTGGGTGTGCATCCAACTTTCTTGCTCACGAAGACCTAGGGCATTTGAGGAAGCCCATCGTTGGAATATACAAGCCAAGTTCTATAATGAAAATTCCCACTAGTATATGAAAGTGACTAAACATGAGACTCTCTACAATGAAGAACATGGTGCTACTTTGAAGCACAAGTGTGGAAAAAGATAGTAGCAATTGTCTCTTCTCGGTTTTCTCTCATTTTTCTGGAGGGGCTTTTCTCTTTTTTTATTGGCCCCTCTCTATATTTTTTTTTGGGCCTTCTTTTTTTATTGGCCTTTCCTCACACGGGACAATGCTCTAATAATGATGATCATCACACTTTAATTGATTTAAAACTCGATATTACAACTCAATACTAGAACAAGTATGACTCTATATGAATGCCTCCGGCGGTGTACCGGGATGTGCAATGAATCATGTGTGTGGCATGTATGAAAAATTATGCAGGGTGGCCTTGCCACAACTACGATGTCAACTACATGATCATGCATAACACTATGACAATATGATGCGTGTCATATGAATGGAACGGTGGAAAGTTGCATGGCAATATATCTCGGAATGGCTATGGAAATGCCATGATAGGTAGGTATGGTGGCTGTTTTGAGGAAAAATATGGTGGCTGTTTTGAGGAAGGATATATAGTGGGTTTATGGTACCGGCGGAAGTTGCGCGGTACAAGTGAGGCTAGCAATGGTGGAAAGGTGAGAGTGCGTATAATCCATGGACTCAACATTAGTCATAAGAACTCATATACTTATTGCAAAAATCTACGAGTCATCAAAAACAAAGCAATCAATGCATGCTCCTAGGGAGAAGGTTGGTAGGAGTTAACCATCGCGCGCCCCCGACCTCCACACAAAGGTAGGCACTCTAGAAATACCTCATGCTCTAACTTCGTCACATAGCGGTTCACCATACGTGCATGATACGGGAATCACTAACCTTAACACAAGTATTATTCAATTTCATAATCACTCCACTATCATGACTCTAATATCACTATCCTCATGTCTCAAAACAATTATCAAGCATCCAGCATCTCATTCTATTCAATGCACTTGGTGTGAAAAAATTTCTACATTGACATTGGACGTTCATCATGTGAAGACTAGTTTATTTAGCCTAAACACATTACCATGCTGTTTCAATGGACTCTCAAATAGATATAAGTGAAGCATGAGAGTTCAACAATTTCTACAAAATATTACCACCACCGTGCTCCAAAAGATATAAGTGAAGCACTAGAGCAGAAACTATTCAACTCAAAAGATATAAGTGAAGCACATAGAGTGTTCTAATAATTTCTAGGCCATAATTAACTCTCTCAAATAGGTGTGTCCAGCAAGGATGATTGTGGCAAACTAACAAGCAAAGACTCAAATTATACAAGACGCTCCAAGCAAAACACATAGCATGCTGCGAATAAAAATATAGCTCAAAGTATAGTTACCGATGGATGAAGACGAAAGAGGGGATGCCTTCCCGGGGCATCCCCAAGCTTAGGCTTTTTTATCATCTTGAATTTACTTGGGGTGCCATGGGCATCCCCAAGCTTGGGCCTTTGCTACTCCTTGTTCAATAGTCCATCAAAGCAATACTCAAAACTTGAAAACTTCACAACACAAAACTTAGACAAGAATTCTCGTGAGCTCCGTTAGTAAGAGAAAGCAAACCACCATTCAAAGGTACAGCAAGAAATTCATTCTTTGTATATATTGGTTATAAACCTACTGTACTCCAAGTTCTATATGCTTCATATCCTCCAATATTACTCATACATGCATCGGAATAAGCAAACAACACACGAAAAACAGAATCGGTCAAAAATAGAACAGTCTGTAGTAATCTGCTTGGTTCGCATACTTATGGAACTCCAAAAAATTCAAACTAAATTTTTAAATTTGCGCAATTTGTCTACAAATCAGAAGCAAAAAGAATCAACTAAAAATTACGCTCCATTAAAATCTGAAGACTACTTTAGCGAGCGCTAACGATTCTGATTTTCACGGCAATATCAAATAAACTTCACACAAGTCTTACAAAAGTTCTACTTGGCACAAACACTAAACAAAACATGAAAACACATCTAATCAGAGGCTAGATGCAACATTTATTCCCTAACAGCATCAAAAGCAAAAAACATAAAATTGGGTTGCCTCCCAACAAGCGCTATCATTTTACGCCCCTAGCTAAGCACGATACAAGATAAATCTATGTATTGCCATCCTTGGAAGGCAATCCATAAGTAGCTCTCATGATAGATTCATATGGTAATTTGATTTTCTTTCTAGGAAAGTGTTCCATGCCTTTCCTTAACGGAAATTGAAATCTAATATTTCCTTCCTTCATATCAATGATTGCACCAATCGTTCTAAGGAAAGGTCTACCAAGAGTAATAGGACATGAAGGATTGCAATCTATATCAAGAACAATGAAGTCTACGGGCACATAATTCCTATTGGCAACAATAAGAACATCATTAATTCTTCCCATAGGTTTCTTAATAGTGGAATCCGCAAGATGCAAATTTAAAGAACAATCATCAAGTTCATGGAACCCTAGCAAATCACACAAAGTCTTTGGGATAGTGGAAACACTTGCACCTAAATCACACAAAGCATAGCATTCATGATCTTTTATTTTTATTTTTATAGTAGGTTCCCATTCATCATAAAGCTTTCTAGGTATAGAAACTTCCAACTCAAGTTTTTCTTCATAAGATTGCATCAAAGCATCAACTATATGTTTAGTGAAAGCTTTATTTTGACTATAAGCATGCGGAGAATTTAGCACGGATTGCAACAAGGAAATATAATCAATCAAAGAGCAATTATCATAATTGAATCCCTTGAAATCCAAAGTAGGGGGTTCATCACTATGCAAAATTTTAATCTCTTCAATCCCACTTTTAGCAATTTTAGCAGTTAAGATCTAAAAACTCTGAATTATTAGGACACCTTAAAGCAGAATCATCTCCAATCCTATTATCATCAAGATTAATACTAGAAAACAAGGATCTAATAGGGGACACATGAATAACTTTTAGATCTGCATCTTTATTTTCATGATAACTAGAAGAACACGACTTAATATAATCTTCTCTTTTAGCACGCATTCTAGCGGTTCTTTCTTTGCATTCATCAATGGAAATTCTCATGGTTTTGAAAGGCTCATTGATATCATGCTTAGGTGGGATATATCTAAGTTTCAAAGAATCAACATCAAGAGTAATTCTATCCACACTTCTAGACAATTCATCAACTTTAAGCAATTTCTCTTCAAGCATAGCATTGAAATTCTTTTGCGAGATCATAAACACTGTCGGCGTCCTGGGAACCAGGGTACCTAGACTTCCCTGTCTGCAGGTCGCGACGCGCTCCCACAAGCGGCCTGGTATAGCCCAGCTGATCGACCAGCTGCTCAAGACCCTCACGAGGGGGCCAGGGCTCGCAAGGAGAACGATGCCAAGACCCCCTCGGGAGCGGCCTCGGCAAGGCGCTCCGGAGGGGCGGAGAATCCAAGGCCAAGTCTGCCTAAGGAGGAGGCAGTGATGTCAGCAGTGACGCACCGCGCCAGCGGGCGCCAGTGTCCGCCAGCGGAACGGTTGCCATTTCGGTGCAAAGGAGACAGCGCAGCCGTTGGTTCCCAAGGAGCAGGGCAAAGGTTTCCTCTTTGGTGCGACGAGACCGAAGACCGCAAGGACGATAAGGAGGATGTCACCGTCGAGCCCACCACCGTGTCACCGCCTGATCCTTTTGCAGGCAAAGACCGCTTTTGTCAGGGTAGGAACGTCCTTGTGTTCCCGCTCAAAAATGGCCGTTGTGGAATCCCTTCCCGCCTAAAAAATTCGGGGGAAGTGGACCGTGGCCGCCTATATAAGTAGCTAGAACCTCCACTGTGAGGGGGAGAGGAATCATCGACTAGCATACTTTGCCACCGCATAAGGAGCAAGAACACTAGCCTCCTGACCCTCCGAAGCTTGCCTCCTGAGCTCAGGAACCCTTGTACCAGTTCATATTCCAGCTCGCCCGGAGCCAATCCACCAAAGCAGGAAGTAGGGTCTTATACCACACGGTGGCCCGAACCTGGGTAAACTCTTGGGTGCTAGGTAGACGTGAGTGGGAGAGATCTTCGTTCACGCCCCTGTGTTCAAACTTAACGGGTTTTGCGGAGCCCTGAATCCGACATTTGGCGCGCCACGTAGGGGGCGTGACGAAATCCGACGACCTCGTCGCGTTCTCGTCACCGAACCTGCTCCACAGCCATGGTGGACACACGCCGAGCTCGCGCCGCCCGTCGCGCTGCGAACGTCGCTCAGACGGCGCCCGCAGGCAACGGTGCACCGCTCCGCCCCAACTCGCCGGTCGCCAACGCCGCCATCGACCCGGCTGTCCACGAGCAGCAGGACTCCTCGCTGTCACTGTCCGTGCGGCGGGATGGCCGCACGGCAACACCTTCACCCTCGCCGGCTGCAGCATCGTCCTCGCTGGTCCGCCGCGGGCCAGTCTACCAGCAGCCTGCGCCACTGATGGCGCGGGAGCTCTTGCGCTACCGACCGGCGGATGATCTCTACGACAAGTGGCTCCACCGCATCATTGAGCTCATCAACGCCGCTGGGGAAGCACCTGCACCAACACACTCCTCACGCCCTCCGTCACCCCCGGTGGAAAACGAGGGCCGTGGGGTCCCGGCTCCGCCTCACCTTCACCCCGCCGGCCAGGAGGGCCGGCGCGAGGCACCTCGACGTGAACAACCCCGCAACGCCCACGCCCGCGACGAGTAGAGTTGCCAGGTGATCCCGCACCCACATGCAGGGTTTCGTGCGCCCCCTGGCCCACAGCGCCCAGACCGCGCGCCACACGAGGTGGTGGCGCCAGCACCTCAAGAACCAGCATCACAGGTGCAAGGGGCGCCTGTGATCATGAGCGTACGCGGGTGTGGCGCCCTAGCTCCGGAGCTACAGCGCCTCGTCTGGCCTGGCAAGTTCAAGTCGGACCTGCCTCCGCGCTACGACGGCACCACCGACCCCACGGAGTTCCTTCAACTCTACGAGCTGAGCATCAAGGCGTCCAACGGCACTGAGCAGGTCATGGCGAACTAGTTCCGCATGGCTCTGAAGGACGGCGCGCGCTCTTGGCTCCTGAACCTCCCTGTGGGATCCATCTCCTCCTGGGGAGAGCTTCGCGAGCGCTTCGTCGGTAACTTCCAAGGCGCGCGACCGAGCCCCTGCAGCTGCTGACCTGCATCGCGTAAGGCAGCAGCCGGGAGAAACCCTGCAAAAGTACATCAAACGCTTCAACACCATGCGCCTCCGCATCCCCAGGATCTCGGATGAGGCCATCATCTCCGCATTCTCCGATGGCGTCCGCGACGTCAGGATGAGGGAAGAGCTCGCCATCCACGAAGACATGTGCACAACCCTCGAGATGTTCAAGCTTGCGGCAAAGTGCGCCAGGGCGAAGGAAGGTCGCCTCTCCCTTCAGGAGCTGCCTGAGGCGGAGGCGGACGACAAGAAAACCAAGGCCAAGGATTCGAAGCGCAAGGGACCCGCCGTGCTGGCTGCTGATGGCTTCTCGCCCCTCGTTGGTTAGCCCAAGTGGAAGGTTTGAGATGCAGTGTAGCGGAAGTTTTCCCTTGGCAATACCAAGGATCGATTTCCCTGAGACTCCCAGTTTCAACAAGAAGGTGTCAACTGCTAACGGCGCCAGATATTAGCAATCAACGTGGACCTGCACACAGATACAAATAACTTTGCTCCCAACGAGTACAGAGAGGTTGTCAATCCCTCCGGCCTTGTAGTTTACAAAGGATCAAACACAAGTGATAATAGTGATAGGTATTGTTGCAAATAGTAAGTAAAAGCGGAAAGTAAATAGCGGATGTGATCAATGATGGTAATATGGACCGGAGTCCCATGATGTTCACTAGTGATGTCTCTCTCCCAAAAGACGATAAAACAGCTATGTGAGGTAAACGAATTACAGCTGGGCAATTGACAGGACCATGTGCGCAAACCAATGCTGACTAAGTTGCAAGAAAGGTAGAGGTTCAAAGCATGGGCTGTACGCCAAGGCAAGTAGACCGAAATCCATCTACATCGACTACTAATCATCCACCTTGAGATATCTATCCAGAACATCTCGCTGGTATTAAGTTGCGAGTCCCACCCATAGTGTAAACTCAAAGCAACAGACAACTGCATTAAAAGAACTTTGCGTAAAGTAAACAGTCCATGCACCCGCGGGCACAAGCACCGTTGTTTTCCCCCTTGTGGCAACAGCACATCCAAAAGACTCATGTTTCTGTCACTCAAACTAGTCATCGAGGGGCATGAACCCACAATCGAGCATAACGTTCCCTCTTGGAGTCACTACCTACTACTTGGCCAAAGCAATAAATAACAACGGAGAACATGCAAGAATTACTTACGAACATAAATATAAAAGAGGTAGATCAAATATATTACTCACAATCTGAACATAATCTCACAATCCACCGGATCCCAGCAAACTCATCATAGCAACAACATAAGGATTACATATGTGCCTCGATCATGTAGGGCAGCTCACGAGGACTAATTAGTGAAGCACAAGAACGGGAGGAGAACATCACATAGCTACTGGTCATGGACCCATGGTTCAAGGGAGACTACTCACAACTCATCCGGGAGGTGCCCATGGTGGTGCAGAAGCTCCCGGTGGTGATCCTCCCCTCCGGCAGGGTGCCGGTAAGAGTTCTCCTGGTGCTCCCGATCTTGGAAGCGCGGCGGCGGCGGAACAGAGATGAGATCGCGAAAAAGGGTTCCTGTCTCGAGGGTTCCGGGACACGATATAAATATATGCTAAAGGGGGGCATCAGTGGAGGCCTGGGGGGCCCAGGCCCCCCCCCCCCCCGGCGCGGCCAGGAGGGGGGCCGCGCCACCAGGGCGCCTGGAGCCCTGGTGGCCCCCCTCCGGCTGTACTTCGGGTGCCGGGAAGCTTCTGGAACGCTGATTTTTTATATAATTTTTCCGGGATTTTTCTGGCAGTTCTCGTAATTGGAAAACCTGAAATACAAAAACAGCCGAAAACAGAAACTGGCACTGGGGTGCACTGAGTTAATAGGTTAGTCCAAATATGATCAAAAGTGTATTGAAGTGTATAAATAACATAGCAATATCACCCAAAAGAGGCATGGAGCAAGCAGAAATTATAGATACGTTTTGGACGTATCAACATCCCCAAGCTTAATTCCTGCTCGTCCTCGAGTAGGTAAATGATAACAAGAATAATTTCTGTGGTGACATGCTATTAACCATATAGGACTTTTCATAGTCATATGAGAAAAGCTTACTGAGACAATGAATCTGTAGTAATTAAGTTGCCTCATGAGAAAATCACAAAGAACTGAAAGTTTTACAATATGATACTGAAACATCAAATAGATTTGTAATGAGCATGGTGTGCAAATATGATAAAGTGATATCTCGCTTGCCCCCTTTGGTGAAGCAAAAGATAAATGCAGGGGCACCTCCAAGGTTTAAGTGATGACTAGATACAATAATTTCAAAATAAACGATATCACAATCATGCAAAAGACAATGCTACTTTGGGACAATGCACATTACACTCAGAATGACAATCATGCTCTCAGTAGTTGGTGCCTTAAAAGAAGGTGGAGACTCTCGAACCGTGGCTTTTGTTGGCAAGGTTGAAAACCCGTAGTCGGAAACAAAGACAAAACATGTACCAGAGCTCTTGGTTTTAAAAACAGAGGTAATAATTATTTTTTTGATTATGCATGTTCCGTAAACGAATGCTAGCAGACAACTCAATCACTTCTTGAGATGGACAAGTTTCGAGGAACGGCTCCCGAATGAGGACGATCACATCCTCTTAATCTCCTTTGTTTATCACTGCCAAAGTTTTCTGATTTCTCATGAACAAAGCATGAAGGAGGGTTTGTTCGTTATATTATTTTTGAGCCAGGCGCACTCAATGCCAGTTCCTTCTCGTATTATGGGTTTGCACATTATACATGCAATCCCGGGGTGAAGCTTGTCCAATTTAAAAAGATCATGAATTAACCACTACTTCCTCATGAACTTAAAACAGAGGCACAAAATAGGAATGCATTTTTTTTCTTTGAATAATTTCGAGAAGGTACATGCAAGTCTCCGTTAGGAATGGCAGGTAAATACCATGTAGGAAGGTATGGTGGACTCATATGGCATAACTGGTATAAAGGATTTTGGATGCACAAGCAGTCAGTCCGCTTAGTACAGGCGAAGGTTAGCAAAAGACTGGGAGCGACCAACTAAGAGAGCAATGACGGTCATAATCATGCAGAGCGACAAAGCAACATTGAATCAGGCATGGAAGTTATATCGCTACTCAGAAACAAAAGATCATCAAGGCTTGACAGACTTTCTTTACAGTCTTAAATATGCGTGAGCATACGCCAAGTCAATCAAAATAAATTCTTGAAGGAAGATATTACTAAACCATACCACATCATAGGCAAACAAATCATGTTGGTACTCCAATAACACATTGGGAACCCCCCAGCTATTTGAGACTAACCATAAGAAAACATGAACTACTAAGCACCATTATGCACGTAGCATTTTTATCATAGACATATCAACCAATGCAACGGAAGCAAACTCTCTTAATAAGATAAGCATGATAACTAAAGAGAGTTCAAGCAACCAACTAAACAAAAGCTCTTTAAAAAGATAAGCATGAAAACTGAGAGCTGAACATGACAGTAGCTATTGAAAGACAAAGAACACACACGGCAAAGATAGACATGAAAATTCTATGTTATGTTCTAGGTAGAAGTGGAGCGTGTTTCTCTCCCACATAAAGAAAGCTAAGTTCCGACTCGTTATGAAAAGCTAAAGAAAACTAAAAGGAAAACTAAAAGCAAGACTCTAGCATAGCACATAACGCATGAAGTGATTAAAATATAGTGGAACGAAAGACGAACTGATAATGTTGATGGAGAAGGGGATGCACGGGGGCATCCCCAAGCTTAGACGCTTGAGTCTCCTTGAATATTTCTTGGGGGTGCATGGGGGCATCCCCAAGCTTGAGCGTTTGACACTCCTGAATCTTTTTATCATCTTCCCTCGCACACTTGAAAACTCCCTTCATACATAACTCATCTTAATCTGATTAGCGAGGTTAGTAACCTTAATAAAATAATTGTTCCTTGCTGGAAATAAGGATATTCTTGAAGGTCTACTGTTTCTCAAGATTGCCAAAAGGTTTTTGCAAAGAAAAAGCAAGCTCTGGGTTTGCAAAATGAGGGAAAGGCAAAACAGGACAGAATCTGTGAAAAACAGAACAGCAGGTAGTAAATGATTTTTTCGGGGCACTTCTGCAACTCTAATCAAAAAACTCAAAACAGATGCACGAAAGAAAATTATATAGAGCACGCTGTCGAAAAAATTCAGACCAAAAAGATGATCCGGTGATTTTATACGAATTTTCCTATCCAAGGACAGAATCTGTTTCCTGGACAGCACATCACAACTTTTGAACTTTCTTGCAATCAGAGGCTACACTTGGTTGGCACTAAATTGAAAAGTAAAGATACAATAATGTTGCTACAGTAGTAACAAACATCAAGACCACTAAAACTGAAAGAACAAACTGAAAGCAAAGATAACAAGGGTTGTCTCCCTAGAGCTCTTTCTTTATAGCCATAAAGATAGGCTTAAGACTTTAATGATGCTCTCGTAGGAATAAGAGTTGAAGAACAAAAGAGAGCATCAAGAAGCAAATACCAAACACATTTAAGCCTAACATGCTTCCTATGCATAGGAATATTGCAATACAATAATTCATTGAAGCACAAAGCAATAAGCATAGGAAGACAAAACAAGTGCAGCTTCAAAACCTTCAACATAAAGAGAGGGAACTTGATATTATTGAAATATCTATAAGCATATGTTCCCTTCTCATAATAATTTTTAGTGGGATCATGAATAAACTCAACGATATGAGCATCACATAAAGCATTGTTACCATGATCCACATGCAAAAAGGTATCATTACTCTTCATATAAGCAAAATCTTTCTTATTAGGAATAGCGAGAGTAAAGCAATCATAACCATCATGGTAATCATTGTATTTAGGAGGCATATAATAATCATAATAAATTTTATCCTCAATAGTAGGTGGACTGAAAACATCATATTCATCATTGTAATCATATATAGGAAGCAAAGTATCATCAAAGTAAATTTTCTCTTCAAAAGTTGGGGGACTAAAAATATCATGTTCATCAAACGTGTCATCCCCAAGCTTAAAGCTTTCCATGTCATTAGCAATATTGATATTCAAAGAAAGCATACTAATAACATCACCACCATCATGATTGTTATGCAAATAATAAAGTTCCATAGGTTTTTTAATTTTCTCTTCAAACACATCATGTCCCAAAGCAAGGTAGAGCTTCTAAAGCTCTCTCATATTTTTGTTGTTTTCCATTAAGCAAAACTAGTGAAAAGACATAAAGAAAACTGAAAGGAAAACTAACAAGACTAAAAAGCAAAGATAAAAGATGGCGTGCAACTCCCCTATCTTGAAGAGTGGAGTCCCCAGCAACGGCGCCAGAAAACTTTGCTTGATGGCTTCTCGCCCCTCGTTGGTTACCCCAAGTTGAAGGTTTGAGATGCAGTGTAGCGGAAGTTTTCCCTTGGCAATACCAAGGATCGATTTCCCTGAGACTCCCAGTTTCAACAAGAAGGTGTCAACTGCTAACGGCGCCAGATATTAGCAATCAACGTGGACCTGCACACAGATACAAATAACTTTGCTCCCAACGAGTACAGAGAGGTTGTCAATCCCTCCGGCCTTGTAGTTTACAAAGGATCAAACACAAGTGATAATAGTGATAGGTATTGCTGCAAATAGTAAGTAAAAGCGGAAAGTAAATAGCGGATGTGATCAATGATGGTAATATGGACCGGAGTCCCATGATGTTCACTAGTGATGTCTCTCTCCCAAAAGACGATAAAACAGCTATGTGAGGTAAACGAATTACAGCTGGGCAATTGACATGACCATGTGCGCAAACCAATGCTGACTAAGTTGCAAGAAAGGTAGAGGTTCAAAGCATGGGCGGTACGCCAAGGCAAGTAGACCGAAATCCATTTGCATCTACTACTAATCATCCGCCTTGAGATATCTATCCAGAACATCTCGCTGGTATTAAGTTGCGAGTCCCACCCATAGTGTAAACTCAAAGCAATAGACAACTGCATTAAAAGAACTTTGCGTAAAGTAAACAGTCCTTGCACCCGCGGGCACAAGCACCGTTGTTTTCCCCCTTGTGGCAACAGCATATCCCCTAGACTCAAGTTTCTGTCACTCAAACTAGTCATCGAGGGGCATGAACCCACAATCGAGCATAACGTTCCCTCTTGGAGTCACTACCTACTACTTGGCCAAAGCAATAAATAACAACGGAGAACATGCAAGAATTACTTACGAACATAAATATAAAAGAGGTATATATTACTCAAACATAATCTGAACATAATCTCACAATCCATCGGATCCCAGCAAACTCATCATAGCAACAACATAAGGATTACATATGTGCCTCGATCATGTAGGGCAGCTCACGAGGACTAATTAGTGAAGCACAAGAACGGGAGGAGAACATCACATAGCTACTGGTCATGGACCCATGGTCCAAGGGAGACTACTCACAACTCATCCGGGAGGCGTCCATGGTGGTGGAGAAGCTCCCGGTGGTGATCCTCCCCTCCGGCAGGGTGCCGGGAAGAGTTCTCCTGGTGCTCCCGATCTTGGAAGCGCGGCGGCGGCGGAACAGAGATGAGATCGCGAAAAAGGGTTCCCGTCTCGAGGGTTTCGGTACACGATATAAATATATGCCAAAGGGGGGCATCAGCGGAGGCCTGGGGGGCCCAGGCGCC